>CP092877.1:19291297-19520788 GCA_030710605.1 Cordylochernes scorpioides | reverse complement strand
AAATGCTACCTCTATCTATTTTCAAAATATACGTATAACACATCTGCCTGGGCTAATTCATAACGCCCACCTGGAGAAAATGGGTTCAGGTTATTTTATTGATAGGGATAGTCTTCTCTAGACTGACGAAAGCCTTACCCATAATCCATGGTTTCCTGATGGGCCCTTCGAATTTGCCAAAGCAAATGTTGCGGCGTTCATTCATCAACCCGAATTTTATAAATTGAAAAGAGACGGTCAATAGATTGAGCATAGTTTTACGCATATTTTGAAGGAAAAGTTAGCTATTATATATTTATTGATTTAATATTCTGCCTGATAGTCTTTTTAAAATGAAGTTTAATTTTCGAATATAAATTTCGATTAGTTTTCAAATGGCAGAGTGAAAGGCGCGCTGATAAAAGTCGAAAGCTCGGTCCAAAGAACATTCATACAACTCATTGTGAACTCTACTGATATATAAAACATAAATCAGCTTCTCCAACACAAATTTCATTCGTGCAAGTTGAGCTTACACGATCTATATCCATTCAATGACAAACCCAAGAAGAGAAACACAGAAGGTTGCGGATGGTACTAAAGATCCGAGTAACACTGAGAGATTCAGCTAGTAAAAACAAAATCGATCTAAAGAGAAAAGTCAATATTGATGTGACCTAAGTAGACAACGGACAAGTCAATGACGGCATCTGGAGTTTATGGGTTCAAATAGATTATACATCTTCCAATATATTCAATTCTATGCTTCCTCTATTGTTTGTAATAACCCTATTTACCGCTAGAATGATACAACCAGCTTTATTTTGCCTTTTGACATATATATTCACCATTTTTGATATTTAAATTGAATATATGTTTTTTTAAACAAATTTAATTCCTTAAAATATGATTATAAAATAAAATGTGCCTTTAAAAGCTCTTTGAAATGTTCTTTGAAACTTTACAGTAAATCGTCACCTGAGCGACTCATTCGATGGGTGACAATTTTCCAAAGTGAGTGTCATTGCAACATTAAAATTGACAACGACCCATAAAAAGACCATCTCCTGGTGAGAAAAGGATTGGGTATGAGCTGTTACTCCATCTTATGTGAAAAATAGTATTATTTTTCAATTCAAATATCTACTAGAGATAAAATAATCGGCTTCTCTCTCTCGGGTTAGGCACAAATAAATATTTTCCAATGATGCTGATGATATATTACAACTTTCATCAAAACCAAAATAGGAAATTCATGACCGATTACATGAACATTTTATAGTTTTAATTTATAATTTATAGTAATAATAAAATTCTATAGTTTAAAATTTGTTTTTAGATGTATATAAATGCATAAACCCCCATTCGTGAGGTATTTATATCTCGACATTTCATGTCACCTCTCTTAGTGGAAGTTCTAGAACTTTAAAATTCCCTTGAGGGTTTCTTTGAAGGTATTTGAGTAACCTGAATGTCGGGAATAAACCACTCAAGAACAGTTGATATTTCAATAAATTATTTGAAACGAATACTGATTGTTTTTATTAGTAGTATAGATAGATACTCATATTACTTGATTATTGTCACATAATCATTTTCCGAATCCACAATATGCAAATAAAGCTATAATCGGACTGATTAGAATAGGTTTTCTGCAAACCTAAATCTATAGGTTAGTAAAATCTTTGCGGCATATATTGTGAATATATACATATACGAGATAGGAGGAATATGCGAAATAGGTCATTATCTAACTATTTTAAAATTTCAGGAGTTGAATCCTTCCCCCCCCCCCCCCCCCCCCCCCCCCCCAGAAAGAAATAATCACTGTTGAAATTCTTGCGTAAAGCAGACAGAAAGCGAATATTTTTGCGTATAAAAGTAAAATATAAAAATATGTACTTTTTTATTATTAATTCGGCTAGCCCTCGAGCTTCAACTCAGGCCTTTACCATTAATATGCATATTTGCTAGTAGCTTTACATTCAGCTTTGTTCGTTTAGATGTGACGTCAATTAAACACCAATACGATTTAGTACACGCATGCTTGTTCAGAATTTTATATATGTAAGATAAATGCCGTTATCTACTACGTAGGAAAATAGATCATACAGTAAACTGTGCCTTTTCTTCCTACAATCCACACTTTATATTCAATTTACATATAAAATACAGAGGGTGTTCACACTTATAGGAAACAAGTTTTATTATAAAATATTAAAAATTAACACCATATTTGAAATTTTTCAAATGTTCTATTTGAAAGCTTTTTTGTTTATTTACAGAACGGCACCTGATTTTCCACGATAGCAGACACTTTCTGATAATGGTCATACTCAAAAGATCCCATTCTTCCTTTACCACTTTCCAGAGCTAATCTTACCTATTTGGACATAATTAAAATATGCAAACAAGATGATATCAACATTTCTAAAAAAGGTATTTATAATATTATTCACGACAAAAATATCAAGTTTTTATTCAAAGCACCTACGGAGAAATGGACAAAAGATTATCACCCTATATCTCTGAGAACTCCTGCAACTGTCAAAAAAGTGAAAAATATATTACAAATGAAAATCCTATGCCACAAAGAGATATAGCCAAATTAATAGGAACATCAGTGTCAACAATAATTAAAATAATAAATAAAGATTTAAGCCTAAAAGCTAAAAAAAAAAAAACATGCGGTTCACAAATTGTTTCAGAGCCATATTCGTCAGCGACACACTATCAGCAGATATTTTAATGAAAATTTCTTGGCTGCTGATAGATAGGTATTTATTGTTACATATGACGAAGCATGGGTATATTTAACCGATTGCGACAGAAAAAGAGCTATATACTATCAAAAAATGGTGGAAAAATCTAGGCCAATTTGGTTGAAGGAATGTGCCGAAAGTTACCCGAAAGGATTTATGGTGGCATGCGGTATATCATATGAGGGAAATTTAAAAATAATAAAAGTTGAAAGAAATGCCAAAATAAACTCGGAATACTTTCAAAACAAAATTTTAGAACCTATATTTTTAAATGATATTCCCTCTATCTATGGAAAACAGAGCAACAAAGTCTGGTTTCACCATTATAACGACACAAGTCATACCTCATCTTCAACCCAAGCTTATTTGGAAGATCTAAGGCAAAGAACAGGAATCAACACTATTCCAAAGAACAGAACCCCTGTAAAATCTCCTGATTTATCCCCGATGGATTTTTGCATTTTTGGATGCCTTAAAAGAGCACTTGGAAAGAGACACCCTAGGACAATTGAAGGTCTCTGGAAAGTGGTAAAGGAAGAATGGGATCTTTTGAGTATGACCATGATCAGAAAGTGTCTGCTATCGTGGAAAATCAGGTGCCGTTCTGTAAATAAACAAAAGGGCTTTCAAATAAAACATTTGAAAATTTTCAAATATGGTGTTAATTTTTAATATTTTATAATAAAACTTGTTTCCTATAAGTGTGAACACCCTCTGTACCTGGTGAAAATAACAATCACAAAGAGTATACATTTGAAAGTTTCGATATCAACATTTTATCTCACTTTTTCACTTATGAATTCTACTCTAAAAGATCATTGGAAAACATAGAGAGAGAGAGAGAAAATAACCTCCCATAAAACTTGATTGTATATTATATTAAACTATAAAATACTATATTAACTTTAACTCATAGGTTGACGCGAAAGAAGAATGAATTTAAAATCTTTTGAGTTGTTTCATAAATAAAAATTGACGATCTAAATGTGCATTACATGATCAGAGAGGAGGATCTGTCTGAGTCATCATCTTTTATCATCATTCCCCTCATACTTTCAGCCGCCCCACTCCATCATGATTTATGCCTGCCAGCGATAATGTTCGCAATACTTGAGCCTGTAGACAAACCTGAACTTATTCTATGGATTATCCTTTATCTTCTATGTACCAAACACTATGAACATTTAGTTTTGAAAAAAAAAAGATAAATTGCTGGAATTCTGAAAAAAAATAAAAGGTTTCAATAACAAAACTTATTTTGGGAAATCACCTTGCATAACTGCCACTTTTGTGAAATAAGAAGAATAATTTAATCTGATCCATTTCATTCTATATTGAACGATCATCTAAAGGATTCACACACCGCATCATTAAAATCTTTTGAAAATTCTGCTTCAATTTTAATTTCCAATATTTGCAATTGATATCTTGATTATGGGAAGATTTCGAGTTTTGTGCTGTTTTTGTGTAAAATAATCGGTTGAAAAATATATCAAATCATAAACTTTATGTACCATATCTAAGGTTTGTGTGAAGCAAATGTATAGCAGCCAGTGTTTACAGAACATCAACTATATTTACTGTTCAACTAGAAGTTAGAAATATATTCCATAGAACTAATCTATGAATGATTGGTCGAATTCAAATAATAAGTGTATTTTCCTTGTTCATGATTCGATCACATCTAAAGATTATTTGTTTCAAATGTTTGATTTGCCAGAGATTATTCGAAAAATATTTTTCAGCTATTATTTATCAAGTGTCTAATGGGTTTCCATGATATAGGTTCAACTGTTTCCTTATGTCTATAGCAAACTATTTCCTAATCGACAATAGTTGACCATAAACTAGCAGAATTAAGTTAAGACTGTCCTCCTCATTGTAAGCGTTACTGAAACTAATTTTAAAAAATATATTTTTATTTTTTTATCGTTATAAAAATAAAAATAATGAAAAGATATATTATTGTAAACGATATTTAATATTTACAAAATGTCCACCATATTTTACCACAACATAAATATAATAATACATATATATTCATAGAGCTTTCGGGTATATATTTCGGTACCTTCTGAGAGGGTGGAATAGATCAGGATGAATACTTTTACTCGCTTATGGTGATCATTCAGGGAGGTATTTGCTAATCATATGGATTTCAATGCAGGAATGTTCAGCATGGTAATATAAAAATCCAAGCATATACTTTTCTACATATTTTTTAACCATTCATCTTCTAAACATTGATAAAATTTTATCAACAATCCAAAACGCCTGTAATTGGTGTTTTCTATAAATTTTATATTGCTTTGACGTTCATTGGTTCAGAGATAATTCAATAAAAGAGTGATATTTGTGACTAACTTGCAGCAAAGTCGAATAATTTATTTCGAAATATCTTACAGAAGAGTCTCATAAAAGAAATACATATAAACTTTTATTAGAACACAACTTTTCTTATTAGGTCTAAAACTGATGGTATTTTGTAGGAAGGCTCTCTACTGAAGAGCAGTCTTTCTATTGTTTTTTATAGCTCTATATGATGCAATGAGAAATTGAAAGGATTTTAGACGCGTATGATTATTTTAAAAGGATAATCTTTCATTGTGATAAGGGCAGTAGAAAATAGTTTAATTTTCAGAGGAATCATACATGTCTAAAATAGTTTCAACTTCTCACACCTAGCTCTATATGTCTTCTATAGCTGCTAGTTGGTCAAACGTCATTCTGGTATTGAATCAGTTCTGTACCGATGCTGGTCCAAGCCTTACAGCCTGTCTATAGGGAAGCACTAATTACAGGCGTATGTATTGCTGAAAAAAGGGGTTCCCTGTTTTGATAAAAAATAATATACTAATATGTGTAAAAAATATATTTCTGGAATTTCATACAGTAAAACCACTCATAAGCGTCAACTTCTCTGAGAGATAACTTTTAAAACAAAAAATATTTGACCTGATATAACCCAACCTCTAATGAGAAATCACCTACAGTAGAGAACAAAGAATGTATTTATAAAACTAATTTTAAGGAATTCTTTATTGAACTGGCTTATAATGAATATTTTAAATATCTATTAATGTTAGAATTAAATGCTATCAATACAATGATAGACATCTATCTCTTTATGGTAAATATAGGCATCTTTATAAAATATACAGGAAAGTGAAAAGGTGTATTCTATATAATATATCGTTGCGGGAATGAATTAGATGTTACGTTCAGATCAGAAGCACATATTCTCCATTTACTTCAAGTTGAACGAGAAGATACTCCCAAAAAAGTTTGAAAGATTTTTCAAGGTAAAGATTTGCGGCCGCCGAAGGTTTCCCAATCAAGAAGAGAGAAGTTTAAAGAAAGAATTGATTGGTGAAGGAAAGAAACCAATCAGGTTGATGCAGGAGCTAAGCCTATCCACTCACGTCCCTATCTCCTCCAATACGTGCAGAGGTCCTGTACATAAATTGGCCTTCTACTTGGTCTCTTTAATAGTTGTTACGTGGTTTGGAAAGTATAAACACCTATTTAAAGTGAATGGAATTCAGAATGAAATGAAATTTCATCTTAAAATATCTATCAGATTATTCGGGTATAGTGTAATCATATAGATATCAACGTAGACTTCAATGTATAAGGGAAGCGAAGAGTAAATGTTCGATATATCAAGAAATTATTTAGTCACACCTAAAGTGTCGGTATATAGATACTTGTTGTTAAATAGTTATACAGCCTACTAGTTAATTGACCTATCATGATAGAGTGACTCAAAACTATGGCTATTCCTGTTCTCTTCCAGATATTTTAATTCACGAATGATTTGTCATTTTAAAAAGCTAATTGATCAGAAAGGTGGATGCTTTTAGAATGGCTTTGACATACAATCAAATCGATTTTTATTTGAAAAGAAATATTTGAAATTATAATTAAGTTGCATGGATAATAGAAGTTGGCTGTGAAATATACTATAAAGAAGATGGTAAAAATATAATTGAATATATATATGTAATATAATCCAAGTTATTACACTGCAATATTTGATGTATTACACTGTTGTAGAATCTTGTCGACTTAACCGTTCTGTGACAATATCGTTGCGGAATTTCTTGTTGTTCGATTTGAATGGTGAGGATTGGTTGAAACGCAGTCGTTGAGTGGCAAGTGAAGCACACAGTTAGGAATAATCAGGACACGTGATGGGGTTTGAAAATAAAAGGCAACTGGGTTGGAGGAAAGAAAGCTTGAGAAGAGCGGAGCGATTTTTGATTGTTAATTATCTGATCACATGGTGGTGATTGTACTTAGCTATGGGATGAGCAGAGGGAGAGAGGTCCAGAGCAGATGTCACCTTGTTGGAAGCCAAAACTCTACTGATCTGAACTCGGTGGGAGCCAAGTCGCTACTGACAATTCTTGTCTTTCGATTTAACACCACGAGTTGTCTTCCTTCCCATTGGTCGAAGGATGGAACGTGCCCGTTTTTCTATTGGTTGACCTATTTAGTTATTCCTTCCTAATTGGACCGGCGGCTTTCTTTGGTGAAAGATATGCCCGGCCTGATAGGAAGTATCGGGTGTTAGTTCGACTCTATTTACTTCCGCGTTATCAAAATACGTCCGGTCCTGTCCGGAAATATTGGGCGTCTCTATACTAATATAACTTCTGCGGATACCAGATACGTCCGGGCTTTGCGAGGAAGTATTGACTGTACAAGTTATTTATACTTGTGCCCGCTTTTAGCCTGCTTCCTATGTCTTGTTGCCACTTTCTTTCCTCCAGTTACCTTATTCTTTATTAAATCTTTGAAAATCATACATTGTACATGCATAGTGGGTCGGGGGGCATACAATTATATACAAATTATGACAGATGCGCCCCCTACATGTGAAGAATTCAAGAAGGGGTTAGCCTGAGAGAATTCTGTAAGGTGAAAAATAATTTTGTGGGAAAATTAGTTGTGGGTATTGAGAGTCTATATACAAGCATTGGTGGCGATATAAGAAGTAAAATAGGATGGTGTTGATGATATAGGTTGAGTATAATTAATAGAAATCAAAAAATTTTTAATTGTAAGAAATCAAAATGAATGTTATGGTACATAGTGGATTAAAAAGAAAAGAAAATGCGCCTAACTAATTTCTACTCGAAATTGGAAAAAAAATCGAGGGAGTTCTATTAGGGCTTTTGAGAAATCAAAAATAATAATAAAAATAAAAAGTTGGACGAAATCAAAGTGAATGCTTGGTTGCATGGTGAGAAAAAAAAATGCTTTGTTGCATGGTGAAAAAAAAAGAAAAATGCCTAACTAATTTTTTGCTCGAATTTTGGGAAAAGAAATCGAGGAAATTTCATAAGGTCTTTTGAGAAATCAAAAAATAAAATAAAAAGTTGGAAGAAATCAAAGTGAATGCTTGGTTGCATGGTGGGGAAAAAAAATGTTTTGTTGCATGGTGAGAAAAAAAGAATGTTTTGTTGCATGGTGGAAAAAAGGAAAAGAGAGAATGTTTTGTAAATCAAAATAGAATATAATATCCAATTTTAAAAGAAAACCAATGAGTTCTCGTTGATTTGAAATTATGATAATATAAACTAATTGGTAAAAAAAAATGATAATTAATGATTAAAAGTGATAATAAGTTGAATAAATTGATAAATTGATTATATATTTAAATTTTAATTGAGAGAAAATAATGAAAATGATTAATATGAACAATATGGTGTATTGTTTTGAACCCTTTTGTATCTACAGGCCCTGATCTAAATGTTTTAATTGCTCAATTATGCCCTATAAATTTTTTGTCTTTGTGTGTGTTGTGAAAAATGTTAGAAGTCTGTAAAGTAATTGATTTGTTATAATAGGGATGGGAATTCATTTAGAATGTTTGTGTGTCGTCTTGTGGGTGTGAAATTGGAGATCGGAAACGAGGCGCTCCTTTCTGTTTGCATAGGCCGAATTTATCGCCGCGGAACTACGCTTCCTGTCGCGGTGTCTCAAAATTCTCACTTCCTTCCGCTTATTTATTTTTGGATGCGGCTCGGATCTTGTTTTTGGAGCGTGGCTTCTCCGGCATTGGTTGGTCATCTTTCAGTTACTTCTATCTCCTCGGAATCTATTTAGATTTTCTGCAAAAATGTTTCCTAAAATTATGAGAAGTTTTATAAATGCTTGTCCAAAATTAAAAACTGCCTCTTGTAGTTCGAAAATTTTATGAGCGGGCATGGTATAGATAAACAAATAATTAATGAATAAAATTGGGATATATTTGTATGGTAGAACTAACAAACAAAGGATAAAAATCAGGTGAAAGATAGGGTATTGCCCCATGTTCTTCCATATTTTTGTAAATGGGGACTCTGAAATATTTGTTCGAATCTTATATATTGTTGGTCGTTCAATTTCGCACTGTTTGATATCTTTAGGGAGTGGTGTGATATGATTGAACTGGTTGTCAGGTTTGCAGTTTTTAACATCGGGGAAGAGTGATGCAAATCGCCTTGTTGCAAAAATGGCAGGGTCTAAATGCCTGAAAGGTTCGCTGCTGGTGGGTTTGAACCTTAATGACTCTGTTGGGAATAATTCGGGTGTTAAATGTTTGAAAGGGAACGTGTAATTGGGGTTGTGCTTTATGTGATATGTGCTAACGGCGGGTGGTGATATATAACGGATTTTTTCTGTATACAGCTTAAGTTTGTTGACGTGGATTGTGTCAGTGTCTCTTTGAAGTGGTTGATTTGGTCGATCTATGCGGACCACATTTGGTGAAATAATTTCTAATATTGTGTGAGGTCCTGTGAAATATGGCGCAAGTTTCCCTGTATTTGGGTGGTGATATAATTTTACTAACACTAGATCACCTACTTCAAAATGTGGTTGTTTGTGTCGTTGATCATAAATGTTTTTGTCTTGTAAATGCTTGTTTTGTGTGCGTGTGTGTGCAATTTTTCTAGCTTTGTCGATATCTGGGTAAGGTGTGCTATGGTCAGAGAGTTCGGGGGGTAAGATACCAAACATTAAGTAGATGGGTGGAAAACCTGTGGTAGAGTGTGGGGTTTTGTTATATATAATTGTAACTCTTTTGACCAACTTGGTCCATGCGATCTTAGGATTTTCTAGATGCAATAGCCTAAGGTTTCCCGTGAGGGTGGCGTTCAGGCGTTCACATAGACCGTTGGCCTGTGGATTGTTGCTGGTTGTGAGTAATGGGTGAATATTTCTATTAAGGAGGAAACTACGAAATTTTGGCGAAGTGAAAGCAGGGGCTCTATCCGTAAGAAGGCGTTTTGGAGAGCCATCCTGTAATACTCGCTTAAGTACCTGTTGGTAGGTGATGGTGCTGGTGGATTTAGATGGAAAAGTCCACGCGTAGCGCGAAAAATGATCGACTACCACATGGAGGTATATTTTGGTGTTGCCATATTTGGCAAATCCTGCTATGGTGTCAAGGGATAATAGGTCAAAGGGTTCTTTGGCTTCCGGAGGTTGACTTAATTCCCCGTAAGTGGGTCCCAATGGCCGTTTTGTTAACTGGCAGGTGGGGCAGGTCTTAACCTTTTGTTTAATATCTTTTGACATACCTTGCCAGTAATATTGTGTGGAGATGATTCGTGACATTTGTGAAATACCGGGGTGATTGTATTGTGTGTGTACTGTTTGTAAGAGTTGTTGTATGAGTGGTTTCGGAATTATAATCTTGGTTACACCTTTTCGGGAAACTGTATGTAATCCATTATGATCAATGGTTAAACTAGACTCTTTCGATGGAGGAGGTTGGTGTGTCTTGATAAGGGTGGTGTCCAAGAATCCACAAAACGGGTTACGGGATAAGAGATCTGCTTCATATTGTAGTTTTCCCTTTATGTAGCGGACCTCATATTCGTAACTCGATAGTCGTAAACTCCATCGAAACAGTCTGCCGGACGGGTTTTTGATGGTTTTCAACCACTGTAATGCGTGATGGTCAGAAAATATAGTGAATTTACTGCCCATAAGGTAGATGCGAAACTTCTCCACACTCTCAACGATTGCTAAGCACTCAAGTTCAGAGATGGAGTAGTTTTTCTCGTGTGGGCGCAATGTTCGGCTGAAATATTGAACTGGATATACGTTCCCGTCAGGGTGAACTTGTTTGAGAATGCCTGCCATACCGAGGGTGGATGCATCGCAATACACTTGGCATGGCAGACCTTCTTTGTAAAGGTGTAAAATGGGGTGTTGTGTGAGGTTTCCTTTCAGGTCAATGAACGCCTCTTGACAAACTTCATTCCAGTTCCACACGACATCCTTTTTGAGGAGGTTATTGAGTGGTGCTCGCAAGCGAGCGTATTCCGGAATGAATTTGTTATAGACGTTCACAGCGCCTAAAAAGGATTGTAGTGTTTTTCGGTTGTGTGGTTGTTTGATGGCGTGGATAATGTCGGTGTTGCGTGTGAGTGGTGTAATTGTACCAGCTGTAATGGTGTAACCTAGAAAATCTATGGACTGCTTAAAAAATTCGCATTTCACGAAGTTAAGTTGTAGCTTCTCCGCTTCGCAAAAGGCGAAAAATTGTCGCAGGTGGTTTTGATGCTCCTCCAATGTGTTGGAGTAGATGATGAAATCATCAAAGTAATGTGCCACACAGTCAAGTCCGTGTCTCTGTAGGACCTGACTTATGGCTCGTTCGTAAATTTGAGGGCTGGTTTTTAATCCGAAAGGTAGTCGAGTGGGTTGGTATAACCCTTCGAGGGTGGCAAATGCTAACAGTGGTCGAGAATCGGGGTGTATCGGGACTTGCCAATACGCGGAGGATATGTCTGCCGTGGAGAAATATTTGGCCTGCGCGAGGCGGTCAAGGATATCCTCGATTCTCGGGAGGGGATGGACATCAGAGCTGATTAGCTCGTTCACCTTTCTGTAATCGATACAAAACCGTTTGGTCTTGTCGCGCTTAGTGACGAGGGTGACAGGGCTCGAGAAAGGTGAAAAAGATTGCTCTATGATGCCGTTCTCCAGCATTTGTTGGATTTGATGACGGATTTCTTGTTGGTCACATATCGGAACACGATATGGACGTATGGTAATTATTTTCTCGGAATTCGTGGGTATTTTTACTGGTGGAATCCGTAAGCATGGTACATTGAATTTGTTCTGTGTGAAAATGTGAGTGTATCTTTGTAGAAGTGTTGTGAACTGCGGTGTATAGTGAGTGTTAGATGTTGTGTTGTAGCATGCATGTGGCAGAGGATTTTGTTGTGTATCAATGGGAGTGTCGAGTTCGTTGTGTGGTTTTGTCATGTGGTAGTTGTGTGACGGTGTGTGATCACCTATGTGCTTGGTGTGCGAGTTGTCCCGTTGTGTGGGTGCGTTTTGGGCATGTTTACAAGTTGAAGTCGTTGTGACTTGGTTATTTGAGGGCATGTAAAAAGGGCAATTGGTCTTAGTGAAAAAAGGGCATGTAGGTAAGGGGGTGTTTTTCAATGAATGCACGCAATGGTTGTCATAGGCGGAAGATTTGGTTGTATGGTGAGGTCTTTGTGACATCGCCTGACACTGCCAGTACGTGCATACATTTGGTACCTTGTTAAAATGGTAGGATGGGGTAGACAATGGGGCGCCCAGCTGGAATATAGTGCATTTATTAAAATCTATGGTTAATCTGAATTTATGGAGGCTATTGATACTAAGAATTCCAAATGGTAACGGTGCATTCACTACATGGAAATTCTCTCTTCGGGATATTTGTCCTATTGTCAGTGGGATAGACAGTTTACCCATGGTTTTTGCAAAACCGTTTAGGGTTTGGAGGTTCAGTGAATGTCCCTCAAGGGTTAAATTAGGCAGATGGGTTTTTAACATATGATAAAGATTATATGGCACTATATTCAGACTGGCGCCTGTATCAATTAAAAAGGGGCATGGTATATTAGGGGCTAGAAAAAGTTTGATAGTCAGTTGGTTTAGGGATCCTACCTCAGTCTCGAAAGGGCTGCTCGGTTGGGGTGTCTCTGGCTTGACTTGGTTGTTGTGGAATCGGGACTGGTGACTTTGGGACCGTTTGCACTGTCCGAACCTTTTCGTGGGTCGCCGGGACTGGTCGATGTCGGCATTCGCTGTGCCAGTGCCTCGCGCCGCAGAACTTGCAGTTGGACGGCGGAAGAGGTGCATTCCATGCACCTGGGCGTCGGGGTGTGTTGTGATACGGACCCGACATTGTGGGTGGTTGATCTTCTCTGGGTCGCGTTGTCGGTACACTGGGTCCGTGGATCCGCTGTACCAGTCGGAACCACTCTCCTAGGTTCTCGGGAGGCACTACGCGGACTAGGCGCTGGTCGTTGAATGGCAGTCCTTCTGTCAGCGTCTCGAGAATCACCTCCTGTGGAAGTCCTAGTTGCAATCCCATGGCGGTTTTCTCCCGGTAGTAGGTCTCTAGGTTGGCTTGCCCAGTAAGCTTCATGGCGAAATATTTCGCAAATGATGCTTCGCTTGACTCAGGATAGAGATCTAGGAGGATTTGCCTCACCTTGAAATAGCTCCGGTCGGCCAGCCGAAGTTTCCTGAAGAGCTCCAGGGGTTGTCGCACCAGGTAGTTAGGTAGGCGGAGTAATTTTTCTTGTTCTCCCATGGATGCGTCTTCCATTTTTCGGTCGAACGCTTGGAAAAACTGTGTCGCGCTATATGTTCCATCGAAAAGCGCGATTGTCGCCTCAGCTCCATCAGTAATCTTTACTCGGGTCAGGAGCGCCGATAGCAGGGTGACGGCGTCCGCTAGGGGCGCAGTTGTCTCTCGGCCGGTCGCTTCCTGCCTTTCTCCTGCCTGTTCGTTCTCTCTTACTTCTTGCCTTCTTTCCGTTGTTTCCGTCGGGCCGTCCGATTTTACGCCTATGGGATCCTGATTAAATTCCATCTCTTTATCCTGTCGACTCTATGTAATATAATCCAAGTTATTACACTGCAATATTTGATGTATTACAATGTTGTAGAATCTTGTCGACTTAACCGTTCTGTGACAATATCGTTGCGGAATTTCTTGTTGTTCGATTTGAATGGTGAGGATTGGTTGAAACGCAGTCGTTGAGTGGCAAGTGAAGCACACAGTTAGGAATAATCAGGACACGTGATGGGGTTTGAAAATAAAAGGCAACTGGGTTGGAGGAAAGAAAGCTTGAGAAGAGCGGAGCGATTTTTGATTGTTAATTATCTGATCACATGGTGGTGATTGTACTTAGCTATGGGATGAGCAGAGGGAGAGAGGTCCAGAGCAGATGTCACCTTGTTGGAAGCCAAAACTCTACTGATCTGAACTCGGTGGGAGCCAAGTCGCTACTGACAATTCTTGTCTTTCGATTTAACACCACGAGTTGTCTTCCTTCCCATTGGTCGAAGGATGGAACGTGCCCGTTTTTCTATTGGTTGACCTATTTAGTTATTCCTTCCTAATTGGACCGGCGGCTTTCTTTGGTGAAAGATATGCCCGGCCTGATAGGAAGTATCGGGTGTTAGTTCGACTCTATTTACTTCCGCGTTATCAAAATACGTCCGGTCCTGTCCGGAAATATTGGGCGTCTCTATACTAATATAACTTCTGCGGATACCAGATACGTCCGGGCTTTGCGAGGAAGTATTGACTGTACAAGTTATTTATACTTGTGCCCGCTTTTAGCCTGCTTCCTATGTCTTGTTGCCACTTTCTTTCCTCCAGTTACCTTATTCTTTATTAAATCTTTGAAAATCATACATTGTACATGCATAGTGGGTCGGGGGGCATACAATTATATACAAATTATGACATATATATTCACAAATTTAACTTTCAATACTTAATGTTTACAATATGGTAGACATGCGATTTTGAAACTGAAACCTCAAATACTTTCCAGGCCTCTCTGTTATCTCCCTTGTAAATGCGATCTACATGTAGCACTATGGAATTGAGGATCCCCAGAACCTAACCTCCGTACGCCATAAGTACATGGGCAGCAATGAATGGTTTATATGCTTAACTCGAAATTCGTACGCTTGTGGTGGAACTGCTGCACCATCGACCATCTCTGTTAGTGATAAGTCAGTGTTGCATCGGGCAACCTGTAGTAATTTCTAACGCTCGCCATTATGGTCAGAGTTCCGTTAGGTCAACCATGCAACCTATGAGAGCCTCAAAGTTGCTCAGATATGCCTGGTTGCTGTCCTGGGTTTTGCCGAGAAGGCTTGGAGAAGCGGTTACCACTGTGAACACTCTTTCGGCAAAGATGATCAATATAGCGCATGCACTAAGAAAAGATCCTGAACGAAATATACACGTGTGACACACTCTAATCTACTCAGACGGTACTAGTGACACATCTGTCATTCTAAATAAACAACCTCCGTTAATCGCCATTTAAAACTTGGTTTCCTCACTTTCATAAATTTCTTTTGAATTAATTATAAGGATATTCTTTTAATTAGTAACTGTTGTGCCCGTTGTTTTGTCAATAATCTACTCTGAGTCGTCGGAGCTCCCTTGGTACCGGTTTTATTTATAACCAGTCCCGGAACAAAAGGAGAACACCACACACAGCCAGACGCGGAGATACTTCCCCGCTCGCAGCCAAAACCAAAACCAAACCGCCAGGTTCCAGTCTCGGCCGGTTCCCGCCGCCAGGTGCGTAGTGCCGTGAGGATTCTCGCCTGAACCCTCAACAGTAACGTGTACCCAAAATGAATATGGAAAAGCTGAAACATATTTCGGTTAAAATATTTTGGAAGAAATTTAGCGACCACAAAAATAGATTAAATGAACGCCTAGATTGACACTCATGGTTGCTTTCTATATTAGATTTGCTCACATTCCTCTAAGGTTTTTTGAAATGTTAGTTCACATTCAAAAGTGTTTCCGGACCACTAAATTAATAGTTTTGTGAAAAACGTATAAAGCGCTCAAGTTATTAAAAACAAATTAGGCATATTCTGACCAATAACATGAGCGTTCTTCACGTTTTTCATAAAACGCTCATATGTTAGTGGCTTGTACCTTAGGACCTAGTAGTAGGAGAAGACGTAGTAGAGGCGACGGAGAAATTAGAGGTTGTTGAAACAAATTTAAAACTGCATTAAATCTACACTTTTCAATGTGAAAAATAATTATTAAAAATATTTAATTATAAAAAATATTTTTTTTTCCTCATTGAAAAGTGTATACAGTGGTACCTCGACATACGAGCGCCCCAACATACGAGTTTTTCGAGATACGAGCCGACGAGCAAGTGATTTTTTGCTTTTAGTTACGAGCGAAATTCGAGATACGAGTTCGGTTCGGTAGTGTTGAAGATATTAATCTGTGATTTTAAATGTTTCTTTTTGACCAGTACTTTTGTTTTGTTTTTGCTTTTCCTAAAATGTTTCTTTCTTCTTCTTCATTATTATTTGTTCTATATGCAAAGCTTTGTTTTTTGCTTTTGGGGAATTTTGCTTCGAGATACGAGTAATTCAAGATACGAGCAAGGTTGCGGAACGAATTAAACTCGTATGTCGAGGTACCACTGTATTTTATGCACGTTTAGAATTTGTTTCGACAACCTTTAAATCATCCACGCCCCAATTTAAGCTACTACTAGGTCCTAAGGTAAAAATACGTTGTTTTTGTTAGTGTCCTTCAAGTAGATTTATACCTTTGATGACTATATAGACAAATATACTGCAATTTGTTAGTGGCTATCACTCCCAGCTCATCTAGTGACCGTCCGGTATCTTTCTGACTCCGACAGCCAGCTCATTGTAGGTCTTCTTCCTTCAATTATACCTAAGATCAACAGGTTTTTCAAACCATTTTATCGCATTATGTATCTTAAGTTCGTAAGTCTTTGTTTACATATTTTGTATTTTAGGGATGTATAACAGGATTAATTTCATATTTAATTTTATTTTATTCATAAATTCAAGGTTTCAATAACCTTTGACACAAAATGGCACTCTGAATAGCTTTCCATTCACACATTTCAAAGGCTTGAAATCTTTTTTCTTTTCTGAGAAGAGATCAGCTCTCACATCTATAAATGACCACAGGGCAAACCAATGTCTCTATATTTTTCTTTTTTGTCTTTGAATGCCAATCATAATCTCAAATTTCATTATTGCGCCCTTCCCTTTCTTTTTAATTCCTCTGATTAACTTCCCATCAATCCTAAGAATATTAAGCGATCAAATCTATATAAAAAAAACATGATTTCAAAACTTAAAATAACCAATATATCTAAAATGGAAACTCAAAAAGTTAAAAAACATTTATAGCTATTATAGAAACTTGGAAAGAATCATTTAAAACTAAAATTTTTCGAGTTATAATGAAAAATATTTGATACACGATATAATATTTTTAATTAAGAAAGAACGATCCTGGTAGGAATCGAACCTACAATCTTTTGCTTCGGAGGCAAACGCCTTATCTATTGGGCCACAGGACCACGTTAAATTCTCTTTGTGTAAAAATCATAAATTGCATATTAGCAAGATTAGCAAGATGGATTTACTAATAAGAACATTGACTGTAAAATTAGATGAAATCTACGAGTATTTTGACAATAAGGTCAAACAGAGAGAGAGAGAGAGAGAACCAAAAAAACCTCACAAAAAATGATCTATCCTATTTGTCCACAATGGTAAAGCAGACAAAAGATGGTATTACTGCCTTGAGGGATATCAATAATCAGGACTTTTTAGATAAGCTTTCTGTGCAAGTGTCTGATGTCCTAGATCAAAAACTGGACAAATTCAAGGGAGAATTCAAGACACTGAGGCCCTCTTTTTCAGAGGTTGTGAAAACTCAAACAACGAGAGATACAATAAATAAAAAACAAATTAGTGAAAAAGAATTTGTAATTATAGCGCAGCCTTTTAATGAGGGAAATAATCAAGATGTACACCACGCTATTGTTAATAAGATCAGAGTGTTAGGAGAGGAAAATAAGAAAGTTCGAGTCAATAAAATTATAAACACTAAGAAATCTATTATTATAAAAATGTCGGACGAGCGCGAATCTAATTTTCTAAAAGAGGAAATATGCAAATCAACTCAGCTAACAAATATATGCAAAACATTTATTCCGACCAAAAGAGATCCGACGATAATGGTTAAAAATGTTAATAAAATCACCGAGGTAAATTTCTTCGAAGAAACAATCTGTCAGATGAACGACGAACTAAGGGATATGAAAAGTGAAATTAAGGTTTTATTCAGCACTAAATCTAACACCCCTACTCACAATATAGTTTTACGGGTTTCTCCTAGGGTATATCAAACCATTAGGAAATTAAATAATAAAATCTACACTGATTGCGAACGCTGCGTTGTTGTAGATAAGATTTTTTGTGAAACAATGCCAGAAATGTCTTAAATTTAATCCCTCTCACAAAATGGCAGAATGCCCTAACACCCCAATGTGCAGAATATGTGGAGTTCAGGGAGTTCATGATTGCTCAGGAATTTCCAAGTGTTTTAATTGCTCTCAACATCCTAAGTATAGAAGCAAGCCCTTATCACACAGAGCAAATTCGGAAGAATGTCCTTTGTATAAGGCACAAATAGACAGAATAATCGAAAGAACAAGTTATTTCCCAACTGAACAATCAGATAACTAACTCATACGAGTCAGGAAAGTATAAAATGCAAGCCCCATTAATTAAGTGTGTGCAACAAAATTTAGGAAAAAGCATAAACGCAACAAATGAGCTCCTGGCTCAGATAGCTAACGACCCACCAGACATATTATTTATTCAGGAGCCCTACACAGTGAACAATGTTGTTATTTTTGGCGGAGACGAGCATTCAGTTTTAACAGCAAAAGGAAACAAGATAAACTCGGCAACAATAATTTTAAATAAAGGATTAAAATACAATAAGATAGATCAATTCACCAACTCATTTTGTACTACAAGCTCAATACTTTCATCAAAGTCAAATTTAATTACAGCGAATTTTTACATTCTCCCCAATTCTTTTTCGGAAACCCATCAAAGGTTTATTGAGGAAATTTTGGAAACCTTCAAAATTCAACCGATTCTGCTTTGTGGGGATTTTAACTCTAGGCATCCCGTCTGGTATGACCGAAAGACAAATTCAAATGGTCACAAACTTCATTCAATAGTGAACCAACACAATCTTTTCGTCCATAATATTAAAACTACAACGTGTCGTAATTCTAGCGTGATCGACCTCACTATCTCCAACAGAAATTCAATCAGTCTATTAAAAAACTGGAATACATCCATAATGACGGACACCTCCGATCACGTGACAATAACCTACGAGATCGTTAATAAAGACAACAGTCATATAAACGGTTATAAATCAACCTGGAATTTCAGCGAAACTGACGCAAACTGGAATGTATTTTATGATAAATTTTCCTCCCCCGAATTGCTAAGCCTCGTGGATGAAACTAACCAAATAAAAAATTCCGAAAGTGTAGATAGAGCTGTTTTAAAACTCACAGATATTATCAGTGAAGCTGCTTACGCATCCCTTAAGTTAAAACCAACCATAAACAAAAACAAAGTCAAATTCAAGTGGTGGACGAATAAACTTGAAAAAATGAAAAATGATTTTAATTATATAAGAAATTTATTCTATCGCGCGCGCGCGAGGCAAAATAATTAATGAAAAATTCTTTAAAGCTGCTCGTAATAAATATAATATTTTTGCTAGGACTTCAAAAATGGAAAGTTTATTGAACGATCTTTTCCCGGACGATGATATTTCTTCCGAGGAGGAACTTCACAAAGCAACTAGATATTACTCGCCAATCTACAATAATAGAAACAAAGTGATCATAAGCCTAAAAGATATCGAATCAATTATTGTATTATTGAAAAATATAAGAAAGCACCTGGATCAGATAATATTAGCAATAATATGATAAAATACGCCTACCCTAGGATTTCCATAATCCTCCATCAAATATTTGAAAAATGTATAAGTTTGGGATATTTCCCAGATTATTGGAAAAACTCTTTTGTGAAAATCATTCCTAAAGGAGATAAAACTAGTTATGATGTTAGTAAAAGCTACAGACCAATTTCCTTGCTATCTAACATTTCAAAAATTTTCGAAAACGTAATTAAAAATAAACTTACTACCTTTTATGACGAAAACAATTTGATGAGTCATAGACAACATGGCTTCTTCAGGCATAAATCAACAATTACTGCTATGAAAGAGCTGACTGAAACTATTCTGGAACACAAGCAAAGAGAACTGACGGCGTTGATCGCAGTGGACCTATCAGGGGCTTTTGATAATGCATGGTGGCCAGCTATAATAAAAAGAATGGATTTAGACAACGTTCCCAGCTCTCTGATTCAGGTCATCCAATCCTATTTGAATAATAAAAGGACAGTTTGTCTGTCATACGGTAGCAAAACGGTCTCCAAAAACCTTACTAAGGGATGTCCTCAGGGTAGTCCACTGTCACCGTTATTATGGAACATCTTGCTAAACGATATTTTAATGAATTTTAAATCTACAAACGCTGAAATTATTTGCTACGCGGACGACATCTCTATTGTATGTTGGCATTATAATTTAGAGGGTCTAAAAACTGAGTTAGTGAACACCCTAAACTATGTCACTCAATGGTGTCGCTCAAACAAGTTAAAAATAAATCCAGAAAAAACAAACTTGATTCACTTTCACAATTTCCATAGGTTCCAGCTGGAATTTCAAAAAACCGTCATAAAGCCTTCAAATGAAATCAAAATTTTGGGAATGAAATTATCTAATCATAGGTTCAAAACAAAAATTAATTTCACCCCGCACATCAATGAGATTTTGCATAAGGCGCATCGCATGAAAAATCTGCTTTTTTCCCTCAGCGGCAAAATATGGGGTATAAACTCTAATAAAAGGTTAATTTTGTATAAGACGCTAATTAGACCTATTCTAACATATGGAGCTGAAATTTGGTTTTACCAAATAAATAACCGCTGTAAACAGAAATTAAATTCGATGCAATACCAAATTGTTCTTTGGGCTACTAGATCGTTTAAAACATCTTCCTCAAATTGTGTCCACTGTCTGGCAGAGATCCCATTCCTGACTGATTTTATCGAATCAAGATTGATTAAATATGAATTGGACCAACTAAGCGAGGAAGACCAACGAACGTTCAGTCCACATTCTCCTTCAATTATAAAAGGATTTTTGAGAACAAGAATGGAAGATATGTTTTCTAATACAAGTGATCACTTTCGTCTCTTTTTCCCTTTGGGCATTCCAAAATATTTCCGCCCTGACTTTTACAATGTGCAATTCGTTACTGGTCATGGAAATTTCGGAGATTTTCTGTTTCGAATAGGAGCTATAGACGATCCGGGATGTTTATGTGGAAAGAGAAAGCAGGATTCCAGTCATCTGCTTCTTGAGTGCCCAATCTTCCAGAACTACAGAAACCGGGAAAACATCGAATACAAGGATCTTTTTATGTTTGTAAATAGTAAGGACTCGTATTTTAAATTTAGAAAATTCTGTAAATATATCTATGATTTTCTCTCTTGGTTAAAAAAACCTTAATTATTACCTATTTGTATATATATATATTTTTTGGTTTGTTTATTTTGTTGGTTGTGATGTAAAATCAAGAATGATTTTAATGCCCTCTTTCTTATCTTTTCAAATCTTGTAATTATTTAATTTTTTTTATGTAATATAGTATCTGAATTTAGTGTTGTTATTGACGCAAGCATCCCTTGTAGGGATATCGCGTCTGATTTGATAAATAGATAAATAAAAGAGCTAGGTATTACAATCAATTAAAATGAATGAAAAGTTCTTAATTACATATACAAATATAAACAATATAAATTTTGAATTATTTCAGTCTTTATAGAATCACTTTTATTTTATATAGACATTATTCTTTAATAAAAAATATATTTTTCAAATCCGTTTCAGTACACCAATAGAAATAATGCATTTAAAATATATCTAAAAATATCAAATAAGTGGCTGGACGAGTGGGTAACACCCTCGATTCCCGACAGCCATGAACCGAGATTGAATCCCGCGTTAACACTTGTTTAATAACACATTTGTTTAATATGTGAATAACCTTCACATTCATTGTTGCAAATATCATAAACTAGGTTGCTTTATTTTTTGAGCGGCACCTAATAAAGTGATTTTGGAACAAGGAACAAGGAAATATCAATTACTATTCAATAGTGCTGAATATTTGTCTAAATTCCGCGCGATACAGGATAATTCCCAGCTTAAACTTAAGATTTTATTCTTAACTATATTTTAAATATATTTTTTTGTCATTATTATAAATTGTCAACATTTATATTTATTAATTATTTCTTCATCGCTTGTGTCACGATCTATTTTTTTTTTCTAAGTTAATATGATTACAATTTTTTTTTCAAATAGTTTTATTAGTTCTTATATTCCGAAGCACTCGAAGGAAATGCTAACTTAAGTGGTGTTTACTTTTAACCTATCAAATTCTGAAAGTAAAAAAGGCATCTCCTTATCGTGCAATTGAAAGTTGCTGATGGCTGGCGCCATCTATCGGTATAAATATCAACTATTCATTGAACATTGAATATTCCAGATTAGGTGAAATACCCATTCTTGATTAATCAAGAAAAGCTAACCACAGACGCGTTTCGGGCTGTTGGCCCTCGTCAGCGTGGTGCAAGCTGTACTTCAAACACCAAAAAATAAGGAGATGCCTTTATTATTTTTTTATTTATGTACCTTATCCCAGTACAATATCACATTTGTACTATTTTTCACACTTTCAAATTCTGTTTTAAAAACACAGTTATGAAAATAATTAATGGTTAAGCTGGTAACTATCTTGTAGTGGAAATATAGGAAAATATTTTCGCCATAATAATCAGTGAATAATATAAGTTGAGAGAAATCTTTCAAATGAAGTATATCTATGGCTTGTAATATTAAAACATATAAACATATATGGAAATAGACCAATTTCAATTTTGAATGAAGGTGTTTTTATTAAGAACTAGACGGGTGACCCGGGCTTCGCTCCGGGATTGACCCGTGTGCCTATCTAACCGAGTGATATATATTTAGATAAGATTTTTTAAAATAATTGTTTGTTATTAGCATTATATATTTGTTTGCATCAGCATAATTTAATCTAATCTTTGATAGAGGGCGCTGTTCGTGAGCTAAGTAGAATAATTTGAATATATAGTTTTAATAATTGATTTATATATTTTTAAAATAGCCTATCGTCTTCCCCGTATTTTTTACCTATGTATGGAAATTTTAGTTTGAATTAGTGAACTACTGCGAATTTGTATACCGGACATACAAACAAACAAACATACAAACATTCATTTTTATATATATAGATATAAACAAATAGAATATATAATTGCTAAATATCAACACAAAATAAAAATTAGCACTTAAAGATACATTTTAAGTTTAGGAAAATCTACCTATTCACTACTGAGAGGTAGAAACAAAGTTCGGGGGAAAGAGCTTCTTTCATAAGAAAACAATCGTACAAGTATTCGGGCAATTTCTACGGGTACAGAATCCTGCCCCGAAGAGCGTCTTGCCCAAAAGTTTCTACGCGATCGCCTTCTTATAAAAAAGCTCTTTTTCCCAACTATTTCTTCTTATAAATAGGAAAATGTTATTGAAGGGTAAAAAGTTGTTATAAAGAGTAAAATAACTGAACAATACGAGAATATCGCACTGTAGAGGTTGGAAATATTCAACCATATTAATATTTTAAATAAATTAACATTCAAGAATTCCTAACTATGTTCAACCCAACTTCTATAATGTTCAATTCTTTACTGGACATGGTGACTTCAACACATATTTGTTTAAAATTGGTAAAATTGGTTCACCTGCATGCACTTGTGGAAACGAACAACAAACCCCTGAACACCTTCTGATAAACTGTCCATTAACTTCTGATCTAAAGGAAGAAAACCAACTTTACCTGACTAATACAGAACAAGTTGCTTGCAATAAAGACCAATACATTAAGTTTAATAGATTCTGCAGGATGTATATTTTGAGGCTAAAGTGTTGACTGTACATATTTCAAGCTACTATTTCTAATTACTATATGCAAAATTTGACATCGAACGTTTAATTTTCATACTTCTCAATGTTCAATTGTGTTAATTGTATACAATTTAAGATATACACGCAATTATCCAAATTGTGGATATGGCGTGTCTCTCCCAACTGTTAAATAAATAAAATAAATATGTATAGAAATAAAAAGTAAATAGCGTTGAAATATTCCATTTTCTACATAAAGAGAGGGCAATGTATATTTTTTAATTATTATACAAGTGTAACATAACAGGCTTGGGGGTATTTGTTGTGTTTTCCCTTAAATGGAGGGGCTGTGATTTCACATATCTCTGATATATGTATGAGATATCTACAATTATAGAAGCATCCTTCCATAGTTTCGTTAAACACTAGTGAAGACTTTATAAGCATAAATAAATTGCAATTTGTCGTAGCGATTTGGAGGATTGGCGAAATTTCTGGGAAGGTTCACCACTGAGATAGCTAAGCCATTTCAAAATGTTTTTATATCCAGTTCAAAAATTGTATAGAAATTCCTTTAATATTGAAAATAAAGAGATAAATAGCATTCGCGTTGGATGTTTTCATCCTCTATATACATAATATAGAATGTGAAAAATAGTTCAAATTACATTTTATTGGATTCAGGTGAATAAATAAAAAAAAAGGCATCTCCTCATCGTGCAACTAAAAGTTGCTTATTCCTGCGTCATTGAGGTACAGCTTGCATCACGCTGACGAGCTCCAACAGCCCCAAACGCGTACGTAGTTAGCTTTTCTTGATTAATCAAGAATAGGTATTTGGCAAATTCTTGAATAATTAAAAGATATGCGATTATTTGATATTTATTCCGAGAGATGGCGCAAGCCATCAGCAACCTTTAGTTGCGCGATCATGAGATGCCTTATTCTTAAAGTGCAAAATGTTTTAAAAAGAGAAAGGTTAATAAAGTGTGAACTGTTGTCTTTGCAACACCTGTAGAATTTCATAGTTTCAAAGTATAAACCTCATATAAGTAATATTTACCTCAAGTACTTCGATATTCTTCTCGGGAATATAGGAATTAATTTTAACATTCAAAAATTAATACATTTATTCAGTCTTTTCAATGATAAAATTATTGAATAAATAAAAGTACCTTGTCCCACACGCGATAAATAAAATTTTCGAACTAAATGCTAACTTTTGTGAAGTTGAAAGATGAAAAAGCTATATAAAATAATGATTATGAAAATGCTTGAAGTTTAATCTAAAGAACAGCTTGTAGCGGGAATATAGGAAAATTTCCTTATCATATTAAACAGCAATTATAAACATTTCAAAAGATCTCAAATTCATTACATTGATAGATTGATTGATAAAAACGGATATAAAATGTTTGATATAGACAAATCTAGCAATGATATTGTATTTTGATATATAAAAAGAATATATATATATATATATAATATAACTGTTTGTATATTCAATAAATCGAAATATAGCGATTAAAAATTAAAAATTTTGTTATCAAATTGTGAAATGTTGTTGTAGAAATGGGGGGAGGGGGGATATTGTCTTAAAGACAAAAACCTATATGCAGTTTATAAAAGTTACATTTTTAAATCACATACATTTTACTCATTTATTCTGAGAATATATATAATATATATTTAAATGATTTAAAAATTATATATTTCTTCTAAAATAATTTTATATTAAAGTTTGTATCGTCTTTCAAAATTATCAAAATATGATTCAATATAAATTACGTAAATTTGTTTTCAATCTTCTGGCGCCAATTTTAAAATAATCGTCTGCACACACACAATCTCCACTAGAGTATTCATCTAATCTTAATATATGATTATTTTAAATGGATTATTGTGACCGAAATATTTAGATTTATTTCTAAATAAAATGACTTAATGACGCTTTTGGAAATACTTTCGATTTTTCAATCCTAAATCCATTAAATAATTTGTGAGCCCAACTTTATGGCTATGCATAAAATAGGCTGCGTGCTAACTCACCGTTCTCTGGTGTAATATTTATTAAGTCACGTAATTATATTTAATTACTTGGTAGCGTCTGTGTGTGTCAAAGCTATAATTACATATATTATATACATATATAGGGGTAGAGTTACTAATTTACCTAAGGGAACACAATTTCATAGAACCTTTCATGTTAAATGGTAATTTATATTGTGAATCATAATTACATATTCGCGTATTACTATTTTAATTAATTTTTATTTAAACATGAATTGGTTTAATTTAATATTATACACAAATGATTATACACAAATATTTTATTTATAATCTATAAATAAAATTTAAAATATTTTTGTTCATTATTTTTAGGATAATCAAAATATATTTAATTAAATAATATATGTTTAAATCTGTGCTGTTCGAAAGTCATATCTTGCTTCGATGTCTTAATATTTTTTTCCATCAAATTTATCGTGTAGTTAGCCTTAGAAAACTGGGTTAATTAATCAATCTTTTAAAGTAGTTTTCAGAAAAAAAAAATTGAAATTTAAACCTTATTTACTTCTTGATAGGTTAAGCGCTGTATTTTGATTAAAATATTTTGAATGAATTAATACATTTATGATATATCTAAATTTTATATTATATAAATTTGAAGTAATATATATACACTACGATATTTAAAAATCGTGAAATGGGTTATCATTGTTGGCCGACCAGCTCGCCAAACATCAAAGACTCCATAATCAAGTTATCGTGATGTTTAAAGATTTCTTCAACATTTCAGTATTCTTCCCATGGATGTTTAAGCTTGATATTCCTATCCGAGATCAAGGAAAAATCTTGAAAACTTTTCCTGAGAAATATTTAACTTTCAAATTCTATTATATAAAACACAAAAAGGCTCTTAGAAATGCTGTATCAATGAAGTCTAGAAGCACGGACAAACATTCCATATAACTGAATCTGGGGACTAATCAAGATGACTTTCCTACCATTCAAAGGTATTCTTAAACTTCTCCGTTGATATTCTATATTTACAAAATCATCCAATTATAGGATAAATTTAGATTTGAATATTTTCACATTCATCGCACGCCCATGTAAATAAAACTCAATTTTATATATACATTCAACAAAAAAAAAATCGTATATGGGATTCGAAATTTTGAATCTCCGTCAATCAGATACGGTGTCAAAATATTCTAGTGAAACTACTCTTTCTAAAAAATCTCTCAACTTATATAACAAGTAGTTAATCAACAGGCAAGAAACTTGATAAAATAGAGATATAGAAGAATAACTATATTTAAACATATCATTAACAAAATTGAAACCAAATATTTAATTCAGTGGTTGACACTTTATATAAAAAGGGTTCTACAGAAGTTGCTTTACTCCTTTGATTCACACCTATTCGAAATATTTTTCACTAAATTTTTCACTATATTTAGTCAATTCAGATTACGGCGTTTCCTACAATTGGTGGTCAAAATTGTCATTAATTCTAAAGTAAATACAGCCTCTGTCGTTTACTATGTTTTAGAGCCTTTATTGGATATTTAAATTCTTTAGTAGGGTTTGAATTCTATTCCAATTGACATAACGATATATTATTTGAAACCAATATTTTGCGTATTTTGGTGTTGAAATATATTGTGACGAAGAAATATTTTATTATTTAATTTAATATTATTCAATGAAAATATATTCAACAGATTAAAAAAATATATATTAATCTGTATTTGTGAAATCATCTTTAAAATATTTCTTTGCTTGCTTGCTTAAGATTCTCTAGCTGTAAATAGTTTTGGGGGCTCACCTGTTAATAATTGTCGACTCGTCGCTGTGACGTCATCAATAAATACTTTCACATCCCCAGATATACAAAGACTTAATTTTCTACTCTACAATATTTATAGATATGAGCTTCATGTAATTGTTTTTCTTATTATCTGGTTTCTTGAAATCTGGGCGTTAGAAACAGGGCGGTGGTAAGTGAATAATGCAATCTTCCTTTCAACTATTATCTTATTATTTTCCTGAAAGAATCAAACAAATTTTCTGACAAAAGGTATTCAACGTAAAAAGAAAAAAAGTAACTATTTACACACATTCGGGTTAACTAAGAAATTTACCTAAGGATTACTCTTCTAACCTTACTATATGAGTTATATCTTTCTAAATAAATATATATACAATCATTATATTAACTCTATACTATAAAATACACTGTAAATATATTCAAATTAGAACTTAGCTTCTAATAAAAAAAGCTATTGTTTGAATATAGTTTTGAAAAATAGGCGTACCTGGATTTTTTCCGAAACAATTTTTAAGTTTGTGTTCTTGTACAATAAATTGATAAAATCTCGAAATATTTGAAAATATCTTTTTCCACAGATCGAGGTACCCCATTTAAAAATAATTTTACCAAACCCTCGTCAAAAGGAATAAAATATATTTTATATTACATAAATCGTTATTCAAATAAAAAGGCATATATTATATCAAAATATCATTTATTTTATTTAAAGATTAATTTATGGATTTCTCTATTTTCAAAATATATCATTATATATAGAATATATTCTCTAAATGATCAATTCTCAATAATAGGAAGAGTTAAAACAACTAGTTCAATCTCTATTAAAGCTTTATCGAATTTAAGCCCAAACCACATTTAAAACGGGGATATGATTGTTCTTTGTCCTATATTCAAAATTTTGTATAAAAGTAATAAGATATAAGATAATAGGATATCGCATTCAAGGCCAAATAGGATTTGAACGCAAGATTTTTGAAGTTTTGAATATATTCCTATTTAATATATATCAATCGATTTCATTCGCAGCACCAACCAATAAATACATATTCATGTTCTACGATAGAATGTTTTAAAGTTAAAGGCGCTTTTGTACTGATGAGAGTCATAGCCTCGAAACCATGTTATACAGGTTGGCTTTTGTCTGAATTTTCCAAAAATGGTTACTAGCTCATTCTTCATGATCACTAATGGTACTAAGGTAATGAACACAATGCATCGTTCTGATGCATAGTTAAAGGGAGAGGTACTTCTCTAGGTTCTTGAATACAATCTTCCAGCAACGTTATGTTGTATACATGTTTATGCATGTGTATTATGGTTGATTTGAAGATATGTGAGAATCTTACCATTTATATTAATTAATAATTCATAAACTTTAAATATATTCAGTACAATAATAATTGGATAAAAAGAGTCTTCTTACGGTCAAGTCAATACAATAAATATAATATTATAATATTCGGATTGTCTTAAATTAAGAATCGTCTGTTTAGAATTTTAAAAAGTCTTATTCAACGATCATATCCCACACTTTAATTATGTATTATTTCAAATAATTACAACTCTCTTTAAAGCAACAAAAGAATTATTTATTGCATTTAGCAAGAAAAGAAAAAGAAGTAGGAATACCAAACAAAACCTCTTTAGGTTAATCAACCTGCAACCACCTACCGGTTAGTTCCTATTAAAAATCTAGCTTTCACACAGAGTATTGAAAAATAAAATACGACAAATTAAAATTCTATTTAACGAATCTGCACATTTCAACTTAGATTTCTATACAATCATTATATTGAAGAGACGATAGCGGAAAATATATATTATCATTTTCAAGAGAACTAACCTTCTTTAATATTACATTTCAAATGTTATTTATGACCAAGAATGTCCTTATAGTTTCCCTAGATTTAATGATTGAAGACATTTGGACTAAAATTTCAAATTGTCTTCTAAATTCACTTAAGCTATATTTGTCTAAAAATATTAAAATACAAATAGTTTTCTGTTCTCGATTATAATATGTTGGGTAAGATACTAAAGATGAATCTACATAGCTGCCAAAAACTTTGTATAATATTCTATAATACCTTCTATAAAATATGGAATAAAAATTCACATATATCTTATAACAAATGCATTTTTAGATATCTATTTTGCCAATATATTAAATTTAAACCGATCTTCATTTTTTTTCAAGATATTCAAATCAATTAAAATTAAAGTTAGCAAGCTTTTAATAGAAATGTATAAAAAGTTCGATATTTTCGTATTTATCAATAGAATCTAAACATTTGTTTATAAAACTTTCAGATAAAAGGCGCCTCTCTCAATGCAACTTTATAGTTGAAATTGAACTCAGAAATTAGCGTTCACTTTTGTCAACATCTATTTCTACAGGAGAATTTTTTCAATCCGAATTGCAGTAGAATTCTGAACCATTTGGATTCAGTGTTGTAGAACATCTTTGGCTTATGTGTCTCTATGGCATATTTTGTTTTTACTAAATTTCTAATTATTGTATAATGGAATATGCACCTTAGAATAATATTTGAGGTTCATTTTATTTCGATTCCTCAACAAAGTTATTTGTTTCGATACTCAAAGTGCAAATTCGAATAAAAATGTTAATATTCATACAAATACATCTTGTCTTTCTTGGCTTATATATATTTAGAGAACTCATGTGTTTAAATAGTGTCTCTTGACCATATATACTCGTATTATATATTTTTTAAAGGTTTTCAAATCTGTATACACGAATTGCTATGCTATAATTGTTATAAAATAATTTACCTCAGTATGGGTAAGACTTTCTTGCATATATGAAATATTATGGTGTTGAGCCTGTGTTAAGTTTTAAACCTAGACTCTGTACAATGGTGTAACTCTAATCAACTATAACAGTTATCCTTTGTAGCAAAATAATGTTAGAAAAGGATTATGGATTATATATGTGATGATTTATGCAACTATATTCTTAAATTTATTGTATCATACTACACCACCTCTCTATCTAATAAACCTTATAGGGTTAATAACAGCTTAAATCATTTAATCGCAGTATGAAAGAGACACCTTTTAGTAAATGTGACAAAACAGTTGATTATTCTATCTTCCAACAGATGAAGAGCAGTTTATTTTCTTGATAGCTAGCTCGTTTGTTAGCTTTTAATAAAGCTACGCATTACCGGTCGTAGTTGTCAGTCATCTGTCACGCCAAGGACATGCGGATACCTAGGGTCGCCGTTCAGTAAATGATATGAAAAGTGATAGGCTTAGCAAAAATACGATGTTTCTATTTAAGATTTCAAGTTATTTTTGTACTCACTTATTTGTAGTTACGAGGACATCCCATTTGATATAAACTAATATATATATTTATTTAAGGAACGACTTGTTCCAATACAAATATTGTTTAAAAAAGCGAGCGATAATCAAAAAACAGAAAAGGTTGAAGCGTAGAAGAGTTAGTAGTGACGTCAGCACCGATGATGATAAAGTCAAAGTCTGCGTAACAAAAAGCAATCTGGTAGATTTTATAAGAGTGGAGAAACATCAATGGATCTCTGTTTTTTGAATATACACTCACATGGACAAATCTTAAGAAAATCTTTAAATAAATAAATCTCTATAAAATGTAGCCACAATGAATATGATAACATTTTATTTCAATATTCCATTTCCATGTTATTATAAAAGATTTAAACACAAATTCAATAACACTTGCAGCAGCAGTGGATGCCTTTATAGAATAAAAACTCTTTATCATTTAAAAGACATTTCAGGGGAAGAAAGACATGTATGTCTTTTAAAAATAGACCATCTGGAATACATCCTGAATAGGATTTCAGTGCAAAAACACATCTATAAAGGAATTTTTTAAAATATCTTCATGATTCTTTTTATAATTAATATTTTAAAATTTTATTTTTATTTTCCATATTCATTTCCTTTCAACTGCTATATTATGCAATTAGAATAAAATATTATTTGTAATTATTTGTTTCGAAAATATGTATTAATACCCCATTCTGATCCTTATACTAAAAGTTAATAATGAAAATAAAAAATAAATTCAAAAAAGTACACACAATGGCTTCAATTAATATCATTAATTTATGTTTCAAAGCTAATTTCTTTTTAATGTTATTTTATCGAGTTAGATGATCAGCTAATTATCTCACTTTAATTCAACATTTCCTTTAATTCAACCGAAAGCTCTGATCCCTTGGGGTGTTGAATTAAAGAGGTTCGACTGTGCACTTGATGATAAATAGTTTATTAATGAACAAAAATGAGAAACTATAGGCATTGGTGCCTATGTCTAAAAAATTATGCAAAATGAAAAAAGAAGAAAAAATTTAACAAATAAGAAAATAATATTGCAAACAACACAACTATATTGCAGATAAGACAACATATAAAAGGAATTATTCATTTAAAGGACCTTATTAAAAAATAAATTTCTAGTTTAATATTGACACACGATAATTTGACCATGTTTTGATGTCCTGAACTATGGCCTATCATATAACAAACTGCAATTAGACACTATCGATAATTCGGCACTTCCGATAATTCGACCATTGTAAAATTCAAATTTACACAGTTGATTGTTGTTTATATTCAAATTTACCAGTAAAAGGTATTAGAGAGGCGATGGCAGCCACTGAAAATGTAGAAAATGCAAGTATAGAGAAATGGGAAAAATTAGTAAATGAAGAGAAGACCAAAATCAAAATAATTGATAATAAATTGTTTATTAGTGAACAAATAATACCAAAAAAATCCTTTCAGGTGAGAAACTATAGGCATTGGTTAAATTTATATAAATGTATTTAAATTTTTTAAAATATAAGAAAATAAATCAGAAAAAAGAAGTTGCCAACTATATTGCAGAGGAGATAACTTATAAAAGGAATTAATCTAAAGAAATGATTAAAAATAAATTTATATTTTTATTCATACATGGGTTCAACTTTATATGTATGCTATCCAAATTTCGAACACGTGAAAAGGCCACATAGATTTGTCCATGCATAAACACAGGCTCTTGTAGCAAGAGAGGTTTGGCCTTGAGCCTTATTTATAATCATAGGAAAAGTCAACTTTAGTGGAAACTCTTGCCTCTTCAGAATGAAGGGAATGTTGATATCTGAAGGAGACAAAGATATTTTGACACCAATACAGTGTGTCTAACATTGGTCAGTATTTGTATTTAAAGGGCATGAAAGCACATTCACTGTATCACCATAAGTGTACCATTGTAAAGACCCTGCTTAGGATTAAAATTTCTCAGAAGCATAACAATAGCACCAACCTAGAGTTTAACTGGTATAGAGGCATTACTCTGGGAGTAAGGTTATTGAGAATTTCAGTAGGGAGTTATTTTTTGCTCCTCCATAATCTTACACTCCACACTGTTAACACTGAGGAAACACTGACTCATGTTTGGTAAGCATTTTCAAGAAACAATCTATAGGTATTGGTTGAAGAGTTTAAATGAATATATTTAGAGTAAAAAAAAAGAAGATTATTACACAAATCAACAAATAAAAATGCAAACAATACTGCTAGACAACATATAAAAGGATGAATTAATTTAAAGGACTTCATAAAAAACTACATTTCTAGTTTTATATGAACAATATAACCTCTCGATAATTTGACCATGTCTTGTTGTCCTGACCTACAGCCTATTATGTAACAAACTGTAATTTGACCATTTTAAATTTTAACAATTGATTGTTGCAAAACGACATTTGAAATACCATCCCGCATGTGTTTCTTTTCAACGAAAAATCTAAATTTATTTCAAGGAGAAATAACGATTATTTCTAACCTTTTGGATGAGGTATGAAAGGGTGAATTGTGAAGAGTAATGATAAACGGAGAGTAAAAGTGTCCAGGGATGGGAATCGAACCCACAGTGTTCCGCTTACCGGGCAGATGCCATGTCCACTAGGCTACCTTGGACATATTTTTCCGTTCGTAAATAATACATAAAGTAATTTATAAATGAGTTAAGCAAAGCATCAAGGGCTGCGTATCTTTTATTAGAACGAATATAAAAGATACGCAGCCCTTGATGCTTTGTTTAACTCATTTATAAATCTTACAGGGTTTTTCAATTGATAGAAAGTAATTTATAATACAATATAATATAATGCGGCTTGTGATTGTAAAACGACATTTGAAATACTATCCCGCATGTGTTTCTTTTCAACGAAAATTCAAAATTTATTTCAAGGAGAAATAACGATTATTTCTGACCTTTTGGATGAGGTATGAAAGGGTGAATTGTGAAGAGTAATGATAAACGGAAAAATAAAAGTGTCCAGGGATTGGAATCGATTCACAGTGTTCCGCTTACCGGGCAGATGCCATGTCCACTAGGCTACCTTGGACATTTTTTCCGTTCGTAAATAATACATAAAGTAATATATAATGCAATATAATATAATGCGACTTGTGATTGTAAAACTCATCCAAAAAGTTAGAAATAATCGTTATTTCTCCTTGAAATAAATTTTGAATTTTCGTTGAAAAGAAACACATGCGGGATAGTATTTCAAATGTCGTTTTATAAATTAAATATATAAAAAGGTTTCTGAAGATGAGTTTCTTTCAAAAAGAAAATCATATCCGGAAACCTTTTCAATTATATAATTGAATGACCTATATATGTGTTTAGATCTCTTGTCTCAATAAATATTTTACTCAAAATTAAGTGCAATAAATTTAATTTGATTGTATAATTTTTTAAACTATTTTATACATATATTAACAATTTATGGTAATCAAAAGATTTTCTACAACTTTAAAGGTTAGGCTAATACCAATATGATAATTTAATATTTAGGTGCTATATGCTAAACCCTATATATTATTCTAATTCTTAGATGATAATAATGTTTAATCAATATTGTTGTATTTCCTAAACTAGATTTCATCTTCCATTTGTTTTCCTGAACTTTAGATATTGTTGGAGAGGTTAGATTGACCAAATCTAGCTAAGCTCGCCTGGCGGCGCCACCGCCGGTGAGAAGTGGTGCGCCTCCGTAGTTGGTGACGAAGAATCAGTGTGGTGCGCATGCGCGGCGGAAAAATGAAGCAGAAAGAACTTTTACCAAGAAGAGAAGCGACGCCATTCAAATGCGTGTCGAACTTTTTCATATTTAATCCTTTTGTTTTAATTAAAGTACCTAAATTTACTCCAATGTCAATCTTAAATTATCCAAGTTAAGTACACTATTTTAAACATATATTTAAGCAAGTTTTTCTACCAAAATGTTTATAAATAGTGTTTTTATTTACCGATAGGTTTTATTACATCTAAGTTTTTTATCTAAAAGTTTGAATACCAACAAGTTTTATAATCTATAAGTTTGATTACAAACAAGTTTTTTATCTATAAGTTTTATTATCACTAAGTTTATTATCTTAAAGATTATTTATCAAAGGTAAGATTTTCTACCTATTACTTAAGCACAAGTCAAAGTTATTTTTATCATTTATCTACATCAACAATTGTTCTGACAAATAAAGGATTTCTCAACCCCTCGATGATGTGCTAACCATAGAGTTTGTAATACGCCTAAATGATGAGTTAGCTCCAATTTGTCGCACCATTTCTCGATGCTTTCATGACCCTTGTATGTTATGCTGACACGAAACCTATCGTGTTAACCCCTCAATATTGTTTTAAACCCTAGATGTTGGACTAATTTCTAGATATAGTAATAACCTTAGATGTTGGACTAACAATATATTGAAATAATTGCTAGATGTTGTACTAAACCCTAGATGTTGTACTAACCCGCAGATGTTGTACTAACCCCCAGATGTTGTATTAATACCTAGATGTTGTACTAACCCCTAGATGTTGTACTAAACATTAATGTTGTAATAATTCCTTGATGTGTGTTGTACTAACCCCCAGATATTGTTTTAATACCTAGATGTTGTACTAAACATTAATGTTGTAATAATTCCTTGATGTGTGTTGTACTAACCCCCAGATATTGTTTTAATACCTAGATTTTGCACTAACCCCTAGAGTTGTATTAATCCCTAGATGTTGTACTAACCTCCAGATGTTGTATTAATCCCTAGATGTTGTACTAACCCCCAGATATTGTTTTAATACCTAGATGTTGTACTGATCACTATATGTTGTATTAATACCTAGATGTTGTACTGATCACTAGATGTTGTATTAATCCTTAGATGTTGTATTAAACTCTAGATGTTGTACTAATCCCTAGATATTGTACTAAACCCTTATGTTGTACTAACCCCTAGATATTTTATTAATCCCTTGATGTTGTATTAATCCCTAGATTTTGTATTAATCCCTAAATGTTGTACTAACCCCTGGATGTTGTACTAAACCCTAGAAGTTGTACTAAACCATATATATTGTACTAACCCCCAGATGTTGTACTAAACCCTAATGTTGTAATAACCCCTAGATGTGTGTTGTACTAACACCCAGATGTTTGTTGCACTAACCCCTAGATGTTGTACTAAACCCTAATGTTGTAAAAACCCCTAGATGTGTGTTGTACTAACACCCAGATGTGTGTTGCACTAACCCCCAGATGTTGTACTAAACCCTAATGTTGTAATAAACCCTAGATGTGTGTTGTACTAACACCCAGATGTGTGTTGCACTAACCCCTAGATGTTGTACTAAACCCTAATGTTGTAATAACCCCTAGATGTGTGTTGTACTAACACCCAGATGTGTGTTGCACTAACCCCTAGATGTTGTACTAAACCCTAATGTTGTAATAACCCCTAGATGTGTGTTGTACTAACACCCAGATGTGTGTTGCACTAACCCCTAGATGTTGTAATAAACCCTAATGTTGTAAAAACCCCTAGATGTGTGTTGTACTAACACCCAGATGTGTGTTGCACTAACCCCTAGATGTTGTACTAAACCCTAATGTTGTAATAACCCCTAGATGTGTGTTGTACTAACACCCAGATGTGTGTTGTACTAACACCCAGATGTGTGTTGCACTAACCCCCAGATGTTGTACTAAACCCTAATGTTGTAATAACCCCTAGATGTGTGTTGTACTAACACCCAGATGTGTGTTGCACTAACCCCCAGATGTTGTACTAAACCCTAATGTTGTAATAACCCCTAGATGTGTGTTGTACTAACACCCAGATGTGTGTTGCACTAACCCCTAGATGTTGTACTAAACCCTAATGTTGTAAAAACCCCTAGATGTGTGTTCTACTAACACCCAGATGTGTGTTGCACTAACCCCCAGATGTTGTACTAAACCCTAATGTTGTAATAACCCCTAGATGTGTGTTGTACTAACACCCAGATGTGTGTTGCACTAACCCCCAGATGTTGTACTAAACCCTAATGTTGTAATAACCCCTAGATGTGTGTTGTACTAACACCCAGATGTGTGTTGCACTAACCCCTAGATGTTGTACTAAACCCTAATGTTGTAATAACCCCTAGATGTGTGTTGTACTAACACCCAGATGTGTGTTGCACTAACCCCTAGATGTTGTACTAAACCCTAATGTTGTAAAAACCCCTAGATGTGTGTTGTACTAACACCCAGATGTGTGTTGTATTAACCCCTAGATTTGTGTTGCACTAACCCCTAGATTTGTGTTGTACTAACCCCTAGATATTTTTTAATACCTAGATATTTCACTAACCACTAGATGTTATATTAATCCCTAGATGTTGTACTAACCCCTAGAGGTTGTACTAATCCATAGATATTGGGCTAAACCCTTATGTTGTAATAACCCCTAGATGTTGGTACTAACCCGTATATATTTTATTAATACCTAGATTTTGTATTAATCCCTATAAGTTGTATTAATTTCCAGATTTTGTATTAATCCCTATATGTTGTACTAAACCATATATGTTGTACTAACCCTAGATGTTGTACTAAACCCTAAATGTTGTACTACCCCCTTGATGTGTGTAGTACTAACCGCTGAATGTTGTTCTAATTCGTAGAATTAGTTCTAATCCCTAGATGTTGTATTAATCCCTAGATGTTGTATTAATCCCTAGATGTTGTATTAACCCTTAGATGTTATACTAACCTTTAGATGTAATACTAACCCCATGATATATGTTTTTCTAATCCCTATATGTTGTATTAAGCCCTAGATATGTGTTGTTCTAATCTCTAGATTAGGTTCCAGTATTTAGATGTTGTACTAACCCTTAGGTGTTGTATTAACCCTTAGAGATGTTGTGCTAACTCATGTCTACTTACGATGTTGATATAACTCTTAGATGTTATTCTAAACCTAATATAAATATTGTTAACACCTAGCTCTATATAGATATAACTCTCAAATCTCCCAAAATATAGATGTTATGGCAACCCACGATTTCGCGCTAAACCTGTGGGGTTACTTCATAGATGTTTAGATTACCCCTCGACATTTCGCTAAACCTTTATGGCTGTTTCAAACTTTCTCTTCTGTTCTAAACTATAGATATTTCCTGCTAACCTTATGATTTTCTTTTTTTTTGCAAAGCTGTCTCTATATCTAAATAAGATGTTTTAGTAAACATAATTTCGACTAGAATATCTTCTTAAGTCGAGAGAGAGAAATAAAAAACAATATATGAATTTTAAAATAAAAACATAAAGCCTCCAGGGAAAAGTTTCTTTTAATATATATTTTTTTTTAAATCTCGAGCTTTCGGGCAAGTACGCCCTTCTACGGGAGAAAATGCTTTATATGATTAATACGCCAATGAAATATAATTCAAGGGATTATTTGATAATCATATTTCATTGGCGTATTAATCATATAAAGCATTTTCTCCCGTAGAAGGGCGTACTTGCCCGAAAGCTCGAGATTTTTTAAATAAAAAAATATTAAAAGAAACTTTTCCCTGGAGGCTTTATGTTTTTATTTTAATAGTAATTCAAGGGATTATTTGATCGAATATATGAATTTGAAATTTGTAACATATATATTTACAATGTGTTTCTCTTTTGAATAATGTCATCAAATATTATCTCTACAGGACTTACTGCAATGATATAAGTTATTGAATGAGAGGGCTTGGCACATCAGTAGTGAACCCTCTCAGCGGTTTCGCCAAAATAATCTCTAGGCCGCTCTACAATTGTATTGGATTGATTTGAGATATATCCTGCATTTTCTAAGGAAGGCAGCTTAGGGGTGTTTATAGTGAACCTATGGATATAAGCTTATAGGTCTGTAGAGGTACATACATATAATTTGAAGGTATTGCATCGAGAAAACTCTTCCGTAAATATGGTTTCATAACAAATATTTATTTGTAAAAATAAATTTATAAATTTAATTGTCATTTATCGTTAAATTTTGTAACATATAAATATACTTGCCAATGTTTTCTTTTTTTTTTACAATAGTAGAGAGATCTAGAGATTAATTTGGCGAAACCGCTAAGAAGGTTCACTACTGATGAGCCAAGCCCTCTCATTCAATAACTTATATCATTGCAGTAAGGTCTGTAGAGAGAGAGAGAGAGAGTGAGAGAGATAGTATTTTATGACATTATTCAAAAATGAAACACATTGCCAGTTAATTTATATGTTACAAATTTTAACGATAGATGGTAATAAAATTTATAAATATATGATTTTTTATATAATACAGTAATATATAATGATATAAAGTAATATAATAAGAATTATTTGAAACAGAGTCATTTAACGAATTCGGGATATGTATTATTTTGCATTATACTGTTAATTTTAATATGTGCATTTAATAAATTAATATATATATATATGATGGTTTGCTTCTAAATACGCGTAGATGCCAAAATTATAAAAAAAAAAATTCGTCTTGGATTAGCATATAATTCTCTCTTGGTATATAACAGTAATAAAAATAAAATTCAAAATAAAAACTCAGAATAATGGACTAATGACAAATATCATGAAGAGAAAACACTACTCTTAGCTACAATGACCCTCTGAAAAACTCTCTTACAAGACCTCACATAACAGAATGGAAGACAATAATAAAACCAGGAAGAATCAGCTGGAAACAAATCATCAAAACACCTGTTTAATCAGCTCATAAAGAGATTCCCACACCAAAGTACAAAATAGAGTTCATTGGAGAGCCATTTTTCTCGGGGTATTCAACCCATTTTTGACGGATGCGATAAATTAAATTAATATTTTGGCAATTTGCAAAGGAAAACATATCAAAGCATTTGTAATGAACAATACTTGGATGTATAATTATATATGAATGATATAAATTTTGGAAGTCATAATCTAGTTAATAACGAAATCATAGAATATATTAATAGAGAAAAGTGTGAATTGGGTTTGGTTCAAGAGCCATATACAGGGTGATCCAAAAGTCCCGCACAACTTTAAAAATTAATAACTCCGCGAATATTTGCGCTAGAGCAACGCGGTAAACACCATTGTGTTCAGGATGCAATGGGATTTTTTATGGCAAATAATGAAAATTTCGAAATTGATTTTAGTTACAACTTTATTCGCTAGAGAGAGATGGCGCCCTACCAGAATCAGCGATTCAGCGGCAAAATTGTTTGATAAATTGAAAAATATAACTGAACCACACGTATTTTTACTTTTTGAATACCAGGAAAGAACCCTAATAATATCAAATGATAAATTAATAAAACACCATTTTGCCAAAAGTTAGAAGAAATGGTTAACGATTTTCAAATACAATCTGAGATATGTAAAATAGGTATATGCAAATTAAAACATGTAGCAAAAAAAAACCCTGATATTTTAGATGCGGTTTGCTGGAATCCTCTCAGCTATTTATATTTCTAAAATAATAATTTTCTATTTTTTAAAATTCAACTCTCAGTATCGATTATATTTATTTTAATTAATTTGAAAAATATTTATCTATCTCTGATGATTTAATTTACTCTGGAATGCCATTGTTATTTTTGTCGTGTCCAATAAAGAGCCTCAGATTCTTTTCGTTTGGCCAACAAAAATTTTCCAATTTATATACACATATATTCTTACATAATGAGACTTTAAAGAATGCAAATAATCTTCATCTATTTACATACACAACACATCTCCCCCCTTAATAATACTCCAGTCGGTCTAGGGGTTTCCTGGCTCTCTAGGTCTAGGACTGCGGACGGGCACTTGCACAGCGGCAGCCTCCGGTTTAGGAGTGCAAGAGGGCACGTGCACAGCAACAGGCCCTGGTATAGGAGTGCAAGAGGGCACGTGCACAGCAACAGGCCCTGGTATAGGAGTGCAAGAGTGTACGTGCACAGCAACAGGCCCTGGTATAGGAGTGCAAGAGGGCACGTGCACAGCAACAGGCCCTGGTATAGGAGTGCAAGAGGGCACGTGCACAGCAACAGGCCCTGGTATAGGAGTGCAAGAGGGTACGTGCACAGCAACAGGCCCTGGTATAGGAGTGCAAGAGGGTACGTGCACAGCAACAGGCCCTGGTCTAGGAGTGCAAGAGTGTACGTGCACAGAAGCAGTCTCCTCCTTGTTTCCTGATGTAACCTCTGGAACCTCCTCTTCACTTTATTTCTGACTTCCACCTACAGGTTTCTCTCCTGGTGTTCGAGGAAGTATCAAATTTCTTGTCTCCACTTGTTTCTTTCTCACAGGTCGCAATTGATTGATATGCCTCTTATACACGACGCCCTAGCAACTTATAAGGTAGTGACGGTAGCTCAATAATTCCAAAATGGTACCTTTTTACCGTTTAGGTCCAGTTGCATAGTTGCGGAAAAAAACCTCGCAACCTGTAGTTAACTGCTCCTGCCTTCTTACGGCCTCATGAAATACCTCTCGCGGATTTCTCATCTTGGTATTAAATTCGAGAATCTTGATCTTAAACTTCTCTTCATTAGCAGTTCCGCCGGGGAATTCCTTTATTACAGTTTGGGGGAATGCTCTATCAGCAAATAGGAAACTTTGTAGATTCGTCTCTGAATCATCCTTCCCATTAATCTTTCTCAAAAGGTTTTTAAACTCTCTTACATATCTCTCAGCTAAACCATTTGTACTAGGATTATACGGACTGGTCTTAGTGTGCCGTATACCATTCATTTTGGTAAATTGCTCGAATTCACCGGAGACAAACTGTCTTCCGTTATTTGTAACAAAATATTAGGGCAATCCAATTCTGGCGAGATTTTCTCTAAGATGACTTATAATCGTTTTTCTGGTAATATCTTTGATGATAAAAATTTCTATCCACTTTGAGTATGCGTCCACGAGAACCAAAAACATTCTTCCCATGAACGGACCCGCTAGATCAAGATGAAGTCGATGCCACGGTTTTTCGGGCCAAGTCCATTCCGAGATGGTAGCCGGGGGCATGCTTGCCGATTCTTGGCATACACTACATTCTCTAGTTAACTCCTCGATGTTACTGTCTATGCCTGGCCACCAGAAAATACCGTCTGGCAATAATCTTCATTTTAACAATCCCCATGTGTATTTCATGCAAGTCATTTAAAATTAAAGATCTTAATTTTTGGGGAATTACCACTCTTTCACGCCATTGAAAACAATCAAACATAAACTTAATTCCTCATTGATTGATCTTATAATAAAGAGCTAGTGGGTTTTCCCTCAGTACCCTTATGAATTTCCACACACACACACACAGTTGCCTTCTATAACATTCCTTAATACTATAGACTATTTTATCTCGGGACGTCTCATATGCCACCTCCCTAAAAGAGAACGGTACCTCATTCAACTTCCTGAGAAGAAGTTCCTGGTCTTCATCAAGAAACTCCCTGACACTCGATTCTAAAGGAAGACGTGACAATGCGTCAACATTGGAATTATCACTACTTTTTCGAAACTCCTCAGTATAATTAAATGCAGCTAATTTTAAGGACCATCTTTTAATTCTGGATGCTGTACATATGGGAATTGGTTTCTGAGGTGAAAATATATGAATTAAGGGTCGGTTGTCTGTGACTAATACGAATTTTCGTCCCAGTAAGTATTGTCTTGATTTCTCATCGCCATAAGTTATGCTCAACGCTTCCTTTTCTAGTTGAGAGTACCGTTTTTCCGCATCAGTTAATGTTCTAGAAGCAAAAGCTATAGGGCATTCAACCTTTCTATAATTTCTATGACTCAGAATTACGCCTAGTCCATAGTCCATTAATAATGATTTACATTTTTAAAATAACATTCGATATTTTTTCGTCCAATTCCTTCTACAATTTTTATTCAAAAGTTGATAGAATAGCGCTAAAATGTTCGCTATATTCTTTATGAATCTATAATAATAAATTAAGAGTCCTATGAAAGATCTCAATTGCGAAACATTCTTTAGGTTCAGGCGCCTCTATCACTGCTTTAATTTTATTTTCTAAGGGATGCAGTCCATATTTATCCATTTTAAACCCTAAAAATTCCACCGATTTCTTTTTAAATTTACATTTATATCTGTTTAACTTTAAACCTTTTTCTAGCAATAATCTAAACACTAGATCCAACTTTTGTTCATGATCTTCAAAGTCTTTTCCTGCAACCAAAATATCATCTATGTAGCAGGCCACACCTGGCAAATCAGAAAATAGGCCTTTCATAATCCTCTGAAATTTATTTGGTGCTACCGCTACGTCATATGGTAGTCTTTTATAAGAAAACAACCTCTTTGTTGTGTTTATATCAACAACAGCTTTGGCTTCTTCCGCTAACATTACTTGTAAGTAAGCCTGTGATAGGTCTAGTGTCGAAAGTACGGTGCTTCTAGATAATTTTGAAAAGATCTCATCGATCGATGGAATGGGATACCTATCTAATTCTATTGCTTTATTAGCTGTACATCTAAAATCACCACATATCTATCACACTACCATCCTTTTTTGATGCCGGTACTATTGGAGCGGTCCAATATGCATGAACTATAGGTTATAAAAAGCAAGAAATTACTAAACGATCAATTTCATTCTCTACTTTGTTTTTTGGAGAGAAAGGTAAACTTCTGGCCTTACAAAACACAGGAGTCACATCCTTTTTTAAATTAAAATTTATTCTAACGTCCTTTAGACAGCCCAAATCTTTGTTAAAAAAATCTGCATACCTATCCATCAAATTTTTATATATTTAAATATATTATATTCATATATATATATATTATATTCATTATTTAAAATTTTAATGCTATACAATATAGAATAATCAAGTTTCAACTGTTTAAGCCATTCTCTTCCTAATAAAATTACCTGGATTTTTTCATTTACAACTATTAATCGTAAATATTGGTTGGCTTCTTTTACAAAAACATTTCTTTGATCTATAATCTCTATTGATTTACCACAAAAGGATTTCAATCTTAAATTTGTTGGAAATAATCTTTTACCTTGCCAATAATTCTTATAAATATCTTTAGGTATTAACGTAACTGGACTTCATGTATCTATTGTAAAGCACAAAGAATAATCATCTACTGTTAAATTTATTGTGGCATCAGTTTCGCCCTGTACAGAATATATAGAGTCCTCTTGTACAAATTTACATCCCCACATTCTTTTACTAGCTTTGCAGACCCTACTTAAACGACCCAGTTTATTACATTTTAAAACAAGTCTTTGTTCTATGAGGTAAAACAGATGCCACGTGTGAATGTCTTTCACCACATCTATAACACACTATTTTGCCTTTGCCACTTTGCCTGAAAGGCCTATACTGCGCCGTACTATTATTGTACTCGCCCTTTTTATCCTTTCAATTCACAGGGGATATCTTGGCCACTAATTTATCTTGTAATTCTCTTGTATTTATCTCCGCCAATTCGAACTAGATCGCCACTGCAAAAACTTTATCCAGGGTGACATCGTCGTCCTCTTGTAGTAGCTTCTTTTGCGCGATTTCCGACTTGATTCCAGCCACAAAACGGTCTCGCATCATGGTTCCCAACATATCGACGAAATTACAATTTATTGCCAAATGTTTCAATTCTCTAAGATATTCCGAAATTGATTCTCCTCCCTGTTGAATTCTCTTTAAAAATCTGCATCGCTGTGGTATCACTTTCTTTTTTGTATCCAAATGCAGCTTAATTCTTTGAATGATAGTATCATAGGGTTGATCTTTAATTAGACCAGGAAGAAAATGTCGTTTCCCTGCTTCAAAGTTTCAGAATCTGGTAGCGAGGTAAAAATCAGCACTTTGATCTCCTCCTTCAGATGCCAAAAAGAAAGCCTCAAATTTTTGTACAAAAAGATCGAAGTGTCCTCCACTGGGCTATAGCATATAAAAGGTATTATTAACTTTGAACTTGTCATGCTGATCTTTTCTACTCCTTTGTTTTCTTGATCCAGATAGTTTAAAAGATGTAATCTTAACCCATTTTCTTATTTTTCCTCTCCATAATCCGAGAGTCAGATTTGTTTAAAAGATGTAGTTGTTATACTTGCATAGACGCCGTTTTCTTCAGCTTTTTACTGGCTCTGTAGATCGCGCATCCTCGTCGCCACTTTTGTTGTGTCGTAATTAGACGTACAAGAGCTCAAGCTTGACCATGGCCAACAACAAATGTCCAATTTATATATACATATATTTTATACATAATGAGGCTTTAAATAATACAAATAATATTAATCTATTTACATAAACAACAGTTAATATATAGCGAGAAGAGTAAAGGACTGAGCACAGATCCCTGAGGTACACCAGCCCATGTTCTTCGGTCCTTGGAAAATGTTCCATTGACCCGAACCTTTATCCTTCTTCCCCTTAAGAAGTCTGCAATCCAGATTAAGGTTTTTCCTCTTACTCCGATGTAGTGCAGCCTTTCAAATAATTTCTACACTCGATCAAAAGCTGAGGTCATATCCAGGAATACGGCCGTTGTCTTCTTTGGCGGTTTTTTCCTAGAAATCTATTATTGATTGACAGAAGTAGAACAGTTTATCAGTTGTACAGTGTCTGGATCTTTAGGCAGTTTGGTAGAAGTTTATTTTATTATTGTTAGTGAGCCAGACTATGAGCCTAGAGTGGATAATTCATTCTGTTATTTTACAAAGTATGCTTGTAAGAGCAATTGGCCGATAGTTCTTGCATTCCTTAGCATCTTTGTTTGGTTTCAGTATTGCACTATAATTGATATCTTCCAATTCTTTGGTAGTTTACCAGTTTGCCATGAAATGTTCAGTATTCGTAGGAGTTGTTTTTAGCTTCGTCTCCAAAGTGTTTAATCATTTGACCAAAGATTAGAGCATCTCCAGGTGACATATTGGATTTAACTTTCTTATTGATGAATTTAGCTCATTCAATGTGAAGTCTCTCGAGTAAATATCTTGTTGATGGTAATTTCTTGGTTGTTTAACTAACTTGTTTATATTATTTTTAGAGTCCTGCCTTCATTCGTATAGCTGAGTCTGGAAGTGCTTGAAAGATATTCAGCAATTATGTCAGCCATCTGTTTGTTCGTTCTCGCTGTTCATATCGGTTAGAGTATTGGAGGAGAAGTGTTGGTTTTGATTGTTTTATAACATTAATTATATTCCAGTGATGGCTTTCCTTTTTTGGATCCATTTTTTTAGCTCAATTATGCCCATTTTTCTTGTTTGAATATCCAAATTTCTTGTTCTATTTTGTGACTAATTTCAATGAGTTCCTTTATGATTTCTTCTGTTTTATTTGTTTTAAGAAGTTCATTGATATTGTCTCTCTCTGCAATCATTGCCTTGATATTGTGGTCCTTCCAGTAAAGTATTCACAGGTCTTTACGTCTACCTCTAGGTATCGATACTTTTGCAGCTTTGGATATGCTCAAAGAGAATTTTCCAAGTTTTTGTCAATCGTTCTGTGATTTAATTCTTCGTTGCACAGTTCTTCAAGCTTTTCTGTAATTTTTTTTCCAGTGTTCTTTTATTCTGTTGAAAATTCTCAATTTTGAATTTTAGGGTTGTTAAAATTGGTCTGTGGTCACTGATTCCACTTTTCAGAATTTTCCATTGTGTTGTGGGTGCGATGTTGTAATTTATCGCTGTGATGTCTATTGCGGATTCTGTGCCTGTGGACTTGGATAGATAGGTGTTCTTTTCGGTATTTAACGGCGTAAGGTCGAGGTCGGTTAGCATGTCCTCAACCTGCTGACCTTTGTTATCCTGGACAGGTGATCCCAAGTTGGTCTTTCGGCGTTAAAATCACCAAGTATGATTGCGATATCCGAAGACGCTTCACTTAATGTCTCTATCTGGCCTGTATTGATGCTAGTATTATCGTGGTGATAAACATTTATGATTGGAATTGTTTTATCTGTAAGATAGATTTCTATTGCCTGAGCTTCTGTCGTGCTTTCTCTAGGCTTACTCTGATTATAGGCGAATTCCTTAAATTTGATTTCTAGAGTTTTAATCAAAACGGCAAGTCCTCCTCCGAATTTTCCTGGTCTGTTCTATCGTAGTGTTGTATAATCTTTGATATTGAATCTCAGATTCTGATTCAATATTGCCTCCTGAGGACAATTAATATGTACATTATTGTCACAGAGAAGACAAGTCAGCTCTTTATTTTCCTCTGGGTACCATTTACATTGAGTTGTAGTAGATTGAATTGTGTCCTCGTAGTAGATTTCTCATCATGAGCTCGAGCTGCAGCTCCTGACGCGGCGGTTACCCCGGACGCGGTAGCATTACTGGAGATATCAGTTTTGCTCTTCATTTGAAAATGGGTGCCATTGCAACGTTAGTCATCTTGGAAACGAACCAGAATTTGGTCAAATATTCCAAGGGTCCAGGGGGGACCGCAAGGAGGTGTGGTCGAACTTCTCCCCTTCCCCCTGGAATGCCATCACTACAGGATAAAGCACTCTTGGTGAAATTTTTAAATTGTGATTCAGAATCTGCCACTGAAGCTTTACGAGCGTTTCGTTCCTTTAAAGATATTCGAAGCGGTAAAGGACCAATGAGTTGCTACTCACTAAAGCGATTAATTAAAGGTTTTGAGGAAACTGGATCTCTGGAAGCAAAACCTCGGAGTGGAAGACCATCGACAGGCAAATCAGTGGCTGTTACGGTTTTGCAGAATGCTGAAGCTATTGAAACGTTATCCACGTATGAAGAAGTAAGTGCTAGACAAGTTTCTCGACAAACGGGGATTTCGTATGGAACAGTTTGGAGAGAAACACACATTTAGAATTTTTCTATAAAAATATCCTAACAAAATTCAAAGTTTACACGAGTTGAAAGTCAGCGATTTTGAGAAGCGTCAAGATTTCGCTGCATGGGTTTTCCGGCAAATTGATATTGATGAAAACTGGCTGTCAAATGTTCTAAGAACAGATGATGCTCACTTTTATCTAAAGGGAGAATTTAACATTCAAAACTGCCTCATTTTGGCAACAGAAAACCCTAGGATTTTTACAGAAATACCACTTCATCAGCCCAGAGTTACAGTTTTGTGTGGGTTCACTTCTTCTTTTATTATTGGGCCATTTTTCTTTGAAAAAATCAATGGAAGAACTTTTAAAACCGTTTTTGTAACTGGTGAACGTTATTTTCAACTTTTGAGAGAAAAGGTTATTCCCATATTGCAGGACAGACAAGCACTAAGCGAAATAACATTCATGCAAGATGGAGGACCTCCTCATATCTCCCGCGGTGCCAAACAATTGTTGAAGGATACGTTCGGTGAAATTTGTTGATAAGTCGCCACTTTATATACCAGTGGCCTCCAATATCACCTGACTTGACGCCTTACAATTTCGGTTATGGGGGTACATTAAGTCGCGTTTTTATCGATGCCGGCCTACCACATTGGCCATGTTGAAGGCTTCTATCAGATGGCACGTTTTATAAATTTCAACTATTTAATTGTGACCATTCTGTCATCTATCGTCTGCAGGCGGTGTTTGAGAATGAAGGGCGCCACATTGAGCAAGGATTGTGACCTAATACAAGAGAGAAGGCAGTTACCTCATGTGTTATATTTTGCAGCTCTTTGTTTTGGGTTATGGGAATAATAAATTCTGTCCTCACATCTTGACTCTTTTTTTTTTTCTGTAAACAGTAATTTTTTTTGTTTGTCATTTGCCCACATTTTATATTATGTCGTGCAGGCCAAAGTGTTATAACTTCTCGAATAACACAGGCATACACAATTTTACCCCTTATGTTTAGTTTATCGCTTTTCGCTCATTAGAAGAAATAGCATAAGGAATAATCTCTGTATCCCCCCCCCCCCCCAACTTTAGATGTTTTGCGCAAAAAATAATACAAAAAGATTTTACTACCACGTTTTTCAACGCAAAAGGTCGATTTAAAAATAATATTTTTTGAGGGGATACATTTTCAAAATTATGTACAGTATAATAAACAATGATAACATTTGACAAACCCATAGGATATTTGGAATAAAGTACGACAAATATATTTTGTCACTCCCCTCTATATTTCATTTTTGGATCATGACAAATATCCAGTTAAATAGTCAAGTGTCGACAATTAGTCAAGAAACTATACATTCCTTATAGCACGAAATCCTATTAGTAGTGCCATCATAATTTTTGGTACTATATTAACATTTCAAAAATCGTGTATTGATATCAGTAGTTATTTTCAAACATTCAATTTATTTCACAAAACTCCATCTAAAATATAAATATTTTTTTGCTACATGTTTTAATTTGCATATACCTATTTTACATATCTCAGATTGTATTCAAAAATCGTCAACCAATTATTCTAACTTTTGGCGAAATAGTGTTTTATTAATTTATCATTTGATATTATTAGGGTTCTTTCCTTTTTATTCAAAAATGAAAAATATGTGTCGTTCAGTTATATTTTTCAATTTATCAAACAATTTGGCCGCTGAATCTCTGATTCTGGTAGAGCGCCCTCTAGCGAATAAAGTTGTAACTAAAATCAATTTCGAATTTTTCATTATTTGCCATAAAAAAATCCCATTGCATCCTGAACACAATGGTGTTTACCGCATTGCTCTAGCGCAAATTTTCGCGGAGTTATTAATTTTTAAAGTTGTGCGGGACTTTTGGATCACCCTGTACTATAAATAACGATGTAATTTTCAATAGGCATTGTAAAATACTATATGCAAATATTTCGAGCACTCCGGTATATACTGCAATTATTGAAGCAAATTCTGTCCTAGTATGTAATTTAATTGCAGATTTTTCAAACTCATTTGCAACTACCATTTCTGTGAAAACTGCTAAATTTTAAATTTTTATTTCAGATATTTACATACATCCAAATAAACTGGATACTAATCATATTCAATTCTTCGATAAATTGATTACAACTTTTTAAAAATTCTGGTGATATTGACTTGAGATTTTAATGCTCGAAGCCAATTATGGTTTGATAATGTTTTTAATCAGAATGGTAAAAGCCTTCAATCTATAATTGATTTTGTCTCTGGACGATAATCGATCTTCTTAAACAAATTATCATATATTAATCATAAACAAGGAATATATTTTTTCCAATGACGAACCTATTCATTTTGATAATATTCAAACTTTCTCTATGATTAGAAAACTCAACAATAAAAAGGCTCCAGGATTAGATCATATAAGTAATCAGATTATTAAAACGGCAGCCCACTACATATCGCCAATCCTAACAAATTTATTCAATGCTTGCATAGGACTAAATTAATATCCAATGGCCTGGAGAGAAGCATCTGTTATGATATTTAAAAAACCAAATAAAGATAATTATAATGAACCGAAGGCCTACCGACCTATATGTCTGTCATCTAATCTTGGCAAAATTTTTGAGGGATTAATTCACATCGGACTCTTAAATCATATCAATGCTAATAATGTTATGCATCCTGATCAGCACGGCTTCATACAAGCAAAGTCTACAAATTCTGCCAAGTTTTGCTATCTTTCCATTTCCCTATTCCATTGATGATTTATCGCTACCTTATCAACAATCATTTTTTAAAATCAATTTTCAAATATATATTAACAAAATTTCATAATTATCAATAGTCGACCATCTATTCTTCAATAAAGTTTAAATATAACGCGGGACCGTCCAATTCCCCAAAAGCTTGGTCACCGCCAGCCAACTTCTACGTCTTCCTCTACCAATTCATTTCAGACGTAAAATTTTCACTCTTTACCCACTTAGCGATATTTTTTTTCTCCCCGTTCACAAGTAAACACCAACACGTTTATTTCAATAAAACATAGCCATCTCAACAATCATTTTCCACATAAAAAGCCAATCTCGAGCCACACAAGCTACAGTTTAAGACATATCACCCACTGAACACGCCACACCACCAACATTCACAAAATATCGTCGTATGTTCGTACAAGCACCACCTATGACTTCAGTAAACTTGTTGTTCATGATGAAGCAGGTTAGATTTTACCCCAACACAACGACTTCACGTGACACCTTGCTAATTACAATTTTCTTTTCGCACGTGTCACAGCGACTCGCCAAACCTTTTTTTTTTTTTTTCACTTTTACCAGGCTACATTGTGCCTTCATTTTTCCTGTGACACAGTTTTTTCTCTCACTCGAAAGCGTGTCCACGTCGCAAATCTCATCTATTAGAACATATCTCAACCTAACACTTCGTGAACAATCCTTTTACTAAGTCAAGAATAATATCGAAGCACATCGACCTACGAACACCAATATAACCACATTTCCCATGCTATAATCATATAGCACACCACACACATCACTCCTACAATGGCAAACTTATCTATTCCACTGTCTATAGCTGCTATGCCGTCGTTTACTTTACAGCCTTCCTTTTTTTTTTCTTTTTGCCAACCACCACACGGGCACATCCACTTTCACCTGGCCCATCATTACCATGGCAGTTACATGCCTCACATCGATGAGAAAAAAATAAAACCGCAGCTATAGTACCACTCTTCAACCATTCCACAGCACTATTACATAAGAACACACACACATGACAAGCAACCACGCCGAAATCTCTACATCAATGTCAACCCATGTATGCTTAATGATTGTCTTGGCTTGAACACCAACTGTTCTATATATTTCCTACTTTAAAATATTTTCAAAATTGTTACTCTCTTTTCATATCATATTACTTTTCTTTTTTTTTAGCATTTCAAATACATCTTTTTTAATATTTCGCATATTTATATTGATGACCTTTTTAAAATATATCCCGAGTTTTTTTCCACAACTTTTGTCTTTTTATTTTTATATGAACAATCGAGAAGATAACTTTTATTTTTAATCTTCAGTGTTTATAATTATTTTTACTTTTTATACTATTGTACCAACATTCATCACACACACAATTTTCAATTTTAACTTTTTTTTTCAGCTTCAATTTTTGAATCTGATTTAAGGATTTTTAAATTCAAATTTTAGAAAATGCATCGATACCATTACCCTCCAACTTCTCATGGCATTATAGCCCATTCCTTCCCAGAGAGATCGTTACTATCCGCTAAAACTTTGATTTCTCACCTTAATTCCATCTTAACTACAAACGCTTCTTCGCTGTAACCTTCCCAACAGTCTAACTTGAGCAGCTTGTTGAGGTTTTTTTTTTTTCATTCACGGCCTGGTTCGAGCATCAACGCCCCTTTTTTTATTCTCACATTCGGGCAATTAGTTTTTTTATTTATTTTCAATCACTTCACTTTCACCACTGCCTTACTGCGGCCGAATCGTTTTTTTTTTTTTTGCGACAGAACGACTCTCTCTCTCTCTTGGCCGTGCGGCCACGCGAGCTCCTCGTTTTTCGCCAATGGAAGCGAGGGATATTGAGCTGACCAACCAATATGCCTTATTAGCGGAATGCTCGGCTCAAGAGCTATCTAACTGTGTAGGTCTTGTTGACAGAGACCAAGAAATGGCCGAGTTATCGTAAAAGTAAAAAATTCGAAAATTGCTAGCGTTAAAAGCAACAATTAAAAAAGAAAACATGCAAATTTTGCATCAAATGCTAGCATCAGCTATGCAAATTGGGCTGATCGTGATGAGGCTTTGGAAAATACAACTATTTCAGAAGGTTACCAAAAGCCTAAAGGCGCTAAAAGAAAGGACCGGGACCCCAAAGGCTGATAACATCCCAGCAAGGCCAAGTCAACCACCAAAAAAGGTGACAAGAGACGCTGTGATACAGCTGAAGAACAACCGACAACAGCAGGCTCTGAGCAAGGCCAGGTCAGCGGCAGCATTATTTGACCAATGCTTCTACATTGAATACTGCGCTGACTTCAGCCCAGTGCAGTACATCAAGGCACTGGAGGAAATGCTGGGAAAAGGCGCTGTCTTCCAGCTGATGAAGATGTCTGGCCAGGTAATGGTCGGGCTGGCCAACGTCGACTTGGCGGATCGCTTGGTTGAGGGGGGCCTCACCATCGGAACCACTTTCCTGAGAGCCTTCCCATATAGGCAAAGACCAGAAAAGATAGTAGTGGGGAACCTCCCACTTGCCATAAAAGACGAAGACGTCATCGCGGCGCTGCGGCCCTACTGCAGGGTTGTCTCCCTGACTCATAAGGTAGTGGCGAGTAGTGGCTACACCTGGACCACCGGCAACAGGGAGGTCTTCATCCTTCTAAAAGATGGAATGAAACTCCACCAGCTCCCTGCCAAGCTGGTTATCGTCTCGAAAGGCGAATCAACGCCTGCCTATATCACCTACGGCGTTAGGTGTAGTAAATGCCACCGGCAAGGACATCGACGCGCCGCATTCCCCTTGGGGATCGGCGGGGAACGTCATCAAGACACCCGCTAGGACCCGGTGTCGAGGCTTCCCTCTTCCAAGCACATCCCCCTCAACAAATCCGCCCTCTCTACTCCACACCACACAGAGCACGTCAACTCCGTGTCCGTAGCAACAAGATTTCTGAGCGTAGGTCAAATCTTCCAAATGAAGGTAGCTGTAGCTAAATTTTCATTATATCATTAACATATTTGACTAATCATTGAACTTTCCCTTTTTTTTTTACCTCTCTGGTATTTACAAAATTATATTATTTACCGATCAATAAATTGCCATGTCATTTTGAGGTTTTTTCTATCTATTTTTTACGGTACAATATTAATTAAATAAAACTATAAATCACGAATATATTTTTTAGAATTAAACAAACTTCCTGTTGTCCTACAGCGAGGAAAAATATTTTCATGTAATTTCTTATTTCTCATGGCTTACGTCCATAGTTTGGATAAATACCACAACCTTTTTTTATTTTATTTTATTTATTGTTACAAAAGCACGTAGTCCAAAGGACTATTGTGCTGTGCTAGTATTATTTACATATTTATGATTAATTATTTACACGATGGATTAGTAGTGTTATGTAAATTATTGTACAAATAGTTCTAAACTTAACAAAGTTCTCATAAGATAGAGTATATGCACACAAAGAGAATTTGGTAATGTTTCAAAGTATCTACATACAATTTGATTAGTCAGAGGGCAAGTTAAAGTTACTTCTACAGATACTGATATTATAAACCGAATCTTCCAATACAATAGTAGAGCTCTAAAATGCGGTATGATATATTAAACCGCTGGGAGGGTTCAGTAAAGATAAGACAGGCTCAACTAATATTGTTAGTTTTTTTTTATTATCATTATTATAGTAATCTATATGTTAGGTTTCATTTTTTATTATTATTATTGTATTTTATTAATTAATTATAATTCATATTCATAGAATTTTATTGTTACTTATCATCATTTTTTTTCTTTTTCTGTTTTCTTTTGTGTTAAATACAACTAAATCGCATTAAATCGTAGTGTAATTCTTTTTTGTTTTGTGAAATAAATCGAATTGAATCGAATTGAGTCAGCTCGTTCTTTCTAGAAGAAACATCATAGAAAACGTGCTAACAAATATATTTATAATGCAGTAAAAACAGTAGGAAGTTTTTAAGATCATTTGTTGGTTTGGAGGTTTATTTGGGTAAAACTTATGCTACATACACAAATTTCTTATTTATTTCTCGATGCTTCAGGGACTTGCCATTTCCCCCGAGGAAAGTGGCAGCAAGTCATTCAAACGTCGGTAACTGAAAAAAAACTTAGTTGAGATGTAGCCTTATATTTATTTCAAAGTAGGAAGTTTTTTATTGAAAAAATCTTGCTTAATAGTTTTATTTTATATCAATATATTGAAATCGTTAACTGACTCCAAGGCTATATCTATTACCTAATATCAGTAATAAAGTAGCAGAAGCAATGTGTAGCAACGGAGGGATTGTCAGAGAGCCAATCAAATCGCTCCACGTCATGCCGTGTAATTGGCCTAGCGATAACCCGGTCCGGAAATGAAGTTTGAATTTATTCCATGTTTATTAAATTTCCATTTTGTTTCTCTCTCTAGCTATTATGTTAACAGCATCACCAGACATGGTGCACCTGGGGAGAAATTTCTATGAATATTAAAATAATTTCTGAGAAATATAGCAAAAAAACTTTCTTTAAGGCTTCCAAAAAGCATATTTTCTTTATTCAAAATTATTAATTAATTTCAAATTATGAAGGATTTCTCTTTCATGTAAAAATGATATACATTGATAGATAATTTCTTGTGAATATATATTGGAAGTAATTTAAAGTCTAGTATACACCGGGTATTAAATAAAGAAAGGAAAATCAGTCTATCTTATGGAGCCCAACCCTTTAAAATCTAATTTTACAGTTCTAAGGATCTATATATAATTAGAGGAACTAATTAAATCTGTTCACAACTTTTTTTTAATATATTAGGTGGGTGTAAATAAATTTATGATATTTTTAGAAACAAAAAATTTAATTGGAAACAAAATGAGATTTTATTAACCTAACCTATTAGGTAGGCTGAATTTAAATTTTATACTTGTTTTTAAAGCTCTAGGAAACTATATCGGGCGGCCGCCGGACCTGCAGTCTTGGATCTTTGCGGTGGACCTCGAGAATCACGCCATCACCATCTCCTCAGCGGCAAAGCATGCCATCTACGTTTTCTTCGTAGATCGCGAAATGCGTGGTGTCGCTGGGGACCCATTGGCGATCTTCCATCAAACTCTGCAGCGGTGGCAGAGGCGCCATGTACATAGTTGTATTTTTTAATCATTTTTAATTTTTTTTTTAAATTAATATAACCATCATCCTCATTATAAATTTCTCATTTTCTCATAATTAGTGCGGACTGTACACTTTGCATGTATTGACAAGATGTCAATAAAAATATTGTTACGTGTAAGGCCTCCAAAGAGACTGCTGTGGTCCCGTTTCCTAGGGAGGTTGACTGTGAATGCGCTTTTGTGTTGGCCCCAGGATGTAAAATAATGTTTATAAGATCCACGTTTCCTCGAAGATACAGTATCAGCCGGCGCGAGCCGCACGGAGTTCCGAGGTGTTCCGAAGAGAGAAAACAAGCCTCAACGCCGGGTTGAAGCCTGGCCGAACATCCTGCCGAACGTCTTTGGGTAGCCTGCGGGGAAAAGCTGCAGGGAAGAGCAACGGGTGCCTAAGTGGGTGAACCACGAAAGGAAGAAGCGCATCGTCGCAAAGAACCGGTAGGGTCAAGACGCGACAACTGGTGTCAGAAGTGGGAATCTTCCTCGTGGAGGTCACCGGGAGGCTTTTTCTTTTAAAGTTTTTTTTTTAGTTGCTGAAAAAGGCCCATTGACGTGAGAGGCCAAGGGATGGCCTCTGAGCAGGACTCATTGGCCGAGATCGACCGGAGGCTGCAGGAACACCGGGAGGAGTGGGACAAATTAAAGCGCCGAACAGAGGAAGAAAGACTTCGGAGAGAAAAAGAGTTCGAAGAAGGAAGGCGCCGTAGAAGAGAAGAATGGCTTCTGTTGGAAAAGGAAAGCGAAGAAAAAAGGCTTCTCAGAAACTTAGAGATGGAGAGACTGCTGTCTCAAATGAAGGCCCACTTGCAGAATGGGACAGGTACGGCCGAGACAGCTTTGGATGATGTCAGCGAGGGCCGGGCAGAGTCCCGAGGACTGGAAGTCGAGCCGGGTCACATGGGGAAATTGCGTGGAGTGGAGGGCCTGATTGAGGAGCCTCCTGGACAGACCCTGAATCTGCTCCACGCGGACCCGCGAATGAAGCGGCCCCAGCGGGAGAAGCGGTGCCAGTGAGAAAAGCTGTACCGGCGAGAGAATCAGTGCCCTCGGAAGAAGCGGTGCCAGCGAGAAAAGCGGCGACGGCGAGAGAGGCGGTGCCCTCGGGAGAGGCGGTCCCTGCGAGAGGAGAGGTCCCGGCGAGAGAGGTGGTCCTGGCGAGAGAAACGGTGCCAGCGAGAAAAGCGGTACCGGCGAGAGAAGCGGTCCCGGCGAGAGGAGAGGTCCCGGCAAGATGAATGGTCCTGGCGAGGGAGGTGGTCTCGGCGAGAGAGGTGGTACCAGCATAAGAGGCGGTGCCGGCATGAGAAGCGCCTCCGGCACGAAAAGCAGTACCGATATAAGAAGCGGAGTCGGCATAAGAGGCTGAGTCAGCATGAGGGGTGCCTCCGGCGTGGAGAAGCGGTTCCGGCGTGAGAAGCGATCCCGGCGAGAAGGACGGCTCCGGCGAAAGGGCGACTCCAGCGAGAAAGGCGACTCCAGCAAGAGAAGCGGTTCCATCAAGAGAGGCGATTCCAGCGAGATAGGCAGTTCTGGCAGGAGAAGCGGCACCGGCGAGAGAGGCGTGACATCTGGGCGACAGAAGCGATGAGACCGGATCGGGACGATCCGCCTTGAGGGGGAGGCAGTGTTACGTGTAAGGCCTCCAAAGAGACTGCTGTGGTCCCGTTTCCTGGGGAGGTTGACTGTGAATGCGCTTTTGTGTTGGCCCCAGGATGTAAAATAATGTTTATAAGATCCACGTTTCCTCGAAGATACAGTATCAGCCGGCACGAGCCGCACGGAGTTCCGAGGTGTTCCGAAGAGAACGCTTCACGATTTTGCGTGTCATCCTTGCGCAGGGGCCATGCTAATCTTCTCTGTATCGTTCCAATTTCAGTATATGTACCGCCGAACAAGCGTGTTCCGAAGAGAGAAAACAAGCTTCAACGCCGGGTTGAAGCCTGGCCGAACATCCTGCCGAACGTCTTTGGGTGGCCTGCGGGGAAAAGCTGCAGGGAAGAGCAACGGGTGCCTAAGTAGGTGAACCACGAAGGGAAGAAGCGCATCGTCGCAAAGACCGGTAGGGTAAACACGCGACAATATGTTAATTGTCAAATATTGTCTAGGAAACTATAAAATGCGCTTGCTCCAACAACGTAAATATGACAATCCATCATACGATTATACTTGTATTAGATAGAGTTGTTAACCCTGTTTGTGAAATTTCAATGAGGAATTAACAGTTGGTTTCTTGTTTATTCAAACCAACGATCTAACAAGGTATTTTATATTATGATTATCAATATAAATTTGTGCTTGAGTGTAGGATATATTGTACAGAAGACATATCTTAAACACGAATATTGTGAAATATTTATTCCAACTCTGGACAGATCATATTGTCAAATAGCTCCATCCAGATGGGACAACTGTCAATCATCCCTGGACCCCGGGAGGGGGGACCACAGGTGTGGGGGCTTCTGGGAAGCTGATATGTAAATAAGGAAAACGGGACGGTGGCTAACGCCGTTCATTAGGATTAACTTTTTAACTTGGGGTAAGTTGTACAAAACTCTCTCTCTCTACAAATACCCCTTATAATAAATTATTTATTCCCAAATTTGCCCTTGCTTTATTTATCTCCGCGACAATATTCATTAAAACTAATATATTGACCACAATAGGTAAATATCAAAAGGTCTTATTCGATATTTTCTAAATTTAAATTTTGTAGTTTTAATAGAAATGTTCAAATTTCAGAGGTGATATATGCAGGAGGAATCTGAAAGATTAAATAATTTGTAATATTCTATTATTGGGCGGAATATCAACACATACGTTGAACAGGTTAATTAAATATCAAGCACCAAATATACAGGGCTATCTTGGATAAGTATCTTGGCACATAACACTGAAGATTCATCTTCATTCAAACACTACCATTTAAATAAAATCAGAATATTCTAAAAGAAGTCAATCTAGATAGATAAATCTAGCATCTGAACTAAATAGATCAAGTATCTAACCCCGACAATCCACTTTGCTCTCGACGAGGTAAACCCCTGTCTATATTTAAACTTTTCCATACAACCAATTAGATAAATTATTTTAATTGAGATTATTTTAAAAAGTTCTTTATGCGAATATTTATTCTTTTACCCCTGAAGAGTTCTATCGTGTATAAACTTTCCTTACCTTTGAAAATCAAGTGTTAGAAGTTAGAGAAAAAAAATCGTTGATGAGAGGGAAGAGTTTCACTTCATTAAACCATAATATAAAGGCAAGCTTTCGAAGGGCATAGAATTCATATATTTACATATAATAATAAGGTGTGTATTAATAAAATAATACTAAAGTACTAAAACAACAAATTAATTCGTTATTTAAATATAGAATTCGGCTATTCGAAATGCCTTTTTCTATTTGGCTTGCTTGCCTTAAATCGCTTTTCTATACATCACTTGTCAATGAATTGTCAATGAAGTATTTTAACTCCACTCACGGGCGAAGGATACTTCTGGTCAAACTGTCCCTGATTTACTGAGTACAATTTATAAAGGACTGATGTCTCAACTGTATCCGGAGCCCTGTAGAAAGAAAATACAGTGCCAGAAAATTGCTATACACTCATAGACAAAATTAAGTTTCATAAGTTGTTTGTCCGATTGTCGGTTTTTTTTTTTTTTTTTTTTTTGAAGGAGACAGAGGCAATTTTGTTCACACCTTGTTATCTCGTGTTTTATTCAAAAAAGATCACTGTGTATCGAATATCTTTCAGAGTTATTGTATGAATACCGATATCCATGGTAAAAGGTACATAAGTTTGGTCTATGAGTGTACGTATATGACATATATAAGTATTGTCACTTATAAATATATTTTTAAATTGATCTTGAAAAATATTCATTCTAAAATAAATCATACTATTCGAAACATAATAAAAATGCTTCAAATTATAGTTCTTACTAGATTTCTAAGATTTCATTAGGAAAAACACAATTGAAAATATTTCCGAATGAATATGTACAATGTTATTCTATATACAGTTACGATGGTCATGCGTTCTTCATCTCTGTCACCGTTTGCTTTTTTTTGGAATGGCGCTCTCCTATTGGTTCGCTACGATGGCGCCGCCACTGCGCGAAACACTTTGTTTTTGACTTTGCCCCCCCCCCCCCCCCCCCCCTCACTCGCTTTTTGGTTTTTGTAACTATTGTGCTGGAGTGAGTCGCTCCTTAAATAAATGCATATATTAGTTAATAACTAAATGGAATCCTCTCTTTCTTTTTCCCAGTAAGAGACGCCTACGGAAGCCAACAGTACATAGACAGATAAAGCACATAGGCTATAGTTATTAAGTAATATATGCATTTATTTAAGGCGCCAATTTATAATTGTAACAAATAGTATTTGAATAAAAAGATTTAATCGGGTAAAACACGGCGTTAATGATCCAACAGGTCCACGTGTTTAAATTAAAACACGGGCGTTGCCCGGGTCATTCGGCTAGTGTAATTATAATTTGTGACAATTCTGTATTTATATATGTAACTACTTCTAAAGGTTTATTCTATATTGAGTCAACCTGCGTTAAATCAAAAACGTGTATCGAATTCTTTCCTATTTTTAGAATCAAACTATAGAATTCTATCCACAAAATGATTGTTATTTTATTTCCTAATATTATATTTATTTATTTAATAGAAAACTAGTTATATATTGTGTTAGTAAAACATTATTTAATAGTTTTGCAATAAACTTCTATAAATGTTATAGAAATCGTGCGCAAATAATTCGGATGAGTAGAAACTGTTGGAATACCTGGCAGATAATGAAAAACTTTCGAAACCCCAAACAAACTTGGACTGAAAATCTTTGGCAATAACGGAGTTGGGGCAACTTTCCATATCTTCTGATATAAAATCACCACGTGGCAAGTTTTCTAACAAATAAAAATATATTTGAGAAAAGGAATAAAATGATTGTTGCATATTGGAAATTCGATTGTTACTTCTTTTAAAATAATTTTAATTTATACCTTTTTTTAACTTTCTCAGTTTATAAAAGTGTGGTCAAAATGTGAAGCATTTTATATAGTGATGATAAAATGATCGCTAAAATAAAGCAAATTAAAACATTTAGTTTAAATAATCCCTAATTATATATTAATGTATATATATTATATAGTGTTTCAATTAATTAAGCATATTCATTTCAATGTCATATCATATAAAATAAATATATTATATAAACCAAAATATCTGTTTAATATCTAACAGCTGAGTCTGTAAATTCCCTCTTCCTCTTAATTTACTATCGCCTTTGCACATGCCTGTAAAAGACACATAAAGTGTCAAATTATATTGACAAATATTTGCAATCTTATCATATCTTATCTCAGGTTTTAGTGGAAAGAATTTTTGTTTTCGTTTGTTTGTGAACAAATCTCTCCCGCCTTCTCATTGGACGAATGTGGCCATGTTTGTATATAAAGGGGGCGATGGTATGGGTCGACACGGCAGTGTGGTGGATGATCTTGTGGGGACACTTAAAGTGTTCTCTGCTTGCTATATCCCTGTCTGGCAATCTCGGCGCATACCTGTGTAACCCCGGTCCGATCCCTACCTAAGCAGCAATAAAGCTAAGTACTGTTTTTTATTTTATTTAACAAATTGTGGTTTATTATTTACTTTTTTTTTGTGTTGTACTTTTGAGTCCACGATTTTTCTGTGTTTAAGTTACTCTCACTGTAGGCCCTAGTATATTGTATTTGTGTGTTAATCCGTACAAAGTAACTTTTGTCATTGGCGAGCCTGCCAGGATTACTGGTGTTTTGCACGTGTAAATTCCTGTAATATTACGTGCGGTTTTTTTTTTTTCTTTGATTGTGTGGTTTATTACTATTTTTTGTACTCCATCATGTTTGTGAACTCTATGCTTAACCTGTCAGTGTTTAATGGGGTTGATCTCGAATCTTTTATTCGGGAAGTCGAGCTTAAAGCTCGAGTAGGCAAATGGGATCCTGAGGTCAAAGCACTGCTCATGTTCGAGGCTCTATCCCCTGAAGTTAGGTTTAGCTTAGAGGAGATGGGTATCCGTAACGATAGCAGTTTCAAAAGTATTGCTAGTAAACTGAACATATTGTACCCTAAGAAAGCGCGTGGTATTAGGGAATGCCTTAAATTAATAGAAGGTCTTAAGCAGAGAGTTGGGGAAAGTCCTATGGTTTTTAAAGAAAGATTCCTGGCCATTAGAGATAAAGTAGAGTACAGTTTTGACGATAGCTTAGTGTTCGAAATTTTCCTCGAAAATGTGCTCGATAAGTATAGAGAGGCTATTGTTCGTAGTGAGGCTAAATCAATAGACAAAGCAGTCAGTGTCATGGCCACGGAGGATAGTGTAGAACACCGTTGCAGCTTTATGAAAGGGGTATGTTCAGTAGAAAGGGTTGAAGAAATAAATAGCATTAAGAGTGAGATGAAGATGCTTAGTGCCAGTGTAAACAGGATGAAGCACGAAAATGAGCAGTGTATTACAGATCTTAGAGGTGAGATAGAAAAACTGACTAAATTGTTGGGCGAAATCAGGCTGAGTCCATCTGAGTGTAGATTAGGACATATAGCTAGTGATTGTTGCTCAAGACAGTCTTCTATGTTTGCCAACCGCAATACTCTTGACAATGCCGAGATTCAAGCTCCTTCGAGGAGAAATCAGTGAAGCGCATTGAAAACGAGGCTGTAAAGTTGCCACCTACTGAGTTTAACAGAAACTGTGAGTGTAGTGCTGGGTCTGTTAATAGTTTTAGGAAGCCTACTTGGGCTGAGAGGTTAAGGGTGATGCGGAAAGCAAAGGAGACTGTCAGACAGTTCATGTCAGGTAATTCTGCTAAAAAGCTTATGAATCCTAGGCCACCTTATTCCAGAAGTTTCGACAGAGGAGATCTGGTAATGCTAGCGATTCCTAAGAATGAAGGTTACTCCAACTTCTATGGGCCTTTCCGTGTGGAAGCTAGGGTCTCCGATGTTAACTTTAGAGTAAGAGGGGTCACCATGCACGATGTGAAAGTTGTACATGTCGATAGGATGAAAGCGCTTAGAAACAGACGTTAAGAAGAGCTTTTAGCTCTTGGACTTGAGAGAACTGAATGGAATTGGATCGTTCGGTTTCTCATCAAGTGAGCGTCTGTCAGTACCCTAAGTCTCTACCTAACATACCCAGCCGGTCCCAGATGAGAGCTTATTTGGTCCCCCATTAAACTCTGTATACTAAAGCATATTATATATGTGTGTGTTTGGTAATCACTCATGGTAACTCACGTAGTTTGCGCAGATTTTTTTTTTCAAGTTTCTTTTGGGAGGAGCAAGATGGAAGGCGCCTTTATGGAACGACCCGGATGCCTACTTCTCCTCTCTTTAGTTTTTTTTGTTTGTTTCTTTATAACATGGCTCCCGTGAGCTTTTTTCCCCCCGAACAGCGGGAGGTTTTCCTTACGGGACAATGGGAATGTTTGGGAGATTTGTTAGTTTCTTTTTTTTTTTTTTTTTGGAAAGACACCTTTTGTCAAATTATATTGACAAATATTTGCAATCTTATCATATCTTATCTCAGGTTTTAGTGGAAAGAATTTTTGTTTTCGTTTGTTTGTGAACAAATCTCTCCCGCCTTCTCATTGGACGAATGTGGCCATGTTTGTATATAAAGGGGGCGATGGTATGGGTCGACACGGCAGTGTGGTGGATGATCTTGTGGGGACACTTAAAGTGTTCTCTGCTTGCTATATCCCTGTCTGGCAATCTCGGCGCATACCTGTGTAACCCCGGTCCGATCCCTACCTAAGCAGCAATAAAGCTAAGTACTGTTTTTTATTTTATTTAACAAATTGTGGTTTATTATTTACTTTTTTTTTGTGTTGTACTTTTGAGTCCACGATTTTTCTGTGTTTAAGTTACTCTCACTGTAGGCCCTAGTATATTGTATTTGTGTGTTAATCCGTACAAAGTAACATTTGTCAAAAGAAAAGCGCATGCGTCAATAGATATTCTTGGAGAAGGAGAGATTTAATAAGAGGAGAATAAATGGACATTCCATATAAATAATCTCATTTAGACCGAGTATCTCAAATAATGACCGTGATTTTTATAGAAAAAAATAAAGATCATTATGTGTGGGATAACTAGTTGTTGTCGGTGGTCGAATTTGAGGCGAGGTCGCTAATATATAGTGAAGATAGACAGGACATTATTTTAAAGGCGATATCTTGAGACTTTAGAAAGGTCGTCGTTAACCTGGTATAGTTGTTGAGGAAGCGCTATTGCAAAGAGGCGTTTATCTGTATAAAGAAAACATGTTATGTATATTTGAAAATATATATTTTGTCATTATTTGTTAGTGAGAGTAAAAGAGAACATTTTTTGGTGAACCATGAAGAATGAGGGCTCATTAGAAACAGGCTGGATTCATACAAACATTGTTAACACTGCGACCAACAATCTGCGATCAAGTTATTGTTCTGCTAGAGATAGCAGTCTTTTTAAAATTCCGCGTACGTTAGATGACTAGGCACCGGTGTTCTAGATTATTTACACCTTCTTAGATAATCATTCAGAACATTGAATCTTTACTTCTGAGATCTTGATTGAAGAGGTACACCCATATTGGACGTTTTAGTAATCCACTGACGCTCTGCTCAAGGTGGAAAATATTTAGCAGAAAGAGAGAAATTGAGATGCCGAAACTTTGTAAAATAAACCTTTTGAAGGTGATGGGTTTCAAATCTTGAATTGGGCATCAAAATATCTACAATTTCGGTATTCTCTGAACTATTAGACATATCAACAGAAGAGAAGAAAATCGTATGGATAACTCTTATTAAAAGGATGAGTATGAGTCAACTATATATTGGACATATTATATGGTTGTAAACAATATATAGGTGTATGCGTGTATATGTGTGTATATATGTATATATTTTAAATTTAATGATGTAACTGTAAATAAAATTCAAATAAAATCTCTATATGTAAATAATATTTATGAATCTTTCTAATTTACTTTCTGTGTATCTTTCCATGTTGAATATTTTCTTTGTTATATTTGTATGTACATTCAGCGCAAGTGTCCCTAGTGGGACATAGCGTTTTGAATTAAAATAAATAAATGAGTCAACAAAGTAGAAGAAGGGTCAAAAGAAAATGAACTGATTAGACAGATTACTGGATGAATCCATTTATCAGTGGGGTAACGAACCATCAGTGATGGAAGAAGGAAAGGATTACTAGGTTGGAGAGTTGAAATTAAGCAAATATTCTTCTATTTAAGTTGTTCGATTCACCGTGATATCGATATATACATTATTTTATATTATCTATACATTTAAAATATTTATATAAAAATGAAGTTATACATTCTATACTAAAAAGAGCCAAATCACTCTATCATTGTTTTAGGAATACCGTAAATTAGGTCTAAAGGAATCATGAAATAAACAGGGTCTTCATTCTTATTGGTGAGAAGGAAAACAAACTGAGGGCAGAAAATAATCAATTTTATATTGGAAAATGATTTTTAACTTGTTGATAGCTAGATATAATTCTGAAAATGAGGGCGTCTCGTTATCCATATTAGTGGGATTCCTCGACTCTATTAACCATGACGTTTGCATAAACTTGAAATAGCTGCGATCAGAACAATGTATGCATTTTTATTTCATGCAAATCACACAGGCATACACATATATACATATATTACAATGACATATTTATATCGATTGTAATCCAACAAGAATCAAAATAGAAAAGGTCATCAAGTCATAACTACGTCATTTTTTAAAAAAGAATACTTTCAATATTTTTTAAAATATCAAATCTGACGTCAAATAAACTTTAAATTGAATTCGAAATTAAATATTTTTCATAATCTACCATCCAATATATATTTTATAAATTGTAATTTTAGAAGTGGCAGCATTGATTCAAATTTTAATCTGGATTTTAATCAATATCGTTAAAACAACTGTTTGTTTTTGTAATAATTCCATCTTAACTTTCATCCTGAAATCCAATAAGTTGGTTCTTATCTTTATTTGATAACCACGTGACCCCCACCGCTATTCTTTCTATAAAAAAATAATTACAGGGTAACCGATTGGTGTTTCAAATTACATTGATATTACCAGAAAATAATATTGTATTTAAAAAATATCCTTTGGTTATAAATTAAATGTAACTAAATTAAATATCAAATATTGATTTTTTTATAATTAGAAAATTTAGGTTTGTGATCTTGTTTTTCTTTTATTTTGCCAGACCATGTTTAACACACATTCTTTTATTTGAAAAAAAAATATATATAAAATAATATATTAAGAAAAAAAAGGGGGCATCTCCTTATCGTGCAACTGAAAATTTGGCTTGCGCCATCTATCGGAATAAATATCAACTATTCGTTCATTTTTAATTATTCCAGAATTGGCCTAATACCTTTTTCTTGATTCATATATATATATATTAAAAATAAAGAAGACATCTCCTGACCACGAGCACATGTGAAGATGTCGGGGAGGGCAAAGTCCGAGGGGACGGAAGCTTCGACGGTTGGCTGCTGTAGACAACTAGGTTGAGACAAAGGCAGGGACTTGGGCTCCAACATCACCAGACTCCAGGATATCCCAGCCAAGGAGAATGGATTGGGCTCAGTAAGACTGGCAGGAATAGATAGAGCCTTAATGGAAGCACTATTGCCTTCTTTATTTTTAATATCAACACCTGACCCACTTATCTTTTTTTCTATTGTTTTTCATATATATATATGTTAAATACTTTATTCATAAAAATAATTTGAATTATATTTACCTAAATATTTTGATTTATTCTTGCTTTGAATAAACACCCGTTACATTCTGATGATTGAATTTCCAATTTTCTGTGAACTAAGCCCCCATCCACAGCCTTATCCCAACCTTCCAAAACCACCACTAGTATACAGTAAAAACAAAGTAAAACATTTAATAATGTTACTGAAATTCTGGAGTTTGACAAAGGGTCAAACAGTATCCTGTCATAATCCAAGCATATATGCAATTTTAATTATTACTGCTTTTCACATGTGTAGACATGTGGTGCACTTACAGTAAAAACAGTCGCTAACTTCTACCCACCATGATGATCATGGCCACGTCTACTAGGGATATGCAAAAAAAATTATTAGTGTTTATTTTTTTAAGAAAGGTCGGTCATTAAACATGAATTTATTCATGTATATTGCTTATTCTAATTTGATTCTTCTTTTTAGGTAATAATTCATACAAAGCCTGATGTATATTGTGTATGTTTGTCACAAAATTTATTTCTATATACTCCCATTACTATATACACTTGAAATGTTTTTCTTGAAAATATTCACATTTATACATTAATAGTTACTATAATACATTAATAGAGAAACATGTAACTATATGCAAAAGAAATCCACATTTTTAGCTTCTCATAGAACACGGAATTGTAACGAGATGTTCGAAAGTTTAGTTGAGTCCTTACAAAATGAATAAAGAGAATTTTAACGTTTCTGTGTCAGAATTTACAAGTTTACCAGAGATAAGAAATAGTTAGGTTAGACGCTATCTCTGCTGCATTATGAGTTTAAATACATAATTCAAACGGTAATAGAACTGAGTGTATTCTCAGAAGATGGCGTAGAAGAAATGACGAGAGTGAGCTATCAGTTAATTGAAGTCCACACATCTTCAATACCAACATTCCTGAACTTTGTTCGGACAGAAGTATGTTCTCCGGCCTCCATTTTGAGCAGTGTCCGGCCCCCTCTGTCCTTCAAATGCCTCTTCTGGAGCTGACCATTGCTCAAGAGAGCTATTTTTGGAACTCTATAACACGCTAAGCACGCTATATCAATTTTTATTAATATGAAAATTCAACGATTAATATATAAGCTCTTAGAAAAATAATTTCCATTAAATCGAAAATATAATTATAGAAAGAGAATTTTGTTAAATATTTTTTTAGCTCCCGCATAGAATAATTTTCTTTAGCCAGATTATAAAAATTAAAATAAAAATGTAAAATATCTATAAAGCATTATAATAAGAATAGTACATAAAACCATTTGATTGGCGGCTAAAAAAAATCTTAGAAGCATGAAAACGCTGATAATCGTAAACCTTTTTCAAAAATACGCACAAATGATACACAAACTAAAAATTTACTTCGCAAATTAAAATGGCATTATTAGCAGGAATGTTCATTCTAGTTTTCAATTTAATCATTAATCGCGCAATTTAGTGTGTGATCCCCTTTAAAAAATTAATAATTAAGACCATATACATGCACTTGGTATTAAAAGCATTGCTTAAAGAGAGATACGAACAGAGCAAAAGGCGCTACGAGTATTTGCTTTATTTTCACACATACAGGTTTATTGTGACACACGATAAGGCCTGTGTTTATTCCAAAGCCCATCACCAAACAAAATCTATTTTTCATTCAGATTCGATTTTAACATTGACAAAGATTGGACTAGGGAAGTCGAAAGAACTTTATATAAGGATTTATGAGTGCGGCAGGATTTTGTTATAGCGATCTTATTTTGTTAAAAACGTAAACTCATAAGTTAAGACTAATCCAAAAGCATATATCAATCTCAACTTCTATGTTCCTTAATCAGTAATGAGTTACCAATATTGTTTGCTGGATAGTAAGCCAAGTTTGGCTTCGACATTACGAGACATAGAGCCTTGTTCATTCTACTCTCAAATTTCTTACAGAACAGAAACGCTTTGAGTCAAAATTCCATTAATACTGTTTACACGCATATCTACTTAATATCCGGTTTGGCCTTCTTGACTTGCTTGTTGAAATAGAAGACCCATTATCCGGTATCCTTTATATATTGACTTATAATGTATATGTAATAATATGTTGAAAGTTCTGGTTGACTCTTGTAGTACCTCGTCGACTCTCGCTATAAGCTGTGGCAACCGAGGGTCAAACCTGTAGTAACCGAGAGGGACAGTCAGGGCGTGGAGAGTTTTCCAGTACCTCTCTGCACCTTGTAGGACCTTTAACAGTTCTCACAAAGTACAGGCAGTCGTGGTCGAGGCAGAGTGGAAAAGCTTGGGAATGTCCACACACACAAAAAACGAAGCGACACAGTTGTAGAAGGAAAGTTCCTTGAATAGATAAAAAGCGAGCAAAGAGCAAGATGGAGATAGATTATATTTCTTACTGTTTTACATGGTCGATGAGTTGGAGACAACCGGCGACGTGCTGATGGTGACGACTACTGTAACTCACTCGCTGTTGCTAAGTGGGGTCTTATTTATACAACTCTTTGGACCAGGAAGGGGACCAGGAAGTATTGTCTTACTACACGTGTCCGTTAATCGACACTGGCACCGGTCTGTCGGCTTCCAATCTATCTTTAGAAGTTACTTTGTGATTCTCTCAATCTTGCTTTTAACTCAGTTTTTAATCTATTATATAGTTTTATTTATTCATCCTCAGTACATTACATATGGTGATGCAAGGACACATGTCAATTATGCGTATAATTATTTATAGATATGTTTCTATATACAACACAATCTTGTTATAAGTGTTATATACAGGGTTGTTGGTTTAAATTATCATAGATGGGCCCCGGGAGTGAAAGGGTTTATCCGGGTTTAAGCGGGTAAAGCCTCTCTAACACAGGTAAGTAATTAAAATTTCTTTTAATTAATTAAAACTGTGAGGGTAAATTATTTGGATATATCTGAAAATTATAAAAATAAAACTTATGTTTAATTTAAAAGTTATGATATTCATTATAAAAGAGAACTGTAGATTAAAACTTTGTTTGATAAAAATTAATGATGATGTTCTAAGAGATTGTTGGCGGGCGTTGGAAAGGGTTAGGAGTTGAAGAATATGCCATTGTAAGTGTTGCACAGACAATCAAATACTGAGATCCAGGTGCAAAGCGAGGATATAGACTTGTGCGTCTTCCTAGGCAATGTTTCACCTGTTATCCTGTATAAGGTTACAGTGCTTTGTCACAATTGTAGGGTTATTGGGTTGAAAAGTTGTTGAAGAAAAGAATTAATATGATTGAAAGGGGTGGTAGAGCCATGCGATAAGTAGAATTGTTGTATCGACAGTAGGTGGTCTGACTTGACTTGAAATCAAAGGTTGATTGTGGTCCGCTAGAGCTGAAAAAATTGAAAGTTGAAAAAAGTGAACGCTTTGTGCATGCGATGGTGATGTGCTCTGTGGATGATTGAAATAAACTTTTGAAACGTGTTCAGACCAGAAGTTTGGATTTGTAAGTCTGGGGAACTGTGTTCTCAAAGAGTTTGTTGAATTACGAAATCAAAAAATAAATATTGTCAAGCAGTACTGTCGTTTCTACGATGGTTTGAAGCAATGGCTGAAATAGGTAGTGATGACAAAGTATAGGGAAGTGGTTAGTGAGTAGGATGGTTGAAAAACGTTGATAAACGTTGTCATATAATAAAGTTATTTAAACAAAAATATAGTGAATAAAAAGGTAGAAATATGATTGCGGATAAAAAGTGTAAGTGGATAGGATCAAACATGTGATATATAAAAGATATAATAATGAATTAAAAATGATTATTGAAACAATTAAATGTTTTGTCATACTAAAATAATATCATAAAAAATAAAATTGTTAAAATAAAGTTGTTAAAATAATGTTGGAATAAAAATTTGATTATATAATTGAAAAGTAAAAAATAAAAATAATTATTCAAGATTTTATACAAAGTTATAATATAATTAAAGGATATTAATGATTAGATAAATGTTAAGCAGTGAAAAATGGAACAAAAATTGTCTCTTTGGAAGAAAAGTTAAAAGAAAACAAAAATATTCGTTCCTGAAAAAAGGGAACATATTTACACACAATGTCTAGGTGTAGGTGCAAGATTATTGGTGTCTTTAGTTTGACTTACGGGGAGGCAATGTGGCCCTATGTCGCTTTGGTCCGGTCTGAGAAGTTGGCCTTTGCCAGATCTTCCCGATTATATTATGTGAGACCAGACGGGGAGCGATCTTGATCCCTAAAATGATGTCAGTGTAGTGGAAGATGGGACTTTTAGGTACATGTAGTATGTAGTGCATGTCTTAGGCGCTAAAAAATTGCAGAGCGTTTTATGCAGTTGGTCTGCAAAATTTTTAGGTGAGCCTACCCAAACGCCGGCTTGTTACGCTTGGGAAAAAATCATTTAAAATATTAATTTAACAGATCTTTTTTCCATGTAACATTGCGTTACATATGGAGAAATGAGAGGTTAAATCCTTTTGTATTCCTAACGAGAGAGCATGTAATGTTGTGTTTGTTCGTATTAAAAGCGTAAAGCGTACCCAAAAGCCTTATAATTGAATGATTTTTCTTTTGCGTCAAAAAAGAATTCCACACTGGGCGTGAAAACAATGTAAAAGTTGTAAAACACACGATGATAATTAAAGATATAAAGTTTAATGATATTTCAATATTAAAATTCAAATTAATAAGTGAATTGGGTAATTATTGGTAAGTCAATTAGTTTTAGGTGCTGCAATCTATCCGTCCTGCGAGTTGGATCACGTGTTAGGTACAGGCGAACTGGGCTTGTCGGCGTTGGTAAACTGAGACTGGGGTCAATGTCGACATGTGTCATGTTAATATGGCCGCGGTGGCTTTGTTGCCGGTCCTTTGTTGCCGACTGACGCAGCTGGGTTGTTTATATTTTTTTAAATTGTTAATTATGGTAGTGCGAAAATTATACTTGTAAAAGGGCAATGGCATGATAGGTACTTAATTTGAATGGGGCGTGTACATAAAATAGTGAACATAACAATGATTTTTGCAAAGTTTTGTGTATTTAATTAAGACATTGGTGTTTTTGGTATAAAAATAAGGTATTAAGAGAAACACACAAATAAGTTTAGAAAATAGGATTCGAGTAATTAAAATATAATATGAGTTTTTTCCATGTAAAATTGAAAGTAATGAATTAAAATTTAAAAGTTGCTTAAATTAAAGTAAAAATTGATAAATGAGGGTGTACAAGATTTAAAATTTGAATTGAAATGCTATAAAAATGGTAAAATTTGACTAAAAAATGATTACAGTGAAAATAAACATAAAATATATGGAGAATCAAGTTGTTAGCATGAAGAGAGAGTTAAGTAGATTTTTTAAAAACTCACAGTTTTTATGATTGTTCAGTCAGGAGACTTGGTCTTTGTTTGTTGTTCTGATGACGTGGAAGGCGTCCCATGTAGAGCTTGTAGAAGCTTGTGGATTCTGTTTGGCGATGGTGGCATGTCGTCTGGATGGTTGCGTTGTAAGGCCGAAGGTGGGTAACTTCTCACCGGCTTATTTTGCGGGAATTTCGGCTGTGTCGTTGAGGGGAGATTGCTTGGTCGTTTCGTTGGGATGGCGTGCTTGTTCCTCCATCTTCAAATGTCGTCTCTTGTTTGGGGATAGTTTGGTCGGCTGTATCGTTGGACGGGTTGGTTTGCTCCTCCATCTTGCTCTTTCTCTTTTTCCTATCTGGACAGTCTTTTACCTTCTTCGTTGTGGTCTCCTTCGTTGTGGTTATCCTGTCGACTCTCTGTAATAATATGTTGTAAGTTCTGGTTACTACAGGTTTGACCCTCGGTTGCCACAGCTTATAGCGAGAGTCGACGAGGTACTACAAGAGTCAACCAGAACTTACAACATATTATTACATATATATATTAAAAGGTTAATTCTAAAGAAAATATAGATGCATAACGGTAGTGAAAATAGGAATATAGAAAATAATAAAAAATACATTTATATGTTCCTATCAAAATTTGATATTGTTATTTGAAATCTTGCACACCTTCTGTACTCTCAAATCTCACCAGCTGCTATTCAAATTTATTCCGTTAATTTGTACTCTTTGAAATAAATTATATGCAAATTTGTTTTTATGTGTAATATAAGATTAAATATAATATTTATGAATAATATTTATAGTAAATCATATTCAAGATATGTGGTTGTTATGTTGAGAGAATAGAAGTGTAAATAATGTTTTCGTTTTGAACTATTTAGGTGAAAATATGTGTATTATAATTAATATAAATATTTAAAATGAAATAAGTGTTATGGGAAGATTGTGTATATATACTGGATATGTTGATATTGATTTCAATAATAATTAATAATCAATATTGATTTTAACACCTGATATTTTTATCTTGTATTTTTTCTTTCGTTTTTTCATATATACTGTGTAAATTTAACATTTTTACCCATTTAAAAATTAAATATAATTCACGTTAAAATATCAAACCTTCAATTGTATTTTCTTATATTTGGGTTATATAAATATTATTTTAATACAATTATATTAAATAATATATTAATATATATTTTTATTATAAATGAAAGAGAGTGTTGCGCATATATTCAAAGATTAAGTAAACGTCTAAAACAATATTTGAAGAGAAAAAGGCCTAAGATGACATCAAACAATTTCAATATACACATGGCAAAAAAATCACGAATTAACGAAACTATGGTTTAAATATTTGAGTTCATTAATTATAAATGTGTTTGATGCATGTTAGGATGTTAATTAATATTACATTATTTTAATATTTGATAACGCTAAATATTGAATAATTATCGTATATGTGAGAGATGGTTGATTTATATGTTAACATATATATTATAATTACGCGGTATATGTGTGAGCTGGAGCACCCACACCTTGCTACCCTGCCCATCACCTTGCTACCCTGCCCATCACCTTGCTACCCTGCCCATCACCTTGCTACCCTACCCATCACCTTGGTACCCTTCCCATCATCTTGCTACCCTGCCAATCACCTTGCTATCCTTCCCATCACCTTGCTACCCAGCCCATCAACTTGCTACCCTACCCATCACCTTGCTACCCTGCCCATCACCTTGGTACCCTACCCATCACCTTGTTACCCTACCCATCACATTACTATCCTGTCCATCATCTTGCTACCCTGCCTATCACCTTGCTACCCTGCCAATCACATTACTATCCTGTCCATCATCTTGCTACCCTGCCTATCACCTTGCTACCCTGCCCATCACATTACTATCCTGTCCATCATCTTGCTACCCTGCCTATCACCTTTCTACCCTGCCCATCACCTTGCTACACTTCCCATCATCTTGCTACCCTGCCCATCACCTTGCTACCCTGCGCGTATCCCAGCTCCTGCAAGGATGAACGACTCATCTGTACCTCTCCATCGCTATCAACTGGTCATCGCTTCGGCGCTGCGCCGAGATGATACAGGTTATATTAACAAAGATATAGCATATCATACAAAATATGGGAGGTGGTAGCAAATAGGAGCAGTGTACATTTTGATAGGGGAGGGTATGATCTCAAATTATTGAATCTAACTTAACTACTTAGAAGATATGTGAATTATAATAACAGTGTTATTATATTAAAATTTAAAATATACTACATATATATATATAAAATAAAAGGATTTAAAAGCGCGAATGTTTCCTTTATACATAAAACGAACTTCTACTGTCCTTACTGCGATGGAAGAATATATTGGGAGGGCTTGGCTCATCAGTGGTGAACCCTCCCAGCGGTTTCGCCAATTTAATCCACCAGACCGCTCCTCAGAGCTCTAATACTGTATTGGATCATTCTGCTTTTATATGTTACACTGAAGGAGGGAATCTTAGAAATGGTTTTCAAGTAAACTATGGACATAAGCTTATAGGACAGTAGAATTACATTCAAATATTTGCTTCGAGCAATGCTTTTCAGCAAACTATAAAGACAAGGCCAGTTAGGCATAAATTAACACAAAAAAATAACGCGCCATCTATATATATATAAAATAAAGGATTTAAAAGCGCGAATGTTTCTTTTATACATAAAACGAACTTCTACTGTCCTTACTGCGATGAAAAAATATATTGAGAGGGCTTGGCTCATCAGTGGTGAACCCACTCTGATGAGCCAAGCCCTCCCAATATATATTATCATCGCAGTAAGGACAGTAGAAGTTCGTTTTATGTATAAAAGAAACATTCGCGCTTTCAAATCCTTTTATTTTATATATATATAGATGGCGCGTTATTGCTTTGTGTTATACTACATATATGTTTGTGTAAGCCAAAATCAGCACCTCTCCCTTAGTACATGAATACTACCCTCCCGCATTATATATATATTATATAAAATAATTAGATTTTGGTTATTAGATCTATATAGAATTGATACTTGATGCTGATTATTTTGAGAATAGAAATATTTGTTGAGCAGTCGTGGCATAAATATTGAAAGAATAATAATAAATATGGTTTTGATCAGAGATTCCTTTATTTGAGCTCAGGAATATATATGAATAACATATTTTGGTAAAAGTGTTGCCTGGCTTAAGGCGAGTAGAATAAGGAAAACAAAAGATTATTTACATAATGTACAAAAGTTTTGAGCCGGCTATCGGGGAAAAACAACAACGGGTTTTTATAGGGGAAGAATGACCTCTGGCGGTCGATTTAATAGAGTATTTGGATCTAGGAAATATAATTTTAAATAGAATAATATTTTAATATAACATATATATGATAAATTTCATGCAGGTGAGGCGGTATTGGCAACGAGTCACACGGGAGCAAGAACCCAAGGGCAGTAGGCCAGAGAGGAGAGAGAAAACCCGAGGTCCAACAAGAGTTTAACTAACGTAGAAACGAAACATTCGTAATATATAACTAACAAGTCCTTTAGCGATAATTTATTATTGATGGGAGTAATCCTGTTTGTAGAAAGCAATATCAAATGCTAATGAAGCGATTGTGCTCCATGATGAAATTATTGCAACATTAATCGATATTTCATTGAAGCACAATACGTTTAAACAGAATAAATATTTTAATGAGGTGTCTCATTGTAATATATGTATGCAAATCAACGGATAACATTTGCTATAATCCTATAAATATCATTATGCCTTTTCTAATATTACATATAAGTTATCAATATTACCTTTAATATAGATTAAGAATTATTTATGATTTGAAATTAAACGAAAAAACATGGTGAAGGAAGACGAGTTTCTTTTATTGATGCATAGGTGCAAGCTTTCGGGTAAAAACCCTTCAACAGGCGAGAAATGAAGCGCGCCTTATTTGTACCATAGTCTTTATAAGTCGCGCTTCATTTCTCGCCTGTTGAAGGGTTTTTACCCGAAAGCTTGCACCTATGCATCAATAAAAGAAACTCGTCTTCCTTCACCATGTTTTTTCGTTTAATTACCTTTAATATAAGGTCGATAGAGAATGTGTATAAAGTAAACATTTAGCGAGTTTAGGCTTTTTAATAGGGAATTAGAACATATTTGCAGTGAGCATTAAGCAAATATTCGATTAGGCCAAAGTACATAAAAGTACAGTGGTACCTCGACATACGAGTTTAATTCGTTCCGCAACCTTGCTCGTATCTTGAATTACTCGTATCTCGAAGCAAATTTCCCCATACAAAACAATTGAACTACCATTAATCCGTTCCAACCTCCAAAATGTCACCCCAGTTATTTTTGTTACGTGGTTTTAAATAATAAAAACGTATTTATAAATAATATCGTAAGGCCCTTAGCCGGCGTTACACTCTTTATCGACTCCTTCCGTTTAAGCACAGAACATATCATGGACGTACTACGGCCATACTGCCTCGACAAGTCAACAAAATGTAAACGCAACGCAAAACACAACTTATCACAGCGGAATCACGCTGCTAACTGATCGTGATGGCGCGACTGCGTGTTACTACCTGTTGTGTTTTAACTTTAAAAGCACACAAAAATATAATAAACTTGAATTTGTTTATTCAAGTCTCAAAAAACAAAGCTTTGCATATAGAACAAATAATAATGAAGAAGAAGAAGAAACATTTTAGGAAAAGCAAAAACAAAACAAAAGTACACTGGTCAAAAAGAAACATTTAAAATCACAGATCAATATCTTCAACACTACCGAACCGAACTCGTATCTTGAATTTCGCTCGTAACTAAAAGCAAAAAATCACTTGCTCGTCGGCTCGTATCTCGAAAAACTCGTATGTTGGGGCGCTCGTAAGTCGAGGTACCACTGTAGTATGAAGTGAATATACAGTAAAGTATGAAAATTCAAAACTATTATAGACGCGTATGGTTATTTTAAAAATTAAACAATTTCTACTGCTCTATCATACGCGTTCATAATAGTTTCGAATTTTCATAACAGATGGCGTGCTAATTCATCATAATACAGTAAAGTATATTTATAGTGGATATGAAGTACAAATAAGTATAAAGCAAATAAACAGTAACATAAATATAGTGATAAGATACATTTACAGCGAATATACAGGGAGCATAAAGCCTCCCTATACTGTTATTATTTAGTAATATACAGGGTGATCCAAAAGTCCCGCACTATTTTAAAAATTAATAACTCCGCGAATATTTGCGCTAGAGCAATGCGGTAAACACCATTGTATTCAGGATGCAATGGGATTTTTTATGGCAAATATTGAAAAATTCGAAATTGATTTTAGTTACAATTTTATTCGCCAGATGGCGCTCTACCAGAATCAGAGATTCAGCGGCCAGATTGTTTGATAAATTGAAAAATATAACTGATCGACACGTATTTTCCCTTTTTGAATACCAGGAAAGAACCCTAATAATATCAAATAACAAATTAATAAAACACCACTTCGCCAAAAGTATGAAGAATTGGTTAACGATTTTCAAATACAATCAGAGATATGTAAAATAGGTAAATGCAAATTAAAACATGTAGCAAAAATATGTATATTTTATATGGGGTTTTGTGAAATAGATTGAATGTTTGAAAAACACTGCTGATATCAATACACTAATTTTTGAAATGTTAATATAGTACCAAAAATTATGATGGCACTATTAATAGGATTTCTTGCTATAAGAAATGTGTAGTTTCTTGACTGATTGGCGACCCTTGACTATTTAACTGGATATTTGTCATGATCCAACAAATGAAATATAGAGGGGTGTAACAAAATATATTTGTCGTACTTTATTTCAAATATCCTATGGGCTTGTCAAATGTTATCATTGTTTATTATACTGTACACAATTTTAAAAAATGTGTCCCCTCAAATAAAAATAATTTTTAAATCGACCTTTTGCGTTGAAAAACGTGGTAGTAAAATCATTTTGTATTATTTTTTTCACCAAATTTCTAAAGTTATTGGTATACAGAAAATATTCCTTGTGCTATTTCTTTTAATGAGCGAAAAGCGAAAACTAAACATAAGGGGAAAAATTGTGTGTACCAGTGTTATTCGAGAAGTTATAACACTCTGGTTTGCACGACATAATATGTGAGCAAATGACAAACAAAATATTACTGTTCACAAAAATAGAATCAAAATGTGAGGACAGCATTTATTATCCCCATATCCCAACACAAAGAGCTGCAAAATATTGGTAGATAATATAATACATGGCAGCTTATATAACACATGAGGTAACTGCTTTCTCTCTTGTATTAGGTCACAATCCTTGCTCAATGTGGCACCCTTCATTCTCAATCACCGCCTGCAGACGATAAATGACAGAATGGACAGCATTAAATAACATATCTGTTGAAATTGATAAAACGTGCCATATCTGATAGAAGCCTTCAACATGGCCAATGTGGTAGGCCAGCATCGATAAACACACGATTTAATGTACCCCCATAGACAAAAATCGCAAGGCGTCAAGTCTGGTGATCTTGGAGGCCACTGGTATATAAAGTGGCGACTTATCATACGATTTTCACCAAACGTATCCTTCAGCAATTGTTTGGCACATCGGGAGATATGAGGAGGTCCTCCATCTTTCATGAATGTTATTTCGCTTAGTGCTTTTGCCCTGCACAATATGGGAATACCCTTTTCTCTCAAAAGTTGAACATAACGTTCACCAGTTACAAAAACGGTTTTAAAAGTTCTTCCATTGATTTTTCAAAGAAAAATGGCCCAATAATAAAAGAAGTGAACCCACACAAAACTAACTCTAGGCTGGTAAAGTGGCATTTCTGTAAAAATCCTATGGTTTTCTGTTGCCCAAATGCGGCTGTTTTGAATGTTAAATTCTCCGTTTAGAGAAAAGTGAGCATCATCTGTCCACAGAACATTCGACAGCCAGTTTTCATCAATATCAATTTGTCGTAAAACCCATGCAGAGAATTCTTGACGCATCTCAAAATCGCCAACTTTCAGCTCGTGAAATCTTTGACTTTTGTATGGGTACACACAATAGAGACATTAAGTGAAGCGTCTTCGGATATCACAATCATACTCGGCGAATTTAACGCCAAAAGTTCAATTTGGGGATCACCTGTCCAGGATAACAAAAGTCAGCAGGTTGAGGACATGCTAACCGACCTCGACCTTACACCGTTAAATAACGGAGAAAACAGCTACCTATCTAAGTCCACAGGCACAGAATCCGCAATAGACATCACAGCGATAAATTACAACATCGCACCCACAACACAATGGAAAATCCTGAGAGGTGCAATCAGTGACCACAGACCAATTTTAACAACCCTAAACTTCAAAATTGAGAATGTCCATTAGAATAAAAGAACATGGAACTTTAGGAAAGCCGACTTGAAAAAAAATTACAGAAAAGCTTGAAGAACTGTGCAACGAAAAATTGAATTACAGAACGCTTGACAAAACTTGGAAAAATTCTCTTCGAACATTTCAAAAGCTGCAAAAGCATCGATACCTAGAGGTAGACGTAAAGACCTGTGGATACCTTACTGGAAGGACCACAACATCGAGGCAATGATTTCAGAGAGAGAGACAATATCAATAAACTTCTTTAAAAAAATAAAACAGAAGAAAACAGAAAGGAACTCATTGAAATTAGTCATAAAATAGAACAATAAATTTGGATATGCAAACAAGAAAAATGGCAGAATTCTGCGAAAAAATGGATCCAAGAAAGGACAGCCAACACTGGAATATGATTAGAGTGTTAGAGAAAAATCAAAACCAACACCAATCCTCTAATACTCTAACCGATATGAATAGAACAGCGAGAACGAGAACAAACAGATGGCTGACATAATTGCTGAATATCTTTCAAGCACTTCCATACTCAACTATACGAATGAAGACAGGACTCTAAAAATAATATAAACCAGTTAGTTAAACAAGCAAGAAACTTCCATCAACAAGATATTTTCTCGAGAGACTTCACACTGAATGAGCTAAACTTATCAATAAAAAAATCCAAGAGGTCACCAAGAGATAATCTAATCTTTGGTCAAATGATTAAACACTTTGAAGACAAAGCTAATAATCAACTCCTACGAATACTGAACATTTCATGGCAAACTGGTAAACTACCAAAGAATTGGAAGATATCAATTATAGTGCCAATACTGAAGCCAAACAAAGATGCCAAGGAATACAAGAACTATCGGCCAATTGCTCTCACCAGCATACTTTGTAAAATACCAGAACGAAATATCCACTCTAGGCTCATAGTCTGGCTCACTAACAATAATAAAATAAACCTCTACCAAACTGCCTATAGATCCCAGCACTGTACGACTGATAAACTCTTCTACTTCTGTCAATCAATAATAGATTCTTTCCAGGAAAAACCGCCAAAGAAGACCACGGCTATATTCCTTGATATGACCTCAGCTTTTGATCGAGTGTGGAGGGAGAAATTACGTGAAAAGCTGCACAACATCGGAGTAAGAGGTAAAACCTTAATCTGGATTGCAGACTTCTCAAGGGGAAGAAGGTTAAAGGTTCGGGTCAATGGAGAATTTTCCAAGGAAGGAAGAACATGGGCTGGTGTAACTCAGGGATCTGTGCTCAGTCCTCTACTCTATTTGCTATATATTAACGACATCCATCCTTACCTAACTGAAGACACAAAGGTTGCCTGTTATGCAGATGATATAGCCATATGGCACACAAGTAGCAGCATAGAAAAATCGTAAAAAATACTGAACACATCAATGAGAGGACTGGAAAAGTGGGCAATGGAACTCCAAATGACCATAAGCCCAATAAAACCAAACCTATGCGTCTTCTCCACTCACAGGGAAAAAGGCATAAATATAACCACAAAATAAGCATAAACAAAAAAATATTTGATAAAATTAGAAATCCATAATACCTAGGTGTGATACTGCAGTCCTGGATCTTTCAAGTTGGTCTCGAGGACCACGCCATCACCATCTCCTAAGCGGCGAAGTACGCGATCTACGTATTCATCGCAGATCGCAAAATGCGTGGTGTCGCTGGAGACCCACTGGCGATTCTCCACCAAATTCTGCAGCGCTGGCAGAGGCGCCATATTCATTGTACATAGTGTATATAATGCATATTATCTTTTTTTAATAGCGCAGACTGTGCATGTATTGACAAGATGTGTCAACAAAATTATTTTAATTATTATTGATGAGGAATTGGAATTTTCAGAACACATAATTAGCACCTCAAATAGAGCTATCAGAAAACTAAACATTCTGAGATGGCTATGTGGAACAAATTGGGGAGCAAAACCCAGAATTCTCAGAACAAGATATACCACCTTAATAAGGCCGATAATGGAATATGCAACACCGGTCTGGGCTCCCTCAAGCTCATCACTAAAAGTAAGACTAGACAGTGTTCAAGCAAAAGCGGCCAAAATAATCACTGGTGCTGTTTCATCCACCAACAATGAGAAAATTCAGAGAGAATCTGTTCTAGACCTACTCGCTCGAAAGCAGAAGACAAAATAAAAACAACTTGGATCGGCACTTCGGAAACGAGGAACCAGAGGACGAGATCTCTCTGACCACTTGTGGTTTGTTAGATCCGCCCTTTTCTGAGAATGAGGTGAAACTGACGGCTTTCAAGTTCGGGAAAAGGAAATCTCCTGGTCCCGAAGGGATCGATAACACGGTCGTGAAAGCCCTGGTAAGGATGCACCCATCGCTTCTTTCCAGGTTATTCAATAGGTGCCTGGACACTGGTGCATTTCCTGAGGCATGGAAGGTTGCCCGAGTAGTGCTTCTCGAAAAGTCTGGTAGAAAGGGTAATTCTCCCAATGATTATCGTCCGCTTTCTTTACTAGTGTGTCTAGGTATGGTCCTGGATAGCCTACTAGCTCAGCGACTGAAGCATTGGCTAGAGAGTAATGAACTCCTTTCCTCTTTCCAACATGGTTTTAGGGAAGGGAAGTCCACAACCACAGCTCTGAACGAGGTGTTAGAGGGGGTTGAGATGGGCTTAAATAAGGGTGCTTGGGTTCTTTTCGTGGCCCTGGACATGGATGGCGCGTTCAACTCCATGAGCTGGAACAAGCTGATGAGAAATTTGATGGACATGGGTTGTCCTGATAATTTGTGCAGCTTGGTTCGTGACTTCCTGAGAGATAGACGGATTAGCCTCAGTTTTGGTGGGCGGAAGTTGGAAAGAAACTGTGCTAGGGGTTGCCCCCAGGGCTCTTGCTGCGGACCTATTCTGTGGAATATCCTGGTAAACACCGTTTTCCAGGAGGAGCTCCCTGAGGGAGCCAGGCTGGTTCTCTATGCTGACGACCAGTTCCTCATCATTGAGGCTGCTTCGAGAGCGAAGGCTGAGAAGTGTGTTGGAACTTCTCTCCAAATTCTCTCGATCTGGGCCCATGACTCTGGCCTTAAGTTCAATGTCTCCAAAACTAAAGCCCTCAGCTTTAAGCCTAGGGACATAAGAACTAAAAGGAAAGGGATCAAATGGGAACACAGGCCGGCTATCCGGATGGAAGGACGGAGGGAGCGTTGGTCAATAGGATGACCATTCTGGGGGTGAGATGGGTTGGCAATACCAGGCGGAGGAGATGGTGGCGAGAGGCAGGGAGGCGTTGTGCAGGCCTGTCCTGGTTGGCTCTCAACAGGGGGGGGGGGAGAAGAAGGGTACTATTTTTAGGAACCTCTGCCTCTCCTGTGTCGAGCCAATCTTGCTATATGCTTCCGGGGCTTGGTGGCGCCGAAACAGGGATCAGAAGGTGGCAACAACTCTAGAGAGAGTGCAGAGGACAGCGGCACTCAGAATCACAGGGGGATATCGCACTACCATCAGGGAGGCCTTTTTGGTCCTCGCAGGGCTTATTCCCCTGGGATTGAAACTAGAGGAGGAGACCATCAGACATCAGAGAACAGGGAAGATGCCCTGGGACTTGAAGCGGGGGCCCTGGAATCGAAGTGGGATCCAAGGAAGCCTCCGCAGTGGTTGCCAAAGTGGAATTGGAGTCCTGGAGGGCCGACAGGGATTGGCACGGAGGTTTTCAGTGATTGTAGTAAGTCTGGAACCAATACTGGAGCTGGGGTCGTGATATTCACTATTGGAGAGCTGATCTTCCAAGAAAGTTTAACACTCAGAGTGGACGAATTGGTCTTTTCAGCCGAGCTGGTTGCGATCAGGGTAGCCCTCAGAGTGCGTGCCGAGAAGAACTTCAGCCCGGACTGCCTCTATTCAGATTGTATGTCGGCCCTCGTCGCTATCAATCTGGAGAAAGGGCAACTTGCGCATCAAATAATCCAGGAGCTGGAGATGATGACGCGGGCTCCGGAGCTCCCTTGGTTTAGGAGACACAGCCTCATCGAAGGTAATGAGTTCGCAGACAGGATCGCTAAGGCAGGATGCTTTAGAGGTAGATCACTGAGGACCCCAGTGACCAAGAAAGAAGTTTATAGGAGGATCAGGGGGCACGTCCAGGACTTATGGTTGGACAGATGGAGGAACAGTGTGAAGGGGAGAGAGGTATTCAATGGGGTAACAACACCCAAGTACCTCTGTAAGGTAATGTCCCACAAACTCATTAGGGTAGTTCGGGACATGGGCTCTTCCCCCAGTCTCCACAGATTTAAAATTAAGAGAAACCCTGATTGCGTCTATGGAGAAAGGGATATGAATGCACGCCACTACGTCTTGGATTGTCCAAGGGTAGTGGGTGTGCAGGAAGAGAGAAGGAGGGCGAGGGGCGCGATCGAGAGTAAGCTGCTGAGAAATCACAGCAAGCTTCTTGAGAAAGCCCACGACGTGTCAGCTGAGCTTTTCCTCAGCTGTGAGTGAACAGAGTCGACCGGGGGCTGCCTCCCCGCGGTCCCTGCTGGACACAGTAGATAGTTTCCTATTTTGCTCTGATTAAAGGCCACCGGTATAGAAATTCTTCCAGACACGTTGTCTGGGAGGTGGTGTTTCCAGGTACAATGTCCAAGCACTAGCTTGGATACCGTTACTTGGCTTATGAGTTGAACAGAATAGCAGCGAAGGGCATGCTTCGCATGCCGGATTGTGGACCTAAAGGTCTGGGTGGCCATCTGCTTCTAGGGTATACCAACTGTGCTTAGGTGGGATCCTCCAGTTCTTGTTTATTTTGGCTACTGTTTCTATTTCTTTAAAAGTAAGTTTATTTTTCTGTAGCAAGGGTTCTTTTGTGCCTTTTTTCGCTAGCGCATCAGCAGCTTCATTGCCTTCAATGCTAACATGTAAGGGTATCCTTCGAAGGTGAATTTTTGAGGTATTGAGAGTTTTTGGAGATAACCAATTATGTTCCTGCTTACTTTGTCTCTAAGATACCCTGTGTGACTCAAGTGTTGTATGGCACTTCTACTATCAGTAAGAATCCATATATCGTGATGTTTAATGTTTCTGATAGATTTTAAGACTTCATAGATGGCTATAAGTTCTGATCTGAAGACTGAGCAAAATTCTGGGTTTCTTCTGTTTATTTTCTCAATGCCATTTGTGGTTTTGATGAGACAGCCACTGCCAGTGTGTCCCAACTCGTCTCTGCTACCATCGGTATAGATAGTTATTGCATTTTAAGGAATTTTATTAATTATTTCTAATGATAATTGTTTTAAGTATTCTGGATTTTGGTATTGTCTGTTGGTGGGTTCATTTAAAGTGGCATTAAAAATAACATTTTGTTAATGGTTCGCATGGAGATATTTTTTCAGCTAAATAATATTTTTCCACTTTATATTTTAAAAATCCATTTCTTTTGGCCAGGTGGAGAGGGCCTTCTTTTTTGAATCCTATATTGGGTTCCCAATTAAGTATGTAATTGAAAGTTCTGTGTTTGTTTTCATAACTCTTGATTTTGTTTATATATTTTGGCAGATTGTAGCTTATTCTATCCTTCAAGGGCATAATGTCTACCTCGTAAAGTACAATATTATTAGGGCAGGTTTTTCGAAGACCTGTAATATTTCTGGCTGCACTTAGTTGTATCGTTTCCAGTGATTTTAGATTTGTTTCAGATGCTGTACCATAGATTTGATATCCATATTCCAAGATAGGTCTCATTAGAGATGTGTAAGTTAATTTTAGTGTTGTTGCTTCAGCTCCCCACTCTTCCTGAAATATATTTCAATATTTTTAGTCGGTCTCTTCATTTTCTAACAACTCCTTCAATATGCTTACTGGTTTTAATTTCTGGATCCAGGGTGTAGCCGAGATATTTAGGATGTTTATTATATTGTAATTGTTGTTCTTTCAGAATAATATTTGGTCTTATTTTGTATAGTTTCTTATCGGTAGTCAAAAGACAGGTTTCAGATTTTTGGGGGTTAAATTCTAATTTATTTTTATTAGCAAATTTTTCTAGGTGGAGAAGAGTCTTGTTCAAATCTCTTTCAGCTTTTTTCCAGTTAGTGTTACTGCTCCATAGAATAATGTCATCAGCGAAAAGTCCAATATTGGTTTTATTTGAAAATTTTTCTTCTATGCCTGCAATAAATAGGGTGAAGAGAGTTGGGCTAAGGATTGATCCTTGTGGTAATCCTTGGTACAATTTGAAGGTTTTGGATAGAGTGCCATTATATTTCACCCTAATTTATATATTTTTAAGGGAATTATTTATCCAAGTGATAGCTTTTCCATCAATTTTGAAATGTTTGTATAATTTTGTAATTAACTTGTTTTTCCATACCTTATCAAAAGCTTGTGTAAGGTCTAAAAAGCAGCTATGGTGTGGTTAGTTGGTATTTTTGTTTTGTGCATCTTTTACCTTTTGTGTGAAAAATAAGAGTTGGTCTATTGCCCCATGTCCTTTCCTAAATCCATATTGTTCTTCTGGTAAGAGATTTCTTGTGTCGGGGTGGTAGGTGAGTCGTCTGAGTATAATTTTTTCCATTAATTTGCAGCAAATATTTGTTAGGGATATAGGTCGGTAGTTTTTTGGGTCATCAGCAGATTTGTCAAGTTTTTTAATGGGAATTATTGTTGCATTTTTACACTCTTGAGGCAATTTTCCAGTTTTCCAGGAGTTATTGAAAATATTAAGAAGTATTTCTTTGCCAATTTTGCCCAAGTTTGATATCATTCGGCCATGGATTCCATCTGGCCCAGGAGTCTTGTTTAGGTCAGTGTTTTCTAATGCATAAGCTAGCTTTTTCATATTGATTTTTTTTTCATGGAAATATTATGAGGGCTGGTGACATTTTACAGTCATGAATAATCTTTCGGGCCTTTTTTCAACCTTGATTTTACTACTTATTTGATATGAATTACCTAAAAGATTGGCAGCAATTTTGTCATTAGTTGCTGGTGTACTATCTGTATTCTTAATCATATTTGTGCTTTCAGTTTTTGGCTGGGCTCTGTCAATTTGTTTTGCCAAATTCCAAAGTTTTGTAATTTGGGTTTCTTGGGTTCAGGTTTTCACAAGTTTGTTTCCATTTTTTCCTTTTCACATTTACGTATAATCTTTTTATTTTTGCAATCACAATGTTCAGTTCAGTTATACAATTTGTTTGGTTTTGGGTGCACTTTTTTGTAGTTCATTTCTTTTAGTTATAAGTGTTTGAATATTTTTGCTTGGTGTGTATAATTTGGAATCCATTTCTTAATATTACCTCTTGGTATTGAAACTTTGGCTGCTTCAATAATGGTGTTTTCGAAAGATATAATATTAGCCTTTTTGAAGTTCCAGAATTTTTCTTAATTGAGCTAGTTTTGGTCTTCGTGCTAATTTCTATCAAATTAGGCAAATGATCACTTCCAAAACTTTTTAATATTTGCTATTTGCATTTGTGGAAAATGTCAGGATAGTAAGAACTTATATCAAGGGCTTGTGCAGTATTATAGCTTGTATGAATGATGGTTAGGATTCCCATCATTTAAGCACATGAGAAGGCATTGTCGTCAAATATGTTTGATAGTATTTTGCCTCTTGGGTTTGGCGTGGAACATCCCCATAGTTGATGTTTGGCATTAAGGTCACCTACAATAATAGTGTTGTCTGTAAGAAATTGAGCCATTGTACCATCGTCAATAAATGTATTGTTTGGAGGGTGATACATATTGTATATGTTGATGGCTTTGTTTTGATTGAGGTAGACTTTGATACCTTGGGCTTCGAGGTCTAATGTGTTTGTAATATTAGCGGCTATGTCCTCATAGAACAAATTCTTGATTAGAAATGCTAGGCCACGCCCTTTAACAGCATATACAGATGGATCTTCAGACCTTACCCTGAGTAATGGAGGGGCCGGAATTAACATAATACTGCAAGATGGAACAAACATCAAAATCAAAGAAGGAGCAGGACAGATTTCGTCAAACTTCACTTGTGAACTGAAAGCTATCTGGAAAGCTCTTGATTTATGCCTTAACCAACCATCCCTGCATCAAGCAGAAGGAATTTTAATATACAGCGACTCCATATCTGCTCTAGAAGCAATTCAGAAGGGCAATACTAGAATCACACAGAAAATACACTCGTTACTTACCCAACTGGAATCATTGGAGAATAACTGCATTCTACAATGGATTCCTGCCCGTGTTGAGATCGGGGTAATGAAATGGCAGTTGAATTGGCAAAGGAAGCCAGAAAGCTGAGCCAAAATAAAGAACAAATGTCAGTATTTGACGCTGATGCTTTGGCAAAATACAAGATAAAATTAAACAAAAAATAAGAAAAGATCAAATATGTGAAATAAACTCTGAGAGAAAACTGACAAAAACTATAACAAGACTTAGAACAAAACATTATAAAGGAATGAAAATACATCCAGATGGCACAAGAACCTATAGAACATGCAACAACTGTCCTGGTGTGGAACTAACACCTACCCACATATTCTCATTCCCGCAGCCTTGCAGAAAATTGACATAGACCCAGAGCAGCAGCTTTATACATCCAAGATAGTGGACATTGCTGCTGCTGCTGTGATAGAAATGCATGAAGACATCTGAGGCTATTTATTCGACACGACAAAAACAACAACGGCATTCCAGAGTAAAATAAATTATCAGAGAGAGAGAGAGAGAGAGAGATAGATACATATTTTTCAAATGAATTAAAATAAACATAATCGATACTGAGTGAGAGTTGAATTAAAAATATTAGAAATTTATTATCTTCGGAAACAAACCGTATCTAAAATATCAATTTTCTTTTTGCTACATGTTTTAATTTGCATTTACCTATTTTACATATCTCTGATTGTATTTGAAAATCGTTAACCAATTCTTCATACTTTTGGCGAAGTGGTGTTTTATTAATTTATTATTTGATATTATTAGGGTTCTTTCCTGGTATTCAAAAAGGAAAAATACGTGTCGATCAGTTATATTTTTCAATTTATCAAACAATTTGGCAACTGAATATCTGATTCTGGTAGAGCGCCATCTGGCGAATAAAATTGTAACTAAAATCAATTTCGAATTTTTCATTATTTGCCATAAAAAATCCCATTGCATCCTGAACACAATGGTGTTTACCGCATTGCTCTAGCGCAAATATTCGGGGAGTTATTAATTTTTAAAGTTGTGCGGGACTTTTGGATCACCCTGTATATAGTCAGCATATATTTTTCATAGAGTGTGGATAACGTACATATAAAGATATTGTGAAGCATCTTTGATAACTTTTATGATCCGAAGTAGCAATCAAGATTCGAAAATCATAATATAATTAATAATTTACTAACATGAACACATTGTAATATATGCCTTATTAATTATAGATTTATTTATGGATTGCTTTATTTTCAAAACATTGTAATATGTGAAAAAATAATACAAATGTAATATGGTACTGGGATAAGGTGCATAAATTAAGAAAAAGGCTTCTACTTATCGTGCAACTGAAAGTTGATGATGGCTTGCGCCATCTATCGGAATAAATATCAACTATTCTCGTTGATTTTTAATTATTCCAGAATTGGCCAAATACCCATTCTTGATTAATCAAGAATGGGTATTTGGCCAATTCTGGAATAATTAAAAATCAACGAGAATAGTTGATATTTATTCCGATAGATGGCGCAAGCCATCAGCAACTTTCAGTTGCACGATAAGTAGATGCCTTTTTCTTAATTGTAATATGTATATAAAACAAGTTGAAATATTTACCCTGGATGATGATAAAAAGAAGATCACATACTCAGAGCAATTTAGTAAATAATTCATTGATATATCACATTTACCATCTTCATTTAGTACTAGTAGCCATCTAACTTGCTCATTTTTTACATTAAAATTTCTAACATCTTCAAATATTTCTTCCACATTGTTCTTAAAGCAAATGGCACTGGACTGGCTTGCTAGAAACCCCCTGAAAAAGCGTTATCCAAATTTTATTTGAATGCGAAGGCCTTGATAAGACCATATTGGATGGAGCCAATATTTCCTTAGAATTTAATATTTATCCGAATTTTTATAATTTTAAAAATACTGTAAACTAACTAATGACTCATTTATTATTTACTCTCGACTTTGAGCTTACTAGTAGTGGGCTTTTATTTCTGATAGTTAAAATTGTTTACAATTCTTTCTCCTGCTGTTGTATTCTACTTCTAAATTCATTTGATCTAAAATCAAAATATGAATACAGTGCCTTAATAACTGTTCATCCGAACATTTGTAAGTTTCAATTGCACCTAAGAATATATAGTTGATAACATTTAATTGAAAATACACTTATAAAACAATATTTGAGAATCTCGTACCTTTTAGCGTTTGTATCAGCATTCAGGCCATAACTCTGAAATATATTTGATAAAAAGTGACCTTTATTGAAGGCACACGAGGTAACTAAGTGTGAACATAATTGCCTCTGTTTCCTTTAAAAAAATGAGCAGACGACCGGCGACATGAAACTTCCTTAAGTTTTGTTCATGAGCATATGGTTAAATAATTTTCCGAATTGATTTCTTTATAATGTATCTTATTTTATATTTAAGAAAACGCGATGAACAAAAACATATATATAATATACGTGTCAAGGCTACTATGTTAAAAAATAGCCAAATGTTCAAACTTTCCAAAGTTGTAGATAAACTACATTTTCCATTAAAAAAAAGGAGACCTTACTTTTCAATACACCCTCTTATAAGGTACATATATATATATGTTATATTAACATATTTCATTTAAAATTGTTATATTGAAATGTTATTTTATTTAAAATTATTATTTCATAGATGCAAATACTCTGCTAAATCGACCGCCAGAGGTCACACTTCCCCTATAAAAACTCATTGTTGTTCTTCCCCGTTGGTCGGCTCAAACTTTTGTACATTATGTAAATGAGCTTTTCTTTTTTTATTCTTACGCCTTAAGCCAGGCAGTACTTTAATCAAATTATGTTATTCATATATATTACTTTAGTTCAAATAAAACAATCTCTCATATCAAAACTATTTTCATTATTTTACTTTTCAAGATTATAGCCACGACTGCATCACCATTACAATAATCCTCAACATGACCCAAAACAACAGAAATCAATAATATCTTTTTTTTTTAATTTAAATATAATATATATATATATACAGTAACTATAAATCACATTGTAACGTTTTATTTTTGCTTTAACTTTTAAGAAATGTTTTATTTTAAATCTTTATCTAATTTGTTTGTTTGTTTTAAATAAAGAGGCAAATTTACCATGTTGTTGTTCTTCTGTTTATTATTTGTTCTTTTTTTCTAATGATGATAAAAGTTATTGATCACACATTAAAAATCAATGAAAAACTAATTACAAAATTAATTACAAAATTCAGAAACGTGTCATATCCCTCGGCTTGAAGGATTTATTTTCGCAAAATAAATGGTTTCAATTGTGACACATGAACTTTAACCAAGGAGGAATCATCTTTCAATAATTCACACGTAACACTAGATATTATTCTTGTTATTTGAAAAGGACCCTCATACTTTGGGGATGTTTTGACCATACTTGGATCATTACTAGCTATTTTACAAAGGACCAGATCACCAACTTTGAATGACGACTGCGGATGTTTTGCATCGTGTCGTGCTTTCCACTTTTCTCTATGCTTTGCGCTATTTTCTATTGCTTTCTTCCTTGCATTTTCTATTGTGAAATGTGGTGATTCAGAAAATTCTGGTATTGCACAATCACCAAAAAGTAGGAAATTTGGAGAAAACCCAGTGACATCATGGGGTGTGCTATTATAATCTTTCACAATTTTGGCAAGTAATGATGACCATTTTAGTCTTGGATTCTCTTGAAGGTTTGTTCTTAATTTGGTGAGTATAGTGTCATTCATCTTTTCGCACAGTCCATTACTCTGCGGATGATATGGCGTCGAATAGGTGTGTTGAACTTGATGCTCATTCAAAAACTTGTTAAATTCTTTTGATGTAAAATTCTTTCCGTTGTCGGTTAAAATACATTTGATTTGGGGAACAGTTCTGTTGACTTTGTCTAAACATTGAATTACTGCTTGAGAAGTGTTGGTGACAGTAGGGAAAGCCCAAACAAATCTTGTTAGGTGGTCAATTATTACTTGAATGTATTTGTGCTTGGTTTCATTTGCTGCAGAGCCTAGCACAATAGTATCCATTGGTATTAATTCCAGTGGTTTCAGATCAGAGTTTGGTGCAACATATTCTCCAACAAATGGTTTATGACTGCATTTAGTTATTTGACATATTTTACATGAGCGAACATAGTCTTTGATGCATTTGATAGCATTCGGCCACCAATAAAATGGTGTTATCAATCTTACTCTCTTGTTAATTGAGGGGTGAGAATGATTATCGTGGTATTCTTTGAGAATTTCTTCTTGGAATGATTCTGGAACAACTGTTTTTAGAACTCCATTATGTTTCACCATAATAAGATCTCGATGAATATGAGAGTTCTTTACAAAACTGAGATCCACTTTTTGTTGGTGTAGTCGAAGAGTGGGGATTGATATATGAAATGACACTGGTGATCTTGACAATGCATCAACATGCGTTTGCTTTGATCCTGATCTGTGAACTCTTTTCATTGACTTGGTTGATAATTCAATTATCCATCGGAGATATTTTGCCTTTGGTTTCTTTACGTTGAAGAGCCATTCCAAAGCCGAATGATCTGTAATGACTTCAAATGTATTGTTCTCAAGATAAACTTCAAAGTATTCAACTGATTGAACTACAGCAAAGCATTCCAACTCAAATGCAGAATAGTTCTGTTGATGTGGTAGAAGTTTCCCTGAATAATAGGAAATTACATGTTCTTGATTATCATTTCCAATTTGAGCTAAAATAGCACCAATTCCCAGTTTAGATGCATCTGTATAAAGCTTACATGGTAATGAAGGATCATATGTAGAAAGAACTGGATCTGTGGATAAATGAGACTTTAGTTCCTGAAATGATTTGTTAACTTCAGTAGTCCATTTGAATAACTTATTTTTTCTTGTGAGGCTTGTTAAAGGATCTGCAATTTCACTAAATTTAGGAATAAATTTCCTGTAGTAACCTGCTAAACCCAAAAACTGCCTTACTTGCTTCACTGTTTTAGGTTGAGGGAACTCATTTATTGCCTTTGTTTTTTCAGGGTCAGGTTTAATCTTGTTATGTCCTATGATATGACCTAAATATCTTATTTCTTGTTTTGCAAAGGAGCATTTCTTCAACTTGAGTTTGATATTGTTTTCTTTAAGCTTGTCAAATATTTTCTTCATGAGTTCAATATGATCTTTAAAAGTACTGCTGTAAATTAGAATATCATCTTGATAATTACAAACACCGTTCCAAAGAAGATTTCCAATAATATGCTGAATTATTCGCTGAAAAGTACTTGGAGCATTTTTCAAGCCAAATGGCATAACCAAAAATTCATAATGCCCGTCATTTGTAATGAAAGCAGTTTTCTCAACAGAGTCTGGATGCATTTCAACATGCCAATAGCCCCATGCTATGTCAAGTGTTGTGAAGTATTTCGCATTATGTAAGTGATCAAACATATCTTGGATGTATGGAAGAGGCTGCTTGTCATCAATTGTAATTGCATTCAGTTTTCGGTAATCTATGCACATCCTTTGTGAACCATCCTTTTTAGAGACAAACACTACGGGGAAGGCCCAAGGTGACTGAGATTCTCTTATTGGTCCCTTTTTACTCAATTCTTCAACTTGTCTTTTTATTTCATCATATTCGGCAAGTGGTCTTCTATATGGTCTACAACTGATGGGTGGATGTTCAATTGTATGGATCTTGTGTTGAACAGCAATCCTTCCGATGTCAGTTTCATGCTGGCTGAACAATGCTTGGTTTTCTTTAAGTAATTGATTAAGCTCTTTTTGCTGAACAGATGGAAGATGCGTTTCAGGAGATATATAAAAACATTCATTTTCTTTTACACCGCTTTGTCTTTTGTGTCAATTATTAATCCAATTTTTCCTGCTACATCAAGTCCAATAAGCAATGGATAGCTAAAGTTTTTCACTACATGAAGCTTACACCTGACAAGTTTAGAATGGATTTTCAAAAATACTTCTACTGATCCTAAAGTGTATGCAAAACTATCTACTTGTTTAATTTTGATTCTATCGTTTACATTCAATTTTAACTTATGTTGTTTTAAAAGAGAACAGCTCATTAATGAAATAGTTGACCCGGTATCAATAAAAGATGAAACTGGAATATTATTAAGTAAAACCTCAACATTAACAAATCTATAAGGATAATTGGTATTTGCTATGCAAAGTGAATCAGCTATGGTTTGTTTAACATCTGTAGTGATATTAGTTGCTTGGTGTTTAAGCTTGTCTTTATAATTAGGATCATAATCTTTGCAATCACTTATCCAATGTTTAAAATACAATCCTTTTTTCTTACAAATAGGACACCAATATGGGCAATTTTTTGAGACTGCAGGTGTAGTTATATTAAAAACCTTGGTTTTACTTCTCTGTTGTTGCCTTATTTGATTATTGTTTTGTTCAATCTCCATGGCAATCTGCATCCAATGTGATGGATCTTTAGGCTGGGCTGTTACGAGATAATTTTTCCAATCTAATGGCAATCCATCCGTTAACATTTTTAGCTTCTCGACATTATTGAGGCTTGTTTGATTTAATAATCTAATTTTATCTCTAAAATAATCTTCCACGGTTTCTTCTTTTTTAAGTCTTCTTTTTGATGCTGCAACTATAGGGCTTTCAACTTTATAACCAAAGCGCTGAATTAATTTGAGTTTAACAGTATCCCATTTTTTAATGGATGCGTTGCTCAATATTTCATCAGCAAACCATTCTAAAGCATCTTTTGATAAATAATAAATTAGATTATTGATTCTATCGACTTCATCTAGTTTACTAGTTTCCAATTCATATAGTTTAAGCCATGATTCAGGCCGAATTGAACCTTTATCACCGCTAAATTTCACTAATTTGTTTACATTTACTGCCATTGTACTTACTTTTTCTTTCGTCGAAGCCTTTTTTGATTTATATTTTTAATCCTTTCGTAGCTGCGCCAAATATTTTATGTAACGTTTTATTTTTGCTTTAACTTTTAAGAAATGTTTTATTTCAAATCTTTATCTAATTTGTTTGTTTGTTTTAAATAAAGAGGCAAATTTACCATGTTGTTGTTCTTCTGTTTATTATTTGTTCTTTTTTTCTAATGATGATAAAAGTTATTGATCACACATTAAAAATCAATGAAAAACTAATTACAAAATTCAGAAACGTGTCAACATATATATCGAATGTTTAAACAATCTATTTTAAAACCCATATGAAATGAGGTTAAAGTAATTAACAGTGAGAATAACTGATAATAAATAAGGCACACGCCCCCCAACTTATATAGGCTAATATTATACAGCTTAATAAATCACAAAGCCTAAATGTAAGCGAATGTTCCTGGCTAAAATATATTGTTCTATTGTTAACCCCCGAGCGTGTGAAAGAGTTTCGGTATGTAAATATTGTCAAGCTACCTTTTATGAATTCAACTGGATGATTACCCTAAGTATTTTAATGTTACTTAAGGGCATCCTTTGTTTATGGAAATATTTCGAACGTCTCTGCTATTGCGCAGACACTCCTAAAAATATCGAAGCGGAAATTGAAATTAATTATATGCTCATCAAGAACAGGTTTCTAATTACATAATAATTCAATGTATTTATAAAAAAAACTGAGATTTGAAATTCTCAAAAATTGCATTGAGATCAGTCGGTGTGGTTTACGGTTACACCATCTCTATTCAGTCTCCTCATCACCGAGGACGTGTGACCACCATCGCTGGCAGCTTCTCTTTTGTTCAATCCAGTTCCACAACATGTTTGAAGGAATCCCTTCACTCTTCCCTGAATCATTCCCTCCATCCAGCTCTGTTGATTTGGTATTACCAGTATCTAGTCTCCTCGAGTTATGTTTGCTGAAGTTAAATGCCGACTGATTATTCAATAGAATAAACCCTTGTATCAGTATTAGAGTGAAAACATTAGGCTTCAAAGGATAAGTTTCTTTCAAAAATGAATTCATATTTTTAGCTATCGAGCATGACAGATTTTCTGATTAAATGTTTAATTAAATAGAGAATGTAATTCTCAACAAATGGAGCTCGCTAGAATCTTCCAACACGTTGCGGCATATTCCTCCTTAAAATGAAAAAAAAAAATCGGTTACCCATAATTTACAAATTGAGGTAAATCTTGCACATTCTCTGTATTCACTATAACAGTGTCGTGATTCTAACCTCTTTCAGCTCTTCAGATCAGACGGCCACTCTGATATGGAGATCTAACTAATAATAATAATTTCTCTCGATTCGAAACATTTTTTTTACAAATGAATTTATTCCACTCGCCATACACTCATATCCTAGATTTAAGATTTTATTTTAAAACTGCAAACGAATTTCTTTCGTTTTTTTTTTCTTCAAATTAAGAATTGAAAAAAAAGAAGTAAATATAGGTACCTTGAACCATATTTTTTATCAATGAGAGATAAAATATAGATAAAAATCCACATTAAATCCTGAAAAAAATGTTATTTTTAAAGAGTAATTTTGAAGACATGTTAAATATATTAAAAGAAAAGGTTTAAATGCATTCTATTTAAGCGGAAGCTAATTCTATAAATAAGGTCAACTGAGAACTCTCTGCAGACAAAATTTACAAGAAATGATTAAAACTTCAAGGTAATTAGGTGATAAGCCTAATTCAGAGTTAATTGCTAATAATAATTTAACGCCGCAATAATTTCATTTAGCCAGGAGGTGTTCCTTTAATTGGCCCTTGAAGGAGCAAGGTTCTGCCAAATGGAGCGACGGCGCTGCTCTCAAAACTTTGCAAAGTTGAAAAAGAAAGTTGTCAACTAGTGGTGACGCATGCGCAGGAGTTGGTCGATGTGGAGTCAGTGTTAGCATGCGGGGGGTTCGGCTGCTGGTGCTACTGCTCCTGGTTGCGAACGGTAAGTCCATCGGTGTCTTCAGGGACCTTTTCAGGAACTTAACTTCTGGAAGAGACCTCCGCTACGTTCGGTTCCGAAATCTCTTTTGATAAGAGCTATACAGATTGCAAACTCTCGCTTAAAAATCTTCTTGTTAGCATATCATACATATTTTAGCGATATCATAATGAAAAAGAGCTTTATGACATTTATTATTGGTTTCTTCTCAAGAAAATGCATAGTGTCAATGTATGACATAAACACACTTCTGAGATAATCTTATAATTAAGATATTTATTAACGTTTTGTATAGTATTCCCGACGATAATATTGCGGAGTAAGCATGTCATCAGCGATATAACTGGGGAACTGCTTATAGTATTATTTTAAGGTGATATTCTACACTGATTGTAAATCTTACGTTTATTTATTTCCCGTTTTTATAGCATGTAATATTTAGGAATACTTCTGCTGCGTTTTCCGCGTTATATTCTCAGTGTTAAAGATTTATTCTCGGCTTAAGATTGAGTGATATCGTTTAATACATTAAAAAACAATTAAGATATGACAATAAAAAAAGAGCTTTATTCAGTTCTTCTATTGCTTTTTACAATAAAACGCATGGCTAACAGGTTTCTGCAAAAGCCTTTTTAAAAGGTGTTTCTAGTTTTTCTACGCTTTGTTTTGTTTCAATTTCTGGTAAAACAAAAATTATTTAAGGCATGAATACATCAGTGTAATCCTGGATAAAAAGTTTCTATACCTTTTTTATTAGACTCTTATATATTGATATGGTACACAGATTTTAATTTGAACATTCCTCCATTGATTTTTTCAAAGAGAGTTATCATCAAGTTGGTATTATATTATGCCATTTACTTGTATATGTTTCTCATTTATTTTTCTATACATAATTCCATAGCATACTTGAGAAGAGGCTTCGATAAGTTTTATTGTTTTCTTGAATGGGATACTGAACGGATTACAATTTCTTGCTGTATTAGATTTTATTAAACATAGGACATACCATCTATGAGGAACTTAGTTCTTATGATTTGTTTTGAAATTGTATGCGTGCCAAGTAAACATCAAATACATACAACTTCAGCTTATACTTCAAAGATATTCTCGAGAAAGGGATACGTTCGGAATTAAATTCATCTCTGATATAAAGTTTCAAAAAGAACGCGATCTAATGCTCAGTTATTTTCGTGAACTCAAAGCATTCAACCTTTAATGAAGGACATTTGGAGTGAATATCTTATAATCTATCATAACAATTATGGTAATTTTTGAGAGAGAATTATAGACAAATGTAGTAGAGTAGTTTATCGGTCTCTATCTCTCTATATATATAATGAATATAGAGATAACTCCAGATTTTTTAAAAAGGTATTTTGGAAATATTTCAATCATCCCACACATTATATATCAATCAAGATAAATACTATAATTCTATATCAGGATGCATGAACCGATCTGATCTGCTCCATGGACAAGACATCACCACTATAATACTACATTCCTTTATTTAATAGCTTATATTTATATACCTATATACATTTAAAGAACAGTTAGGTATCCTATCAATCCATGCCTCTAGGCAGAAAACGACCGATATAGTAAATAGTTGTATAGTCTAGTATTGTATTAGTCTAGTAGATCTTACGACCGATGAGTCAGTACTTCGAAATATTCTTCGATCGCAGGAACGAGGCAGAGAAAGAATGTGTTTTATATAGATTCACACGCCTAGAGCACACTGAGTTATACACATAGAGATTTACGAAATTTCTAAATACTGTCAGAAAGAATATGCGACTTGTAAGTTAGATCTTGTCAAGTTTCTTTGGTGGAAAGTATATGTTGATTTTCTAGAACAGCTTACATACAGAAGCATGATATGAAAGTAAATAGGAACTGCACTCGCCCATTATTATTCACAAACTATATAGAAATCTAGAATGATTTTCAGGTATTTGATTAAGAAATCCAAAACCCTGAAAGGGAATTCTCATTGAAAAGATGCATCAGGTATTTATTCATTATATTCAGTTTTTTAGGGGGGTCGGTGGAAGGCTGGTTAAACTGTTTAGTTTTCGACCACTACGACCCGGGTTCGAATCCCGCATTGGACACTTTTTTCTGTTAAAAAGAATAAATAAAAATGCTCCAATAGCCCCCCGATTTTTGCAAAAGTCCAACCCCACCAGCGAGTGCAAGTAACCAAACGGGGCTCTGGCACATTTGTAAGTGCAAAGTCGAACTGCTTTTCACATGTGTAGACATGTGGTGCGCTTACAGTAAAAAAGCAGTCGCTAACTACCCACCATGATTATCATGGCCTGTACCACGTGTACTAGGGATAAGCAAAAAAAAAAACTGTTTTTTAACATTTTTATGAAGATAATAAAATACAATTTGAGTGTAAAGGGCCTGTAAAATTACCTAACTAAACACCATTAGAGTAAGAAAATGATAGATTATTTTTTCCTTTTGAAAATTTCCAAAAAATGTGCAAACGTTTCATTTGGATGCTTGAACTCTAAATATATATATTTTTCCTAATTAATCTTTTCAATGCAGATGCTCAAAAAAGGTTTTCGAGATCCATTATTATTAATGCTCTGACTATTCACTTTTTTTACACATTTTGTCAGCAACGACCCGGTATCTATTCCTGAATTGAAAACCTTTTTCTAAAGAAAACAATTTCTCTAATGAGACTTAATACAATTCGTTCAAAGGTCCAACTCTACCAGTGAATGCTAGGCCCGAACTGGGCCCTTGCAAACTTATAAGTGTAAAAGTTGAACAGCTTTCCCCATGTGTAGAAATGTGAAGCACTTGCAGTTAAGGAAGTCGCCAACTACTATCCACCATGATTATCTATAAACTTCGTTTCCTCTACGGATAATAATATTTAAACAATTTTTATTCAGAAGACATGAAGTGCCAAAGTTCATTTGGGAGAGAACATATTCCAGAACTACAATGAATGTTTTTCGTATTATTTATAAAATATGAGAGTTGGAAACACTGAGTGCTAAGAATATCTCTTAAAAGAATATTTTGTTAAACATTCCAATAAATCAGTCTTTAAAGGGGGTCGGTGGAAGGCTGGTTAAACCGTTTGGTTTCGACCACTACAACCCGGGTTCGATTCCCGCATTGGACACTTTTTTCTGTTTAAAAAAAAATGCTCCAATTGCCCCCGATTCTTGCAAAAGTCCAACCCCACCAGCGAGTGCAAGTAACCAAACGGGGCTCTGGCACATTTCAGTGCAAAGTCGAACTGCTTTTCACATGTGTAGACATGTGATGCGCTTACAGTAAAAGCAGTCGCTAACTACCCACCATGATTATCATGGCCTATACCACGTGTACTAGGTATAAGCAAAAAATAAATAAAAGTATTTAAAATAAAGGAATATTATTGATGTAATGCTGTAATATTGATATTAAATTTTACTGTGTTTATGCATGTAAATTTGTCAATCTATTCTAATGAGATAATACGAAAGATATTTATTTATAAATATCTTCAAATTATAATAATCAGAGTAGTTTCTTCCGGACAGTTTTAAGTATACAGGTTTTTTCAAACTTTTATTCTAAATACACTAGCCATGTCTATCAAGCATGGCGAATGTTTTTTACTGTTAATTAACCACATACGTGTAGAACCACTTAGATCTTTACAGCTATATATAAATGGAAACCTTTAAAGAAATAAATTGATCTATAAAAGCAAAGGTTGCCTATCCCGTTAAAATAAACGTCGAAACCAGTAGCCATCTATTTACCATCACCGCAAACTAGTGGCTTCCGGTCGGTGACAAAGCTATATCCCCGAGTACACGCTTGTTCGGCGGTACATATACTAAAATTGGAACGATACAGAGAAGATTAGCATGGCCCCTGCGCAAGGATGACACGGAAAATCGTGAAGCGTTCCATATATCCCCGAGACCTCGAGAAGAAAGATGGTATAAGGATAAGTGATTATATAAGTGATAAAAGCCTATTTATATAGTTAAACATTGACTACTCAGAATAAATCATCGTATGCAAGTTTTATGTGTAGAATAAACAATGTATTAGCTGCAGTCATCTTGTAGATTAAATTTGCATAATCACTGAGAAGCTTTACTACCGATTGCATAGAACTTATTATATATGTAATATATTTGGGCTCTTAAATAAGAAAATAGAAGGAGGTACTTCATTGAATTGTGCTCAATTGATTACAAAATTGGTGTATTTTCAATATTCTCGCAATTCCAAATAAACTTTAAACTTGCAAAAAAGTTGTACTAAATCGAATTGTTCAAATAAGTAGTTACATGAAGTATTTTGTTTTAACATCAGCATCTAATTGATTGTTAGATAGCAAATTGAATTTTTCTGATAACTTTAATAAGTCGATAAACGGATTTAAATATTTTTATATAATTAATAACCATCATTAATTTGAAATGCATATTGATTAGACTGTTTAATCTATAAATGCATATATGTGTGAAATACGAAGTATAGAAAATAAAAACATCTAGACGCGAATGTTTTCTTATACATATAACAAACTTTTCTTCTGTCCTTACTGCGATGAAAAAATATATAGAAAGGGCTTGGCTCATCTGTGGTGAACCCTCCCAATATATTTTTTCATCGCAGCAAGGACAGTAGAATCTTGTTATGTGTATAAAAGATACATTCGTGTTCAAATGTTTTTATTTTCTATATTTAGATAGCGCGTTATTGCTTTGTATAAATATGAAGTATAAAAATAGAAATACAACCTTTCGCATTGAGTTTCTTTTATTATGATATGTGCGAGCTTTCGGGCTGGAGTCGCCCTTCTACAGGCAAAAAATGAAACATTTTATCCACGAGAGACAGTTATATACATTTAATTTGTTACAAATTTTATATAAATTATCAGAAAGAAAAAGTAATAAATCTAAAAAAATTATTACTATTTCACTATGTTTAACAATAGGAAATAAATTAACCTCAAATTTCAATATTTTAATAAAGTTAAGTTTTAGACTATGGATTGGATAAACGAGAAATCTGATTTTTGTGGTATGGAATATGACAAAATTGTTCTGGGATATCTATTCTACGATTAATGCTATTGTAATGTTTGGAAATCAGCGATTCAAGGATTAATCTTTCAGATTTGGTGGTTATGTTACTGTAGTGGCAAGTTGAACTGTCTAAATTAAATTTGTGGCCGGTATTCATGGTTGGTTGAAAAATGAGGGATCTTGGATCTTTGGTCTTCATATTGTAAGTATGTTCTTTCAATCTTGTCTTTATTTTCCTGCTTGTTTCTCCTACGTATAAAGATGGACAATCAATGCATGACATGGAATATATGGCATTTTTCTTCTGAAGGGGGTTCTGGTCTGTGGTCGATAATATATAAAATATATATTGAAAAAATTATATATACTTGTATTTAAAAGAAATTGAAATATTCTTCACCACAAGACCTTTTAATTGTTTCTTTATTAAGGGTTTAGTTTTTTATATACAAGACCGTATTTTCATCAAATACCTTATAACACAAATAAGAGTTCACAACTAAATAATATATTTGAAATAAATATATTAAAAATAATGGCACTTTCACCTTTGTACTATTTTTTTCACTATTTATTCATTCATGTCTTTCCCAAAAACAACTAAACGTTGATTAATGGTTGTCCATAGATATTTGACAAACCCAAAATCTTAATAAATTAAGAAAAGTCAAACAACGTACGTGTTACAGGCTGGTGGCCTTCCTCTGCAGGTGTAGACTGTACCTCTACGACCAAATAATTAGTCCCAGAGGCTTCCTGAAAATTCAAGAAATGGGTATTTAAGTCCAAATTTGCATAAAAACGCTTTTCATTTGAAAAAAAAAAGTAGAATAGAAAAATATATATCTTATATATAAAAAAAGAAATTTTCTGCTTGAATTTAGATTATGTTGAGGTTTATGCCATAGAGTTATTTGCTGGTTCTTTTTAATACTAAATGGTATTGGTGATGCAGTCGTAGCAAGTAATAAAATAATTTTGATCAGTAATTTAATTGAGTTAAAGGGTTATATAAAAAAACATAATTTGATGAAATATACTGCCTGGCTTAAGGCGTAAGAATAAAAAAAATAAAAGGCTTATTTACATAATGTACAAAAGTTTTGAGCCGGCCAACGGGGAACAACAACAATGAGTATTTATAGGGAAAACGGTGACCTCTGGCGGTCGATTTAACAGAGTATTTGAATCGATGAAATATAATTTTAAATAAAATAATACCTCAATATAACAATTTAAAAATATATTTTAATAAAACATATATACAAGTATATATTAAAAACAAAAAGGCATATCCGGACCGTATACATGAGCTTTTTATAAGGTAAAGCGCCGCCATCTAGTGGAACAAATATTAACTAAACGTTTATTTAACTTATTCGTGATATTTGGTCAACCTATTTTCTTGATAAATCAATCAAGAAAGGCCAACCAGATATGCTTAAGTACGTCTTATTATTCACACACATATCTATATATATAGATGGAAATTTCGCCTTACGGCGATGGTCAATAGATGGCGTCTGGCTTTAGACGTCTATTTTGACGGGAGAGCCGACCCTTGTCTCTTTATATATTGATACTAGCGAATGTGTACCCGGCTTCTCCCGGGTTTTATCCGTGTTATAGTTTGGCTAACAAATATTATTGATAATAATATTCCAGAACACACAGAATATTATGATAATAATGATAATAATATTCGTTACATTATATATTTATATAATATATAAAAATATTCGAGCAATATATTTTCGAGCAAATATACAACATGATTTTAGCCAAAAGGCCGAGAAACGATATTTTATATATAGAGATGACCTGGCTTCGTGTGTCTTCTGCTCGAGTGAATGTTTCGCTGGTAGAATTTTGTTCCTCCCTACTAAAAATTATTATCTGGCTTTGCCCGTGGTCTGCTTTAATGCATATTCCCCTAAAGAATTTTGTTTATGTCAATCAAGCATGATACAGCAATATTGTCATAATCATTTCTGACCAATTCTGATTAATTTCTTGGGTTAGCCAAATATCACGGAGCAAGCTAAATAAACGTTTAGTTTATTTATGCTCCACTAGATGTGCTCGTGGTCAGGAGATACCTTCTTTATTTTTAATATATATATATCCTTTCATTCAATCCAATATATGTTTTATATTACCTCTCAAAATATATATAATAAAAAAATTACAAAATCAAAAAACATTTGAAAAAAACTTAAAACCTGCTAATATACTAAAAATAATCTGGAAAACCTTCAACAAATATTTTTTAAAACTACATGTGTTTATAAGCAATCAAGCCAAATTAATTAGGAAACCGCGGTCTGTAGATGGAACGATAATAATAATGATAAGCCAGACCTTCCTATATAATATTCATATACAGTGAATGCCTTTAAAATGGTTTACCTAAGAATACAATAGAGAGCGAAAATATTTGAAAAAAATCTTACTACAACTACAATAAGACAGTAACTAAAATTCACTTTATTTTAAAATGTTTTTAAAGATTCTGATGGTATTTTAAATATTTATCTAATATCAAATATTCTTTTGTAGATCGATTTATCTGTTAGGGTATATTCTTACTTGCCTACATTTAAAATCAAGACATCTCTTTTGATCAACAAATTTATTTTTATAACCAAAATGAAAAACTTTACATATTAACCTATTTTACATTAATATAAATTTAAAACAAAAACATTACATACCAATTAGCAGCAAAACTCTACAAAAACTACTATTAAACAAAACAAACGAGAGTTCTAAAAAGACAATTACAATGTTGCCGAATACAATTAAACACAAAACCATTCATAGAAATATATTTTGAAAATATTCACAGAAGCCGTTGGCCGGATCCCAGCAGATTCTCTCTCAGTTTATTATATAAATAAAAGATATTAATTATCTATATTCGTTATATACTATTATGTTTAGCGTATAATCGAGTCTTTGTAGAATATATCCCTGAAGAATACTATAAACAGAAGACGTACCGAGATATAGTCACAGAATAAAAAAAAAAACTTCCGGAAGAATATTGGAGATATTTTCCCCAGTTTTATACCATGTTAGATGTTTGAAATAACTCTGAGGAGATATGTTAGCTGGAAATCCATATATCACCGCACTTTTAGGACAACAACATATATTTATTTTTATTTTGCACAAAGAAATGGCTAAGAGATCAATATTTAGCATCCTTTTTTATTATAGAAAAATAAATTTTGAAACTTCTGTTTGTTGTTAAATATATATTCTAGTTCAGAATTAAGGAATTTGCGATATAAATTTATAAATATTATTGCGTAAAGTTTTAAAATATTTTTATTTATTCTAGTCTCTCTAGCCTTCTAGTCTATAGCTAGATAATTCGAAAATATGAAAATGTACACTAAAGGTAATTAAGCAGAATTTATGTTCAATGATAAATATTTATAAAATGTAATGTTTTATATATAGGTTATATTTGAATAAATAGCATATTGATATTTTCTATTATTATTTTATTTATTCATTTCAAATTATGGACAGGCAAGAGAAAAAACAATAATAAGAGTCGATTAAAATTGTATTCAAATAATAGTCATTTATAGTTTAGATTAAAAGCTTTTATTTAAAACTTGCTTCCATATCTGTCTGTCCATAAATCTTGTAATTAATTTTTAATGTACTTCCAGAGCATGTAGGAATCTGTTATTTTGTCCATTTTTTAAACTCTGTTGACAATGCAAGTTGACAAATTTTCAGACATCTGAGTTTTCAGGGTGGCCGTGAACAGATATATTTCCAAATTGCCTTTAAAATATTATAATTTAATTTTAATATGTCTGCAAAAACCACATAGAAGTCTGGAATTTCGAACACACTAATAATACAACTAACAATGGAAGTGTACAGATTATCAGACATCTAAGTAGTAGTGATGGCTGAGAATGAACATATTTCTTCATTTTATATTAATCCTATTAGTTAACATAACTCGGCAACTGATGGGAGTTACCAATAGAAATTTTCAGCGATAATTCAAGACCTCTTAAAGGAGGAAACATCCTAATATTCTTAGGTCCTATCTAAAATTTCCTTTTAATTACAAGCAAAAACTGTAAAATCTCAATAAATTTATTAATATATCTTAGTTATAATTCAGTAAAATGATTCCAATATCGAAATGTATATATTTATACTCAATATGCCTATATTAATGCCATAACTCGTAATTTATAAACGTAGAGCCTCGTAGAGAGGAAGCTTCATTTAATCCTAATCTAACACCTTTCTCTAATATCAACTAATTTAATGAAGCAAATTTCTCTTAGAGAGATTGACATTCGTAAAGAGGATTAAGATCAGCTTATTAAACTTAAATCGAAGCACTCTACCTGAATTTTGGCTATATATTATAATTTATGTGTGGGAATATATTAATTGTGTTTACACCATTTTGCCTTCTGTACGTATTTGGTTCATAGAAAACCAATGATTATATTATAAACCTTTGAGCAATAACCTGCCCTACACGCCCTCTCTCTATTTGATTTAGTAGATTGAAGCTCTCATAAAACTTGTGCTATATATTTCTATAAGAACCTGTTTAGACATTATTGAGATCATTGGCGACCTATTTGATCTGATGATAAGACAAAACGGGTTTCGGTGTGAGAAAATACAATTAAAACATATTTTGTCATGATTTCTCCTTCTTTCTCAGTTTTTAAATGGTGATATTGATTATTAAAATATATTTAGAATGAATTCCTAAAGATATTGCTTCCGTTTTCTTAACTTAATATATTTATTGTGTGTTTGAGAAAAAGAATGTATATAATATTCCAAAAGGGATATTTATTTTTCTTTCTTATTTTGATAATTGTTTCTGATAATTAATTAATTAACAGGGGGGTCGGTGGAAGGCTGGTTAAACCGTTTGGTTTCGACCACTACGACCCCCCTTGCAAAAGTCCAACCCCACCAGCGAGTGCAAGTAACCAAACGGGGCTCTGGCAGATTTGTAAGTGCAAAGTCGAATTGCTTTCACATGTGTAGACATGTGGTGCGCTTACAGTAAAAAGCAGTCGCTAACTACCCACCATGATTATCATGGCCTCTACCACGTGTACTAGGGATAAGTAAAATAATAATAATAATAATAATTAACTGAGAGAACGAAGGATAAATCCCTAGAAATAGGTTTTTTAGCTTTCTACTCAGTTCGAATTGAGTATTATCCTGATTAAACATGTGTTAGAGTGATAATATAGAATATGTATAAATGAATCCAGTCACAAAAAAAAAGTTTTCAGTATATGTATCTTTAAAATCTTGTTCTATTGTCTGCAAATAAAAGCACATGTTTATAACTTTCTTTAATATCTCCACCAAGAATTCTTCCTAAATTTAAACTCTATATGCAGAGAATGTGATAATAGAAATAGTAGGGCAATAAGAAAAGCAATAATCAAGCCTACAGCCTCAACAGATTATTGTCCATCTTCATCATGTTTGATCATTGAGCCCATTTATATATAATTAAAGGATCAATAAACAGCCCATATGACCATATCCTAGAATCTTGGCTTAACCCAGCTCTCCCGGAGGTGGTCTCTTATCAGATATTTTATCAGGCCAAATTAAGTGGATTATTTTATTTGAAACAGAGTCTCAGATAGGAGATTACCTTCAGGAGAGATAGGCTATGACCTCTCAGGGGAGACTCTCTACTGTACCTCACAAACCAACCTAATTCAATTAATACAATAGAGGACACTTTAGAGGACAATAGGACACTTTTATTTTTCCGTTTGTCATTACTCTTCACAATTCATCCTATCATACTTCATCATTAAAGTTAGAAATAATCGCTATTTCTCTTTAAAATAAATTTCGATTTTTGTTTGGAAGAAACATTCGCGGTATAATTGCAATTTTCGTTTTACAATCATTAGCCGCGTTATATTGTATTTTAAATTACTTTATATAATATTTACGAACGGAAAAATATGTCCAGGGTAGCCTAGTGGACATGGCATCTGCCCGGTAAGCGGAACACAGTGGGTTCGTTTCCCATCCCTGGACACTTTTATTTTTCCGTTTGTCATTACTCTTCACAATTCATCCTATCATACTTCATCATTAAAGTTAGAAATAATCGCTATTTCTCTTTAAAATAAATTTCGATTTTTGTTTGGAAGAAACATTCGCGGTATAATTGCAGAGAATGTTAATATTAATTAAAAGTCAATAACGGCCCATCTATATGGGATGGTTTCACCATTGATGAGCCAGGTCTTTTCACTATTTTTCATCGCAGTAAGGACAGTAGAAGTCTGCTTTAGGTGTTAAAAACATTCATGCTTGATAGCTTTGAGATCAATATGGTTATACCCAAACACACAGAGTCCCAATTGATCCTCGGAAGAGTAAACCGATCTGGTAGAATAAACTGACACGGAGAGCTTATGAACCAGACCTTATCAATATATAGGTCTCATTGCAGTGGATACATTAGGACAGATTTTATATTTCTAGTAAAATATGGTCAAATTTTAGGTTATAATATTCATTTTATTGAGGTATTCAAAGAAGAACACCCTTAATTACAACTTAATATATAATTGAGATATATCACAAATATATCACATTGTGTCGCGGTCTCACGCAATTCTGGCCTCAACTACCCGTTTCATGATTTTTCAGGATGACTTGAATGACCAGTTTTTTGGTCGTTAAGGTACAGCTTGCACCACGCTGATGAGGGCCAACAGCCCGAGACGCGTCCGTGGTTAGCTTTTCTTGATTAATCAAGAATGGGTATTTGGCTAATTCTGGAATAATTAAAAATCAACGAGAATAGTTGATATTTATTCCGATAGATGGCGCAAGCCATCAACAACTTTCAGTTGCACGATAAGCAGATGCCCTTTTTTTCACAATTGAGATATAAATAGGCCGAAAAATAAAATTGAACACAGACAACATTCTGAAATAAAATATTAGGATATCGTAGAGGTCTCAATATAGGATAGTTGTTGCGCCAAAAGAACACATAGCTAGAATGAGAAATAACCGATGAATTATTGAGAAGACAGGAGAGACCATCTGTGAGATAAAAGATCCTAGAACCAAGAGAAGAAAGGCGAAAGACAGCGAGTTATGGTGTCAATGCGATCTACAGAAGTGGAAAATCCAATCTGAAATCACGGGTCCATTAAAATAAATAAGGTAATCTTTCTGCCTATTGTTTCAAACCTTACATACAAAATACTGATACCATTGTTGAAAACCCTATTTTAAAATATATTTTGAATCCAAATAAACTTTTTGAGTGTTAAGGTCATATAAATATAGTATAAATATGGCAGGATTGAATATCATTTAATATCTTCCTCATAACCTGGAACAATGCATTTTCAAATAAATATTGAGAAAATAAGTATAAATTTGATATAATATAGAGTAGATGGAATAGAATATCAGTCAACTTATATTCCTTATTTTAAATAAACTAATTCAATTGTAGATCAGGTTATAGGAAACATATAAAAAAGGGGTGTTCTTCGATACATTTTTCTTGCTGTTTGTTCTTACACAAAACTGTTGCTCCTTTATTCTTATTGGCAGAAAGAATACAAAGACATTTTTTGAACTGTATTTACTCTATAAAAATATTAGTATATCACTTTATTCAAATGTAATATTAATATTCAAAGATATAATTAAACTCAAAGACGCATTTGGAATACAATTCCATTTGAATTTATGATAATACTGAACATCGTGTTGAACGCATAGCTATGCAATCTACGTATATACATTCATAAGATACAACAAATTTGAAAGGAAATACCTAGACTTAACTTATAGAAAAAAGATACTTCGGCTAGTATAAATCTTTTTATTACCTCGACGTTTCGACAAAAAGCTTTTGTCCTCGTCAGGAGCAAACAAAAAAAAACCAAAGTATGCACTCTATCTCAACAGGAAAGATCAGCTTCAATTTGCCCATTTTTCTGCCCAATTTGCATGAAGAAAAGAATTAAAGTGAAACATTGGTTGAATGAATGTCCTGATTATGACCCAAATTATAAAACAGAGAGATCATCTAAAAATACACAACCAAAACAATTCATTACAACAGTCACCGAATCAACCATTTTTGTTTGCTCCTGACGAGGACAAAAGCTTTTTGTCGAAACGTCGAGGTAATAAAAATATTTACTGGCCGAAGTATCTTTATTTTCAAGAAATATGAATGCCGGCCAGGCAGCCTCTATCTTCACGATTAACTTATAGAATTATCTGTAGATTTATAAAATACCACTAAGGTGCCAAAAGATGCACTTCTCACTTTAATTCGCTCTCCCTAAAATTCTTCCTTGAAAAATTCTTTATTAGGTTGATAAGGAATGAAATACACCAGTTTTGTAAATTCAGACAAAAATAACCTAAATACCATGGTTCTGGGCTTTGGCCCTATTTGTCTTCTTGCGTGGAAATCAGCCTTTGTCACTACATCAGAAGCCGCTCCTGTACTGATGAGTGCCAAAGCCTGAAACCATGGTGTACCAGTTGGATTTCGTTTGAATTTGCCAAAATAGATGTTGTGGTTCCTTCTTTATCAACACAAGTATAAATAGATATATAAATATTGATTTTTCACAGAAAAGAAACTTATGCGGTGAAACTTTAAGTATTGTTTTATAATCACAAGCCGCAGTCCTTTATAATGTATTATAAGTTACTTTAAGTATTATTTATGAACGGAAAAATACGTCCAGGGTAGCCTAGTGGACATGGCATCTGCCCGGTAAGCGGAACGTTGTGGGTTCGATTCCCGCCCCTGGACACTTTTATTTTTCCGTTCGCCATTACTCTTCATATTTTCACCCTTTCATACTTCATCCAAAAAGGTTAGAAATAGTAAATATTTCTCTTTGAAATAAATATTGATTTTTCACAGAAAATAAACTTATGCGGTGAAACTTTAAGTATTGTTTTACAAGTAAAAATATTTACTATGTTGATAAACAAGTGTTGACTTTGCTTAGAATATTTTTAATGAAACTGATTCCAATAATTATTAATTAAACATTATATTTATTGATTTACAAGAGAGAGAACAAAATATAAAAAGGAAACTAATATTAAACAAAGGAAATATTTTTTTTTCGGTTAGCGCCTATTTACCTGTGAGCTTACACACATTCTGTGGAAAAATTAATTAATATATACAACAACAAGTGCATTTTATTGATGCAGAATTAAAGGGAGATGTGCCATTTTTGGTTATATAACAACAACAACAAAAGCCTTTATTGAGGACCTCTCGTCCTATAAAGGATTCGCCAGTTTACAGAGTAATTGAAGAGAAGAGAACTAAGAATACAGAGATAAACCTATAAGTAGTAGGTATAGTGTAGTATTTTCTACACTGTGACTATATACAACAGCAGCAACAAGCCTTTTACTGGATTCAAAGTCCCATACAGGATCCATCATTCTAATCCTGACAAAGATTATTTACATATGATTATTTACATCAGTTAGATTATGTATATAGCTTCCTTTTCTCTTCAGCCATTTTTGATTATATATGTATATGGCAAAAGCGGCATATCTCCTTTTAATTCTGCATCAAGAAGATGCACTTGTTCATCAACAAAGTAAATAATTTTACTTGTGTTGTTAAAGAATGAGCCATAACATCTATTTTGGAAAATTCAGACGAAAACCAACCCGAATACCATGGTTTCGGTCTTTGGCCCTATCAGTACAGAAGCGGCTTCTAATGAAGTGACAGGGCTGATTTCCACGCAAGAAGACAAATAGGGCCAATGCCCAAAACTTGCCCTTTTTCTGAATTTGCAAAACAGGTGTATTTCATTCCTTATCATCCTAGTGAAGGATTTTACTTGACGAATTTTAGGGAGATATATATATATAACAAATATATCAAATATATATATTATATATAAACTAAAAATTCAAATATTTTATTTTTTAAAAACACCTATTTTATTTTCATTCATTGGCTATTCTATTTTTTTTTACCATAGTTTTAGAATACACCACTTTTTAAAAATTGTTGTAAATATCTATAGTTAAAGTTACCTTTTTTTTAAATCACTAATATAGGATTAATTTTATAAATTCTATATAACTGAAAAATATTTAATTCTAATTTTCTTCAAGTAATTGAAAATAAAAACTACTTAATAAATGAATTATTTTTTTTTTCATCTTTCCTAATATCATGACTGCACCTTCAATATTTTATCTCCACAAAAACAAAACATTATATACATAACATATATTCTATATACAGTTACGAGCGTCATGCGTTCTTAATCAATTCTTCAGTTTTCATCTGTGTCACCGTTTGCTTATTTTTTTTTGGAATGGCGCTCTCCTATTGGTTGGCTACGATCACGCCACCTTTGCCCCCCCCCCCCCCCCCTTTGCAACTATTGTGTTGGAGCGGGTCGCTCCTTAAATAAATGCATATATTAGTTAATAACCAAATGGAATCCTCTCTTTCTTTTTCCCAGTAAGAGACGCCTACGGAAGCCAACAGTACATAGACAGATAAAGCACATAGGCTATAGTTATTAACTAACATATCCATTTATTTAAGGCGCCAATTTATAATTGTAACAAATAGTATTTGAATCAAAACATTCAATCGGGTAAAACACGGGCGTTGCCCGAGTCATTCGACTAGTGTATATATAATTAAACCCATGTTAATATATCATCCTGTTTACTCTGCAATATTTCGTTAAAATGTGAAACTATTCGAATTTATTATAATTATTTTCACATATATTTACACACCTATGTCTGACTTAAAATAATAATGTAGAAAATCTCTCAAGTCATCAATAAGTATTATAATAGGTTACTATTTAAAGATTGGAAGTATTTAAATGCACTCCTCAACACAAAGACATTTACCCAAACTCTTTCTTTTCCAAAGGAGAAATTGAATTAAAGGTTTAAATCAATTGTGGCTGGTTGACATAATGAGTTCATTTGGTAAAATAATTGTCGGTAAGGCGATGCCTCTCTTTTAAAATTTAGCTCTGACAGATCTGAAATAAATAGAGTGTGAAACAAGAGCCCAGCCACATTTCTCATCATTATTGATTGAAGTAAGATTAGAATTGAAATAGAAGAAAATGTAAATCAAAGATAATTTGCTGCATCTTCATATATCTTTCTAAAATTCAGCTTTATTTTAATATATTTTATTGAATGTGAATGAATAATTTATATTTATTAATAATAAAACGTTAAATAAACAGCTCTGGTATCAAATATATCGGTTAATTTCTTCCAGTAGTTAGGGCAGATGGCCAATCTTCTTCTATGAATACTTTTATTGAACTTCCTTTAATTCGAAGATCTTAAAGAAGGAGATGAGCAATCAAGGCTGTTAATATATTAGTAAAGATATAATATATATTTAATCCCCAAGATGAAATTGTCATTAATGCATTTCATATTTGACCTGCTCTTTAATTCACAATATGTTTGTTTATAAACGATTTATTCTGTCTGAAGGATAATGAATAAATGAGAAATTGAGAAATTAAAAGGTAGACTCTTCAATGTAGAGGTTATATGGTGATCTTGGTTCAATCAAGCATCATTTCCTTAATAAAATTCAAACGACAATAAACCACCACATCCAGTATAGAACTGGAGTTTCCATGCTTATTTGGGCCCTCTTTCATGATGAGGTAAATGTGATAGAATATTTTTTGTTATTTTTTAAATATTAAAAATCTTAAATATCAATATCTTCTAGTGTAAAAAGTAATTTTGCTCCTATTAATAACTAAATATATATTTACCGGTGTTTTTATATCATTTTATTTTAGTGCAAACTAAAGAAATTTATTTGAAAGATAAAGAGGTAGAATATTCGATATAACGAAACGAAGTTTGAACCGAATACCAAAATAAACGAATAAATTACACCTAGCTAAAATTCTCTTTGGATAAACCTTATTTATTATTTATAAATATGTGTGGTTTTCCTTTAATTATATAAAACGAATGTCTTATTTTCCTATATACGAAATCTATTCTAGAGAATGCGCTAAAATATTTCATTATAGATAATGTTCACTGAATATTACAATATGTTAGTCTTCGAATATTACATATCCATTTATTTAAAAAATGCTTTAAGTGATATTGAATTTTAAAAATGAATATTTAATGTCAGAGCGCCTATTCAAAATAAATATGTAGATTTCAACATAAGATTATTCTTGCAAAAATCGTTTTAAAACAAGTATTATATATATAATAGAGCCATACATTTTTATGCTTGGACATTCATAATTATGAAATATATTTCAATATAATTGTCGGTTATAAAATATTTTAAATATCAGTGTCCAATTAAAAATCATCCACATAGTATTTTAAAGGAATAATTTTATTTTGTGAAAATAACGACTTTTTTCTCCATTTAAAATGTCAAAAAAATGCATTAATTAATATTTCTAAATATACTGTATAAAGGAGAATAAAATCAATGAATTTATATAATTAGACAAAATTATATATATGAAAGAATTACATTTGATGTATTGTTTTACATATTAAAAAACGTTTAAATGTCGGGTTTTTCCAAGAACAAGTGCGATTTCTTTCTGAATTTCAACAACTCCATTAATAAGCATAAAACACATCTAAAAAGAATCAAAAAAGAAAATATTAAAAGTAATATTTATTTAAAACGCGTAAAATCTGAGACTGCCCGCTGATAAAATTGGATTATTGTAATGAACAAACAGATTTGAATATTAAATTTAAATCTGAAATATATTAGATTTGTCATTGTGGGGATTTCTAACTTTTCTTAAAGCGTGTCTGGCTTATATATTTTTACTTTGACATTTTAAAAACAAAATAACAATTAGAAATTTTTATTAAATAACCAAGCAACACATTTTTTAAATAATCGTTTCAATATTTTTAGAAAATTAATTGTTAATAATTCAAAGCACTGAGAAATTTAATTCGAAATATTTGAAAGAAAATTTCCAGCTCTGATTTAAGAAAAAAATAGATATTGCATAGATAAAATTTCTCAGTTAATATCTAAAATAAAAATTAACATACATGTTTATATTTAGAATATTTCACGCGAATATTTAATGTATTTCATTAAGTTAAAATTGAATTAATCACCTCAATGGATTTAGATAAAAGCATATATACTATAGACTCTATGATCTTATCTTTATTAATATAAAAATTGAAAAGCTTCAAATTAATACTAATATCTGAAGATGGGATTAAATGCATATTATATAATACTAATTTGTATAAATATTTCAAGGTCATAAATTAACAGTTTGCGTTTATTTTATAGCTTATAATTATTAAAACATTTTTGTTTATTTTAGCTTTCACATTTTGAAATATTTTATTTATTTTAACGCCATATCTTCTCGCATATATATATATTAGATGATAAAAAGGCATATATTGGATTTAATAAAATATATATTTGCTAATATTTCGGTTGGCTGAACGCCAAACCTTTATAAAGGCATTACATTTTTGTATACACAAACTCAGCGCAGCATAGAGTTATGAAATCAAAGTTGAAATATTTATAAAAATACAAAGTAGGTGGGGGAAATGACTTTGTATTTTAAAAATTATTTTAACTGTGATATTATAACACTATGCGGCGCTGAGTTTGTGTATACAAAAATGTAATGCCTTGATAAAGGTTTGGCATTAGCCAGGCAAATAAATCTTTTATTAAATCCAATATATGCATTTTTATTATCTAATGAATTAAATATGGATTGTTCTATTTTCAAAACGATATATATATTTATATATACCACAATATATAAATACTTCAAAAACTCTGGCTATTGTGCTCTGCAAGAAGGCCACAGAGGGGCAAATAATCATGCGATATGATACCTAGATAACAATTTAAAACCCTATTTTCATTATTTACAATGATAAGACGATAATATGGAAAGATCAGTTGCAAGATTAGGCAGGAAAGGGGTAGATGAAGAATACGCAGCAAGAAATCTCGCCTCGGGCGCATAACACCATCTAGGTAACCTTTATAAGCATTAAAGAAAGAAATTAAAGAATATGAAGAAGTTGCAAGAATTCTATTTCATATCGTTTATCAGTTTAAGCAAGATCAGCTCCTCGTATATCGCGGAAAGGAAGTTCATTTTTCTTATTTCTTTCTATGATCTGTAACGTGACATATCGGTTGAGGCAGTATTCTATAGAGCATAGATTTTTCAATCATTTTGGTGTCAACGATAAACAGGATAATCAGTTCTTGGAAAAGAATTTCTCTGAAACTGTTGTAGGCAACATTCTCTAGTAAGCAAGATGGCAATCGTTGCTTTGAATTTTTCAATATTTTATTATTTTCTGATCATAAAATACAAATTACTGTCAAAATTATGAAATTAATTTCAATAAAGGTGTCAATATTCATTGGATAGTTAATAGGACACCTTTACGACATTTTATTCCTTTATGGAAATTTGATTTTGTCAACCTAATACATTATCATGTTGTGCTCCTTTTAAATATGTAGTCAGTTCTGAATAAAATATGTTTAGCACACGTTCTCACTTTGATATATATTTAAATTTGTTAATAACCTTATTTATATGGAACAAGAGCTTTATTAAATTATAATAATTAACAGGCATATATAGAATAGGTTAGCAACGACAAACCTGATACTGAGCCTTTTACAGGAAGCTGTTATCATTGAGAAATAAATTAGAACTTTGATACAATATCAGTTCAGAATTTTGAAAAATGAATTAACTTATGCTTCAACTTGGATTCCAGAACTACATCAAATCTTTTCAGAATGTCTTTTTAACGTGTGGTCTTCAGAATTCATTTTACCATATTAATCATTGACAACAATGGTGGTATCCTTGGCATTCTTCATAGTTTAACACCATTCAATATTTCCCTTTCAGGTTCAAAATTTCTATGAGTAATCGCAGTTTAATTTCTTGAAAATTCAATATCTTCAATCTGTTATTGTTATCAGTTTTAGCTTACGTTTGAAGTTATAACTCTAGACAGTTTTCATCAGTGACCTACGTTGAGTAAAACTAGACCACTGACTTTTAACTCTGAATAGTTCTTCCTCAGTGCCCTATGTTCGGTAAAACTTGGCCAGTAAATTTTAGCACTCTAGACAGTTATTCATCAGTGACCTACGTTTAGTAAAACTAGACCATTAATTTTTAACTCTAAATAGTTCTTCCTCAGTGCCCTATGTTCGGTAAAACTTGGCCAGTAATTTTTAGCACTCTAGACAGTTATTCATCAGTGACCTACGTTTAGTAAAACTAAATCAGTGACTAGGCATTGCCAAATTAATTTTTCAAACTAAGAGGGTTCTACAACCTAAGACCGGAATGTGTTCGCAAATACTGTAGGATTCTCTGGATAAATTCCGATTTGTCAATTTCTCTTTTATATCTCTTCAATTTTAAGCGTTGTATTAATATGGAAAGGTTTGTATGTGTGGTTGAGCGAATATACATATTAAAATAATTATTATTAACGTGACTCCTCATCAAATCTTTCTGAATCTCTCCACGATATTTCAAGAGCCCTAATCATAATCTAAGCATAATCACTAATACTAGGGGATTTCTGCTGGCTTATGGATCATCCAGGCTTGTGTGATTAGAGTGGTTGTCACCACTAGGTCGTAGCTTCAAGCTAAATATTAATCCGTCTGGCAGATTAACAATTCACGAAGTGAAGACAATTACAACATTTCCATACCTGGATGGTTGCCAACCTGGAGAATCTTTTTCAGCCTTTCACACAACTAGCCAAGAAAAAAAAGCGTTTTAGAAATTAATGGAGTGTTGGGAAAGTCTCTTGCTAATATTTTAAGATAATTTAGCACAGTAAAATCTTCCACGAACATTCTATTCGATGAACGCACACCTCTGAAAATTAGGGAAAAAAAATGAAATTACAAATATTAATCTCCAATAAGATATTACTTCCAAAATAGAACTAGTATATTCATCTCTTTTTATGCTATCTTTCGTGGAAATCATCAGTGTATTATGATTGGTGACAGAAAACTCTGAATAAATAGCTACTATATCTATATCACAAAACCTTAGGTACAATTATGTTTATGACATTTACCTATTTTCACTAAGTTCGGTAAACCTAGACTAGTAACTCTCAACACTCTAGACAGTTTTTCATCAGTGACCTACGTTTAGTAAAACTAGACCACTAACATTTAATTCTAAATAGTTCTTCTCCTCAGTGCCCTATGTTCGGTAAAACTTGGCCAGTAATTTTTAACACTCTAGACAGTTATTCATCAGTGACCTACGTTTAGTAAAACTAGACCACCAACCTTTAACTCTAAATAGCTCTTCCTCAGTGCCCTATGTTCGGTAAAACTTGGACAGTAATTTTTAACACTCTAGACAGTTATTCATCAGTGACCTACGTTTAGTAAAACTAGACCACTAACCTTTAACTCTAAATAGTTCTTCCTCAGTGCCCTATGTTCGGTAAAACTTGGACAGTAATTTTTAACACTCTAGACAGTTATTCATCAGTGACCTACGTTTAGTAAAACTAGTTCAGTAACCTTCAACTCTAAACAGTTCTTCCTCAGTGCCCGACGTTCGGCAAAACTGGGCCAGCAACTTCCAACTCTAAATTGCTTTTCTTAGTGCACCATGATCGGTAAAACTGGGCCAGTAACTTTTTACTCTGAATAGGTATTCATCAGTGCCCTACGTACGGTAAAACTGGGTCTGTAACTCTTAACACTCTGAACATTTCTTCATCATTGACCCACGTTCAGTAAAACTAAACCATTAACTTTTAACTCTAAGCAGTACTTCCAAAGCACCCTACGTTCGGAAAAACTGAACCAGTAATTTTGAACTCCAAGCAGTTCTTCATCAGTCACCTACGTGACTGGGTCAGTAACTTTTGACTCTGAACAGTTATTCCTCAGCGCCCTACGTTTGGTAAAACTGGACCAGTAACTTTAACACTCTGAACAGTTATTAATCAGCGATCTACGTTCGGTTAAACTGGGCCAGTAACTTTCAACGCTCTAAACAGTTCTTCATCAGTGACCTACGTTCGGTAAAACTAAGCCAATAATTCTTAACACTCTAAACAGTTCTTCATCGATGATCTACGTTCTGTAAAAAAAACTGGGCCAATAACTCTTAACACTATAAACAGTTCTTGATCAGTGCCCTACACGTTCGGTAAAAGAATTACAAAGGCTGATATGGTGAGGGAGATGTTGTTATACCACGTAACGCCCCGTAAGGAACTTGGAGCTAGAAAGCTAGTCGAACACTATCGCAATACGGACATACTTAATTCTCTATACTGTTTTTAAATAGAACCGTTTTTTTTTTTATTTCAAGGATTTATTACTGTGAAAATGTTGTCCTTATATTTCATTTATATTCAAGATATATAAGGTAAGAGAAATAAAAACGGAAAAGGAAAAAAGAATATTTTGAATATTTGAGTTTTTCAAAACATTCTAAAGTGAGATACTTATTAGTGGGACCATTAAATATTAGATAGGTAATCAGTAATATAGCTTTTTCAATTAATATATCAAATTAATTTTGAAAGATATCATTATAATATTATATTATATAATTATATAATTTACAAAACAATATATTTTCTAAAACACATCTATAATGTGTACCTACCACAACAATCTTAATGTCTAAAATCACAATTTTAGTAAAGAAGACCTAATTTTGAAAAATAATAATAATTATTAGAAATATTGGAATGGGGGTTTCGATATTGACAAAATTCTGATTTTTTAATATTTAACAAATGCTCTCTATATAAATATAATTTTATATTCCTTGTTAGCATTATCTCATAATAAACGCTGTTATCGAATGTCTCTATTGTTACACACAAACTCTCTTTTTTATCCCTAGTACACGTGATAAAGGCCATGATAATCATGGTGGGTAGAATTTGGTGACTGCTTTTACTGTAAGTGCACCACATGTCTACACATGTCAAAAGGAGTTCGACTTTTGCACGTAAAATGTGTCAGAGCCCCGTTTGGTTACTTTGGTTACCAGTTTACTCGCTGATGAGGTTGGACTTTTTCAAGAATCGGGAACCATTGGAGCATTTTTTTAATGAGAAACAAACTCTCTCGTATAATGTATTATTTCATAGAATATTTAATTTATATTATTATCAATATAAATAATAATTCAAATATATAAATTGTGGACCTAAATACTAGCTGGAACTATGTAGAGAATTTAGCCGTAACAGAGCTAGAAGAAGATACCCAGCGTTCCCTGGAGCGGGAGTCCCAGAAAATTAAATTATGCCCAGGACAATCCGTACAGTATTAGCTCTCTTTACGGTCCTATAAACTTCTTCTTACCGACTTCCTGCTGAGACGTAAAGCTGCTCTCACCAACTTCCCCGGACATAGCTCCACTACAACTTGACCATGAGAAAAGGGAAAAAACTTTGCTTATTTATACCTTAATATATTTTCACTGCTTTTCTTATGAAATATAAAGATTTTATAAAGATTTTTCTTTACCTTTTTGTTAAAAATATGTTTTTTAAGAGTGAAAATTCTCGTGCTGTATTTAGTATTGTTAAATATAATCAATGACACACACAAACAATATATATCTACATCTGTCCTTTATGTAGTGATCATTGTTGTGAGAGTTGTCAATTGGAATATTAAAGATTATATGGAAACTTTGGTTGTATGGCCAGGTATCATAAAATTTATATATAAAGATGTAATGTATAGTAATGTAAGGTTAATATTTTGGAATTTCTTATTTTATCATTTATTGCTACTGATCATCGTTTTTTTCCATTAAGTACTTTTTATTAGAGCTTTTGTTTAATTTGTTAGGAGAATTAACGTTTTTCTTTTAATATCGAAGCTTTCATGGATTTATTTTCTTTTAATTTAATAAATTACAACATTATGGTTTATATTATAAAAATCTTTGGATAGGTGGTAGTTTGATGAAAAAGTAAAGATTGTTCAACCGTTTTATATTTCTTCATTTCCCAAGGATTCGGTTACTTACTACCATTTTTATTTTATAGAAATATCTTCCTGAATTCTAGCTTCGACTTATATACACCGAAAATTCATGCCAGGCGTCAAATATGATTTCTTATCATTGTTATATTCACACAGCTTGTATTGTGTAGGGGTTTGTTCTATTCGTCTTAGAATTTTCACTTGCATCTTTGTTCAGAGTACAGCTCTGTTCAGCTTATAGGACAAAGTATCAAACGCTATTTACTAGAGGTTTTTATGATATTGAATTACTTATTAATATATATATATATAAAGAAGGCATCTCCAGACCACGAGCACATGTGCTTTTCAGTATTTTAGCGCATATAAAAATATATATGAAAAAACAATAGAAAAAAAAAGATAAGTGGGTCAGGTGTTGATATTAAAAAACAAAGAAGGCATTTATTGACCACGAGCACATGTGCTTTTTAGATGGTAGAGCGCCATCTAGTGGAACAGAAATCAACTAAACATTGATTTAACCTGTTCCCTGATATTTTTTACCAACCCAATTTATTGATAATTTCTTGATATATCTACTTATCACATTAAAATAAGTTATTTATATGCGAAAATTGAATCTAAATCTTGCTGACTCACAATGATTTTTGTTTAAGTGTTATTATAATTATTTTCACTAACGTATTCTCTCACCCCTCTTCAAATATAAACTATATTTTAATGTACATGGCATTTCTCACTACTCTTGTTTATAAACAGAATAATTTCAAATATATAATTGAAAACATAAACGATTCATATATATAACATAAAGTTGTCCAAAGATAATATTCATGTGCCAAAGGTGGAACCTCTCCTTTTATAGTGCATTAGAACAATGCATTTTTTATACCCTATGTTTATACTCTGAAATATATATAATATAATATTATATATTACATATTATCGGATTTCTTTGTTCAAAATATATATACAACCTATTCTGAAATTGTTTTAAACATACACATCTTGTTTTTCTTATTTATTAAAAGCCCATAAAGTATTCGTGTGAAATTCTATATAGACCTACAGAAACTGTACCTTTCCTTTTAAAGGATGTATATTATGTGTTACGGATGCCTATTCACATTCACTCTAACTGCATTCATGTTAATATTCATAGCGGACATATTCAGATCTCTGAATGTGCCATAGCTTTGACAAATTCGAACAAAACAGTTTATATAGCTTAAAAGAGAGTGATACTCAATATCACAGGCTTATATTAACCCCCTGAAAATTTTCAAAGTTAAAGAAATATATTCCTAGTTTCCTAAATTTTTGAATTATATTTTGGCAAATCGTCTGCACCAAACACGGTGCTATCGATGCAATTGTAAAAAATATAAAACTTTAATACCGATATAATAATTACAAACAGAATACAATCATTGAATTTATATATTTTAATTTGCATATTTATTCAACTTTATATATACAATATATTTCTTCACATATATATATGCATATAAAAAAGAACACAAGCGCCATGATGTATATTTCCTATATGTTAAATCCTCCCCCAACAAAAATCTATATGCTTTATGAATACAAATAGGCTATAAACATGAAAGCAGCAATATAATCCTACATATCCTATCTAGTTTAGGGCTGGATAAGGGAAAAAGCTATGTAGAGGTTTTCTTCAAGTAAGCTAAGTAAAATATACGAGGGATTTTTTTACAGATATATTTATGTGTAGCTCTCACTGTACTTTATCATCCCTTCAACAAAAATACCTGTTATCAGCACATTTATTTACTAGATTTATTCTTTGATCACTTTACATTATTTTCCACCATTCAGACTCCCGGACTCCTATATTTTCTCTGGCTTTATTATCACAAAATATAACTCTCCTTCTCAATATTTCATTCTTTTTTTTCTTCGAACAAATGGTTAGTATTGATCGGCCGATACCAATATCGGTGAGTATTATCAACAAATAGATTAATTATCTGTGATTTGAAGTATTAGAATTATTATACAATGTAGCATACATACGAATAACAACCTTGAAATTCAAGTAGACCCGTCACACTATATATGTTTATATTAAAAAACGAAAGAAAAAATAAAAGATAAAAAGATCGGGTGTTGAAATCAATATTAAAAATTGATAAAATTGGGAAGCTACTGGGACCAAAAAATCTTTTTTGGTCGCAGTGGTTCAGCCTACTCCACGCTGACGAGCGCCAAAAGCGCGAAACGCGTTCGTGAATGGCTTTTCTTGATTTATCAAGAAATTGGGTTGGCCAAATATCAGGGAACAGGCTAAATCAATGTTTAGTTGATTTCTGTTCCACCAGATGGCGCTCTGCCTTCTGTAAAGCACATGTGCTCCTGGTCAGGATATGCCATTTTTAATATATGTTTATATGTCATGTTAAAAAATTAAGAGGTTGGACAGTATATGTCTAACGGATGATCGCCCGAGACCAATATCGATGACTATAATCAACAACTAGTTTAATTCCCTGTGATTGGTAGTATTAGCTATATTATATCTTGTAGAATACATAAGAACCTTGAAATTTAAGTAGAAACGACATTCTATACAGGTTCATATGACATGTTAAGAAAATCAAGACGTTAGACAATTTGACAATTTAAACAATTTTATTGATTCTTTCAATCAAATTTTACAAAGGTGAAAAATAAAAGAGTAAAAGGGCATATAAAGTGTAAGGGAATATATATACAAATATCTTCAGTAAGAAAGGCCTACCCACCTTGAGAGAGTTCTCCTCCAGATAAGGAGGGGGTCTTAGACGTTAGACAGTATATGTGATTTTATAATTCCTATCTGGATAAAATGCAGACATTTTATATGGATTATAGACATCTCATAGAATATGTGAATAGAAGAAAATAATTTCATCTTAATAAGAAGAGTATATGGCTACTTTTCCGCGAGGATATCACGGGATTTTGGAACAGCGACCCTTTAAATTGCTACTTCTGCAATGTTGGCATCCAAGACAATTTGGTCCACTATCTATTCCATTGCCCATTCCTACATGAAAAGAGACTGGAAATTCTCGAAATTTCGGAGCTAGCTCACTACAATAAACAACATGTATATAAAATCTTTACTGCTCTCCTGCTGGATAAAACATTTGTTTATAAATATTTTAAATTTTTCAAGGCGATTGATAAAATGAGAGAAGAAGTGCTCAACTCCACAGACAACGGCTGATTGCTCCCCCTCCCCTCTAAATTTCTTTTCCTCCTCACTCATGTACATATATAACCTTTAGGGGAATCCCCTTGTAAGACAATAGTGTCTTAATAAAGGTTTTTGTTGTTGTTGTAATAAGAAGAGTAGATTTCCCATGATGCAAACAATTATCTACAATCTCGAAATATTAAACTTATACATTTATCTAGCTCTTCAATTTTATGTTATGAGCGCGCCATCTATATTCAGATTTTAAAGCTCTTCTTTTAGCGCGTTTATGTTATTTTCCATAAAGAAAAACAATTCCATACTGCTCTTACAGAAATGGAAATATTCAACTGTTGACATTTATGGAAGGGTTCCACACTTATAAACAAGGCCTTCCCTATATTTTAAAATTGTAGTAAAGGAAGCAGGGCATTGTTTATTTTAATGAAGAAAACAGACATGCATAAATACACTGCTGGCCACCCAAATTGCAACACCAAGAAAGACAAGAGATATTACAACAACATTTATTTTGTAGATAATATGTTGACCAAGTATCAAATGATTAAATTTATAGACTTCTGCGAAGTGTGGTTTCTGCCAGAATCAGTAGGCCAGAGTAGCTGTCATTGTTGGAGATCACCGCTGTCACACGCCTCGGCATTGATTCAAAGAGACTTTGGATGTGTTCTTGGGGTACAGCAGACCAAGCAGCTTCCACACGTTGCCAAAGTTGATCTGGTGTGGCAGCTGGGATGTAATCTGGATCGATCGTTGAGCAACCATGGACCACATGTTTTCTATCGGCGAAAGATCCGGAGAGCGAGCCGGCCAGGAAAGGAATTCAATCTGGCGATCGACGAAGAACCTTTGGACAATGCGTGCAACGTGTGGTCGCGCATTATCCTGTTGAAATATGGCTGTAGGCAAGCCCTGAAGGTAAGGAAGGACAACAGACTTCAACACCTCGTAGATGTAAAGTTTTCTGTTTAAGGTACCAGCAATGCGTACTAGAGGAGTGCGAGAGTGATATCCAATACCGCCCCATACCATAATACCCGGTGCAGGACCAGTGTGGCGGTGCATAACGCAGTTGTTTAGCATCCTCTCTCCACGGTGACTCTAGACTCGAAACCGACCATCGTGGTCTTGTAGACAAAGCGTGATTCTTCAGTAAAGATCAATTCATTTCATTTTGCCGTCCATATCCTTCTTTTATCGCACCATTGGCGGCGGAGACGTCTGTGGTTCTGCGTAAAGGGTAGACAAAGCAATGGACGTCTTGCGGACAGACCACTCTGCTGTAAACGGCGTCGAATGGTACTCACAGACACTGGATAATGCGTTACAGACAATGTACTGTGCTACGGTTCGTGATGTGACTGCCATGCTCACAATTTTCCTATCATCACGTGAAGTGGTGTACTGAGGTGGATGCGATCGAACATGTCGGTCCGTCGTACGTTTCTGAATCCAACGATCACATATCTGCATTACAGTTGTTTGGTTTCGTCTGACACGACTACCGATTTCCCTGAAAGATAATCCACAATCTCGGTAGGTCACTATCCTTCCTTGGTCGAACTCTGGATACTTGATCAAAAGATGATCGCTGTTTTCTATAAGTCATAATTGATCGTTTTTTTTTTTTTTTAAAAAAACACAAGAAAAACACAATTGTCGAACTTGATATCGTCGAAATCTCCAAGTCTTAAATAGTGCTTTGAAGTGGAGCCACAGGCGCGCGTGATGTGCGTCTGCGCTGAAATTCTAATCATTTGCATATCTCACCTCCGCTAATGCATGTTGTAAGTTTCATGTTATTTGCATGCTTTTTTCAAGGTATTGTATTTACGGCGGCTCTAGCAGATTAGTTTAGAGAATTTTCTGAATATATCTCTTTAATAATATTTCTTTAAACAGGCGCGTATTAGAAGTTATAATCCTCTCGAACGCATTTATCTTCATCATTATATTAATAAACCTAGTTGCATCGAATCGTGAAAAATTATACGATGTTGAAAATAATCATTCAGGTGTTAGAATTTGCTCCAATGCAAACGTATAGTGATAATGTGAATACAGTATAAGAATTATGCAATTGCTTGTATTGTGTATACAATGATTAAATGTGAAGTGTTGAATGAGGTGGTGAGAAACAGAGCTGGAGCTTTTGCGTTGTTCAAATTTTGGAAAACGGCTGAAGAGAAGGGGAGGCTATATACATAATCTAATTGATGTAAATAATTATATGCAAATAATCTATGTCAGGATTAGAATGACGAATCCTGTATGGGACTTTGATTCCAGTAAAAGGCTTGTTGCTGCTGTTGTAAATAGTCACAGTGTGTAGAAAATACTACACTATACCTACTACATATATCTCTGTATTCTTAGTTCTCTTCTCTTACTCTGTAAACTGGCGAATCCTTTATAGGACGAGAGGTCCTCAATAAAGGCTTTTGTTGTTGTTGTTGTATATTGTATTGATTAAATGTGAAGTATTCAGTATATTTGTACATGTGCACTAGTATGTATATTTGTGTGCCTGCCTACTCGTGCAAGTGTCTATGCCCGTATATGTGTTGAATATATAGTCGGTAAAAGATATACGTTATCCTACATATCACACTGATATGACATATACAATAGTTGCGCTTTCAATTAATCCCCCTATGGAAGATAGTTATTAAATATTTATCACGTGGAATGTTTCATTTAAATATTTAATTCTATATTTAATATCACATAATCGCATACACTCTCAGCTAAATCATTTAATTCGAAGACAAGAGATGGTATATTCTGATATATAGGTATTCTATTCGAGCTGTACTTAATGCTGCTTCAGAAAGAGAGAGAAATAATATTCCCGAATCACTGAAAAGAAAGAATGTCTCAAAATGTGTACTTCACCAATTCAAAGTGCAATAACATTATTTGTAATTGATTAACGATGCTACTCAAATTTCTTTTGTTTGTGTTTTTATATAATAGGAATTCAAAATAAAAGGTCTGCACAAGAAAGGGTACAATACCTCGTATGTGAATTGAATATTACCCTTAATAATGATACTTTTGGGTGTTATCATCATATTTATATCATTACTAGCCGAATGGACCGGGCAACGCCCGGGTTTTTTCCCGATTAAATGCTTTTATTCAACTACTATTCGTTACAATTATAATTGGCGCCGTGGATGTCATTCTTGTATAATATATAAGTGAGTTTTAAAAATTGTAAAAAAAAAAATGCATCGGCCGGGAATCGAACCCGGGACGCCCGCGTGACAGGCGAGTATTTTACCACTGAACCACCGATGGTTATGAGAAATGGCCATATTTGGGTATTTATTCCATTTACAAAGCAAACGGTGACAGAATTGATTAAGAAAGAATTGATTATGACGCTGATAACTGTATATATTAATGCTGTTGGCCCTCATCAGCTTGGTGCAAGCTGTATCTCACCTATTAAAAAAAGGCTTTGAGTCTTCCTAAAATGAAGGAATTGGTATTAAAAGGCGTGAGGCGTCAGAACTCCAAATTATTTGGTAAAATATACATTACAAAAATGAAGATATTTTGGGATCAGGTGCAACTAAAAGTTGCATATGACATGCGCCATCTATCGGAATAATAATCACACACACAATTAGTCTTTGATTTTTAATTATTCCAATATTAACAGAAATTCATTCTTTTATTAATTAATAAAAACTACCACGAAACGCGTATTTGCACGATCAGAGAAAGCCATTCTCTTAATTTATTAGCCTGATCCCAGTACAATTTCACTTTGGTAATATTTTTAGAACATTTCAAAAGTTGAAGCCTTATTTAATCATCTGTAAATTCTTTTAAATAAAATCAACTTTTATAACCAATATCAGCAATTAGTTTAATAGAATTTATTCCGATCAATGGCGCAAGCCATCAGCAACTCTCAGTTGCACTATAAGGAGATGCCTTTATTCTTTTTCAAATATATATTTTTTTATTATTTAAAAAAAACTTGAATTTCTATAAGGTAAAAGGCTCTTCTATTGGCTATTTGGCCACAAGATAAATGTTTTAAGTTCGAAAGTTCAAGAATTTTAAAATAGTAATGAACATTTTGTTATTATTTTATAACCATTGGCGTTCAATCAAATATCAGAGTATGTCCCAAAAGATTATAATGATGAAATGTACGATGAAACTTTACTAACTACGAAGTCAACGTTTGTAAATGTTTCTAAACGGCTCCTATTTAAATGCAGATCGAGGGATCTTTGCTGGAAACCCATTTAAAAATCAATAGGGATCAGACAGGTTATGAGCCTTTTGTTACATTTCTAATCCCAGAGCTAAACGCCAATCGCACATCTGTTTTTTTCACTTAAAAACAAAATATAAGTAATGATCGGCTGAAATCAAATAATGCAATCTTGAAACAAAAGGCAAATCTCCCAGGAAATTGACGTAAAGTCGTCATCTATTGACCCGTTTGGTAGGTCAGTGAATATGTCACATCATCAGACTTGGCTTGATCAGAGAGGCAAGTTGAGGTCATGATTTCTGACTATAGCCCTCGTCAGTCATGGAAGGTTCTGAATTCTTGTCCTAAGGGACACATAGTTTATTTTAAGTGCCTTTCGGAATGTTACGTTAAAGTGTCTGGGTCAATTTTATGCAATTTACGAGAGAAATAGAAAACAGCGATAGAAATAATTATATACATATATATTTTTAATATTCTATTTTAAATTGTTTATTATATTAATTATTATCATTTTGAATATTATATTAAAGACCTCATTGTTGTATTTTGAATTAATGTGTTTTCTTTCGAAATTCTTATAGACAAGATGTAAAAAAATGTAAATAATCGTCATTATTTTGTTATCATTCAAAATACTAAATAATTATTTCAACAAATTTTATATTAACTGTGACATATCTTGTGTTTTGCACTCAAGAGTTGATATTAAAGTACTTTATAATACCTATTGTTCAATATTTCACCAAACGCCTGCCCTTACTACATATGTAAAACCTTCAAAAATCAATTCTTCTCATAAATATATCGTAACACACACTCATGGACAAAACTTGAGGAAGTTGTACCTTTTAGCATGTATATCGGGATTCAGACAATAACTCTGAAAGATACACTCATGGACAAAACTTGAGGAAGTTGTACCTTTTAGCATGTATATCGGGATTCAGACAATAACTCTGAAAGATACACTCATGGACAAAACTTGAGGAAGTTGTACCTTTTAGCATGTATATCGGGATTCAGACAATAACTCTGAAAGATACACTCATTAACAAAACTTGAGGAAGTTGTACCTTTTAGCATGTATATCGGGATTCAGACAATAACTCTGAAAGATACACTCATGGACAAAACTTAAGGAAGTTGTACCTTTTAGCATGTATATCGGGATTCAGACAATAACTCTGAAAGATACACTCATGGACAAAACTTAAGGAAGTTGTACCTTTTAGCATGTATATCGGGATTCAGACAATAACTCTGAAAGATACACTCATGGACAAAACTTGAGGAAGTTGTACCTTTTAGCATCGGGATTCAGACAATAACTCTGAAATATATTTGATACACAGTGACCTTTATTATAGACACACGAGATAATCAAGCGTGAAAAAAAGGTCTCTGTTTCCTTCGAAAAATCAAAGGGGTTTCATTTCCTTAAGTTTTGTACATGAGTGAATATACATGTTGTTATTTAGGTTAACCATTTGACTTTATTTTAGAAAATATTTTATAACAGTTGTGTGTAAGCACGTGAAGCACACTCATGGACAGAAAATTGTCCTTTTAGCATAAATAGTGAAGCGATGCAGCAGAGAAGTAGAAGGGAAGAAGTGGGAAAGCCAAGAGAAGAAGGTATGCAGGGGCCCCTTCCAGGAAGGGTTGATTGACAAATTCCAGAGGAGGGGGTGGCAGTCAGGGAGTCCAGCTGGTGCCGTGGTGGAAGGAAGCCGGCCGGCCTGCCGGGGATTTGTGTGCTGAGAAGACATGGCAGTCTGGGGGAAGAAGTCTGTCTGGTGACAACGGGACCTACAGCAGGGAGAACGGCGGTGACAACAGACGCGGCAAGTTGGCTGCGAGGAAGTGGGCTCCGAGACTGTGTGGATTAACAAGTGGAGGATGGAGCAAAGAAGGACGAGGAGGAACCTACCTGGGGCGGCAATGAAGGCAAGTCAATCTCTTATGTACAGTTATTAATATCCCTTTTAAAGTTCTGGTAATAAATTTCTAGTACTAGGCTGTATCCAAAACGAACCAACATTGTCTTCTCAGAAACCTTGCACGCAAACATCGACGGCTGAGAAGAGTCGTAACAATATTTTTGCCTGCAGAAGGGCACTCCAGCCCGAAAGCTCGCGTATATCATAATAAAAGAAACTCATTGCGAAAGGTTGTATTTTTCTTAATAACATAAATATCGAGATTAAAAAAAAAACAACAATGAAGACACACGAGATTACTAAGTGTGAACAAAAGGCCACCGGCGACATCAAAGATGTTCCCCTTCCTTAAGTTTTGTCTATATGTGGGGTGTGCTTATATATTCAAATATTGAAATTATTTATCCCCACAGTAATGTATGATGATAAGAATCATTTGACATAAATTTCAATTCCATAATAAAAACCTAAGAAACGCAACAAGTTTAACAATAAAGAATATGTAAAATAGTACAAAAGTGAATTTGAACTTGGATCAGGTGGATAAATCAATAAAAAAATGCATTTCCTGATCGTGCAACTAAAATTTGCTGATAGCTAGCGCCATCTATCGGAATAAATATCAACTAATTGTTAATTTTTAATTATTCCAGAAAGGCCAAATACAATTTCTTGATCAATTAAGAAAAGCTAACCACGTACCACATTCGATGTGTTCTATATTTTAAAAGATAAATATTTACAACCAATAGATGTAAGAATAAAAATATTTGAAAGGATTGGCTCATCGTTGGGAACCCCTACAAAGGTTTGGCTAATTACAATATCGCTACGGATTTAGTTTCAACCAAGAGCGCCACCTATGTTAATCAATTGAAAACATTTTAGCTCGAATTTTTACTTTTATAAATCAAACAAGGACCATAACAAAGGAAGATTGCGCTCTATAAGATGTATTCATTTTTTTATAGTCTGTTATTTTTATATAATCTACATTTAGCATATTGTTGTATAGAGATTCTCTGGTAGACAATTTAATTATTCAAGAGTTACATGAACTATTTTTAAAAGGAATGCAGTAATTACGAATGAGGGAGGCTCCTCCACCTTGAGAGACCTCCTGACAAGGAGGGGGTCTTCTTGGAACATCCTCAGTTCCATGCCCTGGAAGTACACTCATGGACAAACTTGATGTCGCCGATCGTCTGTTTAAGGAGACAAAGGAAAATATGTTCACACTTGGCTAACTCGTGTGTCTTCAATAAAGGTCACTGTTTATTAAATAGCTTTCAGAGTTATTGTCTAAATACCAATATACGTATATTCTAAAGTGAACTTTTATTGATAAATTCAAAATACTAATTGATTTATAAGCTAAACGTAGAAGAGCGACCTATTGTATGTTAAACACGGCGAAGAATCAGGGAATTCTCCCTCATTAATATGCAAGACTTATTATCAATATTCCGGTGCTAATTGCCATTTCTTTTAATGATTAATTGAGCAAAGACATCGGCCTCTACTAACCGGCATTTAACTTGTCAATTTCTCGACTATATTCTCACTAATTTATCACACTGTGTGTCACTAGATATTTTGTCGGTTGGCTTCTGTAGGCTTATAGAAATCTTAGAATAGAAAGACTCTTCCTATGGTTACCATCTGGAATAGGAATTATTAGGAATTCTATTCATGATAAAATTGTGAAAAGTATTAAAATACAAATATATTCTCACAATGAGTATCTTTTTTATTTAAAAAACTCTAGCTTTCAAGCGTTAATCGCTCTTCAACGGGCTTACAATAATATCGACTTGATCCCTTCAGAAATATTTACAAAAAACAAACGCGCGCCGCGTGGATATTCATATTATGAATAAAATTATTGTAAACCCGTTGAAGAGCGATTAACGCTTGAAAGCTAGCGTTTTTTTTAAATAAAAAAGATACTCATTGTGAGAATATATTTGTATTTTAATTATTAGGATTGTTCAATAGGTTTGGTAACATGGGGGCAAGTCATCTTTGATTTTATAAAGATAGTTCCTTAATATGGTGGACGCTTATTGATGTACAAAAAATTTATAAACCTTTATACTAAGAAGTTATATATAATATAAAGATGTGGAAGGACGGTATTCATGTAACAGAAGTTGCAGCTCTACTCTCAAAAATGAATTAAAACAATGCATTGTGGTTTATATTCCTAGTAAAAACTTTAGGGGGGAGATGAAGAGGCCGTTACTGAAATGATGATGGCCAAAGTCTGAAACCATGGTATACTGGTGGGTGGCTTTTGTCTGAATTTGTCAAAACTGGTGTTGAAACACATTCTTCATCACCACCATAATTCCTTGTTTAAATGCATCTTTAACGGGAGTTCTGCCATTTTTGGTATATATGTAGTAATCCCGATGTGGAATGTGCTGGGCAGTCGTGGTAGTGGGTGCGTGATGAGATTCCCGCACTGGGACAGCAAGAGACAGAGGCAGGTCTAGATGGTAACTCCAAGAGGTAGAGGTAGACCACGGACGAAGGCAGTCGAACCACGGGCGCCACGGATGCCTACATCGCGGATAGGGGTGAGAGACCCGACCGTATAAAGGCGTCGCTCTGAAAACAACTCTACAACTAACTTTGTCTCATTTCTGGGCTCTTTTATATTGGATGCCCGCATATGGCGGAGAGTCCTGATTGGTTCCTGTAAAATCACGCCACCTGTCAGGCGCCGGGTTGTTTATCACGTCTGGCCACCTGTTGACGGGGAGATTGAACTCGTTAACATAAACACCTGTTCGTCTGGATTATGGCGTCGTCTGGTCTTTGTCCCCGTCTAGACTACCTTTACCTCTTTGTTTATTTGTCACTTCCATTGTTACAAGGTCATTACATATTTTTATATAGATATGGGGTTATGATAAATGTTATAAGAAGGTTGTGATCTATCTAACTCATATATTTAAAAACAAATATTTTCTATTTTTCTTATTTTCTCATATATATAAAACATATAGACGCCGATGGTTTATCTAGGGGACTCTTACGGGACGGAAATGGGTTGGGACGAATATTAAGAAAACCTTTTTCTTAATCAAATTATAAACGAAGATGATCAATTTATTGAAAATGTTAATAAAATGATTAAAGGAAACAAATGTTCAATCACATATATAACTTTATTGAATAAAACTATATAAGGAAAATCCAAGACATAAAGGTAGAGCGTCCTGCTTGAAGTACCAAAGAATATGCTGAATTGATATCTGAGTGACGCCAGAACCACGCATAGGGGTGAAAAATGTTCCAGAATTTGTGAAGATATTTGCCAAATAGAAACGGTTCAGTTGCGTTTATATAATATAACCTATTCCCCTACCCGTTAGAACAATCCTTTTGAGAGAATTGGAATTGGCTTTGTGGGTCAAAAAAAAAAAATAATGACAGAAAGAAACTGATATACAACTAGATGTACATAATCAAGGTCAGTCTTGATAGTATCAGGGGTCGAAATCTCCAAAGTTATCATCGATGATATTGATACGTAAAAAAAAAAAATAATAATATATATATGCTGTAAACATCTCAAAATTATTATTATCATATTTAATTTTTCATAGAACTTTATTCCAATAATCATCATCACTTAGCGTTGTTTACATGAGGACTTATGTAAAAATGGAGACGTTGGTTAAAAATAAAAACTAACGAGACATACATTCTTGATTATTCATTTCCTTTACATTAAAAATAGCTATAAAAGAAAAACTTACATACACCCGCTACAATATGTTTGTGTCATGAAGCTTCACAATATATTAATTGGCAGCAGAACTTCCAAACGAGGATTCTGATAACAGAGACGATAAAAACGTTCAAGATTAAACATTTATTTACAACGAGCTTACACCTATAGACCAATCAAATAACTTATTGGATTAGTTGAGAAATAATGAACATGATAAGCATGTATGTGAACACGGACCAGAAGAAAGGAAACGAAGTACATGTATTATTTATTACCAATATTACAACAGTAATATTTAAGAAATCAGCTATGCTTAAGCAGGTATTATATAGAATCCATAACTTAATGCAACCAACACGTTACGGACCAAATAAAAACTTTAATTAGTGTGAAATATAATAAAAAAACATTGCTCTTTCTGTGTAAATAAAATTTATAAACAATTATATGTGATTATTTCATCAATAAAAAACAATTGTTACTCTTCATACACTATAATGAGACAAATATCTAAATAAACTTGCTCATCATTCATGAATCCTCAAAGCGGATTGCCAATATAATCTACCAGACAGCTCTACTGGGAAGTTGAGATTTTATGGCAACAATTTAGAAAGTGATATTTTAAAGGAAAGTAAGGTTACATAAGCTTTAGGTAGAGTAAATTCTACACAAGTTCAACTAGACAGAGCGTGTGTCTACTGTGAAAACAAAAGTGACGGAAACTCTGCTCCAACAGTTATTGATCCATCCGACACGTTGTTCCGAGAACCCGACCCGGAAACACTGTCGTTTTTATCGTTCACTTTAGAAGAGCTGGTCAAATTATACGGTTGTTGCAGCATTTACTACAGGAGAACTTGGCGACGATACCTGGGGGACCTTGAACAAAGTTTCCTCAGATTGATTTCATATATTTTTAACGATTTATATAATTTATATTGGTCTCTATCTCTAATATTAATATATTCCCTATTTTGATACTTTGAACGATCATAGATTTATTCTTTAAGCAGACTAGAATTTAATAACTTCTGTTGAATCGTAACTCTTACATTTTCAGGTCAAAGGATTGTAGGTATCTAACAGAAATTTAAGTGATTTTCATCACTGACGTGAGTTAATTTTATTATAACCATTTATTGATCTTTAGCGTTTGAGTTGGCGAAAATATCTGACTTGCATGTTAAACACAAAGACGGTAATAGTTAAGTTGTCGAGGTTCTAATCCTGTGATTGCATTATATATATATTCTTTTTAATATTTCAGGTAATTAGTCACTCTTCCCTAAGACTGGTATGTCTGCTAATTCGATCCATAGTCTATTAGTCCAGTTAGTTCATTAATTTGTCATTTTCATGGGAGAAATAGTTTCCATATGGCGCCATCTTAATAGCAGATTCATCCGCCTTTAAAAGCCGTGTCTATATTGAAGGGAAAGTGAGAGCTCTCCTTATTTGAGGGTGGAGTTATGGACTTATCCAGGTCTCTGAAAATCTTTATAGTCAAATATTTTTTTAGGAATTTCTAATTTCCAGGAAATGACGTAGCTGCATGATTTTATTTCAATATATTCCTATCAATATTTATTACATTGAAACAGAGGCTGACGTATTCAACTGGTGAATTAAATAGAATCAATGCAGATGGCATTTTCTGAGGGCAAATGGACCTTACTGTTATCAGGGAGGAAATGGATGGCTTAACCTATTCATTGATTTTGCTTTCAAGAAATTTGTAATTACAAAAGGATGTTTATAGTGTAGATAGCCGAACAATAAAATAAAAATAATTCAATATATCTATAAGAAAGCTTCATAATGTGCGAAGATTGAGAAGAGTGATTTTCAAAGTTATTAAAATTGGATTAAAAAAAAACAGTTTAAAACTTTACGATAACTACCCACTCAATTCCAATAGTTAGTTAAAGAAAGAATTACATAGAGATGGCAATTTTTCTTCTTTAATAAAAATCTGCGGTGTCACCTATTCCATTCTTTGACTGAACAAAATCAGAAACCTCATAAACATAAATAAAAGTTGGTGTTAGAAAATTTTAATTATCCCGAGTAGAAACCTGGTACAGGCCATAATATTCATGGTGGGTAATAGTTAGCTACTGAATTCTACTCTAAGTACACATGTCTACACATGTAGGACACAGTATGACTTTTTCAGATATCCCAGAGCTCCGTTTTGTTACTTTCGCTCACTGGTGAGGTTAGAATTTGAAAGAATCGGGAACAATTAGAGCATTTTTACATTCAGAAAAAAGCGTCAAATGCGGGATTTAATCTCGGGTCATGGTTCTCGAAAATCGACGGTTTACCCCATTCGTTCAACAAGCCTAAAGAAACCGGATGCTTTAACCCGGTGTTTTCAAGTGGTCACACTTCCAAGTACTGAACGGGCCCGTCTTGTTTATCTTCGAAGATTGGACGAGAACCGGTGTTTACAATGTGACATGGCCGTAGGCGATGTTAGAGTAAATATAAAGAGAATATTGCTGATTGCTGACATGCCACCACAACGAAAGAATTTGAAAAATTTATAGTTCAATTGGAATTTGCTTCAGATGCTTCTCTAATTTATTTATACAGATTTCCATACCAAGTTCATTGTGGTATTTCAGAAGAGACGAAATAGAATCCCTTTTTGAATATTGCTATTCAAATTGAGCTAGTTGTGGATAGCAACACAGAAGGCCCGAGTTGGTGCTAAAATTAGACCCAAATTAGTGAGGCTCTGCTAAAACAAAAGTTAATTACTACTCACAATTAGTGGAAAGACAGAAGACAGAATCAACACACACAAGGTACATAGGAAACACGGAACAGCCATGTTCACAATAATTACGATAACCCATAGCTGAATTATAAAGACACAAGAAAACCTAAATGAGCAGCCTTTCTGGTTATCAACAATTTTTGTTTAAATCCAAACTTGGTTTGTTTTGTTCTAATTTAGCATCGAGTAAGTGACAAAAATTAGAAAAAAGCAAGTTTTAAACTTATTACGATAATTTAAGTCAAAAGGCGATCCATTAAATAAGTTTATATAAATATTTTTAGAGAAAAATTGTTGTTTTTTTCTTTACAAATCCAGGTACGCCCTTTTATTTAAACTATTACGATAATTTTATTCTTTTCTATTAATATGAACTTTCAAGCTAAATGACTCACGGCCTTGACTATGATCACGACCATTGATTCCTACCTTTTCTTCCCGAGGTTTAGTAACTCTCTGTCTCCCTTCTTAGAAGAATGCTTATTTTCGAATTCTATTTATATATGTGTGTACACGATTTTCTGCACTCGTAAGTCATGTGCACATATAAGTATTAAATAGGTTTAAAAAATAAGCATTACCTTAAGGAGATTGACAGCTAGTCATTAAAACATCGGGAACTAAATAACAAAATTGGTTGATGTAGCTATATATTTTTCCAAATACACTTCAAACCAAAAATGAACTTTAAAATAACCCTCAAGGGATGGAAACATATAGATTACGTTTTGTGATTTATTGTTGTATTTAACTCTTGAGAGAGAGAGATTGAAACTGATTTATTATAACGTCCATATAAGATTATATAAGGTTAAATACAGATAAAATGAATAAATAAGATTAATAATGATAGATATATGAATAAATAGATAAAATAATTGATAAATATACATATATATATGTTATATAAAAGTATTATTTTATTTAAAATTATTATTTCATAGATATAAATACTCTGTTTAAATCGACCGCCAGAGGTCGCGCTTTCTCTATAAATACTCATTGTTGTTCTTCCCCGATTGGTCGACCCAAAACATTTGTACATTATGTAAATAAGCTTTTCTTTTTTTATTCTTACGCCTAAAGCCAGGCAGTACTTTCATCAAATTATGTTTTTCATATATATCACTTAGCTCAATTAAAGAAACCTTTGATCAAGACTATTATTATTATTATTATAGCCACGACTGCGCCACCATAGCATAATCATCTATATGATCCAAAACAACAGAAATCTTATCTTATTTTTATTTAAATATAATATATATATATAAATATATATAAACAAGGTCTTCATTGGTGGCCCCCACCGCGAGAAAGACTCCGCCACCGATGGACTGCGAGAGTTCTTTCCCACCGAGTGGGCAGGTCGAGGTGATGGCTGGCATTACCCAACTCAAGACCAAGAGAGAGAGAGAGAAATATAATATATTGTTTTCTATCTCTTCTATACTTCTACTTAATAAAGGAAATTCTAGTAAGTTTGTGAATCAGGAATAAAAATAAATTAACGCTATACATACACTATATGAAATTTTTAAAATCTTAAATTGAAAAGACTTCTTTCATATTCGTATAATTGGGAGAGATAGCATCCGTTACATCGAAGTTCGCATTGAGCGTCATCGAAATTAACAAAGAAGAGCAACAAAACGCTTACTATCGACATCTCTAATAAACGTGCCCACGCTCTTGAAGGAAGTAAAATTCTATTACGACCACGTACTTAATAAGCATCAAAGGCTTTTCCTTGAGGCACTAGCCCCAAATAGATACAGCAGCGACAACAGGGATTGGAAGTTACCTTAAATTATGCCTCAATAGAAGAAACTCATAGTTGTATAATCTGTTTCAAAATTAGAATTTTCAGCGAGTGACAAATGTTGAAACCTCTCCTAAATATATTCAACGGAAAAATTTTCATGGTTTAATGCTGCTCTTTTCTAAAAACAAAAATCAAAAAAATACTTTGGCAATAAAACTTTGCTTTTCATCTTTTAATTATATTAATTTACATAGAATTTATAACTCTCTCTCTCCTATAATATTATATATTTTATATATTCAAATATTTTTGTGTGTAAACATTTATAATTAATTTAGATTTAGAGATTTAGAAACCCTCCAAGCGGTTTCACTATTGATGAGCCAGACCCTCCCATTAATTTTTACATTGCAGTAAAGGCAGTTGATTTTTTTTTATTTTAAAAATAATCATAGACGTCTATAATAGTTTCGAATTTTCATAACGTTAGCAATACGATTCTTTATTTGTGTATGGCAATCTTTCGTACATTTTTAGTCCTTATACAGGTCGCATATCTATATGTTGATAGACATACAATTAAAGAAACGCATTGCTAACGTTCATTTCTATTTGAAACTTTATCTCTTTCTGATATTTCCTTACAGAATTTTTCAAAACCATTTTCCTAATGCGAAACTTATTATTTTTGACATATATAGTAGTAGAAATATCCAAGCCATAAAGAATGTTTGATCTGAATATAAATTGATAAATATTCTAGTTTGTCCGAATATATTTTGTTGTATTCCAATTGATTACACACAGCGCTCAACGTTAATTATTATTTAATTAACTACAAGGTAAAGGGATTATATATAGATTAAATAGTAAACATGGAGAAAAAGAACAAGTCAGTATGTGGCGACGCCGCTTGCAGGGTTACATCAACAGGAAGTGACGTCAGCTCCAGTGTTACCGAGCCAACCGTCCGCGGCCGTCAGCATATTTCCGCAATATTTGACTTATCCAGATTAAACTTTATAACCATATGAAGAAAGACCTGAAAGAAGTCGCTATCATAATTTCGAACCTGTAATGCTCCATTTGACTCAGTAATGGATTAAAATAATTATTTTGGAAACATATGCCTGAAAATTTGCTACGAATCTAACTTGATTACGATTATTCTGAATACAGTAGTTCAATATCATGAGAGTAAAATGGTGATTAAGTAACGAATGTCTTAACACAATATTTGCTACGAATCTAACTTGATTACAATTATTCTAAATACAGTAGTTCAATACAATGAGAGTAAAATAATGACTAAGTAACGAATGTCTTAACACAATATTTGCTACGAATCTAACTTGATTACAATTATTCTGAATACAGTAGTTCAATACAATGAGAGTAAAATAATGACTAAGTAACGAATGTCTTAACACAATATTTGCTACGAATCTAACTTGATTACAATTATTCTGAATACAGTAGTACAATACAATGAGAGTAAAATAATGACTAAGTAACGAATGTCTTAACACAATATTTGCTACGAATCTAACTTGATTACGATTATTCTGAATACAGTAGTTCAATACAATGAGAGTAAAATAATGACTAAGTAACGAATGTCTTAACACAATATTTGCTACGAATCTAACTTGATTACGATTATTCTGAATACAGTAGTTCAATACAATGAGAGTAAAATAATGACTAAGTAACAAATGTCTTAACACAATATTTGCACAACTCTCAAGTTACGTTTCAGGTTCAGAAGAAATAACTTCCTCACGTGTAACTGATGGACGTTCGAAGGCCTGACTTCAACAGTGAACATCAAATTACATCATCTAGCCGAACAGGATTCAGATATTACTAGTAAATATAATATATATTCAAAGATTTAATATATCAGCTAACTATTTATTAGTGATGGTAAACACGGTTACGTTATGTTTACTCTATTAAAATTCATGTGATTTACATAGCTACACCAAGTAAGAAATAATTTTGGTCAGAAATCAAATTAAAATTCTGAGATATTTATTCACAGATAATAATTGAAATTGTTTGTTACGAATATATTATACTTTAACGTAAAATTAGTATGAATATCAATTAACGTTTATCTCTCTTTCTATCTCTTTTAATAGAAATATATAAATTTACTAATAAATTTCTCAATACAAACCAATTATATTGTTAAATATAATATGTAGAGATAGAAAGCACAATTTTATTTTGTTCAAGATATATTTTTAAAATGTTTTTGTTGTTTAGGTACATTTTTTAAGCCACCCTTTATTGGCCAAACGATTTAACAATAAGCTATTAAATTACTTTCATTGAAATCCGGCAATAGGCCTGTTAACACTGCCTTTCGTAGACAAAGAAGCGAGTAAATTACTATTTTTTTCAGGCTTATATATAAATACAGGTATATATAAATTATTATAATATTGTTGGCGCGCTGCTGGAGCCTTTAATTTACATGTTCCATTTTTAACTTACTTGTTTTGTCTACATCTTTTCTTATGGATTCAATTGTAACTTTTAACATCTTATTTATTTTTAATAACTTTCATGTATAATTGTTTTTACATAATTTTGTTTTCTATAATTATTTTACATACTTTTATTTCGTCAAATTTGCATACTTTTGTTTTTAGATTATTTAAGACAATAATCTTTAGTTAGAAAGTGCTTTGCCTCCAAACTTTTAGTTTGTGAATAAACGGTAAAAAGACTTCTCGAATGTTTCTTCCCAGTACATCAGGTCACCAGCGCAACAATATTATGCATATAAATATAGGCATATATTTTAACAAAAGTAAATTTAGTTCAATTATTTCAATTGGGAGTACGCATACATTATCAAAACCTACAATAAAATATTTGTTTTTGTATATATAAATGGGGAAATAAAATGGAGATGAATAAACCCTCCAGAGAGTTAAGAAGTGACAAGGAAAGCTACGATATAAGAATGGTTACGTGTTGGCTCGGCTCAAAAATTGAAATCGTCATCAGAGCGGCGGTATCTTGTATGACCTATACAAAGTCTCAACTATTTTAGCTGTAGTTCTCCTACCGCAGTCAAATTTCGGACCTTAGAAAGTCTACGGCATGTAAAGTGATAATGTCCATGCTGTCGCGCCTTTATCTGGGGTCGTCTAACTTTCTTCAACTTTATTGGTTCCGTACAAGTTATATATACGATAGAGAATTTATTTAGATTGTACATTATAAATATTAGGAATATGCCTACAATATTTAATTGGAAATATTTATAGCATAATACTTCATAAATTTAACTCAATATACAGAGATATAATTGCTAAAAAACCTTTTCAAAGTGACACCTTCTCTAGATACAAGATGTTCGCCCAATTAAAGTAAAGTGCTTAAAAAAGGGTTGATAAAACCAAAACAAAATTCGAAACTATTTTAAAGGCGTAAGATTCTTTTTGTTATCAAACAATTTCTACTGCCCTTATTGCAATGGAAAAAGTAATGAGAGGGCCTGGCTCATCAGTGGTGAACCCTCTCAGCGGTTTCCACAAAATAATAAAAAAGGAAGTTCCAAAAATGCAATATAACAGTGGTATGGTAGATTAAACTGGCGAAACCGCTGAGAGGGTTCACCAAGGATGAGCCGGGCCCTCTCATTAATTTTTCCATTGCAGTAAGGGCAGTAGAAATTGTTTAATATCAAAAAAGAATCTTACGCCTTTAAAATAGTTTTGAATTTTAATAACAGATGGCGCGCTAGTGCATCAAAACCAAAACAAATTTAATCAAACTCTAATAGTTTATTTAAGAATCTTATAAATTCAGCGAAACCCATACTACTTGGCACTAACAATATGGGATAAATATAAGATGGGGGACTTGATGGTATAAACTGTGGAATCAACAGACACGACCTGGAATCGTATCCCGCTTTGAGCAATCTTTACTGAAAAGAAATTGCTTCAATGGTTCCCGATTCTTGCAAATAATCAACCATACCAGTGAGTGTAAGGAACCAAACGGGACTGTGGCAAACCTGTGTGGTGAACTTACAGTAAATTCAGTCATTTAATACCCACCATGATGATGTGGCAGATGTTTTGAAGAAATAGCCTTAGCCTTTTATAAATCAAATTAATTATTTTTTTATTTAAATACAAACTGACAAATTAAAATGGTGGCTAATATTTACATCTACCAGCAACGAACTAACTATGTATATATCTATATAACTTCTATATTTTCAGGTCACAGAGTTATCAAAAATATACAAATAATTATTCATTTTAAAATAAAACATCGTGAAGTATTATTATTTTGCATATTCATTATTTAATAAAAATATAGTTTTTAAACACTTTTAAAATATTACAAGTCAAATATATTATATATATTGAAGAGCACGACTACAATGATCATGGAGCATCTAGGATATGTGCCACAAAATATCTCGTTCTCTACTAAAAAGACAATAGCGCATAATTATTCTTAATCAATGTCCTTGAAATCCTAAATCGCTAATATTCTTGTATTTTATTTCATTTTTTTTAATATTGATATTTTAGAGAATGTTTTCAAACATTACTTAAAACTACCTCTCTGATAGCTATAGAAATAAATACAATTTGTAAATATATTAAGAAAACACTCACTTATGACTGTAGTAAATAATCTCAATTATTACTGCAGTAGCACTATATTGGAAGCAATATTTAGGATGTAAGGATTGATTTAGAGCAAAATAGATCAAGACCTAAAGTGAAATATTTCTAAATGAGAAGATAGTGGTTTATTATAAGTTGTAAAAATATAAATGATAATTTCATCTCGTTCACTAGCTACGGTGTTGCATAGACAACCATTGAATTATCCGGCTTATGGCACTCAAGTTGCATAATTTGATGTTGAATGCAATTCTGTTTCGACCGCCAGGCTGTGTAATCTCATATCCACTGTAATGCTGGCCTTTGTACATGAATCGGTTTCCTCCATAGAAAACAATTATTTTCCTTTGAAATAGAATATATATAAGAAAACATTCATACTCAAGCCAATATACTATTTTTGTGAAGATAATAGATTATAAAATCATCAGCTCCAAGTCAAATTGTTTTATTTAGTAACAAATGTTTCAACTACTATTTTTTCAGGTAGAATTGAAGTTTGGGATCAGAATGGATAGGAAAGGTGAGCGGATAGAATGGCCCTCTTCCAGGTATTGCTTGACTGGATAGACTAGGTGAGCGGGGAAAATAGCTGTCTTCCTGAAAGTTGCTAATGGGATGGGATAGGGGGGCGGGGAGAATGGATATATTCCAGGCAGTGTCTGACTTGATGAGATTAGTGATCAAGGAGAGAAAAGCCTTCTTCCAGGCAGTGTCTGACTTTATTTGCTAGGTGAGCGAGAAAATAGAAGTCTTCTCGGTAATGCCTGACTTGATGGGCTAGGTGGGCGAGGAAAATAGATGTTTTCCAGGCAATGTCTGACTTGATGGGTAGGTGAACGAAGATAATGGATATATTCCAGGCAATGTTCGATTTGATGGGTTAGGTGAGCGAGAAAATTGGATTTCTACCAGGCAATTTTGGACTTTATGGGCTAGGAGAGCGGGGATAATGGATATATTCCAGGCAGTGTCTGACTTGATGGGCTAGAAGAGCGGGTATAATGGATATATTCCAGGCAGTGTCTGACTTGATGGGCTAGGAGAGCGGAGAGAATGGATATATTACAGGAAGTGTCGGACTTGATGGGCTAGGCGAGCGGGGAGAATGGCTGTCTTCCAGGCTGGCACTCAAGCCGGGATGAGGGCGGGGTCGTGGCCACGGTTCATCTCCCGGCAATCGATCGGTCGGGACGTGCGTGAGGTCGCGAGGTGTCGGACAAGCTCACGAACATCACGAAGACCCAGGCGTGATTTCTCCCCCCGTTTGCTTAAGTCCCTGTGTGCAGACCGCTTGTTTGTTCTCACAATAGCTCTATTTATAGGCAGCCAGATTATGTGGAGGTAAACCAACTCTTCAATACTTTCTGAGTGTTGGCTCTAACTTTGCATTTATAGCGCCCCATGGCGACATGGAAGGCGTCTAACTTGATTTTAGAGAAAAGAAGTAACGAGCTATCAAAATGTAGTGTAATGGAATGTTATAAATAAAATAGAACTTGAGTATCATATTAGTATATTTCTATACCTACTGGTTTTTGGCAGCGTGTTTGGGATAGTGATTAATGATTTGCTTCCATACGGCTAACAACTGGCGGTTTTTGTAAGCTAATAGATTGAGCGGTTTAGGCCCGACTTGGAAGCGTAACTGCTTGGCAATAATTTAGCTAAATAAATAGAAAAAATGAGCCTAAATAACTACAGGAATTGGTTGATTAAACACGCATGCAGTCTATGCAACTACGATAACACCTCGCTAACTAATACTAATATACTGATTTTAACTAACTATTTCTCAAGAAATATATGTATTCTCAAATATTATTAATATTCCTCTATCTATATCTAAATCCCGATTAGCAAAAGAGAGAAAATTATCAATAAATATAAAATGTATTTCCACTTAAATGGCATCTTGAACGCCAAGAATGAAATTTATATGCAATAAAATTCAGAAAACGATTGAAATATGTTCAGGTGGGGTGGTATATTTGTGTAGATTCTCTCTGAGAACCATTTCCTCTATCTTTCTTTCGTTTGGAATTAAAGGTTTCTTCAGGCACTTTCTTAGAAGAATATTTCTATTAATTTCAAATTCTTTGCTTTCCTTTATTATTAATTTGATTGTGCACTTGGTAAAAAATGTGCACAATATTATTTTCTTGCATAATTCAATAATTTGGGAGAAACGAGTATTTTTACTTGAAAAGTCTGAAAACGTAACCTTTTATTCTAGGCATTTCGAATTTCGAATAATATAAATATGTGCTTGTTCTTCGAATAAAAAAAACATCAATCGCGCGCAACTTTCGCGAGCTACGGCATTTTAAAATCGTTATTTTAAAATAGACCCTCTCAATTTATATGCAGTATAAATAAGGTTTTCTGAGAGACAAAGAAATGCGCTAGTTTTTAAGGGACATCATAGATCATTATAAAACTGATATTTTTGATAGATAAGATTTTTCTCAGTTTATTTCCAACAAAACTTTAAAAATATATATATTAATCGAGTTAAATAATATAAATGAGAAAATACTCATATTGAAATATATTATTGATTCTAATAATAATTTTCTGAGAACATATGCAGTGTAAAGAGGAAGTGAATAAAAAACTGAGTAGCACAATCCTTGCCAAGGTGTGGTTGAGATTGAAATGTGCCTGTAGTAGTGCAGCACAACAACATCATTGGGTGGAAGTGTAGAACAGTCGAAGTTCACAGGATGAAGGTGAAACTGATTTGGAATCTAAATTCAATCTAAAAAGGTATCTTGTGTAGATCTGTTAGCAACTGTTGAAATGCCTTAAGGCAAGGTCTGTTTATACTGATAGAGGATCATCCTGCTAGTTGACATAGTGTCCACTGGATAAAGTAAGTCTCCATGCCGACATCTGGAAGTGAAAGTTTCTGTCAACTCATAGGGGAAAATTTCAACTTCCTATCTTGCCTTCTGTTTCTAAGCGAAACAGAAAAAATATATATAATAGGCGTTCAAGTTTTGTCATTTTTTATGATAATGTTCGGAGGAAAATTAATCGATACAATAAATATACAAATCATATTATTTATATTTCACATATAAAATCAATATATAATTCTATCTTATTTATTTGTCTTATATATATATATATATGTGGTGATTTAAGACCATGGAATTGTTGTAAATAGTCTAGATATCTACTACCACATGTTCCACCCCATGACTGTATATAACTTCTTATGTACTGCACATAGAAAGCCTCAACTAACATCAATCTGTACCGCGTAAGAATCTAATAAAGTATTGCAACTGCACAGATAGAAGGAATGGAGACTAACAGGAGAAGATTAAGGTTAAAACTAATCAGGCTTAGGTGAGAGTAGAAGTCAAACCTAAGAAGTAGGCCTAGAAGAGAGCCCGACTATTAATAAAGTCACAGTTAACCTTCTGACCCCGGAAACCCTGCGAGCTAAGTTTAAGCCAATATTTCCTGACAAGACAGGACGTATCTGTTAACGCAGAAGTTATAAAAGTCGAGTAACGCCCCGTACTTCCTGGCCAAGACCGGACGTATTTTCCATCAAAGAAAGCCGCAAGGCCAATCAGAAGACATCACCTAAATAGGTCAACCAATAGAAAAAGGCCACGTGGCATGGTCCCGCCAATTGGGAAAGAATCACCTAAATAGGTCAGCCAATTAGAAAGAAGCAAGGTCGTGGTGTTAAATCGAGAACCTAGAATTGTTAGTCTTCGCTTGGATCCCAACGGTAACACTTGCTCTAAAGAACTCTCTCTCTCTCTCTCTCCATTCCTTCTTGACGTCAGACGCTTTTTAGTGGAATCTCTGTTTGTTTATTTCACCTTTGGCCCAGCTGTGTCGCTTTCCACCACGACTGCACGGTAGAGTTGACATCGAGGTTCGTCTAGCATCAGGTAACACTGGTCCCAGAGGTCCCAAGATATCACAGACTCCCCCGTCCCGAAGAGTCGACAGGATAGTGGACGCCAAGGTACAAGTAAGCAAGTAGACCACTGTCTGTACAGAAAGATGGAACAGGGAAGAGAGGAGGATTCAAAGGAGCCCATGAAGACCGATCCCGACTACGAAAGTGGCGAAAACCCCACTTTTCCGAAGAAAGAAAACACTCTCGGTAGGACGCAGGAAATTGTCCCCAGCCAGGAAGACGTCACACCCCCGCCGCCGGTGTCAGATGTCCTGGGGAGGTTGACCAGGACGCCACCTCAGCTTTCTGCCGTGACCGGACATCGCGAGAGGTGGAATCGCTACGATGGTTCGTACGAGGCGCAGAGCTTCTTCACCAACTACGACGCCCAAGCAGATCGGGCCCAACTACAATACTCTACAAGACTGAGAAAGCCACCAAATCTCCTGCAAGCACCCCTCCGAGTTACCAACACGCGAGCGTATGTTACCTGCTCCCCCGACCATCTCTAAACCACGAGCCCAGCGCAAACAATGAACTCTGACTGTCCCAAGAAACCTCCAACCATGGCACAAGACCAGAACTGTCCCGACATACAAGGCAGCACAACAGTAGGTTCCTCCTTCTATAATTTTTGTCGAACAATTGCTCGTTCGAGCTGAACTGTCCAATAATGTAAACCTACTCTACTACTTTATACAGGAGCATCTATCGCTATAATTAGGCAGAATACTTTTAAAATAATAGAAATCAGTTTATAAAAGAAAAATACCTGTCCATCCATTTAACCTAACTATTAATGCCATAGCTAACAATATTTTCACCATAGATTATATCTTTGTGATCTTAAAAAATAGGTAATATAACGCAGAATCTAAAATTCCATATAATCGATACACCATTACCTTTTGTCATTTTATCCATAAATTCCGTAAAACGATTTCTACTAATTATAAACTGTCCTCGGCTACTCCTGTATCAATATAATGTACCTCTACCAACTACCTTGTACCAATTCACTTCGTGCAAGCAACACGTGTCCCATGGACAGGCTAATACAACTGTCCCATTTACTAAATTTTCCCCTCCTGTAACAGGTTGCTCACACGTGGTGAACTCCAACACTCTTATTTAACCTCATTATAATGTTCCTAATCCCATTTTCAACGCCCCTATGTCCTTTTCTTTCATAGCTTTAGACAGAAGTAACTTAAGTCACAGCCTTCCAAAACTATTCCAATCGTTAAATTCCCACATAACTACACTACTTCCTTTTACATGCATATTTAATCATCGAAAAATCACTCTCAACAAAATAAACAACACCCTCTCACATCACTTTTTCCAATTGGCAACAAATTTTTAGTGCGCGACTTCACACCCAAATCTAATTTCGAGCCACACAAGCTTTATTACGTCGCCCTACTAAACACACACACAAAAAATTATTTTTTTCACATTAAACGTGTCATATCCACTAACAATATAAAAATTATCGATATGTTCGTACAACCAGCACCCATGACTTTAGTAAATTTGTTATTCTTAGTAAAACAGGTTAGATTTTGTACCAAACAAAGACTTCACGTGACACATTTTCATTTACAATTTTTTCGCTTCGTGTCACAGCGCCACACACCACTAAACTCTTTCAATCTTCAGGCCAAAGACGCCTTCATCACGCCTGTGACACATTTATTTAACCACACATTGTTCACGTCGATAGTCGCAATTTCACTCAATTCTAACCTGATATCATTGAATAACATTTTTACTAAGTCCGCCAAAAACCATTCGATTTAATATCAACAGATACAATATCCGAATTTTCGAAATACAAACACAAATCTAACAAATGCTTGAACACACGGAATAATTCAACTTCTGTATCTCCCTATATCAATCCCATAACGCTTATCACCAAACGTGACAAATCAAAACGCTTGTGCGTTTACAATTATAGAAATAATATCTTCGAGCGTAGTCCGAATTAACATACCCAATGTCACTAATTCATGGCCATCAGAAAACCGCGTTTACAAAGGTGGAAAACAACCACCAAGCAAGCTGCCCCCATAAAGGGCCTCTGACCCAACTAAATATGCCCGCCAGCGCCGGAACTCGCTAATAATAAATTCGAGGGGAGATGAGCAAACAAACAGCCGACATCTTGTTACGACCCGTCGCCACCCCGATGTCACTCTAATGGATTTTCGCTACCTATTAAATTAAACATTAGTGCGTACATTTACTAACAAATCTGTTCACTAACATTCTCACGCCCTCGATTAACTTGTCCACTTAACATCGACACTTAGAACCAAGGACAACATTTTACCTAAAAATCACACACACCCACACATGTTAAAAAAAAAAACAGGAACATTCATTTGGCCTACAATTTTCCATTCTTTCACGATATAATTTCTATGTATAATCTTACTTGCTCTTCTTTCTCGATGAACATTTTTTTTTATTTTTCATTTTAATATCTTGTATATAATCATTATATAGCTCTTATAATTGTTTTTTTTTTACGTCAACCAATTAGTTTAGATTATTGTTTTTTTTTATTTTTCTTTACCAAAACTTATTTACTTTTGCTTTATGACTCTATTTTATAATCAACTTTATATTTTATCTTTCATATCATATCTAATAATCTCAAGTTTATATTTCATGTTTATATCACTAATTTGCATTTATCATTTTATATTTTCTCTCACTTTATAAATTAGATGTTATTTACATTGTTTCATCTTCCGCTACCATGTCAATGCTATCGAGTATATTATTGCTCATTATTAATTTTCATTTAATATTTTCACTTTCTATTACCCCTTATATACTGCTGTAGTGTGTTAATCTTTGTATCATATCATCACTATTTTTACTTTTTTTTTAAAGATTACTTCGCATTTAACTTCGCAATTCTATTTTCGATTTTTCAAATCCTTTAACGCTATATGCAAAGCCTTAATTTCGCAATTTCATATCTCAATGATATATTCTTTTATAATCAAACTAAAAATCATGATTAAAAACAGGGCAATCTTCAATAACCTCTTAAACAACCACTTTAAAGGTTACTTCTTAATAAATACTAACCCTTTTCCGCAGGAACTTTTAACTCCTTCGCAGGCTAGACTTGACCTACTTTGATTTCGTAATTAACAATCTTGTCACACCGTCCCCCGGATTTACCTATCCCTACTTCTGGCTTGGATACGTGCAAATTGTATTTTTTTTTTTTATTCCAGGGCACTCTCATGCCACAAGCTGGCACATTTTATTTTTATTTTTCTCTTTTTCTCGCTAAGCCCCTGACGACTCTAATTAAAACTTTGATTTCTGGTCACTGATCTTCGCCCTCTTTATCCTGCATGCGTACGTCTTAACGACTAATTAATAAAACCCATAACAATCACCCTTATCTTACTTTTCGATTGTGGTACTGTAACTTTATTCGGTCCTTAAATTTACATGTGAAACATGGCCTAGGTTTACCGCGCCGTGCACATTAAATGGTTTGGGACTTGAGTCAAAGTGACATTGCCTCAACCAAGTAATAACTAACCCCTCAACCCTTTCTAACGCCCATCACGAAGAGATCATGATTTTCCCATCCAATCGTTTTTTATTTTTACCTATCATCATTATATGCTCTCTATTAAATATTTTATTCATATTTTTATTTTTACTTGTATGTTTAATATTAGTTGTTTATGCTTTATTACCTCTTATGGATATACAGAAATCAACCCCATGTTATATACCAACTCACTTTAATTAATTTAAAAAAAAAAATTACTTCCTTAATAACAGTCTTCCTATTCCGCTCTCTTAAATCCCTCCATATGAACCCTCTCACATCCGGGGCCATCTGTGATGATTTAAGACCATGGAATTGTTGTAAATAGTCTAGATATCTACTACCACATGTTCCACCCCATGACTGTATATAACTTCTTATGTACTGCACATAGAAAGCCTCAACTAACATCAATCTGTACCGCGTAAGAATCTAATAAAGTATTGCAACTGCACAGATAGAAGGAATGGAGACTAACAGGAGAAGATTAAGGTTAAAACTAATCAGGCTTAGGTGAGAGTAGAAGTCAAACCTAAGAAGTAGGCCTAGAAGAGAGCCCGACTATTAATAAAGTCACAGTTAACCTTCTGACCCCGGAAACCCTGCGAGCTAAGTTTAAGCCAATATTTCCTGACAAGACAGGACGTATCTGTTAACGCAGAAGTTATAAAAGTCGAGTAACGCCCCGTACTTCCTGGCCAAGACCGGACGTATTTTCCATCAAAGAAAGCCGCAAGGCCAATCAGAAGACATCACCTAAATAGGTCAACCAATAGAAAAAGGCCACGTGGCATGGTCCCGCCAATTGGGAAAGAATCACCTAAATAGGTCAGCCAATTAGAAAGAAGCAAGGTCGTGGTGTTAAATCGAGAACCTAGAATTGTTAGTCTTCGCTTGGATCCCAACGGTAACACTTGCTCTAAAGAACTCTCTCTCTCTCTCTCTCCATTCCTTCTTGACGTCAGACGCTTTTTAGTGGAATCTCTGTTTGTTTATTTCACCTTTGGCCCAGCTGTGTCGCCTTCCACCACGACTGCACGGTAGAGTTGACATCGAGGTTCGTCTAGCATCAGGTAACACTGGTCCCAGAGGTCCCAAGATATCACATATATATATATATATATATATAATAAAACATCATCAAATAGAGTATTTAGGGAAGTTATGAAGAGTGTGTGATATATAAAATCTCAAAAATGAATCTGTTGAATTCAGTTGAATAAGTTAGAAAATTTGCATTCAGTATAAATGAGGAAAAATTGGATTTTAATAAACACCTTACACAATAGGTTACTTATCGGGAAAGATTATTAAAATATCTTTTGTAATATTATACCTCCCAATCATATATTTGAATAAGGAGATATGGTCAAATAGGTAGAACCTATCAGTATTTGTGCTATAATTAAGATAAATACATAGGATTCTTCAACACAGAGAAATCCTAGCGAATATAAAAATAAAAGTACAGCAATGAGTTTCTAACATATGATCTATGTAAAGTTATAAATAATCACACGATTACAGCGGCGAACGTTGCATTGGAAATGAGCAGTCTTGATCCCAGCTAATCCAGCTACTATATCATCTTAAGCAATTTCGTCCACAAGGAAAGATTAAAGCGTCGTTCCCCGACATCACATTACTTCCCCCTGGTTGCATGCACCCAACAATTATTGGCCCTCGCTTACAACCCTAATTCGACGGCCATTAAAGTTTCTCTTATACGCTCTTCCTTATTAAATACTTTATAAATAGCTATAGGCCTCTCATATAGACCCATGTGGATATAGATTTATCATGTATCTCCAAAAGAAATAAAAAATGTTGTGCCCATGAAGAGTTGAAGAAAACACACAATGAATTTGATTCAAATTAATTTGTTGTTATGTGTGTAGAGATGGATTTGAAAATTCGAAACTATTATAGATGCATATGATTCTTTTAAAAATATATAATATATAAATAATGCATCATAGAGATAGATTTAGTTTTGTACGCAAAACGTCTGAAAAGTAATTTAATTAAGGCATTATTTCATATTTCAAACATTTGGTCGACGTAATAGCCTGAACTCCATGTCAGGTATAATGATATTCCACCAGTTTCTTCTGAATTTAACACTTTCTGTTCTCAATATTGTTTATATATATAGTTTAGTGTTAGAATATTGAAACTATATTGGCGATAATTATTTCTATAGAACTTTATTGCATTAGAAGAAATGATTAGTTAAGATATAGGGTTTATCTCATCAGTGATAAAGCCTCTCAGTGTTTCTCTAAATGAATCTAAAGACTTAATAGATATTTTAGTGAGGATTCTGTCGTAATGTCAAAGTCAAGACCTTCTTACAAGAAGACGTCAGTCCTATTGAAGCCACGACAATAAAGCCACTCTTTTTACGCCACAAGAAAATTAACTCGAATATACCCCAGAACAAATTTCAAAGAAAAAAAATACTTAATTGAACATGTTATATCAATTTTAAAAAAGCAAATAGATTTGTAATTTGTGGGTCACAACTTCGTTAGTACCCGACGACACTTCAGATGCGTCCACAGTGCACCAGCTATGGCGAACATATTTGGAATAAGGAAATGTTGCACGAGTGAGGTTCCAGAGTGACGTTAGCCCTCGTGGACCGAGGCATCCGCTAAAAGGCGTTGGCGGTCCCACTTCCACTTCTGTTTGCATTTTGCAGGATGTGCAAGACACTCTTGATTCTCCCATATTAACCAGAACCATTTTATACGCAGATCGGTCGGCGATGACCTATATTCATGATGCCCGTTAAGAAGACTGCCGTTGAGGCTAAGGAGCAGACACCTTTTGCAATTTTGTAGGTATAGAGCCACATGAACAAAGTATTGGCACAGCGTTGTGTTCTCAAATGAATTTCCCTTTTGTTTTAGCAATGACAGTCACTGAGTAAGAGTCTGGCGCCGTCTTGTTGACAGGTCAATCCGGCCGCATCTCTGGACGCTGAACTACACGACAACGCGGCAAAATGGCTTGAGGAGCCATCGTCAATGATAGGAGATCACCTCTTATTCGCATTCAGGGCATTATGATGGCTCAACGATACTGCGACCGCTGGTAACGGGGAGTACCGAATCTTTTAATCAAACACAATGACAATTTTTTGTCAAACCCCCAGCACAGAACATACTGTGTGAAGAAAGGTCGGGTAGTCGTTTCACAAAACACTGATGCGAGTTCGGTAGAAGAATTCGCAGTGATGATTCTTTGTGGGCTGTTGCAAGGATTTAAATAAGATCACTAAATAGCAGAAAGGAGAGGGTAAAAGTATCCTTCTAACTAACTTTATTTAATACATCTTAAGAGGACAGAGGAAAACACCCAACTGGTCGGTAGCAGACCAAGCCGTGTTCTAGTCCTTTGTTGGCGGCTGGCGCCGCCGGAGCTTGTTTGTTTACTGTCACCCAAGCCGTCCGGACGCCATTATTCCACATACTGTAAGTGATAAATAATGTCCTCAAATTCTGTTTAAGTGCATTTTTAAAAAGAAGGGTGCCTCTTTTGATTAACTGATACTATCATTTGTAGCAAATCTATAACATAGAATAATATATGTGGGAAATAATAATTTGTGGGAGTAAAATAATAAATAGTATCGCATGTATATGTTTTGATACAATATAGAATTAGGAGTGAGAGGTTTACATACATTTCTAATTTATTAACTGATACTATCATTTGTAGCAAATCTATAACATAGAATAATATATGTGGGAAATAATAATTTGTGGGAGTAAAATAATAAATAGTATCGCATGTATATGTTTTGATACAATATAGAATTAGGAGTGAGAGGTTTACATACATTTCTAATTTATTAACTGATACTATCATTTGTAGCAAATATATAACATAGAATAATATATGTGGGAAATAATAATTTGTGGGAGTAAAATAATAAATAGTATCGCATGTATATGTTTTGATACAATATAGAATTAGGAGTGAGAGGTTTACATACATTTCTAATTTATTAACTGATACTATCATTTGTAGCAAATATATAACATAGAATAATATATGTGGGAAATAATAATTTGTGGGAGTAAAATAATAAATAGTATCGCATGTATATGTTTTGATACAATATAGAATTAGGAGTGAGAGGTTTACATACATTTCTAATTTATTAACTGATACTATCATTTGTAGCAAATATATAACATAGAATAATATATGTGGGAAATAATAATTTGTGGGAGTAAAATAATAAATAGTATCGCATGTATATGTTTTGATAAAATAGAATTAGGAGTGAGAGGTTTACATACATTTCTAATTTATTACATGTGAACATTATTATGTTGCAAAGGAACTCACAAACTTTAAAAGCGGCTGAATGGGGAAAAAAATAATTTAGTAAAGTAACAATAGAAACTTGATTACGAATCAATAAAATAGAAAACTTTGAAATAATATATTCATACACCTCTTTAAAAAGTTGCAAGATTACTTTTTTGAAATATTTACATTTTGGATACCTATTTTATATGATAGAGAAATGCCTATAAGGATTTTTTTAAATTGTAAGTTAGGGAAACTAATTTATTTTCTCTTAGCTTATATTTGTAATGTGAATAAATTTTATATGTATTTTACGTTAAAATATTTATATAAATTCCCCAATATTAATTTAAAATTATGTATAATTCTATACTGTATCCCCTCTTGAAAATAATTATAAAAAGATAAATAGCCATCTCTATTCAAATATCAAACCTCAACTTTATATGGTGAGAACTAACGATTGGCGCGACTAAATCATTCACACCAATAAGAAGTGGAGACGATTTTAGAGCAGACGATAGAGATACGGTAAGCGCATGCGCAGAAATGGATAAAGAAAAATGGGGCAGTAGAGGATCCTAAAAGTAGATAGATATGTTCCCAATCAAAAATTTATTTACAGCCTTATTTCCGTAATAGCAAGCTCTCTTTAAAGCTGGATGGTGTAATGAGAATGGATGGGTACAGGACAGAGCTATTCTTGCTGGGCTACCTACCTGTCTATTACTCTACCTGCCATTTCTTCATTAACTTACTATTCTTTTATACCTCACTATACCATTACCAGGTTCATACTAGGTGTCTGATAGGATACTACCACAACTTAATCGTAGTAATATGATGGTCAATATCATTTTCAATATATTTTAAATAATTATTTATAAAGAGAGCAATTACTACAATATTAATGCAGTTTGATTTATATATTATAAAATAAATATAGCTTCCAGGTCTAAGTTTCTTGTGCAAATTTTTATTTTCAAGCTTTCGGACTTGTTAGTCCTTCAACAGGAGTATCACGTTAATAGAAAAATACTTATTTTTATATGCAAATTATTATTTACATATTCTAAATATTTATGATATTGAGAGAGAAAATACAAGTATATACATGTTATGAATAAATTTGTTGTTGTTGAATAAAGGGTTGATAAGACAAAGGAACGATAAGATAAAGGGTTGAGGTGCAGTCGTGATAAAAAAAAAAGATAATTATTTACCGTCAAGTAGCTTTTATTTTCAATTACTTGAGGAAAGATTACACATTAGTTATTTTCACATTATATTGAATTTATAAAGTTAATCCTATATTAGTGATTTAAAAGGATTGATATGTTAACTACGCATATTTACAACAAAACTATAGAACAAAACTGAAAGGCTTTCTAAAAACGATGATAACAAGAAAATAAAATTATCAATGAATAAAATAAAATATATATTTTTTAAAATATAGAAATATTTGAGTTTTTAGATTATATAATATACATAATATACAAAATACTTGTATATTACCTTATTTGTGCGTGAAAAAACAACTTTTTGAAATTAAACGTGCATGGTGGATGATGCGTGCTTGTTGAACTGATTTAGATAACACAATGAAATAGTCATCTACTTATATATTTGCCTTAATCTGTCTGTTTGTCTGTATGTCTGAAGCTCACGGATAGAATGCGCGCCCATTGGCTGCCAGCAAACACGTGACCTCCCTGCCCGCCCCCCCTCTAGACAACCCTGTAATCAGCTGTGTGATACATACACCTGTCTATAGCGGCCATTCTAGACAACCCTGTTATCAGCAGTGTGTTACATCCACCTGTCTATACAGACCACCCTGTCTATAGCGGTCACTTTAGGCAACCCTGTTATCAGCAGTGTGATACATACACCTGTCTATACAGACCACCCTGTCTATAGCGGTCACCTTAGGCAACCCTGTTATCAGCTGTGTGATACATCCACCTGTCTATACAGACCACCCTGTCTATAGCGACCACTCTAGACAACCCTGTTATCAGCTGTGTGATACATCCACCTGTCTATACAGACCACCTGTATATAGCGGCCATTCTAGAAAACCCTGTTATCAGCTGTGTGATACATGCACCTGTCTATAGCGGCCACTCTAGACAACCCTGTTATCAGCTGTGTGATACATCCACCTGTCTATACAGACCACCCTGTCTATAGCGGTCACCTTAGGCAACCCTGTTATCATCAGTGTGTTACATCCTCCTGTCTATACAGACCACCCTGTCTATAGCGGTCACCTTAGGCAACCCTGTTATCAGCAGTGTGATACATCCACCTGTCTATACAGACCACCCTGTCTATAGCGACCACTCTAGACAACCCTGTTATCAGCTGTGTGATACATCCACCTGTCTATACAGTCCACCCTGGCTATAGCGACCACTCTAGACAACCCTGTTATCAGCTGTGTGATACATCCACCTGTCTATACAGACCACCCTGTCTATAGCGGCCACTCTAGACAACCCTGTTATCGGCTGTGTGATACATACACCTGTCTATACAGACCACCCTGTCTATAGCGGCCACTCTAGACAGCCCTGTTATCGGCTGTGTGATACATCCACCTGTCTATACAGACCACCCTGTCTATAGCGACCACTCTAGACAACCCTGTTATCAGCTGTGTGATACATCCACCTGTCTATACAGACCACCCTGTCTATAGCGGCCACTCTAGACAACCCTGTTATCGGCTGTGTGATACATACACCTGTCTATACAGACCACCCTGTCTATAGCGGCCACTCTAGACAGCCCTGTTATCGGCTGTGTGATACATACACCTGTCTATACAGACCACCCTGTCTATAGCGACCACCCAAGACAACGTTTTTAAAATATATTCGCACTCGGCAAAACCCGGGCGTTGCCCGGGCCTTTCGTCTAGTACTCAATAAATGATTAAGAGTATAAAAACCATTAACACAATTATGAGATTGACTATGAATTGTTTTTTATTTCTAAAAAAAGGTTCAATAATCAAGTGCTTTTGTATTTTTTTTTTCATATTATACAATATAATATATTTTGAATTGTCTGAAAAAAATATTCGAATATTGGTATTGAAAACTTTGAATGTATTGACAAAATGATTTAGATATAAGCAGGCGTAAAATTGTAAAACCTAGAAATCTCACAGGACCTAGTTCAGTCAAACGTTATTTTCATGGATTACCCTGAAGAATATTGACTATATAAACCTAATGAAGACTACAGTGTATCCCTTCATAGATAGTAAAACTGTAATATGAGTTTAATAATGATGAGCACAACACATATTCTCATGCCCAACAATGGCCGCAGCCTGGCAGAAAATTGACATGGACCCAGAGCAGTAGCTTTACACACCCAAGATAGTGGACATTGCGACTTATGCGATAGATATGCACGGGTACATCTGAGGCTCTTCATTGGACACGACAACAACAACATACTGATGAGCCAGGCTTTCCCAATATTCTCTGTTCGGCAAGTGTACCAAGCATTCATGTGAAATGAAAATATTTGGGATAATTAGTGTAAAGATGTTTCAAATTAGAGGTATTAAAGGTTTGAATTATGATTTTGAAAAGTAGAATATATGAACATTTATTTTTAAATATCATTTGAATATTTGAAATATATGTTTTATATCATTTTCATTTAGGATTTTATATATTTTATATTTTAATTCAAAAATACCTGTTTGAAAAATATATTAGTTTTATCTCATATATATTGTTCAAAGCTATATCAAAAGGTATATACATTTTTACTCAAAGGTTTAGCCGCTTTCCTATAATTTAAGATTTGTACTTACTAGAAAGGTCATCCATGTTGACATTCCGGGAATCCAATGTTTCTAAAATGTATGAATGACTTGTTTCTCAGTGCAATTACAGAAAAGCGTTTGACAGAAAAGCGATTATATTAAAAATCTCTAAACAAACAATTTCCAAGATAATTAATGAATGGATAGAGGAATAAATTATTTTAAGATGTTCTAAGAGGGGATGGAAATGAAGACCGGAGGAATATTTGGAGAAATGTTTAAATATTTGAAACAATCTTTGGATGGATCAATCAGGCCCTAGGGGCAGAAATTAGTTCCAAGCCGCCTACTTGCCTTTAATATAGTAACGTGTGGTAATGATTCATTTCTGGAGCCCTTTCTCTCTGCCTTTCCAATTGTAAGTGCACTGCCACAATGGAGGCTTGATTTACCTTCGGCATGCCACCAAATGTTGTTTCTATTTTGGGATTACTCTGTGTAGCTTAACTATAGGTTTTCTACAGACCTAGTACCACACATGATTCTTTGATAAAGAGATTGGCAAGAGTTTTATAATAGAGTTCATTCGTTTTCATATACGTGTTATATCCGTAAATTTGATGTGCAGCTGCTATGGCCTTACCCTTAAAATGAAGAGCTGTTTGGGTAAATGAAATTAATAGGGTTATCGGATATCCCAGGTATAAATATTTCTTTATTCAATCCAATATATGCCTTTTTACCATCTAATGATTTAAACATGTATTGCTCAATTTTCAGAAATATTTCTGTGTAGAGTTTATGATTTGTTGGCCCCAGTATCATTTTTCATATCGTGCTGGTTTACCGCCTTTTCGAAAAATCATTATTTTTGACTTGCTTTCATTCGAAGTTGAAAAATTAGATTCTAAATATTTTTTTAAAATATTAATTTCCATTTGAAGATCAATTAGAAATCCACCAATTAAAACTATATCGTTCGCATAAAGCAGTATATATATGTTTCCAAAGTTAGGTAAATATATTACTGGCAAATTCGAGTTGTCAAATATTTTGCTGAGATCATTTATAAAAAGCAGGAATAAATATAAGGAAAGTGGTTCTCCTTGCATAACACCTGATCTTTATGAACTCCGTGTAGGAATGATTCCAGCGGATCGCTGCTGTTATATTCTCGTATTAATTTTTGATTAAATTCACAAAATATTATAATTTAGGCTCATATTAGTTTCTTCCATAGTAAAAAGTAGGGAACCGAATCAAACACATTTTTAATGTCCACGAAAAAAGCATAAAACTTTCTTCTCTTTTTCCTCAGTGTAAGTTGAATCAGTGATATTAAAGTGAAGATGTGATCTTGACAGGAATGATTAGTCCTGAAACCGGCTTGATTCTCTGGGATGATTTTTTCTATTTTTAATCCAATTATATAGACGCGTTTTCAGTATTGATGTGAAGAGTTTTTCCAAATTACATAACAGATATATTCCCCGGTAATTCGTGGGATTTTCTGTATCACCGTTTGGGCAATAATTATATAACTTCCAACATATCTAATATATGTGAGTTGTTTCTTCAACTTTGTCCATATTCCCCCTTTTTAAACCAAGTATGAGTGTTCAAAGTAACTCGGTACATATACTTCTTGAACTGTAGAAATCTTCATAGTTTCTTTAAACGCCTTTACTTTGTATTTCTTCATAACTTGAGATTAAAAATAAATTTAGGCTTATAAAATAGCAGAGCGGTTATATGTTGTTTCAACAAAGACTTGTTATCAATATTATTAATAATTATTTTTGTAGTAGTAAAGTCGTAACAAAGTTAAACATTCATCAATTATTAATACTATTTTTAGACTAGAGGCAATTCCAAGTTTATAATATATAAACTGATTTCTTTTCAGGACCTAATATACATTCTCTTAATACAAACTAATAAAGCGCCATCTATATATAAATAATGAAGATATTAAGACGCGAATTTTTCTCTTTTCACAAATAAATCAAACGTTCACTCAAACTACAGTGTACGGGTAGCATATAAAAGCAGAATGATCCAATATAGTTTTAGAGTTCTAAAGAAGTGGTCTGGTAGATAAATTGGCGAAACCGCTTGGAGGGTTCACCACTAATTAGCCAAGCTCTCCCAATATATTTATTTCATCGCAGTGATGACAATAGAAGTTTGATTTATTTATGAAAAGAAACATTTGCGTTTTAATATCTTCATTCTTTATATATATGATCTTAATGTTTCACCCAGGTAGGTCAAATATTGTATGAACAGATGCGGGATAAATGGTATATGCAAATAAGTCTGTTATCGATAAAATTTGCATGTTCCGAGATCGACATAATGCCGACCGAGCTCTATATTGTTGCACCAGGTTGCGGCTTGGCAGACTCTTCAGCCTTGATTCTCTCCTGTGCTGGGTCTTGCATCTTACCAGAGCGTGTTTCAACCATCCTACAAATTTATAAAAGGGAATAATGAGATAAGTCTACTTTATGTAGCCACCAGAATAATTTATTTATTTTCTCACATCAAAGAGAGCAGTGAAGTCACAGTGTACCTAAATACAAATGATGATAATCTAAAAATAATCTGTTTCAAATAAATATCATAGAATATAAAAATAAATAAATATATAATTTAAATTTCAAATATATTAAAAATAATATAATAAATACGTCACTAATCATGATGTAACACTTCCCCCTCTCCAGAGGTCGTCACGTCCTCGTGAGTTACCTCATCAATTCTCTCAAAATAGGGTTTGAGTCTTGAGACATGGACAATCAATGGGTCTTGGCCAGGATTATCTTTCGGCTCAATTAAGTAATTTACGTTAGACAGCTTCTTTAATATTCGATATGGGCCAAAATATTTTCTCAATAGTTTTTCGCATTTTCCGATTTTCCTGACTGGTGTCCAAACTGCCACTAAATGTCCTGGTTCATAGATTTTCTCATTGTGTTTTTTGTCATAGTTTCTTTTCATTCTTTCCTGAGTCTTCTCTGTGTTGTTAATGACTACCTGTCTCGTCCTTGCTATTTTATCTAAGTAGTTTTCTATATATTCGTCGTAATCGTCCATGTTACTGTCCGTTGGGATATTCTCGTCGTCTAAGAGGGACATGGGTTCCCTTCCAAACAACAGGAAAAATGGAGAGTAGCCTGTGGTTTCTTGAATCGTGGTATTATACGCGTGGGTGATAAAAGGGAGGATTTCATCCCAGTTCTTTTGGTCTGTGTTCACATACATGCTGATCATATTGATTAAAGTTCTATTTAGCCGTTCCGTTAGTCCGTTAGTCTGGGGGTGGTAGCTCGTTGTGAAGCAGTGTTTCACTTTGCACATTTTCATTACCTCCTTCATCAAATTGCTAGTGAATTGTGAACCTCTATCGCTAATAAGAAATCTTGGGGCCCCGTGACGTAAAATAATATGTTCGATTAAAAATGTAGAGACTTCTTTCACAGTTGCTTCTGATACTGCCTTTGTTTCAGCATACTTGGTATAATAATCAGTCAACACAATTATCCACTTCCTTCTTCTTTTCGTTGATGGCAAGGGGCCAACAAAGTCAATTCCGATTCTTTCAAAAGGGTAGTTAGCTGGGGGAATAGGTTGTAGAAGTCCAGAAGGCAAGTGATTTGAACCTTTCCGACTTTGGCAAAGATGGCACGTCTTTACAAATTCTGAAACATCTTTCAACATGGAAGGCCAATAGTATTTATTCTTCAATCGGTAAGTGGTTCTGGCGACGCCCAGATGGCCATTCAGCATATGGTTGTGGTATTCACTCATGACTTCCTTCCTTCTCTTCTTTGGCACTACCAGCAACCATGCCCTACCTTCAGGATTTGGATTTTTCTTGTAGAGACACCCATTTTCTTCTTTGAAGTTCTGTGTAATTGAACGCTTGTTTCCACTAAGGTTCTCCTTAATATTCTCAATAAAATCATCCTTTTCGTCTATTATTTGATTCAGAAATAGTCTTTCATAATCTTCGTCCCATTCGTTTTCAGGTAAGGGTCCTCTAGATAGACCATCAGCGTCCAGATGTTTTTTACCCGATTTATGTATGATTTCGAAATTATATTCCTGAATCTTCAGTGCCCATCGTGCTAATCGGCCGGTCGGATCTTTCAGATTCTTAAGCCAGCATAGTGCGTGATGATCAGTTACGATTTTGAAGTGCCTTCCATATAGGTAGGGTCGTAACTTGGACATTGACCACACAACAGCTAGACATTCTTTTTCGGTAGTCGAATAATTTTGCTCAGGTTTGCTCAGTGTTCGACTTAAATATGAGATAACTTTTTCTTTATCGCCGAACTTTTGGACTAATGTTGCACCCAGGCCGATGTTAGATGCGTCAGTATGAATGTAAGTAATTGCATTCGGGTCAAAGTGCCCTAAGATTGGAGGATTTATCAATGCTACTTTAAGGGTTTGAAATGCTTTTTCTTGATTTTCTGTCCAGGTAAAAGGTACATTCTTTTTTATAAGACTGGTTAATGGATCGGCAATTTTTGAAAAACCTTTGATAAATTTTCTATAATATGAGCACATTCCTAAAAATGATTGAACTTCTTTTATCTTTTTGGGCCGAGGAAAATCTCTATAAGCCTTGATATTATGCTCCGCTGGTTTTATACCATGTTGATTAGTTATATGGCCAAGAATCTCCAGTTCTTCGAAAGCAAATTGGCATTTTTTGTTGTTCAATTTTAAATTAGCCTCGCGAAAACATTTTAAAACAGCTTCTATTCTTTTGAGATGTGTTGAAAAATCCGAGCTATAAATGATTACGTCATCTAGATAACATAAGCAAATTTGCCATCTAAGATTACCAAGCATATTTTCCATGTTCCTCTCAAATGTAGCAGGGGCATTGCATAGACCAAAGGGCATTACGTTGAACTCATATAGGCCATGTGCTGTAGTGAAGGCTGTCTTTTCTTTATCTTTCTCCTCAACCTCTACTTGCCAATATCCTGATTTAAGGTCAATTGCTGAAAAGTATTTGGATCCTTGAAGTGTATCCAATACTTCATCAATTCTGGGAATTGGGTAAACATCCTTCACTGTTACATCATTCAATTTTCTGTAGTCAACGCAAAATCTGTACTTACCATCTCGCTTCTTGACCAAGATTACAGGGAAGGACCATGGACTCGAGGATGGTCTAATTATGCCGTCTCTGAGCATTTCATCAATTTGTTCTTTTATGATTTCTCGCTCTTTCGCGCTCACCCTATACGGCTTGTGTTTGATCGGTTTCGCGCCTTCTGTATCGATCCGATGTTTCGCTAAGTTGGATCTTCCTAATCCCGACGAAAACAAATCCTTGTACCTTTCCAAAACTTGTTTCAATTGCTCCTTTTCCGTATATGCTAAATTTTCGTTTATCTGAAATTGGGGTTCTTCATGCTCTTTTTGTTCACTTTCTTCCATAAGATTCACTTCGGCTGGCTGGCTTCCAAAGCACAATGTTTGGTTTTTCAATATTTTTAATGGTCGAGGGTAAGGATTTGTTATCCAGATATATGTTTCCTTATTCACAACATTTATTAAGCTTCTCGCTAGTCGAAGTCCATTTGTTTGAAACATTTTATGGTTCTCCTCGATGATGTATTCGCCATCCTCTGCTTCTACAAATGCATTAATCAATTTAATAGAAAGTTCTGGTATAATGGCATCCTTTGCACTTTTTATTTTCTTCTGTTGATATTTGATTACGTCACGATTTTCTGTCAAGTCATATTTGATTATTTCACGCTGACAATCAATTTTTGCGTTCATTTTCTTAAGAAAATCACGTCCAAGTATAAATATTCGCAAATGTGTTCTCATTATCACAAATTGATGTGTAATTGTTTTGTCATCAAATTTTATATTTAAAATAATATTTCCTACGATATCTAATTCTTTGCCATCGGGTCCGGAGCACATTTTATCAGGATTTATTATTTCAAGACCTGTGTTAAGAGCTGTACTAAGGTCGACCACTGAAAGATCGGCGCCTGTATCAATCAAAGCTTCGCAGATACCGATTCTATCCACGTTAATGTTCATTTTATATTTGGGGTCTAACTTTTTAATTCCATTTATGGTCGACTTGCTTTGATTGACGGACTCAGGCGCGATGTTTAGTTTAAATCTTCTAATGCAGCATATCTATTCCTTGTAGGGATACTCGAGTACGGGCTATTACTTACGTCAGAGTAGAACAGAGGTCTCGACTTCTGAGTTCCATTATCCATTCGGATTTCTTCTTCGACCTTGTCTTGTGTAACTATGGGGTCCTCTTCCACAATTCTTACAAACCTGACTCTGCAATACCGCGCTACGTGTCCTGGCTTGTTACACTTGAAACATATTGGTCTCCCGTCTTCTGTCCTATTCCTATTTGAATTTGGATTCTTATTGTATGTTTTACTTGGGTAGACCGGTTTTGGCTCAGGATTGGGAGTGTAAGATCGTCTAGGGGCAGATACCTGGGGCAGAGGCTTGTTCTGGTAATACCTCGGAGTGGGGGCCTGGGGCTTGGAGGTGTTCTGGTAGTACCTCGGAGCGGGGGCCTGGGGCTTGGAGGTGTTCTGATATGGTCTTCTGAACGACGTAGCATTCTTCCATTGCTCTTGATGATGGGGACGAGGAGAGCGTGGTCCATTATAAAGAGCTTTTGATTTTTCTGCACGTTCTTGGTAATTCTTTTCGAACAAATCCAGCTTTTTACAAATTTCTAGAAGTTCATTGGTATTTTTAGGAGGGTTTAGGTGAAGGGCAAAAGAGTATTCTTTCTTTAACCCTCCAATAACCCAGTTTATTTTAGTCTCTTCTTCCATTTGGGGGTCGACCTTGTTGCACAGTACAAGGATATCCTCTGCGAACCTGATTGCAGGTTCATTCCACTGTTGTATCCTGTTTAATCTCATCCTCATTTCTTCTTTGTTGGCGTCTGAGGCAAAATCCTCAATTAGGCGGCTCTTGAAATTTTCCCAGCTGGTGAAACTTACTTTGTGTAGGTTCAGCCAGGTTTTGGCGCTACCAATCATATTCATGGCAGCATAACGGGAGATAATGTAGTCTGCCCAATGGTACAGGAAGCCAATTTCTTCAAGAGATTCAATCCATGGGCGAGGGTCTTCTGTTCCATCATACTTGGGGATGTCGATGTTGGGATTCAGGACAACTGGGTCGGAACTAGCATCTCTACCAATTGTTGCACCAGGTTGCGGCTTGGCAGACTCTTCAGCCTTGATTCTCTCCTGTGCTGGGTCTTGCATCTTACCAGAGCGTGTTTCAACCATCCTACAAATTTATAAAAGGGAATAATGAGATAAGTCTACTTTATGTAGCCACCAGAATAATTTATTTATTTTCTCACATCAAAGAGAGCAGTGAAGTCACAGTGTACCTAAATACAAATGATGATAATCTAAAAATAATCTGTTTCAAATAAATATCATAGAATATAAAAATAAATAAATATATAATTTAAATTTCAAATATATTAAAAATAATATAATAAATACGTCACTAATCATGATGTAACAATATCCTGCTATAATTTCCAAACGAATATTGTGGACACGTAGGCTGAACACACTTTCTATCTTCACATTGATTCTATTGATAGATCTAACATTTTTACCTACACTTATGGACAAAACTTGAGGAAGTTGCAAATTTTATCACGTATATCAGGATTGAGACAATAACTGAAAGCTATTTGAAACACAATGACCTTTATTCAAGACAAACGAGATAACCAAGTGAACAAAATTGCCTCTCTATTCTCTAAAAAAATAATAATAAGAGAACCTTCGACATCAAAGAATTTCTACCTTTTTAAGTTTTGTCCATAAGTGTATAATAAAGTTACTCTTGATATTTGATAAAAATTTTATTATATAATTTTTTTTGCTTATCCCTAGTACACGTGGTACAGGCCATGATAATCATGGTAGGTAGTTAGCGACTGCTTTTACTGTAAGCGCACCACATGTCTACACATGTGAAAATTATTAAATCATAAATTATATTTGAATTGTAAATTTGAAATTTTTAAAGTGTCATTCAGGTTTCATAAAGTTTCCATGTTTTAAAAGCTTTAAATTAAAAATTCCTAAGACTTCAAATCAATTTCAAATTTTCAAATTGGAATAGAGAAAGTGTTTTGTTTTTTTCGAATTTGAATACATGAATAATATTAGTGATACAATTTTTTCATCTAATTATTCACTATCTTATTTGTGATATTCTTTTAATTTTATCACACACACAATTTTATCCATATACAGTGGTACCTCGACATACGAGCGCCCCAACATACGAGTTTTTCGAGATACGAGCCGACGAGCAAGTGATTTTTTGCTTTGAGTTACGAGCGAAATTCGTGATACGAGTTCGGTTCGGTAGTGTTGAAGATATTAATCTGTGATTTTAAATGTTTCTTTTTGACCAGTACTTTTGTTTGTTTTTTTCCTTTCCTAAAAGGTTTCTTTCTTCTTCTTCATTATTATTTGTTCTATATGCAAAGCTTTGTTTTCTGCTTTTTGTCTTTTTGTTTCGAGATACGAGTAATTCAAGATTACGAGCAAGGTTGCGGAACGAATTAAACTCGGATGTCGAGGTACCACTGTACTCATTTTAACCTTATGCAATAAATAATTTGATTGCGTTTAATTTAAAAAATATATATATTTTAAGATATTTCACCATTTATATAAAAACATACACATAATAATTTAAATATTCATTTAATTTTAAAATTCATATTATGAATATATATTTATTTAATATGTGGTGTGGTATTATAATATCATAATGTATTATAAAATATTTATGAGGCACATATTGAAATAGCCACGAAGAGAAAAAATAGTTAAGAACTGACAAATAATAATTTTTAAAATTTAAAATTACGAAAAAAAAAAGACAAATACTATATATTGTTTATTCTACTATATTATTTAAAGAACAAAATTAGTTTTAAAATAACCATATTTTCAAAGAAAAATTGCATGTTTACCATTTTAGAATCAGAAAATTAATATCAGACGAGAGGGCCGCCTAGGTTGTCAGGCTTAGCTTCTTTAATTAACATTCTAATTTTTCTTGTTTTTGTCCCAGTTTAAACTGAAATAAAAAGTACAGCGACAAATGAATATATTTTAAAAGAAATTCTTATAATTTATTTTGACCAAATATTTTTCAGAAACAATGCAGGGTTGCCTATTTGACATTTTTATGTTAGTTAATTATGATTATTCAGAATTTGTTAAATGGTCTGTAACTTTTAATTGCCAACTTTAGAACCTTTGTTTTAAAAATGCTTTAAAATATAAATTATTGTTCTTTTTTTATTATTATTCATAAGCTTTTTTCTCGATTATAATGACTTAATGGTTTTAGATTTAATTTTCTTTATTCATTTTTCATAACATTATATATATTTTAAGAGTATATATATAGAAAAAATATATAGTTTGAAACATATATGTACGATATTACTTGTAGGTTAATACTTTAGTGTCTATCTCTCAATTTTTACCGCTCATGATCATCATGAAATGAATATGTGTATGGTTGATTAAGTTAGTAGGATAGGCGTTAGGCTGGGGTAGGGTTGGATGAACAGAATACCCATAGCAAATAAAACTAGATAATTCCCTATTTAAAACCACAACAAAATGATGGCGATACAAAGTCATTTAATTAAATTCCAGGAAATTTTAAGAATAAAAATAATACAAATTCAAAATTATTTTAATAAACTCCAAAATAATTCCTTTCCGCATCAAATCACCAATGCCAACTCGCTTTTAAATATCGGTAGCATATTTTATAGTAGTCTACATTCAAGCATCTAAAGAACTTTAGCGATTTTTCTATCATGTCTTCTTGTGACTAGAAACGCTGCCCTTTCAGAAACATTTTCGTTCTACCTACTGGGAAGGAAATGGATAGACCAGACCTTAATGATCGAAAAATATAGCTAACAAAAAAATAAAGTTTGAAGTTTGAGAAGTGAGAGTGTTCTTCGGTTTTAGTTATTCTTCACCGCGTTATTCTTTTAGTTAAGGTCTGGGTCTCGGTTCAAAGCTTTAAACCCTCATCTCTTCCCCTGATAACAGCTTTTTGGAAACCCTCATTATCATTTGCGTCAACTTCATGAATAATCTTTCAAGTTTTTAGGGTCTAAGTTTCTGTTCGAGTGTGAAGGTCTAAAGACAAATTTGAAGGTATGGAAAGTGGTAAGGACGTACACAGGGGGTAGAATAATGGAGTAAAAACCCGTGAGGAGTGGATCGGAGACGAAAAAGAAGATACGAGAACCACCCTGGGAACAACTGACGTAGAGATCACCTCGGTGAGAACTGTCCTTAGATAATCCAATCCAGTTTTTTTTTCAAACTTTTTTCGATTAAAATAATGCTCCCAGAGAGGAAATGTGGTGATGACCCCCGAAATATCCATTTACAGAATGTAGGCATGTGGTTGACTAAGGGTCTTATCTGGCCAGCCAATTTTCTCTTTTTCCTCTTCCCTTGTGCTCTCTTCCAAACATATAATTTATTAGTAAATTAAATTTAATTTCCATCTATAGTTAAAATTTATACAAATAAATTTACTGGCAATGCGTTTATTTTAAATATCATCAAATATTATCTCTACAGATCTTACTGCAATCCATAGAAAATACAGGGTATACTCCAAACCAATCCAATACAATAGTAGAGCGGTCTAGAGACCCTAAGCTGCCTTCCATAGAAAATACAGGATATATTCCAAACCAATCCAATACAATAGTATAGCGATCTAGAGATTGATTTGGCGAAACCGCTGAGAGGGTTCACTACTGATGAGCCAAGCCCTCTCATTCAATAACTCATATTATTGCAGTAAGGTCTGTAGAGATAATATTTGATGATATAATTTGTATTAAATATTTTTATTGAAATATTTTTACAAGACGCACACCGTATGTACATATACATTCTATATACATTGTACATATACATTCTATAAGATGCATTTATACTCTTGATATTATGACATATATCCACACAAAAAAAATATATTAAACATTTCTTAATTTATCTATTCAATTTTATCAGACTAATTTAGCATATTCGAATGGGATATTATGGCAATATTATTAGTTTTATATATTAAATTGATAGAACTCTCAATATCTTAGCTCTGTATATATACATATATATATTCCTTAGAAATAAATAATATAATAGTTATATGGATAATTTAATCAAGACGTATATAATAAAAGTTGATTTAATAATTTTATAAAAAAGTTTATCTATTATATTAATTGAATATTTCAAATTTATTGGGTTTCTATTGTTGTTATTAATATATACCAAGAATCTAAAAAAATCGTTTAATAAGATTTTTATTGATATATTTGTACTATTTCAAAAATATTTTTAATATATTTTTTCTGTGTATACATGCATGTTGTATGTTTACATACATTTAAATTCTTAAAAACTATTCCTGAATCAATTTCAATACCTTTGTTTAGAAAAATATTCCTCCCTTTAAAGTTTAAATATTATCAGTAACACACGATGTGTAAATATTTATGTGTAAATAAAATAATTAAATAAAACACATGCAGCAGATGGAAGCCAGCGATCTAGGCCTAAATGCTTATAGAAGGGAGGTCGGCTGCATAATAATTTGAGGGAGAAATACTACACGGTAACGCTGCAGCGATGACACTAAGTGATATTTATGAACAAGCGGGAGGAAGAAAATCCAATTTTGGGCTTTGTTTTAAATTCGAGTTATGATAAATCTGCTCTATGCTCGTGACAAAATAATGCCCATCTCACAACACCGCTGCACTTTTCTCCGCTTCGATTACGTATCGCCTTCTTTCATTGATTTTTTGCATCTTCGAGCGATAAAATTAACAGATTCTTTGTGCTTGTAATTACATATCAGTAATAAAATTTTTAATTTAGTCTGCAGACGCTCAAACAGTTTTTTTTAATTGTATAAAAATGTCTAAAAAATAAAATCCTAAAAATAATGGTAAATATTATTTTGTAAATATATAAAATGTAAATATTTATAATGAAGTTATATTAAAGAATCTCATTTTAAAATCTCAATTTAATAATCTCACCCAGAGATATTGTCTAAACATGTCTTTTGATATACTTTTTCTTATCTCAATATGATGCTATATTTGCTAGATAACATATCAAAAGCAAATCGTAAAATTATGAATTTAAAAATCTAGTGTTTAATTGAAATTTTCGTCGCTGAGTATTTTAGTATCCTTCACTAAACCGGAAACTAAGCTGGATATATAAGAATAAAAATATAAAGATTTTCCTGAACTCAATTCGATGAATATAAATACTTCTCTATATTATTAACTTATATAAACTTTTACATTCAAAGATTCGTTATAAATACTGAATCTATGAATAATTCGAAGCTGATTTCTACTTATAATCACAATACCAATATTAGAAAATATAAGTATACTGAATATACAATAGTATATTATTGTATGCGATATTTTGAAAATTCCTTGAAAAATACCGATTCTATGGAATATTTAAACCGACTTCTACTTGATATGTGATTATACAAATATATAATAATACAAGTAGAATTGTATATTATTGTATTCATCACTCGAAAAATTTTAATTCCTTCTATCATATCATTTGAGAAAAAAAAGTAACCAAAATGATAAGTTTCTTTTTGCATTTCTAATTAACTAAGGCTTTCAAGCCTTGAAGTCCTTCTACAGAACTAACTATATTCATTCATGTTGGATTTAATTTCCAAGCTTATTATCATTGATGACATTTTATTGATATTTGACCACTCTGATGTTGTTGTTTTGTTCGATAGCACATATATAATTTGATTGCTGTATTTCCCATTATATTTTTTCTTTCTATTATGTTATAATTGTAATGTTTGTATGAATAAATAAAATCATTAATTAAAAAACTCCTTCATTAACTAAAACTTCCTTCAATTCAGAAATAGACTAGTCGGAGTAATCCAGGTCCCGAAAGTTTGATATAATTAATATTCCAGACAAGATACTTATCCCTAAGTGCCTTTCTCTCAAATGGTATATTCGTCTGTGTTGCCCAGAATTTGACCAAAGGCTGCATTTGTAAGATGCCTCATTCCTCTATTTGCTCTCTAGCTTTCTTCCCATGCCATATTCCCCATTTAAAAAAACGACATTTTCTAAAGATAAAGATTTTAACGTATTTTGAATGTAAAAGATCGAACACAAACGAAAAACTAAGAATATCCATTTGATATTCAACATATATCCCTATTTTGATATAATTAAAGTTATCATTCATTCCACATAATAAGAGAGAGAGGATATTTTTGAGTTCAATAAAGATACTTTTTTATGCGTATATATACTATCTGTTTGCATTTTTTATACATAATTAATCTATTCACACAACTAAAATAAAAAATAAAAATATAATTTAGAATTATATATATATATATATATATATGTTACAAACTATGTAAATTTAAAATGATTTTTTAAAGTTAAAAGTGCAGTCGTTAAGAATATAATTTAAAAAAAAAAGAAAATTAATCTCAAGAAGTTTATTTTGTGAACTCTTGAGCAAAAGAATACATTAAATTTAAAGTAAATATAGAATTTAGCAATTAATCCTATATTACAATTTACATATTTATAAAAATTATATCTAACTTAACCTAACCTACTCTAAAAAACAAAAACAATTCATTTATATATTTAAAGTGGCGCCATCTGGTGGCCAAAGAATAACAGAGTTATTTTAGAAAGATGATTAAAATAAAATAATATTTACAAAGATTTATATTTATGACATTTCTATAAATTTTTAAAAATTATATAACATATATATATATATGTCACATTCTGCTTATAAATTATTAGTAGATGTAAATTTTACGCTGTTAGGAATTATGTAAATATTTGTAACTATATAAAAAGGCGCGCGATTGAAATAAATAAATTGAGTCAGACGATTGGGTCTTCTCTCTTCCTTTGCGCAAAACAATATTCTCTGCATATTGGCGTGTAAAGATAATCATAGTAACGTTTCATATATATATATTTTTTTAAACATTATATTAAAAACTATCAAAATTAACATAATCATGTTAAACATAATTCTAAAATATATTTACTAAACTAAGTATATATAAAAACAATAATATCTAAGAGAGAAAATCCAAATATTTAAAACAAAATAGGAAAATTACCATTTCTTTAATATAAAAGAATAATATTTCAAATTAAACTACTATGTGACCTAAACATATAATTTTCTCTAGTACTCATTAAAATTCTATATAGTGTGAGTGCAAAGTAAATATTTTTAAGTTTAATATTTATGAAACTATTAAATTTACGGTGTTATTACCTGAACATTTTCTTTGTGCGTGTTATATAGTTATCAATATAAATAAAGTCATTTTCTAAACAATTACACTGTTTTATTTATAACTGGAGCCTTTTAATTTTTATTGCCATCGACCACAAAAGGTCATTCCTGTTATAGATGAGTATTCTTGATTGGTAAATTATAAAATAGGTATATCTCAAAATTTTACATTTTGAAATGTGCATACAATATACCATCTTTTAATAAATGCATTATAAACAATGATTTACTTTAGTAAATTAACTTTAATTGCCATCTATCGTCAAAATTTTACACAAATAAATTTTCTGGCAATGCGTTTTTTTTAATGATATTTAAAAGAAACGCATTGCCAGTAAATTTATTTGTGTAAAATTTATTGATTTACTTGTCCGAAATTTTTAAAATTAATGTGTTCTCGGGTTTATTCTGTAATCTTAATTTGCGAGTTCTGCGCATTATATTGATGAATAAAATAAATGAATTTTTAAATATATTCAATAAAAGAGATAGGTACCTTTTTTCTTCTTATCGCATATTTTCACAATACATTCATAGACAAAACTTAAGGAAATCGTACCTTTTAGCATGTATATAATTGGGATTCAGACAATATCTCTGATAGATATTCGATACATAGTGACCTTTGTTGAAGACACACGATATAACCAAGTATGAACAAAATTGTCTTTGTCTTCTTCAAAATACAGTATCAGACTACCTTGCTTAAGGTTAATCCATGAGTGTATTTTCGCAAGTACTAAAAACCATATTTCGAAAATATAAACTTCTATTTTAACGACCGTGTTTGTATACATTAACGTATTTTCACAATTCTGTAAATCAAAAATATATATGATTTATAAAATAATTTTAAAATGTAAATGATATGAAAATAAATAAAGACATATTATCTGAAAAGAGAACTTGGAAGCTATTGTTCTTACACCCCAGAATGATGACGAAACATCGAGGGGTCGACCTTTCATATTAAATCTTACTTTTCCTTATTACTAATAATTGTATATAGTTGCGGAACTACTGGTTTCCTGTGCTGCTCTTTTCCTGATATTGCACCTTGTACGGAGAATCTGTATAAGACTAATGTCTTAATAAAGGCTTTGTGTGTGGGTATTATCTGAATCGAGATTTCGAGCATGCTCTTCTCAACAGGCCTATTTAACGATCTCAGTTTTGATGAATGCGTGTAACCTTGTTCTTTGCCTCACATTGTGTCTAGACCGGCCTTACCTGTGTGAACATTTAACAATCAGATTTATATTACCAAATATTCATAACATGAATTTGAAAAAATTATTTCTGAGCCATTACAATTGAACACTATGATCTATATGACTCTGTATATATGATAACGACAGGAGACGATCATAATAAACTTCTAAATATATTTGAATCAATGTAAGAGCAAGTTTTATTTCCCTCAAAAGTTTGCCTCTTCACACAATCTATGATTATTGTCCATTGTCGCTTTTATTTTTAGTGATAAATCTGATTTTGTCATAGTTGAAAAAAAAATTTCTTGTTCACATTTCTAAGTACACGTTTTCAATTTTACAAGAATAATTCTATTGGTTTATTGGTAGTATCTGAGATAATATATTTTTCTAAACTTTAGTGAATTTTTAATTAAAAATAATTTTTAATGTTTTAAATAATTATATTTCATTTTTCATATGAATTTTCAAACATCAGAATAAAGAGTCAAAATATATACAAAATTAAAGAAAATATTTAGGTAAGCACATATCATTATATAAACTCATATACATATTAAATAAAAATAGAAAATATACAAAGAGAGATATCATATATATTTGAATATTTTTACTAAAATTTATATCAAGAAATATATTTATGTGAAAAATTATAGAAAAATTATTAGAGTTCGCGTAGACTACCGAGCTCAAATTCTATGAGCTACGGTACAGCGATGATTAACCTGAATTGATTCTGTAGACTTGAGTAAGGGAACTCCACGCAAATTGATCAAGGAACCTTTGAATTTAATTCTCTTTGAATAAGCTACATGAATTTGATGGCTGATTTAAACTAGACTAACGAATGAACTAAGCAAAACACAAAATATATAGACAATACAGTGTTGCCGAATCAATGAAAATATATACAGATTAAAAATAAAGAATTAATTATGTAAAATAATGACCAACAATTTTTACAATAATTAGCAATGAATGACAAATAATAATTAAACATACATTTTTAACCAAACAAATATAGAAAAAATGATGATTTTGAGCGGTCAGTATATGCCTTTTTTTTGTTTTAAAAATATAATTATACTAGCCGAATGACCCGGGCAACGCCCGTGTTTTACCCGAGATTGAATGTTTTTATTCAAATACTATTTGTTACAATTATAAATTGGCGCCTTAAATAAATGCATATATTAGTTAATAACTATAGCCTATGTACTTTATATCTGTCTATGTACTGTTGGCTTCCGTAGACGTCTCTTACTAGGAAAAAGAAAGAGAGGATTCCATTTAGTTATTAACTAATATATGCATTTATTTAAGGAGCGACCCGCTCCAACACAATAGTTACAAAAAACCAAAAACGAGTGGGGGGGGGGAGCAAAGTCAAAAACAAAGTGTCTCGCGTAGTGGTGGCGTGATCGTAGCCAACCAATAGGAGAGCGCCATTCCAAAAAAAAAAGCAAACGGTGACATAGATGACGCATGACGCTCGTAACTGTATATAGAATAACTTAAATTTGTACTGGGATAATAAACAAATTGCATTGTTATTTTGCACAGTTAAAGAGAGAGGTTCCTCTTTTGGTTATATATATTTAAAATAAAATAGGCATATCATGATTGAACACATGAGCGTTTGTGGTTGGCGCTCGGCCATCAAAAAATAATTATGAGTGGTTTGAATACGCCTATCCTATTTTTAATATAACCACCTGACCTTTCTGTATATTTTTTACTTTTTCATATATAATTATGCAATTATATTTTATATTTAACGCCAAATATTTTACTTTACTACTTCATCCTAGTTGTTTTGAAGCGTCCATATGTTCCTAGGAATATCTTAAAATAATGTATAGGTCTTGAGTCTTCGTGGAGACAAATGTAATTTAACGCCTTGCTATGGTATTGCCTTGCTCGTGCCTATGCCTATGCCTATACTATGCCTATGCTTGCCTATACCTTGCTCGTATTTGATAGCAGACTAATGATCTGGACTCGCCTGGGATAGTTCCAAATGTATGTTTGCCCATAAAAATAATTTGTGTATTAAATGAATTACCTTTTTATTATATTGTTGCGCCTAGTAACTTGACACCTCCCTGTTTTTCCTCTCTAGTATTGATGGTCCAAAGGATTACAAGTAAGGTTATTTCAGATATGAAGATTAAAATTGCGCTTGATTTAAACGTGGTGCTAAATGAGATGCGTATACTTAAATAAATTTGCATTCAATTTCTGAGGTAAGGATGATCTACGCACTTGATAAGTGTCCTGGTTGATTCGACTCTCATGGCAGAGTCCTTATACACTTATCAGCTAGTCTACCTGATCAAACTTGTAAAAATTCTTCGTGTCTTTTTTGGCACCGCGAATGTCATTCCTACGAACCTCCTGCTTCACACAGTCCACGCCAGACTTGGGCGATACTGATTTGTAGGATGTTCCGCCGTCACTAACGATACTCGTTCCCGTGTCTACTTTCACCGAACATTCCGCTCCGTACAGTTCAGCCGTGTTGTACGCCAACCCAGCCTGAATTATTTGATGACACGTACGCTGACTAAACACTGATGCTTATCACTCTCTAGTAACCCGACTCTGTCTCACCGCTGCCACATGCCGTCGGGTTCTTCTCCTCGGCCACCCCTGATATCACTACGTCTCCAATATTTCGTTCATTACTGAGATGTTACTTGAAGGACAATATCATAAAAACAATAATTAATTGATATGGAAGTCAAAATACTAGGTAACGTTCTAGTTTGATGGAACAGTATTTCATTATTCATTAATATAGTATTAGAAAATGCAAAATTCAATTCCTATAGTTGCGGGATAAGGTAGGCTTCAAAGACCTCACTATTAAACCGGCCATCCAATGTATAAACCCTTTTATTCCGTTGTTTATACCTTCATAAAAAAATACTTTGTATACTTGGAATTGTGGTGAATAAAACCCATTTGATTTAATAGATGCTCTTATTTATCAATGTATATATTTATGTGTGTGGAAATATTTAATGGTGTATATTACTAAATATCACTAGATAAATCACTTAGATACGGCTAATTAATTGCGCTACAAAATTCGATACTCTTTGTACTGATGTTCTACACCTAGATACCTATTCTCTAGTTTGAAATTTCTTGCAGAATTCATCATTCAAAGGCGATCATTATAATATTTAACTTATAGAACGATAATAAATCAAAATAAATTTCATTTTCGGAGTGATCAAAAGCGTTTTCGAATCAAATCTAATATACCACCAAAAATACAATCTTTGACTCTTACATCAACCCATTTCATTTATAGTTGTACAAGATTCAACGGGAGCCTGGTTCTTATTGCATTAGGTAATGAAAAAGATGCGCTACAATGTACCCGGTCTGCCGCGTGCACGGCAAGCCAAGCAGCTAAATAGCTGGATCTACCAGCCAATCACGTCTAAGGAATCATCATTACATCACTCAATTGATTGCCATGGAAGATACAATCCTTTTACTGATATACCTTAACTTACCTCAGACAGATTTGAACAATTCTCATTGATTGACTATACGCTATTCCCCAGAATTTTCTGCGGGATTGGGTAAATTATTAACTTTTAGGGGGCTCTCTACAGGATAGTTACTAAAATATATCTTTAATCTAGACTAGTATTTATATTAAGACTTTTGTTGTATATATATTAATTAATTGTTACCACAGAGTGTGTGTAAGCTCACAGGTAAATAGGCGCTAACCGAAACAGAAAAAGTTCCTTTGTTTAATATTAGTTTCCCTTTTATATTTAGTTCTCTCTCTTGTAAATCAATAAATATAATGTTTAATTATTAATTATTGGTATCAGTTTCATTAATAATTCTAAGCAAAGTCAACAACTTTGTGTAGTGTTATTCGCTTATATGCTTCCCCAAGGAATCATTAGTGGGTAATATTATTCTATTTTTCGAAAAGATTTTAATTTTCTCAAAATAAATTGCCAACTAATACTTAGAAATAATTATAAAATCGATACACATAGTTACTTTATCGATAAAGATCTATTTCGTCTCAAAATAATTTACTTATTAAAATATTCTGACAAATAGAGATATAGGTATTTCATAGTTGATCTCACTATTTTTTCCACTGTACAAGTATTTCAGGTGAAAGAAAAACATTTATTTCGAAACAGGATAATAGATTCCCGGACACAGTTGAGGATATCTTAACAAACTACATAACAGATAGAAAGTTTTCACTGGATCTATGTGGTTTTTACAAGGCAGTGAATAAAAAGGCATCGTTACTGTTGCCTTGAATTGAGTGAATGTGTATATGTGTATATATATATATATATATTTATTATTATTATTATTATTATTATTTGTTCACTTCTTTATCTCTTTGCTTCTTGGATCCTGCAGTCCAGTTTTTTGTAAGACTTTGGGTCTTAATGGAGGCTTTTGTTGTTATGTTGTATATGGGTATGTGTATGTATATATCATACTTACATAATCTTTCTTTTTCTTCTTCTGTATATTCCCCACTTTCACAGGCCTATCTCTCTTGTAATATCGGGGAGAATCCTGTATAAGACCAGTGTGTCTTAATAAAGGCTTTTGTGTGTGTGTGTGTGTATTTCATAGTTAAGAATATTCTTGGATGTTTCCATCTTTTCCACACGAGGAAAACATTTTCCCATTTCTATTTGTCTAAACTCCAGTTGTGAATCAAACAGACATGAATGTATTTAATATCTATATATTCATGAATAATTACAGTTTCTGAGAAATACCTTTCTAAATGTCGATCTCTAACACGAATAATAATAATTCTGTGAACATTTTAATTATAATATTAAAAAATAAAGATACAAAACCTTTCGCAATGAGTTTCTTTTATTACAATAAACGCGAGCTTTCGGGCTAGAGCCGCCCTTCTACAGGCAAAAATGAACTATTTGATTTTTTGAGAAACAGTTATATACATTTAATTTGTTACCAATTTAACAAGATTCAACGGGAGCCTGGTTCTTATTGCATTAGGTAATGAAAAAGATGCGCTACATTGTACCCGGTCTGCCGCGTGCACGGCAAGCCAAGCAGCTAAATAGCTGGATCTACCAGCCAATCACGCCAATTCCTCTCTCAAAAAATCAAATAGTTCATTTTTGCCTGTAGAAGGGCGGCTCTAGCCCGAAAGCTCGCGTTTATTGTAATAAAAGAAACTCATTGCGAAAGGTTTTGTATCTTTATTTTTAAATATTTGCAGCGCAATTATTCGTTTACTATAATTATAATATTATTGTTATATTTATCTTCATCAAGCAAGTTGTTTCCGATTTGAAAGTTGACAGCCATAGAGATCCATCCTTTTTAAGCCTAAGACTTTTATATTTCGCAGCATATTGTTTATTCACATCTCTCCTTGAAGACATTGACTCAATTCTTCGTGAACTTCTCTACCCTCGCACCATTTGCTGCATTCTTCCAAGACCAGAAGGAAATTAGCTTCTAAAGAACCCCTTAAACCTGGCCTACATATATTCACATTATGATAACAGGGATTTAAATTGAATTCAACAAATTCAGGGTGGGAAATGTTTCGAGACGACATTACATGCAAGAACATTCGAAAGGAACTGTTCTTATACTGGTGCAAATCTCTGCTGTTTTAACGCTCGTGCTTGCAATGTTGTAGTGAAGAAACTTTTAATTCTGAATATTATAGATCTCTTATGTTTCTCAGTCAACTCTTTGGTGAATATATTTCACTATAATATATCAATTTCTTCCGTTGAATTACTTCAATGGAAGTATATTCAGTTCAGTCTCTTTCATGTCTTTCCATAGATATTTCTGCCAATCCATTTTTAACTTTATCGTATCCTGTGTAGAACTAGATGTAAATGCAATAAAACCTATTTGTATTTGCTTAGTGTTTGAATTCTAAATTAACAGCATATTTATAACGCAAATAATGAAAAATTATGTTGATATATCTTTTATTGAATATTATATCCTCCGTTTAAATATATATAGAGAGCGCGCGTTTAAGAATGGGTATTTTTTCGATTTAAAAAGTCAACATAATTATCAGCGAAGAATTATAAACATAAATTTAATTTAGGTTTAAATTAATTTATAATTCATGTATAATAAAATTATACAAAGTTGAAAACATAATTACATTGAAATAAAACAATTAATTCCAAATCATATATATGGCAATATATATATATATATATATATATATATATCTACAGAACTTGTAATAACTAGTTGTGCTGAAGCCCGAATAGAATCTTTCAATTTAATTTATTAAAAATTATCAAACATTTTTAATTAATTTAATTGTAAATTGAATTTACGCGCTGGTAAATATTTCGAAAATATTAGGTTATAATTTAAACGAAATTTATTGAAATTTTAAATAAGAATTAGCCCCATAAGTAAAACTTATTCTCAGGTTAAATTTATAGTACAATTTGAGCATTATTCCGTATCTATCGTGACATATGCGATGGTTGAAATTTGAAAAATTATATTATCAGGTATGAAATCTTCTCTTGAAAGGTGTCCACTAGCGAAAGTGACCTCTCATGGAGTTGCTAAATAAATATATATATATAGATTATATAATATAGATTAGATTATATAATATATATATTATAATCTAAAATGTAAATATATATATTTTTAAAACATATATTTTATTTCATTCATTGACTATTCTATATTTTTTATCATAGTTTTAGAATAAACCACTTTGAGTATTGTTGTAAAAATGTATAGTTAACTTATTTTATTATTATCTATCATTAACCTATATTTTCAATTCACTAATATAGGATTCATTATATAAATTCTATATGATTGTGAGAAATATTTAATGAACAATTTGCTTCAAGTAATTGAAAATAAAAACTATAGGTAAATAACTATCTTTCCTGTTTTGACGACTGCACCTTCAATTACTTATCTTTTCAACGACAAAAAATTAATAATCATTTTTTTTTTGCTTATCCCAAGTACACGTGGTACAGGCCATGATAATCATGGTGGGTAGAAGTATAGGCGATGCTTTTACTGTAAGTGCACCACATGTCTACACATGTGAAAAGCAATTCGACTCTGCATTTACAAATGTGCCAGAGCCCCATTTGGTTGCTTGCACTTGCTGGTGGGGTTGGACTTTTGGAAGAATCGGGGGCCATTGGAGCATTTTTTAAACATAAAAAAGTGTCCAATGCGGGAATAGAATCCGGTTCGTAGCAGTCGAAAACCAACGGTTTAGACCATCCTTCCACCGACCCCCTATTATATAATAATTCTAACATATATATGTCGAAAATATTCATACAAGTTTGTATAAATTTGTTCGAGTTAGATGATGATCCATTGAATGTAGGAAGAGTGAAGAAACCCTAACTTGATCAGAATGAAAAAGAACAAAGAGACCATGAAGATAGTACATACGAGTACATACGTAGAGTATTATAATATAAAGTTTCTGGAGGATTATATTCATGTACTTAAAGAGATGTATCTTTCTTTAATTGTGCATCAGAACTAAAACCTCACTAGTGATGATAAAATAACACCAGAGTTTTGAAAAAAAAAAGCCAACTTCGATTTCATAACATCTCCTAAGAGAGAGTTATCAAATCGGTCGAATTTACTAAACAGTTTCTTAAGCTGATGATGTGGCAAGGGCGGATATTCAGGAAAGAATACAAGATAAAGTTGCAGGAATATTATATTCATGCACCAAAGAAGCGTCTATCTCTTTAATTCTGTATCAGAACGGTATACAGGTCTTATTTTTGTCTGAATTTTCTAAAACAGGTGTTGTGGCTCATTTTTAATAATTATCAGCGAAGGGTTTTACAAGGGTGATGTACAGTGTATCGTCCTGATGCACAATTAAAGGGAGAGATGCCCCTCTCTCTATAGGTACATATTATATCATTATTAGATGAATTCCCATTTGTGATCAATTTTCATGGAGACTGTGGTAGATGATTTGAAGAAATAGCCTTAGCATTTTTAAATCAAATTAATTATTTTTTTATTTAAATACAAACTAAAAATCAAAATGGTGGCTAATATTTACATCTACCAGCAAACGAACTAATTATATATATATACAGGGTGTACCAGGTAAATTGGGAATTTCAACAATGGTATTTTAACTGAAATTTTTTGCAAGTAAAAATTAAAATATCCGAATGAAATTTGACACAGTAGTAGATAAAAGGATATAGTTTTTATTTATTCAATGAAGTTTCCATTATTAGCTACAACAGTCTCGAGGCGAGTGCGGAATGAAGCACAGGCCTTGGCGACGATGACCTTGTCCATTTGGGTCATCACCGTGTGAACTGCTTTCTTGACAGACTGGATGGTGGTATGAGGAGCTTTGTTGACATCTCTCTCAACAACGCCCCATACATAGTAGTCGAGGGGATTGCAATCTGGAGAATTAGGGGGCCAAATATCAGGACCCCAGTGACTAGGGACGTTAAGTGTCAGCCACGATTGTGTCTTTTTTGCCTTATGGGCTGGAGCTGAGTCCTGTTGGAAGACATACTTCCTTCCTGCGGCCACCATGTCCATCCAAGGCTTCACAACGGTCTCCAGAACATTGATGTAGGTGTCAGCGTTCATCCTAAGGCCCTTCTCAAAGAAATGGGGAGGCATGACATCACCTTCACTGCTGATAACGCCAAGGACCATTACGGAGGCAGGAAATTTCGTGTGCATCACGACAGGTATCTCTGAGGGGTCTTTACAGATCCAGCGATCATTCCTGGGATTTACCTTTTGGTCCACGTCAAAGTTCTTTTCGTCAGAGAAGAACCTTAGCATGCCAAAAGAGTCGTGTTTCAGGTTGTTGAGGAGGGCAGCAGCCTTTCCTTTTCTGTTATTCTTCATATTCTCAGTCAGCAACTGACCTTTCCGAAGGGCATAAGACTTGAGACCAAGGTCCTCATGGATAGTTTTGACAATTGTCATAGAGCCAACGTCCATTTCCTTGGCTATGGCCCTCATGCTCTTCCCAGGATTTCCATCAATCTTCTCCTTGACATTTTTGACAAATTCTTCGCCTCTTACCCTGTCCGATCGACGCGAGTGCTTTTTCCTTGTGGCTATCCCCTCTTTGTTACTGTCGGCCTCATCAAACTGCTTCTTGACACGATAAATAGTGGTTTTGGGCAACTTAAGAAAATCCACTATCTCTTTGGGGCTCCTTCCGGCGCGCAGAGCAACGATGATGGGAGCTCGATTTTCAAATTCTCGGTTACTCTTCATCACTACACTGCGCACACATGTACTGTTGCATTTTACATGAATATGGCTACGTAATGAAAAAAAAACAAGTTTTTAATCTCAAGTAGTTTTTGTTTTATGGACTGTCAAAGTTAGTCCCAATTTACCTGGTACACCCTGTATATATATATATATATAGAACTTCTGACATAATTATAGCCACGCTCAACAAATTGAAACAGCAAGTAGGTAAACAGCGTGGTAAGTTTCTTTATTGGGAACTACGAGCTTTCGGACATCAGCTGCCCTTCATCAGGTACAATGGGTGGTTGGAAAAAGTGAACAAATATATACATGCAGTAAATTAGCATAAGAGACAGCTAACTAACATCTATTTAAAATAATTAAGAAATTTTATACACCAAATCACGACAGTTCTATTCCTCCCCCGTTTAAAGATGTTTGCGTCCTTCCGTTTTCTACTACGAATTCCGACATCGGTTTTTATCTGCGTAAATTTGGCATCCGCACGTTTTTTAAAAAATCACCTTCCCTAGGCACATCGTTACGCCATCCCCTCACAAAAAGCTCCGTCAGGCCCAGCCCCCAATCTTTCTCCAATGCCATCTACAGAATACCGTGCAACGACTGTCCACAATCATACGTCGGAGAAACTGGCCGCACCATTGCCACCCGTGTCCTAGAACACGAACGAAATATCCGTTCCCACGATCGTAAGTCACTACTATATCAACACAGCCACGAATTTAACCACTCTTTTAATCTACGCAACACGATTCCGGTATACAGTGAAGTTAAGAATAAATATCAACGTTTGGTCCTGGAGGCTCTCGTGTCTAACTCCATCCCTTGTTTTAATAGGAAAATAGATCTCCCCCCTCAATATACTGCTTTTTCTAAACTTGGCCACTGACATCTTATTTCGCTTCCTTCCTTCATTGTGCCTAGATGCCTACGCTCTTCTTCCCATCCTTTTTCTCGTGTTTTACCTTTTATCCGTCATACACAGATTTTTAGTCTATTTTTTAGAAATTTCGTATTTTTTAGAAATTTCGTACTTTTATCTTTAGTTCTTATGTAAATTTCTTAATTATTTTAAATAGATGTTAGTTAGCTTTCTCTTATGCTAATTTACTGCATGTATATATTTGTTCACTTTTTCCAACCACCCATTGTACCTGATGAAGGGCAGCTGATGTCCGAAAGCTCGTAGTTCCCAATAAAGAAACTTACCACGCTCTGTTTACCTACTTGCTGTTTCAATATAGAACTTCTATATTTTCAGGTCAGAGAGTTATCAAAAAAATACAAATTATTATTTATTTTAAAATAAAACATTGTGAAGTATTATTATTTTATATATTCATTATTTAATAAAAATATAGTTTTTAAACACTTTTAAAATATTACAAATAAAAAAAAAATGAAGAGCACGACTAAAGAGACCTTGGTTGTAACCACAAGTAGAAGCGTTGAGAAATGTAAAATATATATATGTGGTAACCGAGAGTCTCTCGCTGTGGTATGGTAACCGAAAGAGGCAAACCTTTAGTAACCGAGAGGGACATTCAGGGCGTGGAGTTTTCCAATACCTCTCTGCACCTAGGGAGTCCTTCAACGGTTCTCATAGAGTACAGGCAATCGTGGTCGAGGCAGAGTGGAAAGCCTGGGAATGTCCACACAAAAAAAACGAAGACACAGTTGCACTAGGAAAGTCCGTTAACAGATAAAATTTGAGCTAGGAGCGATAGAAGATATATGGAGATAGAATAGTTCTTACTGTTCTACATGGTCGATGAGGTGGACCTTGGTGACAACCGACGAAGGCTTACGCTGATGGTGAAGTGACTATATTTTTGGCTAGGACGGAGGCCTTATATATCTTTGCCGAGAAAGTATTGCATTTCAGCAGATGTGCGACAAGAGCGTGGATCGTCTGGCGACATTGTACACTGGCGCCGTCCTGACAGCTTCCTATCTATCTTCAGATGTTGTTTTGGGACTGCTACATCTGATTTTAGACGTTTTTGACTTCTATCTCTTGCTTCAGCTCAATTCTTAATCTATTAGAAAGTTTTATTTATTTATCCTCAGTTTGTACAAAGCACATTACATATGATGATGTAATGACGCATGTCAATAATGCGTATAATCATTTACAGATGTGTTTTTCAATTATACAACATGAAAATCTTGTTATAAGCTATATACAATATGAGTTTTTGGTTTAAATTACCATATATATATCTATATATATATATATTGTTTTGAAAATAGAGCAATCCATACTTAATTCATTAGATAATAAACGGCATATATTGGATTTAATAAAATATTTATTTTGCCAATATTTCGGCTGGCTGAACGCCAACCTTTATCGAGGCATCACATTTTTTGTAAACACAAACTCAGCGCCGCATAGTGTCATAATATCACAGTTGAAATCAATTAAAATACAGAGTAGGTGGGAAAAATTTGTGCATGAAAATATTATTATAAAAATGCAATCAAATAAGTAAAAAATCTTAAAATATTTAAGGAAAAAATTAGTTCTATCTTATATTCAAAAATTTGTAATAATTACATAAAAATAATTCATTAATAACTCATGGAGAGATAAATGTCAAAATATATGTATCTATTAAAACATTTGAAATAAATTTAAAATGATTTAAACAATACACTGTAAGAACCTTTTTTAAAAGGTTTAACAAAAAATGTGGGTATTTAAAAATTCATTTTAAAATTTATGGAGATCGATTTATATATAAGTAAAAAATATTTTATAAAATGCAATAAAATGGAAGTTAAAACAATTTAGGATGGAAATATGAGAAAAATAAATAAAAAAGTGGAAACTAAAAAGTTTAAATTATTGCATGTAAAATGTTATAAATTTAATGTATCAATACTTTTGCGTTTTGAAGCGAAAAATGTAAAAATAATTAAACAAGTAGTATGTATTAATTACAGGTTATTACTAATGTGTGAAAATATAATTTAAGAAATCGTGGGTATTACAACAAAATTTAAAAATTCATTAAAGCAAAAAAATTAAATAAAGCAAAGTTATGTAATTTAAAAAACGGCACCTCTCCCTTTAAAATAGTACATAATAAGTCAATTTAAAAATAAAAATTAACTAATTGAAATTAAAATAATTAGACAAAAAAATTAAGTAGATCTAAATGGTGTGTAGATGTCTGGTAATCTGGTATCTCTCCATGAGTTATTAATGAATTATTTTTATGTAATTATTACAAATTTTTAAATATAAGATAGAACTAATTTTTTTCCTTAAATATTTTAAGATTTTTTACTTATTTGATTGCATTTTTATAATAATTTTTTCATGCACAAATTTTTCCCACCTACTCTGTATTTTAATTGATTTCAACTGTGATATTATGACACTATGCGGCGCTGAGTTTGTGTTTACAAAAAATGTGATGCCTCGATAAAGGATGGCGTTCAGCCAACCGAAATATTGGCAAAATAAATATTTTATTAAATCCAATATATGCCGTTTATTATCTAATATATATATATATGAATGAATGTATGTGTGTCTGTCTGTCCTTTATACCTGACCAAACCACTCATTGGAACGCCATGAAACTTTGGGAAGTTATTTAGTATAGTACTGGGAAGGTTTCTAGCAATTAAAATTTTTGAAATATTTTTCGCATAAAAATAATCAAGATAAATATTCTAATTTATCTTTTATAATTCAACAATATGCTCTAAATATTATCATGATGATACGATTATTTTGTAATGTAGAAAATTAGGAAAGACAAAATTCAGGATCACACGGCAATTTATTTTTATATATTATACTATTCCTTTAATTTCCAAATACCGACGGAACCAATTAAATTGATTTTATTCAACTTATCGAATATTTTTAAAGGGACCGGGAAAAAATGTTCACTTTATCGAGAGATTCGTTAGACAAACCTTTACTCGGGTAAAACCCGGGCGAAGCCGGGTACATCCATACAAGAATAATGATACAATTCCAAGGCAAGATACTAGTTCTTTAACTTTCAATTACCGAGGGAACCAATTAATATTGATTTTATTCAACTTATCGAGTATTTTTCAAGGGACCGGGAAAAAATGTTCACTTTATCGAGAGATTTGTTAGACAAACCTTTACTCGGGTAAAACCCGGACGAAGCCAGGTACATCCGCTAGTATATATATATACTTTTCGAAAAATCTGAATAAAACTGAATAATTTAAGAATATCCATAATTCTCTCTCTCACAATGAGTCTAAACTATGTATAGAAATATTAATAAATAATGCTTTTTTTTTAATTCCAGTTTCTCTGAAAGTTTATAAATATGACTAGCCTATCGATATATTACGTAACAATATTTCACTCTTGGACGTCAACTTTGTCTACACATATATATATTACAGAAATAGCCAATTATGCAATAATTTTATAGCCAGAAAATCAAAATGTTCATACTTTTCGTATTATATATTTTTGGTTAATGTGGACTTTTATTTATTGTAATATATTATAAATTTATATATGCTGTGATATAGTTATACTTTGTGTATGTATATAGAATGGCGCCCAGATTCTACGAAAATACATAACATATTATTTTTCCATATCTGTAGAGAATATATATAGTCAAGAGAAAACAAATATCATTTGAAAGAGGAAAAATAAAAATCAGGTAAAAATTTTTCAATTATTTTTGTATGAATATTTTTAAGAGATTGTACATAGAGTATTAGCCTATTGAAGAGCAGTATATTTGCTCAAAAGCTTTCAAATTCAAAATTGAAAGAAACTTTTTACCTGATTTTTATTTTTCCTCTTTTAAATAATTTCTGGGTAACTATTGCCCACATAAATATATGTTATGTACAAGCATCATCATTCATTATCATGATCGTATCATTGTAACTATTAATATACTTTCTTGATATAAATATATTTGCTTTAAAATATATTATATTAAAAATAAGATGTGTTGCCCATTTATATATCCAGGGATATGCAAAATATTTTTAAATTTTTCTTCTGAGCAAAAAGGCAAATTTACATTTTATGATGACCATATTTTATTATGCTTTTTTTGACATATAAAAACATGAAATTATTCTCACGTAAAAATTATAAAAATGTTTACGTTATGTGATTAATATTTTCTGCTTGATCTTTATATAGATTTAATTCTAAATCAAGTGTATTTTTAAATTAGTTAATTTATATATTATATTTTTTTATTAATGTATCTTCACACAAATAAGCTAATAAAATTCGTAGAAGGATTTAAAATTATTATTTAAAAAAAAGATATTGATTTTCACCTATAAAATCTCATTTTGTGAACATGTAAATAAATATAAAATAAAAGGATTTAAAAGCGCGAATGTTTCTTTTATACATAAAACGAACTTCTACTGTCCTTACTGCGATGAAAAAATATATTGGGAGGGCTTGGCTCATCAGTGGTGAACCCTCCCAGCGGTTTCGCCAATTTAAGGGTTCACCACTGATGAGCCAAGCCCTCCCAATATATTTTTTCATCGCAGTAAGGACAGTAGAAGTTCGTTTTATGTATAAAAGAAACATTCGCGCTTTTAAATCCTTTTATTTTATATGTATAGATGGCGCGTTATTGCTTTATGTAAATAAATATTCCCATTCATACTCAGTAAAAAACTTCCAAGTTTAATAGACAGAGATTTTACCTCTCTATGTTCTCGAAAACACACAAGATTCCACAATAGAAATAAACACAATTCAAATTTATTCTCATTTCTTTTATTATATTAGATTCTTAATTTATTTTGCTATATATATATATGTCATAATATATACTCTTCCTGGAATAATAAAGCAAACCTACAGTCAACACAGAGAGAGATGAGCAGCTAAAGTACGGTCATTTAAGACTCCAGCGACATTCCAAGGGGCGACCAGAGGGGCCCGTGAGTTCTCGGGACTATTAAGACAGTTGGAGGATTTGTTCGACAAAAACGGCCGCCCGGCTGTTGCCGGGCCCGGCGCTCTCCCTCTCTCTCTGGTTGCCTGGGTTCCTCTACCAACTTGTGGTGTGATTATTTCTCTTCCCCCACCTTATTATTATATTATTGCCACATATATATAAAGTTTAGTTAAAAGTAGAATATCTATACATTAAATCTTTAAACTGCCAGATATCTAGAATACATAACGGATATTTGAGTAGTGCTTATTTTTAGTCAAATATATATATGAATAAAAATTATGATAGAAAATTAACAATGAGTTTGTTGAAAATTAAAGCATGAATTCAAGCAAAGTCCCTCTACTATGGGCTTAATATGAATATGAAGGGGGCGTATGAACTGTTTACAAAAGAAATAGTTCAATTTCTCCCTGTCATATTTCAATTATAAGCCCTTAGAATACCTTATTGGTGTCAGTAAAAAGAAAGAAATAACATTGTTACTTTTCTCTATTGTAGGTTTTATAATATTTGAGAATTGTATCCAAAATAATAGGTATATTCTCTAGATTGAACCAATAACCAAATTTTAAACCTTACAGACATTCTTTATAATTATAAAACGAAAATTGCAATTAAACCGCGAATGTTTCTTTTAAACGAAAAATCGACATTTATTTTAAAGAGAAATAGCGATTATTTCTAACTTTAAGGATGAGGTATGATAGGATGAATTGTGAAGAGTAATGACAAACGGAAAAATAAAAGTGACCAGGGATGGGAAACGAACCCAGTGGACATGGCATCTGCCCGGTAAGCGGAACACTGTGGGCTCGCTTCCCATCCCTGGACACTTTTATTTTTCCGTTTATCATTACTCTTCACAATTCATCCTAAAATACCTCATAGGAATAATCGCTATTTCTCTTTAAAATAAATTTCGATTTTTCGTTTAAAAGAAACATCCGCGGTTTAATTGGAATTTTCGTTTTACACTCCTAGGCCGCGTTATATTGTATTTTAAATTCTTTATAATTTGGAAAATGTCTCCTTGCCCTAACTATTTATATCGTTAATTTTGATATGTATTTCTATACAGACACCTATAGATAATTTTGTCCATAGTTCCCTTAACACATCCCCTCACTGTATACTTTCATATATGCAAAGTATATATAAATTATCTTTGCACATAGTGGGGCAGTCTGGGAGGGTTTACCACTGATGATCCACAATGTCTTCCCCCTATTCAATTTTCAATCGTTGCAGTCCAAGGTCTAAATAAATAGCTCTAACTATATATATATTATAGTGTTAAAATATGTCAAAATTTCCAGGGATAACTTGCATAGTTAGAATGAAGATGATAAATGGTTATTCTTCTCACTTATAACCAACCGGAGCAGTGACCCTACCCATCCTGATGTTTTTCCCGGAAAGAACAGAGTGACGATATGATCTCCGTGTATAAAACTTGAAATATCTCTTTATGCTTCCCTACGTTGCCTAGCAACGCCCAGAGCCGGCCTGTGATTGGTCAGACGCACCGGCCGCTCCTTGGAATTCGAAACAGCACTTAGGGAGGTAGTAGGGGCGGGCATACCCAACTTTTTATTCTCTCCTCCTAATTTGATTATTTCTGGAACATTGCGGATCTAATTTGATAGATTGCGCGTGAATATATACATATTTCACTTCTTTCTTTTTCCTTCAAAATTTATCTATATTTTACCGTGTGTATATTTACTTGTTTCTACATCTACCTTTGTCTTATTAGCCTTGACTAGCTAGGGCCAACGTTTGTACATTGGTTATATTCGCGCCTTTTTGCTAGGGCGTTATAAATTTATGTATTAAGAACAAAAATACATATTCTGATCGCTAACGTGAGCTTTTAAGATGACAGAGCGCCATCTAGTGTGACAAAAATCACCTAAACATTGGTTTAGCTTGCTTCAAAGATATTTAGCCAATCCAATTTCTTGATAAATTAAGAAAGGTCAACCACGTACGCGTTTCAGTCTGTTGTTCCTCGTCAGCGTGGTTCCAGAGGATTCCTGAGAAATCAAGAAATGTGTATTCAAGTTAAATATGAGTAAAAAGTATAATAATTACTTTTCAGGGGAGTCTATAATGTGCAAGTGGATATTATATCTGTATCGATCTGAGGTATTCCTTTCGGTTTGAAGTTGTCATAAAGGGAGGTAGTGGGAGACTAATTTAGATAGGGGTTCTTTCATAGTTGAATATCGCTAAATGGGAATGCATCTGAAGGATAATGTAGATAAGGATTCTTCTTTATTCAAAGATCGTGATAATGGCACGTAGTGAGAGGCTAATGTAGGTAGGAATTTTTTTCATTTTCGAAGATTGCCATAAAAGAGCATAATGGGAGGCTAAAATGTCATTAGGGTTTATTTCTTATTGAGGTTCTCCATAAGGGGCGTAGTTAGAAGCTAATGTAGATAGAGGTCCTTTCTTATTTAAAGATCGCCAAATGGAGAGGTAGTGAGAGACTAATATTGGTAGCGGCTCTTTCATAGTCCAAGATCGCCAAAAAGGGGTGTAGTAAGAGGCTAATGTAGGTAGGGGTTCTTTCATGGTCCAATATCTCCATAAAGAGGCGTAGTGTGTGAGAGGATAATGTAGATAGAGGTTCTTTCTTATTTGAAGATCGCCATAAATGGACGTATTGAGAGACTAATGTAGATAGGAGCTCTTTAATAGTCCAAGATTTTCATAAAGGGGCGTAACAAGAGGCTAATGTAGGTAAAGGTTCTTTCTCATTCGTAGAACGTGAGAAAAGAACGTAGTGAGAGGCTAATGTAGATAGTGGTTCTCTGTAGATCAGGAACGTGCGAAGATGTCGTAGTCAGAACCTAATTTAATTGTTAGTTGTGAAATATATATTATATCAAAATACACTCTTGTGAATTGATATTTCGAGTATTTCAAGCTGATATATTCAAATTTAAAATATAAGATCACATTTCAATGTGCATGTGGTTTGTCCCTGGACACTGGCAGCTTTGTGTCAGTGACACAGATTTGGTTATATCAGAAAGCCTACCAGGAGACTAAGGGTTAAAGGTGATGCCCTTCATCAGTCCTGGGCAGGCTTTGATTTCTTCCTGTGTGAGATCTACAAGCAATTCATTAAAATATATTTTCGTCGAAACATAAAAGAAATTAACAGTCTACTGGCCGAAGTTTCTCTTATTCCAATAACGATGCAAATGCCAGCCGGGCAACTTCTATCTTCAAGATTAATTCTTTCTGTTTGTAGAAAAGGTGCAGAAATGATTCATAGTGTTCCGTATATTTTGACGAGAGAGGTGACCCTTTAATTTTCTATAGATCAATAACCTCCAGAAAATAAAAGTTTGTGGGGGTTGAATTAATTTCGTGTCATTCGAAAAGTATAGCATTTTCTATGCAAATATCAAACAATCCTAATATATGTAAAACTTTAAATTATGGCTTAATATATAGTAGTTGAACAATTCCGAATTGGAAAATTTATCAATTTATATATTTTACAGAATCCGGTCATATAATTTTAAATATAAAATTATATATTTTTAGATTAATATAAATATAATATGAAAAGTAAAAGTAAATATCAGGTAAAAAGTTTCTATTAATTTTATACTTTCAACCTGATGTTTACTTTTTCCATTAATGTCTATTGCTCAAATAAATATAATTATACACAATTCTATAAAATCCAAACAAAAAATATTTTCAACACAAATTTTTATTCGAAACATGAAATAAAAATGCATTCAATATAAAATATGCAAAACAATTTTGGTTCCTTCGCCTCTCAAAAACCGTTTTCAATTTTTAGTTGAAAATTTGCTGATTTGTGAAAATTGCTGAAAGTTCGAAGTCAGCCAATGAGTTTTTAGACTATTGATCACCATAATTTGAGGCACCATTTATATTGATGGGAAAGCTGGCTATAGAAACTAGAATTTGAAAACTATAGAAATATATATTTAATTTGAAATATAGTACTAAAGTGGAAAAGTACTGGGATCAGGTTGTTAAATTAAGAAAAAGGAATCTTCTGATCGTGCAAATAGAAGATGCTGATGGCTTGTTCCATCTGTAGAAATGAATATTACTATTGTTTGATTTTTGATTATTTCATAATTGGCCAAATACCCATTCTTGATTAATCAAGAAATACCGTCTACGTGGTTAGCATTTTTTGAATAACCAATAATGAGTATTTGGCTAATTCTGGAATAATTAGAAATAAACGAATAGTTGATATTTATCCCGAAAGATGGCGCAAGCCAATAGCAACTTTAAGTAGCAAGATTAGGAGATTCCTTTTTCTTAATATATCTAATTGTTTTAAAATAGATTTACAATATTGTTAAAGCATATCCATGTTTATATGAAAAAGTATTCTATATACAGTTACGAGCGTCATGCGTCATGTCTTCATCTCTGTCACCGTTTGCTTTTTTTGGAATGGCGCTCTCCTATTGGTTGGCTACGATCACGTGGCTACGATGGCGCTGCCACTACGCGAGGCATTTTGTTTTCGACTTTGCCCCCTCCCCCAACTCGCTTTTTGGTTTTTGTAACTATTGTGTTGGAGCGGGTCGCTCCTTAAATAAATGCATATATTAGTTAATAACTAAATGGAATCCTCTCTTTCTTTTTCCCAGTAAGAGACGCCTACGGAAGCCAACAGTACATAGACAGATAAAGCACATAGGCTATAGTTATTAACTAATTTATGCATTTATTTAAGGCGCCAATTTATAATTGTAACAAATAGTATTTGAATAAAAACATTCAATCGGGTAAAACACGGGCGTTGCCCGGGTCATTCGGCTAGTAATATATATTGAAGAAGAATGACAGGGGAGTCGGGGAAAAGAGTTTCTCTCAGACCTGTATATCTTCTTCAATAGCCAATAGGGAGATTATCGCTGTCAACAACAACAACAAAAGCCTTTATTTAGGGCATTCCGCCCCATATAGGATTCGCCGTATTTACACATCGACAAAAGGAGAGGGAAGAGGAAGCATTTACAACAAAATGAGGTTGTCTCACATTCAGTTACCTATTTACAGATAGGTCATCCTCCAGTATCCTTTGCCCTGCATTCTTTCTTATGCGCCCAGCTTCTGTGCAGAACTTAAAGTATCTAACAATCAGTAATTCATCATCCAGAGCTGAAGAGAGAAGTTGACATATGCGATGGTATCTAGAGTGACCAAAGTTAGTGCTTGGGAAAATTTCAGTACTTTTTTCTGTTAAGAGAGTGCATTGGAAGAAATAGTGAACCAAATTATCATTCATAAGATCCTTACAAAGTAAACAGTTCCGGCCATTTTCTTTCCAGAAGTCTTTTCTTTCTTCCCTGAAAAATTGCCATAAAACTCTATGTTGTGCAACTAGTCTTTTGTTGGGAAGCGAGATTATCGCTGTCTAATAATATATATGCCTGTATTCATCCTATATCGAATATTCAACTTTGTTTGCAGTTATATAAATAAAACTCTATTCAATATATCGTTCAAAATAAAAAAAATAGTTTATAGAATTTCTGAGAGTTATTTCCGAATGATAAAAGTAGTATCTATGAGTGCTGTTGCCTAGAGATTCACTATAATGTAACCATTTTAGTTTAAATATTATAAAATATCAGAACGCTACAAAAAAAAATGGAAATGTATGTTTGATTTTATAAACAATAAGATTTTTTATCATTGTTTATTATTAGCATAATCTATTTGTTCGCATCAGCATAATTTAATCTAATCTTTGATAGAGGGCGCTGTTCGTGAGCTAAGTAGAATAATTTGAATATATAGTTTTAAAAATTGATTTATATATTTTTTAAAATAGCCTATCGTCTTCCCCGTATTTTTATTTACCTATGTATGGAAATTTTGGTTTGAATTAGTAAACTACTGCGGATTTGTATACTGGACATACAAACAAACAAACATACAAACATGGATTTTTATATATATAGACTAGACGGGTAACCCGGGCTTCGCCCCGGGATTGACCTGTGTGCATATCTACCCGATTGATATATATTCAGATTAAGAAAAGAATTTCAGCTAAAAAGGTACCTTTACTTCTAAATATTTAATTTACTCAAAAAAGAGGGTTACTCTTTCTTTAAAAAAATAATTGACCATTATTTGATTTAGAAAATATGCCCAACATATAACATATAACATATACTAGCGCTCTCACAATCAGACTGACACGTGCCTTTCACATCTAAAAATTTATCTATACTTTTTATCATAATATGAGCAACTAAGAAAATTTCGTAACATTATATAGAAATAGTTAAGTCATCCTATTTTACTAAAAAGCTTTTAAGTTTGTGAAAATATAATACACTAAATAGAAATTTGAGTTCAAAATTTGAAAAATAAACATGTATCAATATTAAGATTAAAATATCAGACTTCCTTGGATAAGTTACTTTTATAAATTATAAAAAGTAACTTATACCGGAAGCCTCCTGATATTTTTACCTTAATTTAGATATTTGTTCTTCTATTTAATGTATGTTCATATATCAGATATCTAATTATAATATTTCAAAGATATTTGAGGCGTACATTACGTTGTTTCGCTTACGTTGTTAGTTATTGCCTGATTACACTGGTCAACAACATTTTTGCCCAAGAGAACCTGTTTCGCGTGTAACCTTTTATGCGGAAATCAAAAATCTAATCAAAAAATTTCCATCGTCCATGGTTTTTTCGTTACAGCCTTTTTTTGTATTGGAATAAATACAGCAAAAAAATGCAAAAATATTACGTAAGAATTTTTGCATGAACCTTATTACATTACACTGGTTTATCAAAAATTATTTTTGTCCCAAAAGAAACAGCATCATATCTAAATTTAACTCTTTGTGCTGATTCCAAATATACCATTAGTTATTTTCTATCACACAAGATTTTTGGAATACACATACTTGAAATTTGTAAATGTTTTTAATATATAGGCCTATATGAATGAAATATATTTATTTTATTGAAAAGTAGTGACAGTGGATTTTCTTCTATATTTTGCTGCAGTAGTCAGCAAGCATACCGAGACTCCATTCACCTTGGTACCGGTTCTTCATTCTTGATATATTTTGATAAAACCTCTCACCATGCTCATCGCTAACTGCACCAAAAATTCCTGGAAAGAAATCCAGATGTGAATGCAGGAAATGGATCTTGAGAGACATGTTACATCCCAGTGCCTTGTAAGAAAGCAACAGATCATTAACTATGTCTCAGTAATTTTCAACCTTGACACTTCCAAAGAAGTTCTTGCAAAGGTTTCTAAAGGATTTTCATGCTTCTGCTTCAACTTCATTCAAACAATTTTTGAAAATATCCATCCTGCAGCAATTCTCGAATCTGAGGTCCAACGAAAATGCCTTCTTTAATTTTCGCATTACTTATGCTAGAACATTTTTGTTTTAGGTAGGCAAATCCACTGGCATATCGATTAATTGCCTTGACAAAGTTCTTCATTAATCCCATTTTAATATGTAATGGTGGTTTGTAAATATTTTCTGAATCCATCAGGAAAGGATTTACAATATTTTTATCTCCTGGAGTAAAGATCTCACGGTTTGGCCAGCTTTTTCTTAATGTAATGCCATTCCCTCTCTCTGCTACCCCACTCACACAGAAAACAACAAATATTTGTATATCCAAGCTGTAATCCACGCAAGAGAGCAATGACTTTCAAATAACTGCATATTTTCCAACCGTATCTTTCATATTCAATCTTTTTCAAAAGCAGTTTCATGTTTTCGTAAGTCTCTTTCATGTTGGATGCATGTGCTATTGGCACTGATGAGAACTTATTTCCGTTGTGAAGGATAACAGCTTTCAAACTAATTTTTGAAGAATCAACAAATATAAAAACGCCACTCTTCTGTATCATGGTCATGACCAAGCGCTTCCATTAGACTAACATCATCATTGCAATATACTAAATCATTCTCCTGTGAAAAGAAGTCTTAAAATTCATCATGACGCTTGCGAAAAAACATACTTTTGTGTCTTTATGCAGCAGATTCGAGCCTTTTAACTTAGAGCCTCAAAGTTCACTCTGTTTTTTGGATAAATCTAAATCACGTACGAGGTCGTTCAAATCTCCTTGGGTTATCAAATGAGGTTGGGATGAAGCACCTGCTTCAAAATTTGTGTCATCCGACTGTTGCTCTCATCTATCTGAATCATCGTCATTAAATATTACATTTTCAAGAGGCTGTGGCACAGGTAAAATATCACTATGAGGAACCGGTCTCATAGCAGAAGGCAAATCTGGATATTTAACTGTATGTCTTGATTTGGATGTAATACCTGTAGTCTTAAAAAAATAAATAAATAACAGTCTGAAGAATGGTCTTTTGGTTCCCTCCATATCATTGACACCGCGAAAGGCATATGACTTTAATCCACCCTGTAAGACGTCGAGCACAAATTTCACAACAATGGAGATGAGGATCTTGGTCACCGACTTTACAGCCAAAATAAAGTTGATAGCACTTTTTGATGAGCGGTAAAAGTTTCGCCTTTGAACTTTGAAAGTTAATTCCCCACAAATGTAACAGAAAATATCAGGAATATTAATGCAACGCCTCAGCCTATTGACACAGTCTAGTGCCCACGATTTATAAAAGCAAATCGATAGAGAAGAATAAACTGATCACTTCAAATTTCCCTGTCACTTCTTATGCAAATCTATTAATCAAATCGTTAGATTCAATTTAAATATATATATTAAAACTGTTATTCAGCAAATATAATTCCAGAGCTTGTCATTATATTTGAGTTGAAAGCAAAACAGATTGCATTATAAAATAAACAAATTTAATTATTTGTTATTTAAATCAATATTTATGATTCTTAAAGAGCAAAATTTAATTAATAACAAATAAAATAAAGCTTTTGGCTCCACATATCAACTCTTCTTGTCAACAATAAAGCGCTAGCTAATGTAATGATGTTTACTTAAAAAATGGTTACGTAACATTGTCTGCATTATTACTGTATATACCAATTTATAGAAAAAATGGTTATCCTGCAAAAACTATGGGTGATGGAAAACTTCTGATTTCATTTTTGAATTCAGCATGAAAAGTTACATTAGAATCAACATCAGGTCAACATCAATCAACATCTCCGGCAAAAAAAGAATTTGTTTTTGTAGACCTGTGTTATATTTAAAGAATTATTATATAGATTTATAATACTAGATATATTAGAAATATAATTTTAAAATGATAAAAATGTTATAAAATGCTGTGTCCACAAAAACTAAATACAATAACGAAACTATTCTGACATGGGTTTTCTTGCCTCAGCATAGAACGGTGTTACGTAGTGGAATAATGCGACAGGAGTTGAACAGCAATTATCTTGTCCGTCTTTGTAGCGGTTGAGATCGAAGGCAGTGATTTATAGATGGATGAATCGACAATTACGGCTGTAGCAGCAGACTCTAATGACACCGATGAATCTTTAATAGTTCCATACACTCCACAATAACCTCCGTGACTCACTCTTAATTCCATCGACCAAACTAATGTTATATAACTTTTTTTTCTCAGATATTATCACAGCTAATTATTTATTTCATCAATATTAGTGATTTTTCCAAGATTTGGATGATTAAATTGTCAGCACTCTCTTCAAGAACATAGCGATCTTCCCCGAATTCTATGATAATAACCTTGTAAGAAAAACGCGCAGCTATTCATTCTAAATTGCCATCGGAAGCCGTTTTGCTTATTATTTAGATGTATTGTAGAGGGTTTTACTTTTCCGAATTTAAAGAAATTTAAATTGACTCAAAATTATAACCTTTTAAGAGACATAAATAATAAAATATGAATCATATGCATCTCTGTTTTATTTTACATTTCTCTCCCTCTTTAATGGTACTAAATACAGATTCTGAGACTACAAATATTTGGCAAAATAGCTTTTTCCTCCGTTGAACAGTAGACAATCGATTGCATGTCGGTTTTCTGCAATTCCTTTTTTTTTTGGTCCCTCAAATTTTATAAGCGAATTGTTTTTAAGAACAAATATATATATTTCGAAAATAGAGCATCCATAAGTAAATCTTTAATTTTGGAAATTTTGGATTTAAATATTTATTTTTCCAATAGTTCAGTTGCCTGAACGCCAACCTTTATCAAGGTATTATAACATATTAATGTGTGTCAAAAACAAACTCAGCGCCCTGAACTCGGCCGACTGAAATATTGGTAAAATAAATGATATTTTGATCCAACATATGCCTTTTTAATTAAATATATATATATATATATATTATATTTATATCTCATTTAGCTTGCTAATCTAATAGAATTTCCTTTTTATATATAAATATTACTATTATTAAAAGTTTTAAATATAGTTATATCAATATATAATTCCATCTTATCTCACTCTATAATATCAACTTAATTTAAATTATATTTAAGATTTAAAATTTTATTTGATAAACTTTATTATTTACATTATATATATATATATATATATATATATATATATATATATGAAAAAATAGTACAAATGTGATATTGCACTGGGATAAGGTGCATATATTTAGAAAAAGGCATCTCCTTATTGTGCAACTGAAAGTTTCTGATGGCTTGCGCCATCTATCGGAATAAATATCAACTATTCTCGTTGATTTTGGATTATTCCAGAATATTTATTCCTGATATTTATTCCGATAGATTGCGCAAGCCATCAGCAACTTTCAGTTGCCCGATAAGGAGATGCCTTTTTCTAAATATAATATATATATGTGTGTGTGTTTAGTATATATAGGTGCTGACTTTTCAAATAAGTTACTTCAATATTCTGTTTATGTATTGAGATATTAATTCTATAAATATCGTTCTACACCTTTTTAGAAATAACCATAACTGAATTCTTTCTACGATATTAAATCTATAGAGTAAAAGATCTGGTGAAAAAACATTACAAGCGTAAAGTGAAACCTTCTCGACCTGACAATGAAGGACTCTGATTTTCAGATTTCAATTTTTATTATTTTCTATTTACATAATATCGCTTGACTTCTACACACTTGGTCAAGTTTTTCTCCAAAATCAGTATTCATTCCCGGGAAAGAGAGTCAGGAAGGCTATTAAAATATTCATATACTAGTATAGCCTTCTCAACGTCTTCATTGGACGCGAAGCGCTTTGTAGAAACACATTTCTTTAGGTTTGGGAAGAGATGAGTCTGAGGGTGCCAAATCAGGAGAATAGGGGGGATGGCCGAGCAAATCGTACTTCAAATCTCGCAGTTATCCCATTTTCGAAATATTTTGGGCAGGTGTGTTGCGTTCCCGATTGGAATGCCATCTCTGGTTCACCTTACCTTCTTACATACACTATGTGTGTTCCTTTAAATGGCACAAACTGGGAGCCTTTCGAGTTCCACGACTCCTCCTCAGACCATTTCACTAGTTATTCAATTAAATTAAATGTATGGAATACTTTTTAACATTTGGTCGTTTCGTATCTTTCTGAAATTTCGATGAATGTCAACATATTATAATTATAATTCATATATCTAACGAGCTATCACCTTTCTGAACAACAAGATCACTGATATCAAAAATGACTTGAACTGATCTCTAACTTCCATTGAGAGATAGAATATTCAGGATTCAGGACACTAGGATTCATCATTGTAGGCGATATTTTATGGGAGATATATAAACACATATTATTAGAGTTGAGAGAGAAATACACTCATGGACAAAATATAAGGAAGTTGTACCTTTTATAATGTATATCAGGATTCATACAATAACTCTGAAAGATATTTGATACAGAGTGACCTTATTTGAAGAGACATGAGATAACTAAACGTGAACAACATTGCTTCTGTATCCTTAAAAAAACTGACGACAGGCGATGCCAAATACCTTTAACTTCCTTGAGGTTTTCCCATGAGTGTATATATTCCCACAAATTAAAAATCTAGTAATATTACGTGTATCTATATATCAAAATTTCCAAACGAGGATATTATCTAAATCAACTACATAGGCACATACTAATTTCTACCCATGAGGGCCAAAACACAAGTGGCGACGAAGTCCAAACGTGACATATCGGAAGACGTGGTACAATAAATAAAATGCACAGCAGCGGCGGCGGCAGTAATTAAAGGTTAGAGTATAATTTAATTACAGGAGTGAGGGCCAGACAATTTGTTAAGAGCGTCTGTCGCGGAATAATATTTGGAAGAGGACCACACCCAGCTTGTTCCACCTACTGCCATCGACCCACCGCCCTCTATCGGAGCACTTCCTAGGAGAGAGCTCTTCGCTTCCTGACCTATTCTTCACATTGTTTGGAATTCTCATGTCCTTCCGTTTCGAAATATCTGTTTCATGACTTTCCACAATGCCCCAAAGACCAGCCTTTTCGGCACGTTGATGAGGGCCAACAGCCCGAAACGCATGCGTGATTGGTTTTTCTTGATTAATCAAACAATGGTATTTAGAAATTTCTGGACCTTCAGATGATGCGAGCAATCAGAATATTCTAGTTGCATGATCAAAAGATGTCTTTTTTCCTTACATTAGTTACATATTTGTCCTCATCTATAACATCCTTTATTCTCTTTTAAGTTCCTTATTCAGCTCTTATATTTTCCATTAGAAATCATGATAACAATTTAAATAGGTCTCCGCATTCAAATATCTTTTTCAAACGAATTTTCGAACATTTCTCAGATAATGTATTATATATATAGTTGCACATACCGACTAATATCAAACAGAGATATTAACAGACACTTCACAATATCATTTTCCATTGTGTCTTAGACCTGTTCTTAGATCATTCATTTCATCTTAGTTTTTAACATCGAACATCATTTATCAGAGATTCATATAAGATCCCACATATTTTACATCATTCTTTTTCCCCCTCATGTTCTTCAGAGATCGGTTTTCAGATAACCTATCTCATTTTAGTTGAACACATTAACCGTTATTTCTTAGAGTTTTATATGTCCCCACGCACTCTACATTTCCCCCTGATTCTTACGGTCAGTTCTTAGATATTCTATCTCACTTTAATTATCGACCATTCGGGCCTTCAAGCAGAACTCTTTACACTTTGAATATCATTTTTACTAAGTTTTTAGCCGTTATAAATTAAATTTTCTCAATTTTGCACTGATCAAATTATTTAACCCAACTTCGCATTTTTTCTACATTATTTTTTCTACTGAGTCCTAAAATAACTTCTTATATCATCTCTTCATTCTTAGTTTTTATATATACATTGACCATTATCTACATGAAAAGACACACGCACATATTCTGCACTCTATATTCCATTTACTCAAACCTTTAGATAGGTCCTTAGATCATTCCTGCCTATTTTTGTGAAATCTTGAACCCGCTCTATTAGAGCTTCCTCGCATTCTTAAATTTATTTTTCTACCCAAACCTGTAGTCAATTCTTATATAATTCATGCCTTTCTTATAGACATCTTCCACCTGGTCTATAAGGGATATATACAGGTCTTTCATTCAGATGTATTAATGATGAATGTTCTATTGATCAGGAATCTTAGCTTTTCTTTCGAAAATGCTATTGCTATCATATATATATATATATATATATATATATATATTAAAAATAAAAAAGGCATCTCCTGACCACGAGCACATATCACGGAGCAAGCTAAATAAACGTTTAGTTTATTTTTGCTCCACTAGATGGCGCTCTGCCATCTGAAAAGCACATGTGCTCGTGGTCAGGAGATGCCTTTTTTATTTTTAATATCAACACCTGACCCACTTATCTTTTATTTTTTTCTATTGTTTTTTTCATATATATATCAATGAAAGATACCAACAGTATTAATAGAAAAATTGACATACCTCCGTTATATCTACAGTTCAAATCGATTTAAAATTATTTTATTATACTTATTAGGAATCATATATTATTTTTAATTTTTATAAATGTACATATATAGTCTATTCAAACAACAACAACAAAAAAAGCCTTTATTTAGGGCCACTCGCCCTATACAGGATTCGCCAGTTCACAAGGGATAGGGAGAACACTGTGAGGCCTTTTTCCGGGATATAGTCTTGTGGAATCCAAATATCGCCATCGCTATATACCTATTCTTTGATATTTCATTAATCAGTGCCGGAAATGAAGGACAAAGTTGCCCCGTTTTATCATTTAGTTTTCGTCTTTCCTCAGACAGAGCAGCACAGTCAAATATGTAATGCAACATCTCCGTTGTTATTCCTGATCCACAGAAAGTGCATTTCAGGTCTTCACGCCTCAATAAAATCAAATGGTGTTCTCTGAAAAAAATTGAAAGGGTTCTAAATTGTGCAATTAATCTGATGATAGGAAAAGGGAGTTCAGTTAAGAAGTATTCTTCGGTGGTAAAGGTTGTATATATGTCTCTATAGTGGGAATATAACTTTGATTGGGTTATTCTTGTTAGGTCGTTTTGTATTGATTGCTCTATGGCAGTTCTTAATATTCCAGGGATAGCATTCCTTAGTGAGTCAGGATCATTACAATAAGTAAGCCACGAAGATCCGTTATTATTAAGTAAATTGCTTAATTGTTTTATAAAACCGATGGGCGCACCTGTAGCACAGGATAATTGCCTCATTCTAGTTAAACAAATTCGAGGCAGTCTATTTGTATCCATACTCAGCACCCTCAGCCAATATTTCAAGGTCAATTTCAGAGCTGTTATTATTAATGAGACGCGGCCTGTTTCTGGTCTTATTATGTATCCTGGTGTATATCTAGGCAAACTCAAAAACCTACGAATAAATGTATCTTGTATATGGTCTAATAAATCTTTATACTCTGTTGCCCAAATTGGAGCAGCATACATCAAAACAGCCATCACAATTGAGTCAAACAGTTTCATTGCAGAGTTTAGTGAATTAATTTTTGATTTCGCCAATATTGGGGTTGTAGCATTTATTGCCGCAAGTGCTTTTCCTTTGAAAAAGTTTGCGGCTTGAGTGGTTTTAGTTGTACTGACCAGAGGGTATCCCAAGTAATTATATCTTCTTGTTACCGTCAGAGGTTTACCATTCCAGTACCATCTATCTTCTCTTGAGGGTTTACCACCATTGCGAAATACCATAACCTTCGATTTAGACTCGTTCAGTGTCATTTCGTTCACACCAAGATATTCCTTCAATATATTAATCTTTTTTTGGAGGTTTAACCTCGACTCCCCTATAATAGCAATATCATCTGCATACATCAGCAGGTGAACATCACCAAATTCCGGAAGGTATACACTCGTCAGATCTGAGTTGTCATACATTTTAATCAGGTCCGTCATAAATAATATAAAAAGTAATGGCGATAGTGGCTCTCCTTGTAAAACGCCCGAATGTATCTTAATATTTTCTGTAATTGAACCCCTCCATCTGACTGCCACAGTCGCCTGTTCGTAGTAATTTCTAATTGCATGTATAAATTGATAGCTCACGCCCAGATTGGTTAATTTCTTCCAGAGTAATGAGTGAGGAACTGTGTCAAATGCTTTTCTCAAATCAACAAAAAATACATATAATTTTCCTCTCTTTTTCCTCAGTGAAAGTTGTATTAGAGAGGTCAATGTGAATATCAGGTCCAAACACGATCGTCCCCTTCGGAAACCCGCCTGATTTTCTGGAATGACGTTTCTTCTTTCTACCCATTCATTCAGTCTTGATCTTAGTATTGTTGTAAAAAGTTTCGAAAAATTACTTATCAGTGCTATACCACGGTAATTTGAAGGGTTGTCTTTGTCACCGCTTTTAAAGATTGGATGTATGATCGATTTAGTCCATATTGTAGGATAGTGTCCCATTATCAGAGCTCTATTGTAAAATTGTTCTAATAAACCCATGTATGAGTCTGGGAGTATTTTTATTATTTCATTGGGGATGTCATCAGGTCCACTTGCCTTGTTATTCTTCAAATCTCTGATTGCCCTGCCTATCTCTTCAGAAGTTATCTCTGGATCAAGTATTGGGTCGCTCGGCGAGATCCTCACTTCTATATTACAGATCTTCTCTTTTTCCTCAATACTCATTAATTCGCAATAAAATTCGTGCCATTCCTGTACAGTAATTTCTCCTTGAATTTTTGTTGCTCCTTTAAATAGCGCAATGGTCTTCCAAAAGGACTTTGAATCTTTAATATTTCTCAATATTTCTTGTTTTTCCTGAATATATTTCCTTCTTTTATCATCTAATAAACCGAGATATTTCTTTCTATGGAGAGCATAGCTTTCAAGGTCTTCCTTCCTGTTGGTTCTACGGAATTCCTTCAGACTTTCTTTTGTTAGCTTTTTCATATCGTAACAGTTTTTGTCAAACCATGGCTTAGATTTTCCGGTGGCACCCTTAGTTGAGTACATTATTCCTGATGTTGACATTGCCTCGGTAATTCTTTGAGTGAAAGTATTTACGGAGCTATCGAGATTTGATATTTTTACTACTTGCAATTCCTTTAATTCCTGTTTAAATGTCTTAAATCCCCCAGCTGTCCATCTGTATCTCGTAACACCATATTCTTCTCCCTTAGATTTGTTTTCATAGGTGTTTTGGACTGTTAACTTCAGGATAAGAGGAAGGTGATCTGAGTACATCTGGGTTTCTATCCTGAAGTCTAATATTTTTTCCAGTATTCCTTGGGAAACTATGCAGTAATCAATAGTTGATGAGCCTCTCTCCGAAACATATGTAAAGTCACCCTCTCTGTCTCCTGTTGATCGTCCGTTGATTATTGTCAGCGAATTGTCCTCGAGAAACTCAAGGAGTCCTTCAGCCAGTGGTGAAATCATCAGATCTCTTGCTTTTCTTTCGGAAACTAAAGAGAGTTGAAGATTTGTTGGATTATACAGTCCCCCGAGCCCTCCAGTTCTAATATTTAAATCCCCAATCAGAATTAGTTCTTTCCCGTCTGTTATCTGTTTTTCCATATATTTAGTTAATCTAACTAAGTTGTTCTGGTACAGTTCGTTTGGAGGGAGATATACAAATATCAAGCAGGTGGTGGGTTTGTCGGTTCCTATGTTTTGTGATAAAAAAATCGATATCCAGATGTTATCCTTTTCTGTACTGTGCAACCTGTAATGCCCCCCTTTTTTGACGCCCACAATTATTCCTCCTGATCCCCTTCCCCTTCCCGTGGTCTTAGTTGCCGGCTGTTCAAAAATTTGGAAATCCTCTAATGTTATATTTGTGAGGTTTGAACACCATGTTTCAAGTATAGCGAAAATCTCGTAATTTTTAATGTACTCGAGAAGTGGAAAAACAGAGAGCATCCTAAAAAGTCCATTTATATTCCAGCATATTATTGTGTCTACCGTAACTTTTGGATTTTTAATGCTAATAGTCTTAAAACTTTTTTGTGAATCTTTATTTATATGTATTTTATTTTGTATAAAGAATCCATTTATATTCCAGTAAGCAATTCCAGAAGGCTTGCCATTTGTTGTTAAAGAACTTTTATTTGAAAGAACTAAGTGTTTATCCTGCAGCAATTGGTTGGGCCGTGATTCAGTAAGTTCGCTATCGGTGGGTTGCTATATTACGTCTCCGCTGGCGCTATAGTCTATTCTTATTAATATGTTTGTGTGTATATATTTTAAATTTTATCCCCACAGAGTTGAAAATATTTATATATCGTCGCGTGAAGGCATCACGTGATGAACCAAAGCAGTTCAAAAACAAGAAAAACCCTGACGAAGTTAGGCGTATAGCCTATTGAAATATTGGCATTTATATTAAATAAAATGTTTATTTTATTTTTGATCCAAAATATGCTATTCAATTAATATATATATATTTACAATATTTCAATTTAAAATTTTGGTATTATAAATTTTAATAGTTGAAATCATTTTTTTTCATATGGTCTACATCTGGAAAGTACAAATTACACTATTGAAACACATCACGTAATTTATTTTATTTACACAGTATCGCACGAGATTTCGACCGACATTCTGCAGACGTAGATATATGTCAAAATTACATAGAATAATATAGTGCAATGACTCATGTACACTTGATATCTACAGAAGTAGAGACATGTATTTTTGTGCTTCCTCAATAAGTATTAAAGTGTTACCATTGTTGTTAGGGTGAGAAGAAGCTTTGTCCAGTCAACTCCTCTCATAAATATTTATCTTTAAATTTAATTTTAAATATATCGTTATTTTTCGACATTATATTTATAAATACGCAGTTTTACGATGTCCACATTAATTTCTCAATTGATTATTCTCTTTATTTTTAATATATATATGTTATAAATGAAAATAAAGAGATTTCCTGCTTGAATTTAGATCATGTTGAGGATTATGGTAATGGTAATGCAGTTGTGGTTAAAAATCTAGAAAGAATAATAATAGTTTTGATCAGAGATTTCTTTATTTGAGCTAAGGAATATATATGAAAAACATAATTTGGTAAAAGTAATGCCTGGGTTGAGGCGAGTAGAATAAGGAAAACAAAATATTATTTACATAATGTACAAATTTTTTGAGCCAGCCAACGGGAAAGAACAATAATGAGTTTTTATAGGGGAAGAGTGACCTCTGGCGGTCGATAAAACAGAGTATTTGAATCTATGAAATTATAATTTAAAATAAAATAATATTTTTATGTAACATATATATAGTCTCTATAGGGATATGGTCATCTTGGAAGGAAGTCTTGGCTTCGACACGGCGGTGGAATCCTGGAATCAGTTTCTCAAAATGTAGATCATAGCAGCCATGGCCTCAAGGTCTTCTCGGCGATCTTCAGTTTTTCTTCCTTAATCTACCCAGTATCTCCGCCAAAATGTAACGTAGTAAATTAGGAAAGGAAAATTTCGGGATGACACGGCAATTTATTCAAGACAAGCACAAATTAAAATTAATAAAATATAAGATAAGCAATAAGGGAACTTTACGCAGAGGAATAATATATATAGTTATCAGAGTCATCAAGCAACAATTCTTAATAATCAATTCTGTCACCGTTTGCTTTTGTGAATGGAATAAATACCCAAATATGGTCATTTCTCATAACCATCGGTGGTACAGTGGTAGAATGCTCGCCTGCCACGCGGGCGGCCCGGGTTCGATTTCCGGCAGTTGCATTTTTTTTTACAATTTTTAAAACTCATTTATATATTATACAAGAATGACATCCACGAAGCCAATTTATAATTGTATCGAATAGTATTTGAATAAAAGCATTTAATCGGGTAAAACCCGGGCGTTGCCCGGGTCATTCGGCTAGTAATATATCGTAAATTAAGAAATAATATGTTAATAAAACAATTAATTCTTTGCTACGATATAAATGAAAAATATTTTCGATTGCACAAATGCTTATGAATATACAAAACATCGCGTTTTTCTACAAATCCACTGTTATATTTAAAATATATTTGGTAAAACGGTGGCTGTGAGTGATTTTTAAAATCCTTATTCTAAACAAAATAGACTTGAGAAAATGGTGATTAATATTTGATGCATGACTAATTTTTACGGGAACTATTTCGTGTTTTTTCTAATCGTTTGGGAAAGCAATACAGGAAATTTTCAATAAAAAAATATTTTAGAGCTTATGAAAGTTGTATAAAATATATTTATTTTCCTCATAAAATATCCATTATATAAATCTATATTTTCTATATCATTCCAACATAAAATAAACTTTTAGAACTTTGGTCTTTTGGGACAACTTGACACCTGAACTATATATCTCAATATATATACCCATTTGAATATTTTTCCTCATATAAAATAGATTTAATATTAGAAAAACTACTTTATCTACTTCATACTATGTACATTGGAAAAAATCAATATTCAATTATAAAAATGTATTTAAATGAATAAACACTACAACATATAAAATGAAAGGATTTAAAAGTACGAATGTTTCTTTTATACATAATACAAACTTCTACTGCCCTTACTGCGATGAAAAAATATTTTGGGAGGGCTTGGCTCATCAGTGGTGAACTCTCCCAGCGGTTTCGCCAATTTAATCCACCAGACCGCTTCTCAGAGCTCTAATACTGTATTGGATCATTCTGCTTATATACGCAGCACTGAAGGATGGAATCTCAGAAATGGTTTCAAGAAAACTATAGACATAAGCTTATAGGACAGTAGAATTACATTCAAATATTTGCATCGAGCAATTCTCTTCCGCAAACAATAAAGATAAGGCCAGTTAGGCATAAATTAACACAAAGCAATAACGCGCCATCCATACATATAAAATGAAAGGATTTAAAAGCCCGAATGTTTCTTTTTTACATAATACAAACTTCTACTGCCCTTACTGCGATGAAAAAATATATTGGGAGGGCTTGGCTCATCAGTGGTGAGATACAGAAACTCTATATTATAATTCATATTCTACAATTCATTGAATATATAACACAATATACATTTGCCAGAGGATGATATTCATGTCCGAAAAAAGCACTTCTCCCTTTAATTGGGCATTAAAACAATACATTATGTGTGTTTATCAACCCAGTAAAAATATTACTAGTCGTTATGAGTTATTAGCCACAACACGAGGTTTTGAAATCTTTTAAAAAAGGTCAACCTGTATGGTTTAGGGCACTGGTCTTTATCAATACGAGGTGTGTTCAAAAACTATCGCGACTTTTGTGTTTTTTCAAAAAATATTTATTTATTCATGAATACCTATTTTGTCCCCTTCAAAGTAATACCCATTAGATATTATACACTTGTGCCAACGGTTTTTCCAATTTTCGAAGCACTTCAAAAAATCATTTTTTAAAAATCTTTTTCAGCTCCTCCTTCGATACCGTCTTTATCTCGTCAAGCGTAGCGTAACGTCGTCCTTTCATGGGCCTCTTCAGTTTAGGGAACAAGAAAAAGTCACAGGGGGCCAGATCTGGGGAATACCTTGGCTGCGGCATCATTAGTGTGTTGTTTTTGGCCAAAAGGTCGCGCACAAGCAACGATGTGTGAGCAGGGGCGTTATCGTGGTGCAAAAGCCAATTTTTGTTCTTCCACAAATCCGGGCGTTTCTGGCGGATTGCTTCGCGCAAATTGCGCATAACTTGCAGGTAATATTCCTTTTTGACCGTTCTACCCTGTGGCAAGAACTCATGATGCACCACGCTCCTACAATCGTACACAGTTTTGTCAGAATTTGCCAAAACTATTGTTGTTACTCATTCTTTATGACCATCATTAAAGTTTTTCCTGGAGTTATAAACACAATGCATTGGGCTTTAATGGATAATTAAAGAGAGAGGAGTATTTTTGTTTTACTTTCGTATTCGTTACTCTTCAAATGTCATAATATTAGATTTTTTGATCAGTTAAAAACTGGTATTATTTCTGAAAATCATATTTGATTAATTTATAGCCTTCCACACCAGGAATATTTATAAGGGAATGGACTTGATATAAAGAGAGCTGTTTATAGTCAATATTTGTGATTATAAGGTTTAAAATTAAAATAAATTCAGGCATTTATACCAACAATATTAGTGGTAGATACTTATATATATACTTGTTATATAAAAATATTATTTTATTTTAAATTATAATTTCATAGATTCAAATATTATTGATTCGACCGCCAGAGGTCATGCTTCCCCTATAAAAACTCGCTGTTGTTCTTCCCCGATGGCCGGCTCAAATCTTTTGTACATTATGTAAATAATATTTTGTTTTTCCTTGTTCTATTCGCCTTAAGCCAGGCAGCACTTTTATCAAATTATGTCTTTTTAATATATTCCTCAGCTCAAATAAAGCAACCTCTGATCAAAACCATTATTATTTTTATTTCAAGATTTTTAGCCACGACTGCATCACCATTACAATAATCCTCAACATGATCTAGATACAAGCAGGAAATCTCATTCATCTTTATTTATAACATATATATGAAACATATAAAAATTATAAAATGCTGAAATCCCATATATAGCAAGGTGTCACTCATTACTCATTTATTTAATTTTTTTTAACATAATAAAACTAGTACAAATGTTAATTATTGCTGAATCTGATATAATACTATTGTTATATCTTAAATGTATATCATTATTCTAAATAGAATCATAGTTATTATATTATCCCGTACCGCACTCGAACGTTGAAAGCGATAAAGGACTATCCTCCTCAACCTAGGGCTTATCTCTTTAGCAGCATGTATCTAACTCCACTCCAGTCCTTGAGGCCATTGATCCATATTCTCCATGATCTTTTCTACTATACTTTGTATCCTTCTACTACAAGAACCAAATCATTATTTGATGGAGCCCTCAAATCAATGTTAGCGTTACCATAATTTATTTTTACTGATATTTTTTTTCTATGGATTATCAAGAGATTTTTTACTAAAGATCTCTGTATTGGCCACTCTCTCAGTCCAGTATAACATCATATGTTAAATGCATCGAATTTCACATTTTACTACAATTTTAGGTTCCACAAGCATACAATCATAAACATGGGGGGGGGGGGGGGGGGGGGAAACATTAAAGAAATCTCTATATATCTATAAATTTATTCAGTGTTATTGATTTCAAATTGAAATTATAGGTGGCAAAGGTGCAATAAACAATAATGTCAATAGTTTCTGTAACACTCCACAGTATATAATTGAACAATTTTCTCTTCATAAGTTTAATAATCAGCGGTCCTACATTTGGCAACACTTAGAGCTCAGTCTACGGTGAACTCGCATCCGTTTACATTGTGAATATAATTCTTATAACATATCTTTTTTTTTTTTAAATACGGTTTATTTGTACGGTTATATTTACATTTGTGTTTATTGTATAATACTAGCCGAATGGCCCGGGCAACGCCCGGGTTTTACCCGATTAAATGCTTTTCTTCAAATATTATTCGTTACAATTATAAATTGGCGCCGTGGATGTCATTCTTGTATAATATATAAATGAGTTTTAAAACATGTAAAAAACAAAAAATGCATCGGCCGGGAATCGAACCCGGGCCGCCCGCGTGGCAGGGGAACATTTTACCACTGAACTACCGATGCTTATTAGAAATGGCCATATTTGGGTATTTATTCCATTCACAAACGCAAACGGTGACAGAATTAAGAAAGGATTGATGACTCTGATACTTGTATATTTGAATATTTATAAATATATACACTGCGTGACATTGAAAATGGAACACCAAGAAATAGTGGCCAGAAAATTATGCAAATTTCAGGGTAGACGCGCCTAACCGAGTTATGCAAATGATGTAAAATGCGCAGCTCTCGTGCGCACATGGAGTAAGATATAAGGGAAGGAACTTGCAGAAAGGACAGTATTCGTGTCGTTATTTCTTCAAGAAAAATCATTGGAGAAATTTTGTTCTTGTGTCAAAAGACACGTGTAATAACAGAGAATGCCAGGTCATCGTAAACGGAGGCAGTTCAAGCAGACAGACACTTTTACGAGGGGCATGGTGATCGGACTGAAAAGGGCAGGTTGGTCCATACGTCAAATCGCAGCTGATACACACCTTGGTGCCTCCACGGTACACCGACTGTGGAGAAGATGGTTGGAACAAGGAAATGTGGCAATTTATAGGAATGTCGGTGCAACCAGAGTGACGTCAGCACGTGTGGATCGGCGTATCCTTCGACAAGCAGTGGCGGCCCCACAAGCCACTTGTACCGCCATCCTGCAACATGTGCAAGACACCCTAGATAATTCCATCTCGACCAGAACCATTTCTTGTCGATTGGTTGCTAATGGCTTGCACTCATGCCGTCCGCTAAGAGGACTGCCATTGACCCCACCGAATAGGCGCCAACGTTTGGAATGGTGCCGGGCTAGATCGACGTGGATGACGGAATGGCACAGGGTCGTGTTCTCAGATGAGTCGCGTTTCTGCTTGTCCAGTGATAGTCGCCGTGTACGCGTGTGGCGTCGACGTGGAGAAAGGTCCAATCCGGCAGCAATTGTGGAACGCCCCACCGTGCGACAACGTGGAATCATGGTTTGGGGCGCAATCGCGTATGATTCCAGGTCACCTTTACTTCGTATTCAGGGCACTATGACGGCCCAACGATATGTTGATGATGTGCTGCGACCGGTGACACTCCGCTACCTTCAGGGGGTACCTAATGCCCTTTATCAGCAGGATAACGCCCGACCGCACACTGTTCGCATTAGCCAACAAGCTCTGCAAGATGTACAGATGCTTCCCTGGCCACCGTACTCTCCTGATCTCTCACCAATCGAGCACGTCTGGGACATCATTGGACGCCGTTTGCATGCCTTGCCACAGCCGCGTTCAGAAGACGAACTGTGGCAAATGGTTGAGAGGGAATGGAGAGCCATCCCTCAGGACGCCATCCGTACTCTGATTGACTCTCTACCTAGACGTGTTGCTGCGTGCATCGCCGTCCGCGGTGGTCCTACTTGCTACTAAGCCGACGCCGTTCTCGCTCTGTATTATGACTATCATTTTGAAATAAAGATCACTTATTGTTCGTCCCTGTCTCTCTCTGTCTGCCGAGTTTCATCACTTTCTGGCTACTATTTCTTGGTGTTCCATTTTCAATGTCACGCAGTGTATTATATCAATATATGTATATTTGTTTTATCTTGCACACAACAGTTGAAAAAATAAACATAAGATATATACTGAAAAATTCAATGGAATTTCATAAATGCAAGTCTGCAAGTTAAAAAATACCCCATTTGGACTTCATAAAAGGTTTCTTCTTGCATCACTCTTGCATTCAAGTATTTGAAAGCTGTAATCGTAAATGTGTATCCACCTTCATAATACATCACTGTTCTCGCTCTTCCATTTCAAGTTTCTAGCTATATATCCACCCTACATTTAGCTCAGTTACTATGTCGAAGGGGGTCGGTGGAAGGCTGGTTAAACCGTTTGGGTTTCGACCACTAGGACCCGGGTTCGATTCCCGCATTGGACACTTTTTTTTCTGTTTAAAAAAATGCTCCAATGGACCCCGAATCTTGCGAAGTCCAACCCCACTAGCGAGTGCAAATAACCAAACGGGGCACTGGCACATTTGTAAGTGCAAAGTCGAACTGCTTTTCACATGTGTAGACATGTGGTGCGCTTACAGTAAAAGCAGTCGCTAACTACTCACCATGATTATCATGGCCTGTACCACGTGTACTAGGGATAAGTAAAAAAAAACTATGTCGAAAAAGGGTTGTTCTTTGATAAATTTGGAGTGTTTAATGGGATAATTGTTGGACCTCATAAAACCACTCTGCATTGACAATGGTAATAACATATAAGAATGATCATCAGTTAGGAGTTGAGAAATAGCTAAGTTAGTGTTGTTGTATTGTCACTGAGTCAAACATGTGCAAATACTCCTTTGTCAAATTTGAGGAAAAGAGAAAAGTGGGAACATTTTTATTCCTTTTTATATATATTTTTACACAATATTATATATAATATATAAGGTTTATATTAATTATGCTAGACTATCGACATTTGAAGATTTCAATAATAATTTTGTACAAGTATATTATTTGTATAATCTAGTTCTTATCCATACAAAATTGCTTAAGTACCAGGGGGTTCAGTGAAATATCTCATGTATATTATCCTCAAATATCTAATAATTAAAATATATATATATACAAATATCAGAGTCATCAATTCTGTCATCGTTTGCTTTTGTGAATGGAATGCTTTTACGTAATATACGTAACTAATATGACTGAAATTTTAGCAGAATGTATAGTAGAACCTGGAAAAACTTATATTGAATATTTCAGGTCTCTATCCCGAATATTCTTTAAGTTATTTGCAAATTTGAGCGCAAGCAGCGCCTCTAGCGGTGAAGATGGGAGGTAATATCAGCTGACCTAATGTACATGTAAAACGTGTTTTAACAGGACATAAAAAAAAATATGGAAGATATATTTGTCGCATTTTTAGCCGAGAAAAATTGAAATTGACAGATTCGGGGCAAAAATAGTTGTTTTTTTAGTCAGAAAATGATTATGACAATATTGCTGTATCATATTTTATTATCAGATACAAAATTATATCCGGAAAAATTCCAAAAAGCAGAGACCACGGATGAAGCCAATTCATTTTTTGTATGCTGGAACAAAATTCTATCAGAAAAACATCCATTCGAGCAGAAGACACAAAGCCAGATCATCTATTTATAAAATTATCGCTTCTCAGACACAAAGTTTGGAGCGGGCGGTTTCACAAGAATCACATCCACGGCGCCAATTTATAATTATAACGAATCGTATTTGAATAAAAGCATTTAATCGGGTAAAATCCGGGCGTTGCCCGGGTCATTCGGCTAGTATCACAATAATTGCAAATATTTGAATGAAAATATTACCATTTAGCAGATTTCGAGTCTTTTCCCTTAATGTTACAATAAAACGAGAGCTACAATAAGGTTAAACCAGAATGAATTCGATATGACACGAACCAATCCTATTCCTAATTTATATTTTTGTACTCTGGCAAAATCGCATATTTCATTTTAATATATTCTCACTTTAAAACAAGCTAAAAGTGACAAGATAGGTATCCGAAAATAACATAATTTAGAAACCTACAAATATTTACTCGCAATTTATTCATCAAATAGGTGACCAATTATCCTGGAGCTTACCAATAGATCGCCAACTACCCGGTTAACGTTTTGTATATTCCAGAATATCAACTTCTGAAATGTAGTCGGAATTTACATAGATCCTATCATTTAACCTACAATTTTACCTTTCGTTATAATTTTTTTTGATAATCATCCATCCGCGAATGGTGGACCATTGTCTCCGCTGTTATGGCTGATATATTTAAATGATCTGCTAATTAATTTGCAATCACCAAACTCTGAAATCATTTGCTATGCTGATGATGTAACAATTATATGTTGGAATAATGAGCTAACAAATCTAAAAAAGTCGATTGAATTTAATTTGAAAAAGATAGATCAATGGTGTAATGATAATAAGCTAAATATCAATCTTGATAAAACTAGTATTTTACACTTGCACAATAAAGACAAAATTTCAATTAATTTTAGAGACAATATTATTGTGCCCGTAGAAGAAATTAAAATTCTTGGAATTACGATTGCGAATCATTGAAGGAAAAACAAATTGAATTTTGGCCCTCACCTTAACATTATACTAAATAAAACTCAAAGATTAAAAAATCTTCTTTTTTCAATATGTGGAAAATCTTGGGGTCTTAGCACCCAAAAAAAGGCTTACACTTTATAAATCTATAATAAGACCAGCGTTAACTTACGGAACAGATATATGGTTTGAATTTATTAGCAAAAAAAATGTATGTACAAACTGAACTCAATGCAATATCAAATTCTGCTATGGTGTACCCCAACATATAAAACAACCAGTTATAACTGTGTTCACACCTTAGCCAATATTCCTTTGATCACTGATTATATGGAATATAGAATTATAGGTTATGAGTTGAATAATTTATCAACAGAAGATAAACAATTTTATGATTTGTATATTCCAGGTATACTCAAAGATTTCATTATATCAAGGATTAATTTACTGAAAAAGAATACTAATCAAACATTTCAAAGTTTCTTTCCTTATGATATTCCGAAATAATTTCGGCCAAACTATTATAATTCACAATTTATCACAGATCATGGAAATTTCAGGTTTTTTCTTAAGAAAATTCAGGCTGTGCAAGACTCGACATGTTTCTGTGGATTGGGGGAACAAACTTCAATACATCTCTTGCTGGAGTGCCCTGTCTTTCAAGATTACAGAGTCAACAACGGTTTAATTGCTTTAGGCCCTAGTGATTTAATTTCAAGTAAGGACACATATATAAAATTTAATTTCCTTTGTAAATATATTTTGGATTTCATTAAGAAAAATGGTATTTGATGTAACGATATAACGAAAGAAATATTGGACATATTATAGGGTTGTAAACAATATATAGGTGTATGCGTGTATATGTGTGTATATTTGTATATATATTTTTAAATTTAATGATGTAACTGTAAATAAAATTCAAAGAATATCTCTATATGTAAATAATATTTTTGAATCTTTCTAAGTCGCTTTCTGTGTATCTTTCCATGTTGAATATTTACTTTGTTATATTTGTATGTACATTTAGCGCAAGTGTCCCTAGGGGGACAAATCGTTTTGAATTGAAATAAATAAATAAATCCATCCGCGAATATATAGAAGAGTATTAATATATATTAAATTATCTGAAAAGGGGGAACAACTTATCAGCCCAAATTTTATAAGCCTTCTATTATAACCTCTCAACAATAACAATATTGATCGACAGTCAAAAATCTGTAATTCATAATCAAATAATAAAATAATTTATACAAACAACACACATAATATCAATTTAAAATCAGTGTGTTCAATAAAAAATTGTCATATTTTTACCTTCTAATAATTATCTTACAACTAGGTTGTGCTATTATTTACGATTCACGCATTACTACATTGAAAGTCAATATAAGAGGGCAATGAATACAATTACCACACCACCCTAATAAAAGGAGCATAGAACCAATCATTAAAATGGTATGCGTGCCTTACAACGAGGAGGAATAATACTGCGACAACGTGTACGACACTAAAAGAGCATAAAAACACAACACGCACGCTGGAAGGTGTAAAAAAACAAATTCCATAAAGGGAAGGATTTTTTGTTGAGGGAGGTTGCGTGACAGGCTAGACAGAAGTTCATTTTTATCGACAGTATTTAATTCCCTCTACACTGATCAGTTTTCTTACCGAATTGTCATTATAACTATCTCATACTGTATTATATGTTGGTATAGCTATAATTGATTTTGTTGGTAATCTGGATAGGTTGTTCATTTTTGATATGAAAATATATTCAGAGAATAAATTCTCCTGAACATAAAACTGAATGTTGCTGGTGGACTTGCCATCTATCAAAATCTGTCTCTCTCTCTCTCATTGCTATATTTTTATTTTATGAATATTGGCCATACCCCTTTATTGATAAATCAAGAAAAGACATCTACCTACACCTTTTAGGCCTTTGGCCCTTGGCAGCATGGTGCAGCTATACCTCAACGACCAAAAAGGATGTCCTTGAAGTCCCCGAAAAATCAAGGAACGGCTATTAAATGCCCAAATGTGCGATGTAATTATTTCTATAGATGTCACTGACCAAATTAAACTTTCGTTGAACGATCAGATGAAGTCGATTTCTAAATATTACCATCTGATCCCATCATATACCTTTGTAAAATATATATATATGTGATATAAAGGCATGTCCTGACCGCTCAAATAATAATTTAAAGACGGGAAAGCGCCAGCTATAGGATTAAATATAATCTAAATGACATTTATTTTATTTCAGAGTATTGGTCAAAAATTCAGTAGTAATCACACACTGTGATCTTTGAATGATCATTTCAGCCGCCAGGAGATGCCCTTTATTTTCATGAATTTATATATCTGACCTTTTTATCAATTAATTCGCAAGCAAATACATATGCAGATAGATATATATGCAAAATACATGTATAGTCAATTCCCAATATACCAGGTAAAGGAAGGCTTGGCAATTATGGCTTAGATTTTTATGGTGAAAAACAAAATGCTAAAAAATGAAAGCAAACAACATATGTTTTCCTGTGTGTCCTTGTAGACTTAGAGGGTCCAGTTAAATCAGAACCCCCTCCACCCTATTAATTCACACCAGTTTAATAAGAAGTAGACTGGATATAAAAATGTAATTGAATTGTCTTTAAGGACCAAAACGCTTTTAAGTTACACATAATAACAGAAACATGATATGAATCAATTTAAATCTCCTTTGGATATCTGATATCAGAATATAAAACGTTTATGGAGATAAGTATCTTTATTTTGATCTTCTCAAGCTTTCGGGCTTGTCTGCCCTTCTACAGGAGAAATGAGGAGAAAAATATATTGTTTCTCCTGTAGAAGGGCAGACAAGCCCGAAAGCTTGAGAAGATCAAAATAAAGATACTTATCTCCATAAACGTTTTATATTCTGATATCAGAAACATGATATACTGAAATATTTGAATAACCTCCTTATATTAACTAAAATAATTTCTTCAAAACTTAGAATATCAAGTCGTGGTTGACGAAAATAAATCCTAAAATCATATGGGCATACAGTTATATCGGTAACGAACAAACAAGGCAGATTGTCGACATGACAAAATAAAGCCTATATTTATGTTGCAAAGAATATCGAAATAATTATTGATGATGTTGGAAGAATGAGAAACACCATCGAGAGCCAAGACTCAGATTGGAATCCCGCATCTTTATCTTTTTTTTCTGCTTCAATGGCTTTCGATTCTTTCACAAGTCCAACATAACTGTTGATTGTAAACAACTATTGCTCAATTCTACTGTGGTCGGCAAGGGGGGGGGGGGGGGCTTATAATTTTACGGCCTCACCTCCAATGTGGTCTATCATCTAGTTTTAATGGCGGGCGTCCAGCTAGATCTTCTAGCAGGTGAGCAATGTTGTTTGTTTCGACCGCGATATGAAGTAGGGCTTCGGTAGCGAGTGAAAGTTTTCCTCGATGATTCGTCATTGGGGTCCTGAGATTCAGCTCGAGAGTTGTAGGATACCATTGCGTCTTGCTTTCCTTGGAAATAGTCATCTTGCAAGTGCAGAATTTAAATTGCTTTCTACATGTTTGAGACCTACTTTATGTAATATACATTGGGTTACAAACCTACAATGGTGTTATCATTCTCGTACCATGTGAACTTAGTATTAGTTAATGATATTTCTAAATATTATACCTCCATATAAAAAACACAAACAATTCTATAAGTTCATTAAGAAAAGTCTATATTAAAACCTAGGATAATAAATTAAAGATAAGATAGAATATAGACATAAATGGGTATAACAATACTGGGTGGAGAGATAGGCCTTTCTATCTATTTTTCTAACAAAAAAAGGAATAGTTTCAATTAGATACTCGACCTACACGCAAAATGTTAATTTCCCCCCTTACTAATTACCAGTAACAAATTCTAGGTGTAATTGTTGGCATACATCAGCATAGCTTTTACTTAATTATTAATGAGGGCTTAATAAGTTTGATTATATATACACATTTATAAATATGTGTGAATATAATAATTATATATATTCAATTGATATAATATGTAATGAAAAGGTTTGTCGGGAAACAAAAGAAAATTTCAACCTCTATATTTTCAATTTTCTATTGAATATATAACACTAAATGACGTACATGCATAAGACTGTTGTTAAATATTCAAAGCTTCTATAGGTCTCTTATGAATTTGTAAAATATGAGATTTATATGAAACCGCTATTTTCCCTCTCAAATATTTAGCTCTCCATTTAAACTCAATACGCGCAGTTTTTTGTTTTGCATAAACGATGAAAGAGAATTCGTACAGGTATGGATGCTTCTTTACTTTATTGGACAATTGTGAGATATTGAATTGATAGTAAAGTGAAATGGCTTTTCCCTATTATGTTTAAATGAAAAAATATATATATTTTTTTTCAATTAGTATATGATATTTGCTATCTATTAAATCGTTAGATTATCAATAAAATAACTCGGACTACAACCAATGGAACATTTTAGATGAGTATTTTAAAATCGTCTAAATATATTAAAACGAAATAATGAGAAATGTTAGCAATGAGATTATTTTAAACCGGAAATCTAACAAGCTTTTGGGACTATTCCACGGGTCTATAAGTAAATCGAGACTATTACCAAGTACCTCTAATGGAAGTTTCCTCAATTTATTAGACGATAATACCCGATGACATCTAAAGCTAAAACTTGAGGTTTGAGAGGAATCGTTTTGTTATCCTATATCACAAGCTCTCGGATATGTCTGTCCTCTAGCGGGTGCTTTGAAATAAAGCTTGGAGACGAGACTATATATGTTTGAATCAACATAAGCCTCTTCTTATAGCTCCGAACCCATGCACCTGTGGAAAAAAATTATGGATAGCTTATGATGTAGGATAACTAAATAAAAACGCTCCTTTCTTGTTTGCGTCTCAATTTACATATTGGCTCGTTGAAAATCCTTTTGTCTCTCAATCTTGCCAGTTTTACAACTTCACTTAATATCTTAAAACTAACCTTTATTGGTATATATGCCGTTTTAAAATTTTATTACTCCCTATTGATAGCCTACTAGTGTGATATTTTGGAGCCTCTATCTCTTCTAACGAGATGCCACTATATTTTTGAAAGTATTATTTACCATCTCAAATTTGAGTCTCAAATTCAAATCACAGATTTATTTTTACAACAGTCCTTTTGACATAAAATCGAATAACTGTCTACTAATTATTTACAGACTTGGGATTTCTAGTTCAGGCTTTAAATTTTTTATTGTTATCGTGTTGATTTCATAGTTTGACTATGTTCTAGATTGAAATCTAGAAAGCCAACTTATTAAAATACGTAGCAAAAATTCTGTTACTATATTTACGAATAGCTAACTTAAATATTTTGTAGAACGGATTATCGCGTTCTAATAAATAATATAGATACCTCCTTCTTCTTTATTTGAGTAGAAAAGTTTAATTCATTATTTTTATAATTTATGGTTGCTACGAAAATACGTCTTCCTTCACACACATACTACCCACTATATCTATCTCTCTTATTTTATTTAAAGATAAAATCTTCGTGATTAAGGCGTGAATTTATTCAATCAGTCTAGTTTGCTTTATTGAATTAGTTCTATCATGGATTGAGAAATAGAAATTTACTATATTTTTCAAATACTAAATGTAAATAGCCACCAGAATTTTAAAATCACTTATAATGCAAACGATCAAATAAGAGTCAACTCTTGTAAATAATTTCGATCTGTTTGTTTATATATATATACAAATATAGTGAATTGATAGAGAAAAAAGCCTCAATTTTCTATATTTCTTATATATCGAGACACGGTGCTATTTGGCTAAAGGAATTTAATTGATTATTTTGCGCTATATTTTATTTAATATTCCAGATAATTTTGGAATAAAAATTAATTTAAGGCAATATTTATATTAAAAAGGCATATATTGGATCAAAATAAATTATTCCCCAACAATATACCTGGCTGAAGGTTAACCTTTGTTAAAGTACAACAACATAAGAAGTTCTCAAAAACTCCAAAATCTACTTAGAAATATAAAAATTAAAACCCAACATCATTAATAATTTCTATATTAAAATAATTAAATAAATTTGAAATAGGTTGATACATATAACTTATCTATTTGTATAAGTACACGATTCCAAGTTATTAATAACATATAAAATGACTTACCGTGTGTAGCATCCATTAACTTTAATGAAATCATTTCTATAATGAATCATACTCTCTGACACATGCTTCTAAAATAGAAATTTGTCGATAATTCAGATGTCATATTTTAGTAATCCCCTTTCTATTTTAATAATATGTATATATTATATAATCTAAAATACTAATATATATATATTTTTAAAAACATATTTCATTTTCATTCATTGACTGTTATATATTTTTTGACCATGGATTCGGAACATACCACTTTAATTATTATTATTGTAAATATGTATAGATAACCCTACCTTTATTATTTTTAAAACATGATTATAGAATTCATTCTATAAATTCTATATTGCTGTGATAAATAATTTTATGTGTAATTTTACTTTAAGTAATTCAAAATAAAATCTTCTTGTAAGGTAAAAAATTATGTTACGATGTACTAGCGCGCCATCTGTTATCAAATTACAAAACTATTTTAGAGGAGTAATATTCTTTTTTAAAATAAAACAATTTCTACTGTCCTTACTGCAATTGAAAAATTAAAGGGAGGGCCTGGCTCATCAGTGGTGAACCCTCCCAGATAAATAATTATCTTTACTTTCCCACAACTGCACCTCTTTTCAACAAAAAAACACAAAAATATATTGTAACATATATATACAAAGCGAATATATATCTATATATCTCGTATAACAAATGAAAGCATTAAGACGCGAATGTTTCTTTCCACAAATAAATAAAACTTTTACTGTCCTTACTGCGATGATTTCATAATGTTTTCATTTGTTAAATGTGTATATAACACTGATAGACAAAACTTAAGGAAGTTGTACCTTATAGCATATATATATCGGGATTCAGAAAATAACTCTGAGAGATATTTTCTGAAAACCGATATATATATGCTATAAGGTACAACTTCCTTAAGTTTTGTCTATCAGTGTAATCATCTATTTGAAATGAAGTCACACAAATATATTGAATTCAATTTGAATAATTAGACACCTATATATGAAATATATGATCATTTGAATCATTATGAATATATATTAAAATATAAAATATTGCATTCAACAATTCTCAGCTGATAAGTCACAAATATTAGACTTCTTGGAATCAATTAACTACATAAGCGCAGCGTTCGTATTTTAAAAACTTCAGGCTAAACATATTGTGGACTATAATAACATCGTTATGAATTCTTTAAAACCCTGTCACCAATGAAATATTTCAGTTTTTCAGTTCTGTATCAATTCCAGATACTACGAACCACATTTTTAGAGTATTTTATTGATGTATATTTATTTATTCAAAGTTAATTTATAAAAACGGCATACTTTTTTATTTCCAGATTTCAGTATATTAACTTTATACACGTATTAATATATACAGTTATCAGCGTCATAATCAATTCTTTCTTAATCAATTCTGTCACCGTTTGCTTTTGTGAAAGGAATAAATACCCAAATATGGTTATTTCTCATAACCATCGGTGGTTCAGTGGTAAAATGCTCGCCTGCCACGCGGGCGGCCCTGGTTCGAATCCCGGCCGATGCATTTTTTTTTTTTTACAATTTTTAAGACTCATTTATATATTATACAAGAATGACATCCACGGCGCCAATTTATAATTGTAACGAATAGTATTTAAATGAAAGCATTTAATCGGGTAAAACCTGGGCGTTGCCCGGGTCATTCGGCTAGTTTTAAAATAATAATAAAAATGGGTTATAATGAGAATCATATTTTATTACAAAAATTATTTCGACAAGGTTGGGTATTTATTAAGGATAAAATTTATTGTGAAACTTAGCACCTACGTGCTATACACAGGAGTTCTAAAAACACCTTGGTGTATTAATAAAATATTATAGATAAATCTCTTTCGCTTCAGATAAATATTTGATTGATCATTATATATATAGTTATTTATTTATTCTTTCACTTTCACAACTATTTACTTGGGTTGAACGTTTGGTTGAGTCGCATTAAATCTTCAATTAATAATGTTTTCACCTTATATTTTGTTTGGGAAATGTAGTTGGCTTTAATAAAGATGAATTTCATCGTTGTATTTGTAGGTTTAATGCGAATAGGTTTATTCAATAATTTCAATTTTGAAAAGTATTTTTACTGTTTTTTTCCAACATATTGTTTTATAATAATGTTATATTTGACAACCCAGTTATCACTTTACATCGCCTTAAACATCTGCACGAGGAGATAACCTTCTGAAAGAATTATCGACAGGAAAAACTTTGGATTATAAAATTCTGATTAGATAGAATATATGAATACACTTAACTACAATTAAAATAATTTTATTATTTTTAGTGGTTTTAATGTCCATTTTTTGATATTGGTAAGGCATTCTGGAAATGTATATAAAGGACATATCAGCCATGCTACAATCTGGTGTTACAATATGTATTTTTAGGGAAGGTATTCAATCTTTAATTCTATAATTGAAGTAAGATATTCTGTAAAAGGCATCATATACATACGTGCTTCAATTATCTCACTACGATTGGGTAGCTCAAAGAGTTCTGAAAAGCTAATGAATCAAAGAATAAGTGGTGGTGGTCAGATTAAGCCAGAAGAGAAGGATCTGCATATTTAAGTTCACCACCAATTTATTCACGATGGAATGTGATGGATGAGGTGCAAAATGTTGTTACACCAAAAAAACCAACCAGTTCGTGTTTCCAATTAGGGCGATTTTTTAGAGGGAGCCTCAGTCACGCTAGTGAGGCAAGTCCCGCTTAGGATCAAAACATTATGATTTCTGCTAAGATAATTTGGCTAAGTAGGAATAGAAAAAGTATCCCAGTAAAGAATAGAATTATAAGTCCAGAGAGACTTTGTGATACACATAGTGCGCTCTTTGCCATTCATGAATATACTATTTGCTTAGGTGGCCATGAACTCATACTATATCAGAAATAATTTATAGTATTTTCACGCCATGACCCATAAATTAGTAAATAAATGGTTTGTTCAAATTCGAGCCTTCATAAATATCTCATCCTTGAAGTCAGTTAGGGAACTTGGAAGGAGCACTTCGTTCGTAAATTTCTATTCTATCGAATATATAGCTTTGAATATAGAACGTAGGAATATAATGAGAAAATAGATTTATATTACGCCTTTATTGACAAAATGATCATATATAGATATTGTACAAGTATAATTTATTATCTTTATTTGTGATGAGAAAAGGCACTGGTAGTGTTTGAGAATATAATAACTAAAGATATATGAAAATTTTCATTGTATAACATTTTCCATTGTTATCATTATACTTTGCAATTTCAAAGAGAAGTTTTAATAGAGACTATAGAGCCTTCTAAAAAGGAAATAATTAAAAATGAAATTGAGATTTACAGGACATGTTCTAGGAGGATCGTCGGAAATTATTCTTTAAATCGTATTGGAGGGAAACACCATGTAGAATGAATAAAGAGAGATGAATTGGTTTGATGATTAAATAGCCTCTTTACGGTATTCGAATATAAAATAAATGTAATGTTCAGAACAGGGTGAAAGGACATTCCTCGATGTCCGATCTAGATATCGGAGATGGTTGAAATACCTGATGATGTGTTTTAGTCCATGAAATATATATTTTTCTAAACTGGTGATATGTTAATGGAAAATGAGATTACGCCCTTTCTTAGAGGTTATAAAAATGACCATAAAATTCAAAATTGAATCTTACCGAGGCTGTGGAGGCCAATGGAGTCATAATTCTTTCTTTTCGGCCTTCTATCTAGTCCGATGCACGGGAAGTAAACGTCCGCTGTTGTCGGCGACAACGGGAAGGTACTGAAGCCGGTAGGAGGAGGGCATCTATCCGTCTCCAGGGGCCATCACTTGGGTACACTTCCTCAGTGTTATATTCTCTTCATTATACAAACAGCTATCAATTCAAATGTCTAATCTACACCAGGCTAAAGGACAGCTTGTATTAATAATTAATTTCACATTTATTGATTATCATTAATGGTTTTGAACATAATTATAATTCTGAATTGTCAAAAATCAATAATAGTGGTATTAAGACAGATGAACGAATCCATTTATGCATATTACTATTTAATAATCAGGTATATTTTCGTTATTATAATACCAATTATATTTCTTTTTTTTTTATTTACTTGATGAAAAAATTCATTTCACACACATACTTATATATAATGATTTGAGGATTAATTCATATGCACAAAATCATCCATCCTATTGAAAAATTATTTTTTTATTGTATACATTTCATGAATAATTTTAACAAGTATAATTTCACATAGGATTTATATACATGTGAGCATAAACGTTACTGATTACAGACTGCCATCTAGAGAAATTATTAACTTCTAATCCTTATTTTATTCAATTTACGGGTTTGGCCAAATACATTTTCGCAAATTTTAACAATAACCCCTAATCATGTACAGGATTCAATCTTATGTAATTTAGTCAATTTACGAAAATGCCAAAAATAGCTCATCGTTCAGTTGAGACCTATTTTATTTCATTTCTACTTGAGGCGCTATGTCCTACTATAGGGACACTTACACTTCAAAAGTAAACTGAACATAGAATAAAAGAAAGATCATTTGAAATATGTACAATAATTAGTATGAAATTTATTCAGATGAAAAGATAAAAATATCAACATAATTGAAATATGTACAATGAGTTGGTAAGCAAATTTAGTTAAATGAAATCAATTGTAAAGTAGTGTACTCGAGGAAAGTAATTTACAGATAGAATAAATTTTGATAATTATTTTAGAAGGAAAATGTGCATTATATTATAGAAATATTAACAATACAAAACTATACTGAACAGGGTTAATGTATAAATAAAAGCTTTCCATTGATATTTGGTATTTTTTATAAAATTCAAATAAATCTGCAAAATGATTTCAATTTTATATATTTGTTTTTTGTTGAAATTGGATCTAACTAGTTTGATACATTTAGTCCATTGTTTAATCTATACACTTGAAAGACGGGGCAAAAATAACACATCGTTCACTTGATATTTATTCCGATATATATATGGGACAATATAATAATAAGGTGGGGAAGAGAAATAATCACACCACAATTTGGTAGAGGAACCCAGGCAACCAGAGAGAGAGAGGGAGAGAGACGGGCCTGCCACCGCTGAGCGGCCGTTCGTGTCGCACACAATCGCCAACTATCTTCAAAGTCCCGAGGTGTTAAGTGACGGACCCCAGAAGCCCCTTGGAATGTCGCTGGTGTCTAAAGTGACCGGTCCTTACCCTCCCGTCTCTCTCTGGGTCGACTGTAGGCCTGCTTTATTATTCCTTTAATATAATATTTATATATAACTCTTCAATTATAAACATTCATTTCCATGAATATAATTGTATTTATTTATGTTACCATCCCCTGATCTTCTATAGTTTCGAGAGCCACCTTCAAGAACATTCATATAGATATTCTACAAGGTGTGATCATTAGGTAGGGAGACAAGAGATTGTTAAAATATTTTTATAATAAATATAAATACAACACACGCACAACAGTATTCATAAAATATAATCATTGCGCTCACAACAGTGCTCTATTTTTTTTTAGCTTCTCGAAACATATAAATTCATTTTAAGGAATGGCTCTTATATATTTTCTGGAATTTCTATATTTGAACTTACATTATCAAAATACTTACATTTCTACAAATATTTCATCTTAAGAAAAAGAAAAAGTCAGGGAGAGCGAGAAATCAAAAGGAAGGGTGAAGAAATTCGGGGTTCACAGTTCTTCGCCAAATATTAAGTAGACTAAAAGGCTCAATGAGATCGAGCATGATAATGTAACATCCATTTTTCTCTCAAAATCATTTCTTTTGACTCTAATTGCTTCGAATAAACGATTAGGAATATCAACAAATATGTATTTTAAATTTTTTGATGAAGTTTTTTCACAAATTCAAAGTTAAAAATACCTTCCGAAATAAAGATACAATCAGCAAAGTGTTTATCTTTGATTTTGTTCTTCTTGCTTTTTTAGCCATGGTTGTCTTCGTTCAATTCATTTACTTGGCTGGTGTTTTGTTTGCAAGTCATAAGTATGAACCCATGTCTTATCACCTTTGAATATTTGTTTCAGCATGTCTGAGTTATTCTGGTAGCTTTCTTAAAGGTTTTCACAAACTGAAAGTCTAGCCTTTCGTTGTTCCATTGTTGAAAATTTAGAGACAAACCGTGTTGCTACTCTAGCCATATTAAAATCATTGATTATTTTTTATAATTGATTGCACCAACTCGTACGATATCTCTCATTGTCTTCTGACCTTCCTGATTTTAATTCTGATTTTTTTTTCGCAAAAGGTTTTTGATCTGTTCGATAATAATCTGGGATCTAATGATTTTTTTGCTTATCCCTAGTACACGTGGTACTGGCCATGATAATCATGGTGGGTAGTTAGCGACTGCTTTTTTCACTGTAAGCGCACCACATTTCTACACATGTGAAAAGCAGTTCGACTTTGCACTTACAATGCGCCAGAGCCCCGTTTGGTTACTTGCACTCGCTGGTGGGGTT
>CP092877.1:19219070-19291197 GCA_030710605.1 Cordylochernes scorpioides | reverse complement strand
TGTCGTAGCCGACCAATAGGAGGGCGCCATTCTAAAAAAAAAAGCAAACCGTGACAGAGGCCACGCATGACGCTAGTAACTGTATATTGAATATTATAGTGTTAAAATATGTCAAAATTTCCAGGGATAACTTCATAGAATGAAGATGATAAATGGTTATTCTTCTCACTTATAACCAACCGGAGCAGTGACTCTACCCATCCTGATGTTTTTCCCGGAAAGAACAGAGTGACGATATGATCTCCGTGTATAAAACTTGAAATATCTCTTTATGCTTCCCTACGTTGCCTAGCAACGCCCAGAGCCGGCCTGTGATTGGTCAGACGCACCGGCCGCTCCTTGGAATTCGAAACAGCACTTAGGGAGGTAGTAGGGGCGGGCATACCCAACTTTTTATTCTCTCCTCCTAATTTGATTATTTCTGGAACATTGCGGATCTAATTTGATAGATTGCGCGTGAATATATACATATTTCACTTCTTTCTTTTTCCTTCAAAATGTATCTATATTTTACCGTGTGTATATTTACTTGTTTCTACATCTACCTTTGTCTTATTAGCCTTGGCTAGCTAGGGCCAACGTTTGTACATTGGTTATATTCGCGCCTTTTTTTCTAGGGCGTTATAAATATATGTATTAAGAACTAAAATGCATATCCTGATCGCCAACGTGAGTATTTAAGATGGCAGAGCGCCATCTAGTGGGACAAAAATCACCTAAACATTGGTATAGCTTGTTTCAAAGATATTTAGCCAATCCGATTTCTTGATAAATCAAGAAAGGTCAACCACGTACGCGTTCCAGTCTGTTGTTCCTCGTCAGCGTGTTTCCAGAGGATTCCTGAGAAATCAAGAAATGTGTATTTAAGTTAAAATAAGTAAAATAGTATAATAATTACTTTTCAGTGGAGTCTATAAAGTGCAAGTGGATTTTATATCTGTATCGATCTGAGGTATTCCTTTCGGTTTGAAGTTGCCATAAAGGGAGGTAGTGGGAGGTTAATTTTGATAGGGGTTCTTTCATAGTCGAATATCGCTAAATGGGAATGCATCTGAAGGATAATTTAGATAAGGATTCTTCTTTATTCAAAGATCGTGATAATGGCACGTAGTGAGAGGCTAATGTAGGAAGGGATTTTTTCATTTTCGAAGATTGCCATAAAAGAGCATAATGGGAGGCTAAAATGTAATTAGGGTTTATTTCTTATTGAGGTTCTCCATAAGGGGCGTAGTTAGAGGCTAATGTAGATAGAGGTTCTTTCTTATTTGAAGATCGCCATATGGAGAGGCAGTGAGAGACCAATGTGGGTAGGGGCTCTTTCATAGTCCAAGATCGCCAAAAAGGGGTTTAGTAAGAGGCTATGTAGGTAGGGGTTCTTTCATAGTCCTAGATTTTCATAAAGAGGCGTAGTGTGTGAGAGGATAATGTAGATAGAGGTTCTTTCTTATTTGAAGATCGCCATAAATGGACGAATTGAGAGGCTAATGTAGATAGGAGCTCTTTCATAGTCCAATATTTTCATAAAGGGGCGTAACAAGAGGCTAATGTAGGTAAAGGTTCTTTCTCATTCGAAGAACGTGAGAAAAGAACGTAGCGAGAGGCTAATGTAGATAGTGGTTCTCTGTAGATCGAAACGTGCGAAGATGTCGTAGTCAGAACCTAATTTAATTGTTAGTCGTGAAATATATCATATCAAAATACACTCTTGTGAATTGATATTTCGATTATTTCAAACGGATATATTCAAATTTAAAATATAACATTTCAATGTGCATGTGGTTTGTCCTTGCACACTGGCAGCTTTGTGTCGGTGACACAGATTTGGTAAAATCAGAAAGCCCACCAGGAGACTAAGGGTTAAGAATGATGCCCTTCATCAGTCCTGGGCAGGCTATGCTTTCTTACTGTGTGATATCTACAAGCAAATCGTTAAAATATATATTCGTCGAAACATAAAAAAAAATTAACACTCTACTGGCCGAAGTTTCTCTTATTCCAATAACGATGCAAATGCCGGCCAGGCAACTTCTATCTTCAAGATTAATTCTTTCTGTTTGTAGAAAAGGTGCAGAAATGATTCATAGTGTTCCGTATATTTTGACGAAAGAGGTTATTCTTTAATCTTCTATAGATCAATATCCTCCAGAAAATAAAAGTTTGTGGGGGTTGAATTAATTTCGTGTCATTCGAAAAGTATAGCATTTTCTATGCAAAGATCAAATAATCCTAATATATGTAAAACTTTAAAATATGGCTTAATATATAGCATACAGTAGTTGAACAATTCAGAATTGGAAAATATATCAATTTATATATTTTACAGAATCCGGTCATATAACACTGATAGACAAAACTTAAGGAAGTTGTACCTTATAGCATATATATATCGGGATTCAGAAAATATCTCTCAGAGTTATTTTCTGAATCCCGATATATATATGCTATAAGGTACATCTTCTTTAAGTTTTGTCTATCAGTGTAATTTTAAATATAAATTATATATTTTTAGATTAATATAAATATAATATGAAAAAGTAAAAGTAAATATCAGGTAAAAAGTTTCTTTTAATTTTATACTTTCAACCTGATGTTTACTTTTTCCAATAATGTCTAGGTAACTATACTCACATAAATATAATTATACAATTCTATAAAATCCAAACAAAAAATATTTTCAACACAAATTTTTATTCGAAACATGAAATAAAAATACATTCAATATAAAATATGCAAATCAATTTTGGTTCCTTCGCCTCTCAAAAACCGTTTTCAATTTTTAGCTGAAAATTTGCTGATTTGTGAAAATTGCTGAAAGTTCGAAGTCAGCCAATGAGTTTTTCGACTATTGATCACCATAATTTGAGGCACCATTTATATTGATGGGAAAGCTGGCTATAGAAACTAGAATTTGAAAACTATAGAAATATATATTTAATTTGATAAATAGCACTAAAGTGGAAGGGTACTGGGATCAGGTTGTTAAATTCAGAAAAATGAATCTCCTGATTGTGCAAATAGAAGATGCTGATGGCTTGTTCCATCTGTAGAAATAAATATTCCTATTCTTTGATTTTTGATTATTCTAGAATTGGACAAATACCCATTTTTGATTAATCAAGAAATACCGCCTACGTGGTTAGCATTTCTTGATTAACCAATAATGGGTAATTGGCTAATTCTGGAATAATTAGAAATTAACGAATAGTTGATATTTATCCCGAAAGATGGCGCAAGCCAATAGCAACTTTTAGTTGCAAGATTAGGAGATTCCTTTTTCTTAATATATCTAATTGTTTTTAAATAGATTTAAAATATTGTTAAAGCATATCCATGTTTATATGAAAAGGTATAATATATATTGAAGAAGAATGACAGGGGAGTCTCTCGGGAAAAAGAGTTTTTCTCAGACCTATATTTCTTCTTTAGCCAATAGGGAAATTATCGCTGTCAACAACAACAACAAAAGCCTTTATTTAGGGCATTCCGCCCCATATAGGATTCGCCGTATTTACACATCAACAAGAGGAGAGGGAAGAGGAAGCATTTACAACAAAATAAAGTTTGTCTCACATTCAGTTACCTATTTACAGATAGTTCATCCTCCAGTATCCTTTGCCCTGCATTCTTTCTTATGCACCCAGCTTCTGTGCAGAACTTAAAGTATCTAACAATCAGTAATTCATCATCCAGAGCTGAAGATCGCAGCTGATACACACCTTGGTGCGTCCACGGTGCACCGACTGTGGAGAAGATGGTTGGAACAAGGAAATGTGGCAATTTATAGGAATGTCGGTGCAACCAGAGTGACGTCAGCACGTGTGGATCGGCGTATCCTTCGACAAGCAGTGGCGGCCCCACAAGCCACTTGTACCGCCATCCTGCAACATGTGCAAGACACCCTAGATCATTCCATCTCGACCAGAAACCATTTCCCGTCGATTGGTTGCTAATGGCTTGCACTCATGCCGTCCGCTAAGAAGACTGCCATTGACCCCACCGAATAGGCGCCAACGTTTGGAATGGTGCCGGGCTAGATCGACGTGGATGACGGAATGGCACAGGGTCGTTTTCTCAGATGAGTCGCGTTTCTGCTTGTCCAGTGATAGTCGCCGTGTACGCGTGTGGCGTCGACGTGGAGAAAGGTCCAATCCGGCAGCAATTGTGGAACGCCCCACCGTGCGACAACGTGGAATCATGGTTTGGGGCGCAATCGCGTATGATTCCAGGTCACCTTTACTTCGTATTCAGGGCACTATGACGGCCCAACGATACGATGATGGTGTGCTGCGACCGGTGACACTCCCCTACCTTCAGGGGGTACCCAATGCCCTTTATCAGCAGGATAACGCCCGACCGCACACTGCTCGCATTAGCCAACAAGCTCTGCAAGATGTATAGATGTTTCCCTGGCCACCGTACTCTCCTGATCTCTCACCAATCAAGCACGTCTGGGACATCATTTGACGCCGTTTGCATGCCTTGCCACAGCCGCGTTCAGAAGACGAACTGTGGCAAATGGTTTGAGAGGGAATGGAGAGCCATCCCTCAGGACGCCATCCGTACTCTGTTTGACTCTCTACCTAGACGTGTTGCTGCGTGCTTCGCCGTCCGCGGTGGTCCTACTTGCTACTAAGCTGACGCCGTTCTCGCTCTGTATTATGACTATCATTTTGAAATAAAGATCACTTATTGTTCGTCCCTGTCTCTCTCTGTCTGCCGAGTTTCATCACTTTCTGGCCACTATTTCTTGGTTTTCCATTTTCGTCTTCCCCGTATTTTTTTTACCTATGTATGGAAATTTTGGTTTGAATTAGTGAACTACTGCGGATTTTTATACTGGACATACAAACAAACATACAAACAAACATACAAACATGGATTTATATATATATATAGACTAGACGGGTAACCCGGGCTTCGCCCCGGGATTGACCCGTGTGCATATCTACCCGTTTGATATATATTCAGATTAAGAAAAGAATTTCAGCAAAAAAAAGGTACCTTTACTTCTAAATATTTAATTTACTCAAAAAATGGGGTTACTCTTTCTTTAAAAAAAAAATTGACAATTATTTGATTTAGAAAATATGCCCAACACTAGCGCTCTCACAATCAGACTGACACTTGCCCCCCCCCCCCCCCCCCCCCACCCCCCCCCCCCCCCCCCCCCCCCCCCCCCCCCCCCCCCCTTCACATCTAAAAATGTATCTATAGTTTTTATCCTAATATGAGCGACTAAGAACATTTCGTAACATTATATAGAAATAGGTAAGTCATCCTATTTTACTAAAAAGCTTTTAAGTTTGTGAAAATATAATACACTAAATAGAAATTTGAGTTCAAAATTCGGAAAAAAACCATGTATCAATATTAAGATTAAAATATCAGACTTCTTTGGATAAGTTACTTTTTGAAATTATAAAAAGTAACTTATACCGAAAGCCTCCTGATATTTTACCTTAATTTAGATATTTGTTCTTCTATTTAATGTATGTTTATATATATATCAGATATCTAATTATAATATTTCAAAGATACTTTTGAGGCGTACATTATATTTTACGTTGTTAGTTATTGCCTGATTACACTTGTCAACAACATTTTTGCCCAAGAGAACCTGTTTCTAGTGTAACTCTTTATGCGGAAATCAAAAATCTAATCAGAAATTTTCATCACCCATGGTTTTTGCGTGACAGCCTTTTTTTGGTATTGGAATAAATACAGCAAAAAATGCAAAAATATTACGTAAGCATTTTTGCATGAACCTTATTACATTACACTGGTTTATCAAAATTTAATTTTGTCCCAAAAGAAACAGCATCATATCTAAATTTAACTCTTTGTTCTGATTCCAAATATACCATTAGTTTTTTTCTATCACACAAGAATTTTGAGATACACATACTTGAAATTGGGAAATGTTTTTAATATATAGGCCTATATAATTGAAATATATTTATTTTATTGAAAACTAGTGACAGTGGATTTTCTTCTATATTTTGCTGCAGTAGTCAGCAAGCATACCGGGACTCCATTTACATTGGTACCGCTTCTCCATGCTTGATGTATCTTGATATAACCTCTCACCATGCTCGTCGCTAACTGCACCAAAATTGCCTTGAAAGAAATCCAGATGTGAATGCAGGAAATGATCTTGAGAGACATGTTACATCCCAGTGCCTTGTAAGAAAGCAACAGATCATTAACTATGTCTCGGTAATTTTCAACCTTGACACTTCCTAAAAAGTTCTTGCAAACGTTTCAAAAGGAATTTCATGCTGCTGCTTCAAATTCATTCAAACTATTTTGAAAATTTCGATCCTGCAGCAATTCTCGAATCTGAGGTCCAACGAAAATGCCTTCTTTAATTTTCGCATTACATATGCTAGAACATTTTTGTTTTAGGTAGGCAAATCCACTGGCATATAGATCAATTGCCTTGACAAAGTTCTTCATTAATCCCAGTTTAATATGTAATGGTGATAAGTAAATATTTTCTGAATCCATCAGGGGAGGATTTACAATATTTTTATGTCTGGAGTAAAGATTTCACGGTTTGGCCAGCTTTTTTTAATGTAATGCCTTTCCCTATCTCACACAGAAAACAACAAAAATTTGTATATCCAACCTGTAATCCACGCAAGAGAGCAATGACTTTCAAATCGCTGCATATTTTCCAACCGTATCTTTCATATTCAATCTTTTTCAAAAGCAGTTTCATGTTTTCGTAAGTCTCTTTCATGTTGGATGCATGTGCTATTGGCAATGATGGGAAATTATTTCCGTTGTGAAGGAGAACAGCTTTCAAACTAATTTTTGAAGAATCAACAAATAAACGCCACTCTTCTGTATCATGGTCATGACCAAGCGCTTCCATTAGGCTAACAACATCATTGCAATATACCAAATCATTCTCTTGTGAAAAGAAATCTTGAAATTCATCTTGACGCTTGCGAAAAAAAGCACACTTTTGTGCCTTTATGCAGCAGATTCCAGCTTTTAACCTAGAGCCTAAAAGTTCACTCTGTTTTTTGGATAAATCTAAATCACGTACGAGGTCGTTCAAATCTCCTTGGGTTAACAAATGAGGTTCAGATGAAGCACCTGCTTCAATATTTGTGTCATCCGACTGTTGCTCTCGTCTATTTGCATCATCGTCACTAAATATTACATTTTCAAGAGGCTGTGGTACAGATAAAATATCACTATGAGGAACCGGTCTCATAGCAGAAGGCAAATCTGGATATTCAACTGTATGTCTTGATTTGGATGTAATACCTGTAGTCTTTGTCAAACAAAAATAACATTCTGAAGAATGGTCTTTTGGGTCCCTCCATATCATTGGAACCGCGAAAGGCATATGACTTTAATCCACCCTGTAAGCCGTCGAGCACAAATTTCACAACAATGTTGAGGAGCCCAAGTCTTATCATGGTCACCAACTTTACAGCCAAAATAAAGTTGATAGCACTTTTTGATGAGCGGTGAAATTTCGCCTTTGAACTTTGAAAGTTAATTCCCCACAAATGTAACAGAAAATATTAGGATTATTAATGCAATGCCTCGGCCTATTGACACAGTCTAATGATCACGATTTTTAAAAGCAAATCGAGAGAGAAGAATAAACTGATCACTTCAAATTTCCCTGTCACGTCTGATGCAAATCTATTAAACAAATCGTTAAGTTCAATTTAAATATATATATTAAAACAGTTATTCAGCAAATATAATTCCAGCGCTTGTCGTTATTTTTGAGTTGAAAGCAAAACAGATTGCATTTTATAAAATAAACATATTTAATTAAAATTAATTAATTTGGTATTTAAATCAATATTTATGATTCTTAAAGAGCAAAATTTAATTATTAACAAATAAAATAAAGCTTTTGGCTTCACATATCAACTCTTCTTGTCAAAAATAAAGTGATAGCTAATGTAATGATGTTAACTTTAAAAATGCTCACGTAACATTTTCTGCATTATTACTGTATATACAAATTTAAAGAAAAAATGGTTATCCTGCAAGAACTATGGGTGATGGAACACTTCTGATTTCATTTTTGAATTCAGCATAAAAAGTTACATTAGAATCAACATCAGGTTTTCTCCGGCAAAAAAGAATTGTAGACCTGTGTTATATATATTTAAAGAATTATTATATAGATTTATAATACTAAATATATTAGAAATATAATTCTAAAATGATAAAAATGTTATAAAATGCCGTGTCCACAAAAACTAAATACAATAACGAAACATTTCCGACATGGGTTTTCTTGCCTCAGCATAGAACAGCGTTACGTAGTGGAATAATGCGACAGGAGTTGAACAGCAATTATCTTGTCCGTCTTTGTAGCGGTTGAGATCGAAGGCAGTGATTTATAGATGGATGAATCGACAATTACGGCTGCAGCAGCAGACTCTAATGACACCGATGAATCTTTAATAGTTCCATACACTCCACAATAACCTCCGTGACTCACTCTTAATTCCATCGACCAAACTAATGTTATATAACTTTTTTTCTGAGAATTTATCACAGCTAATTATTTATTTCATCAATATTAGTGATTTTTCCAAGATTTGGATGATTAAATTGTCAGCACTCTCTTCAAGAACATAGCGATCTTCCCCGAATTCTATGATAATAACCTTGTAAGAAAAACGCGCGGCTATTCATTCTAAATTGCCATCGGAAGCCGTTTTGCTTATTATTTAGATGTATTGTAGAGGATTTTACTTTTCCGAATTTAAAGAAATTTAAATGTACTCAAAATTATAACCTTTTAAGAGACATAACACTTTAATATTACATATGATTATATGTTCATATGAATCATATGCATCTCTGTTTTATTTTACATTTCTCTTCCTCTTTAATGGTACTAAATACAGATTCTGAAAGCACAAATAAATTTTAAATAAACAAATCTTTTCCTCCGATAAACAAGTAGACAATCAATTGCATGTCGGTTTCCTGTAATTCCTTTTTTTTTTTTTGGTCCCACAAATTTTATAAGCGAACTGTCTTTAAGAAAAAAAAAATATATATATATTTCGAAAAAAGAGCATCCATAAGTAAATCTTTAATTTTGGAAATTTTGGATTTTTAAATATTTATTTTTCCAATATTTCAGTTGCCTGAACGCCAACCTTTATCAAGGTATTATAACATATTAATGTGTGTCAACAACAAACTCAGCGCCCTGAACTCTGCCAACTGAAATATTGGTAAAATAAATGATATTTTGATCCAATATATGCCTTTTTAATTATATATATATGAAAGAATAGTACAAATGTGATATTGTACTGGGATAAGGTGCATAAATTTAGAAAAAGGCATCTCCTTATCATGCAACTGAAAGTTGCTGATGGTTTGCGCCATCTATCGGAATAAATATCAACTATTCTCGTTGATTTTTAATTATTCCAGAATATTTATTCCTGATATTTATTCCGATAGATGGCGCAAGCCATCAGCAACTTTCAGTTGCACGATAAGGAGATGCCTTTTTCTAAATATATATGTGTGTGTGTGTGTGTAGCTATATAGGTGCTGACTTTCCAAATATGTTACTTCAATATGCTGTTTATGTATTAATATATTAATTCAATAAATATCGTTCTACACCTTTTTAGAAATAACCATAACTAGATTCATTCTACGATATTAAATATATAGAGTAAAAGTCTGGTGAAAAAACATTACAAGCGTAAAGTGAAACCTTCTCGACCTGACAATGAAGGACTCTGATTTTCAGATTTCAATTTTTATGAATTTTTTATTTGAAGTAAACGAAAAAAAAAATGCGCTACAAATTATAAAAATAAAAATACAATCCTTTCGCATTGAGTTTCTTTTATTCTTTTATATAATATACTAGACGAATGGCCCGGGCAACGCCCGGGTTTTACCCGAGTGCGTATATATTTTAAAAATGTTTTAATTAAAATACTATTCGTTACAATTATAAATTGGCGCCGTGGATGTCTCTCTTGTGAAACGTCCCGCCCCAAACTGTGTGTGTCTTGAAAATATAAAAATAAAAGTGTAAACGGAAAAATATGTCCAGGGTAGCCTAGGTAAGCCCGGTAAGCGGAAGGTCGTGGGTTCGATTCCCATCCCTTGACACTTTTTTTATTTTATCCATTCTGACCAAAATCTATCCGTGAACTTCACACAGTGAACTTCACACAGAGAGAATAAGGCAATTATATAAGTAGATAATCCAAATTGTGCCTTATCACACACTATTTTTTATTTGGCCTTATTACCTTGTGTTTATAATCTATGACGTAATGCCGGCGGCGCGCGCCCGTTGGCTGCCGGCGAGCACGTGACCTCCCTGTGCGCGCGCATCCGTGACAGAACCGGCCGGCCCATGACGGTCGTGACTATATATATAATGGATGGATAATAATAATAATAATATAATAATAATAATAATAATTATTATTATTATTATTATTATCATTAGATAATGATAATGATCATAATGATGATGCGCGCGCATCCGTGACAGAACCGACCGGCCGGCCCATGACGGTCGTGACTCTATATGTTGATAATAAAAGAAACTCAATGCGAAAGGTTGTATTTTTATTTTTATATTTTTTATTTACACACATAATATCCCTTGACTTCAACACACTTGGTCAAGTTTTTCTCCAAAATCAGTATTCATTCCCGGGAAAGAGAGTCAGGAATGCTGTTAAAATATTCATATACTAGTATTGCCTTCTCAACGTCTTCATTGGACGCGACGCGCTTTGTAGAAACACATTTCTTTAGTTGTGGGAAGAGATGAGTCTAAGGGTGCCAAATCAGGAGAATAGGAGGGATGGCCGAGCAAATTGTACCACAAATCTCGCAGTTATCCCATTTTCGAAATATTTTGGGCATGTGTGTTGCGTTCCCGATTGGAATACCATCTTTGGTTCATCTTACCCTCTTACATACACTATGTTCCTTTAAATGGCACAAACTGGGAGCCTTTCGAGTCCCACGACTCCTCCTCAGACCATTTCACTAGTAATTCAATTAAATGAAATGTATGGAATACTTTTTAACATTTGGTCGTTTCGTATATATCTGAAATTTCGATCAATGTCAACATATTTTTATTATAATTCCTCTATCTAACGAGCCTTTCTGAACAACAACATCACTGATATCAAAAATGACTTGAACTGATCTCTAACTTCCATTGAGAGATAGAATATTCAGGATTCAGGACACTAGGATTCATCATTGTAGGCGATATTTTATGTGAGATATATAAACACAAATTATTAGAGTTGAGAGAGGAATACACTCATGGACAAAATATAAGGAGAAGTTGTACCTTTTATAATGTATATCAGGATTCATACAATAACTCTAAAGATATTTGATACACAGTGAACTTTATTGAAGAGACACGAGATAACTAAACGTGAACAACATTGCTTCTGTATCCTTAAAAAAACTGACGACAGGCAATGCCAAATACCTTTAACTTCCTTGAAGTTTTCACATGAGTGTATATATTCCTACAAATTAAAAATCTAGTAATATTACGTGTATCTATATATCAAGATTTCCAAACGAGGATATTATCTAAATCAACTACATAGGCAAATACTAATTTCCACCCATGAGGGCCAAAATACAAGTGGCTACGAAGTCCAAACGTGACATATCGGAAGACGTGGTACAATAAATAAAATGCACAGCAGCGGCGGCGGCAGTAATTAAAGGTTGGAGTATAATTTAATTACAGGAGTGAGGGCCAGACAATTTGTTAAGAGCGTCTGTCGCGGAATAATATTTGGAAGAGGACCACACCCAGCTTGTTCCACCTACTGCCATCGACCCACCGCCCTCTATCGGAGCACTTCCTAGGAGAGAGCTCTTCGCTTCCTGACCTATTCTTCACATTGTTTGGAATTCTCATGTTCTTCCGTTTCGAAATATCTGTTTCATGACTTTCCACAATGCCCCAAAGACCAGCCTTTTCGGCACGTTGATGAGGGCCAACAGCCCGAAACGTGGTTGGTTTTTCTTGATTAATCAAACAATGGTATTTAGAAATTTCTGGACCTTCAGATGATGCGAGCAATCAGAAGATTTTAGATGCATGATCAAGAAATGTCATTTTTCCTTACCTTAGTTACATTTTTGCCCTCGTCTATAACATCCTTTATTCTCTTTTAAGTTCCTTATTCAGCTCTTATATTTTCCATCAGAAATCATGATAATAATTTAAATAGGTCTCCGCATTCAAATCCTTTTTTCAAACGAATTTTCGAACATTTTTAAGATAATGTATTATAGGTTCACACACCGACTAATATCAAACAGAGTTATTAACAGACACTTTACAATATCATTTTTCATTGTGTCTTAGACCTGTGTTCTTAGATCAATTATTTCATCTTAGTTTTTAACATCGAACATCATCTATCAGAGATTCATATAAGATCCCACATATTTTACATCATTCTTTTACCCCCTCATGTTCTTCAGAGATCGGTTTTCAGATAATCTATCTCATTTTAGTTGAACACATTAACCGTTATTTCTTAGGGTTTTTAAAGGTCCCCACACACTCTACATTTCCCCCTGATTCCTACGGTCAGTTCTTAGATATTCTATCTCACTTTAATTATTGACCATTCGGGCCTTCAAGCAGAACTCTTTACACTTTGAAATGTATTTTTTACTAAGTTTTTAGCTGTTATAAATTAAATTTTCTCAATTTTGCACTGATCAAATAATTTAACCCAACCTCGCATTTTTTCTACATTATTTTTCTACTGAGTCCTAAAATAACTTCTTATATCATCTCTCCATTCTTAGTTTCATATATACATTGACCATTATTTACATGACAAGACACACGCACACATTCTGTACTCTATATTACATTTACCCAAACCTTTAGATAGGTTCTTAGATCATTCCTGCCTGTTTTTTTGAAATCTTGAAACTGCTCTATTAGGGCTTTCTCGCATTCTTTAATTCATTTTTCTACCCAAACCTGTAGTCAATTCTTATATTATTCATGGCTTTCTTATAGACATCTTCCACCTGGTCTATAAGGGATATATACAGGTCTTTCATGTAGATATATTAATGATAAATTTATGTTCTATTGATCAGGAATCCTAGCCTTTCTTTCGAAAATGCTATTGCTATCATTTTTACAATATTTCAATTTAAAAGTTTTGGTATTATAAATTTTATTAGTTGAAATCATTTTTTCCATATGGTCTACATCTGGAAAGTACAAATTACACTATTGAAACATCACGAGAATGTAAATAATTTTATTTACAGTATCGCACGGGATTTCGACCGACATTCTTTTTCATGTAGACGTAGATATATGTCAAAATTACATAGAATAATATAGTGCAATGACTCATGTACGCTTGATATCTACAGAAGCAGAGAAATGTATTTTTGTGCTTTCTCAATAAGAAATAAAGTTTTAACATTGTTGTTAGGGTGAGAAGAAGCTTTGTCTAGTCAACTCCTTTCATAAATATTTATCTTTAAAATTAATTTTAAATATATCGTTATTTTCGACATTATATTTATAAATACGCAGTTTTACGATGTCCACATTAATTTCTCAATTGATTATTCTCTTTATCTTTAATATATATATATATAGTATCTATAGGGATATGGTCATCTTGGAAGGAAGTCTTGGCTTCGACACGGCGGTGGAATCCTGGAGTCAGTTTCTCAAAATGTAGATCATAGCACCCATGGCCTCAAGGTCTTCTCCGCGATCTTCAGTTTTTCTTCCTTAATCTACCCAGTATCTCCGCCAAAATGTAACGTAGTAAATTAGGAAAGGCAAATTTCAGGATGACACGGCAATTTATTTAAGGCAAGCACAAATTAAAATTAATTTAATATAAGAGAATCAATAAGGGAATTTTACGCAGAGGAATTATATATAGTTATCAGAGTCATCAAGCAACAATTCTTAATAATCAATTCTGTCACCGTTTGCTTTTGTGAATGAAATAAATACCCAAATATGGCCATTTCTCATAACCATAGGTGGTTCAGTGGTAGAATGCTCGCCTGCCACGCGATCGGCCCGGGTTCGATTCCCGGCAGATGCTTTTTTTTTTACAATTTTTAAAACTCATTTATATTTCCTACATCCACCGCGCCAATTTATAATTGTAACGAATAGTATTTGAATAAAAGCATTTAATCGGGTAAAACCCGGGCGTTGCCCGGGTCATTCGGCTAGTAATAAATCGTAAATTAAGAAATAATATGTTAATAAAACAATAAATTATTTGCTACGATATAAATGAAAAATATTTTCGATTGCACAAATGCTTATGAAGATACAAAACATCGCGTTTTTCTACAAATCCACTGTTATGTTTACAATAAATTTGGTTAAAACGGTGGCTGTGAGTGATTTTTAAAATCATTATTCTAAACAAAATAGACTTGAGAAAATGGTGATTAATATTTGATGCATGACTGATTTTTACGGGAACTATTTCGTGTTTTTTCTAATCTTTTGGGTAACGCAATACAGGAAATTTTCAATAAAAAATATTTTAGAGCTTATGAAAGTTGTATAAAATATATGTATTTTCCTCATAAAATATCCATTATATAAATCAATCTTCTATATCCTTCCAACATAAAAGAAACTTTTAGAACTTTGGTCTTTTGGGACAACTTGACACCTGAACTATATATCTCAATATATATACCCATTTGAATATTTTTCCTCATATAAAATAGATTTAATATTAAAATAAAAACTACTTTATCTACTTCATACTATGTACATTGGAAAAAATCAATATTCAATTATAAAAATGTATTCAAATGAATAAACACTACAACATATAAAATGAAAGGATTTAAAAGCACGAATGTTTTCTTTTATACATAATACAAACTTCTACTGCCCTTACTGCGATGAAAAAATATATTGGGAGGGCTTGGCTCTTCAGTGGTGAACCCTCCCAGCGGTTTCACCAATTTAATCCACCAGACCGCTTCTCAGAGCTCTAATACTGTATTGGACGATTCTGCTTATATATGCTACACTGAAGGATGGAATCTTAGGAATGGTTTTCAAGAAAACTATGGACATAAGCTTATAGGACAGTAGAATTACATTCAAATATTTGCATCGAGCAATGCTCTTCCGCAAAGAATAAATACAAGGCTAGTTAGGCATAAAATAACACAAAGCAATAAAACGCGCCATCTATACACATAAAATGAAAGGATTTAAAAGCCCGAATGTTTCTTTTATACATAATACAAACTTCTACTGCCCTTACTGCGATGAAAAAATATATTGGGAGGGCTTGGCTCATCAGTGGTGAGATACAGATATTCTTTATTATAATTCATATTCTACAATTTATTGAATATATAACACAACATACATTTGCCAGAGGATGGTATTCATATAAAAAAAGCACTTCTCCCTTTAATTGGGCATTAAAACAATGCATTATGTGTGTTTATCAACCCAGTAAAAATATTACTAGTCGTTATGAGGTATTAGCCACAATACGAGTTTTGGACAATTTTTGAAAAAGGCCAACCTGTATGGTTTAGGGCACTGGCTTTTATCAATACGAGGTGTATTCAAAAAGTATCGCGACCTTTGTGTTTTTTCTCAAAAATTATCTATTTATTCATGAATACCTATTTTGTCCCCTTCAAAGTAATCCCCATGAGATATTATACACTTGTGCCAACGGTTTTTCCAATTTTTGAAGCACTTCAAAAAATCTTTTTTTTTTTTAAATATTTTTCAGCTCCTCCTTCGATGCCGTCTTTATCTCGTCAAACGCAGCGTAACGTCGTCCTTTCATGGGCTTCTTCAGTTTAGGGAACAAGAAAAAGTCACAGGGGGCCAGATCTGGGAAATACGGTGGCTGCGGCATCATTAGTGTGTTGTTTTTGGCCAAAAAGTCGCGCACAAGCAACAATGTGTGAGCAAAGGCGTTATCGTGGTGCAAAAGCCAATTTTTGTTCTTCCACAAATCCGGGCGTTTCTGGCGGATTGCTTCGAGCAAATTGCGCATAACTTGCAGGTAATATTCCTTATTGACCGTTCTACCCTGTGGCAAGAACTCATGATGCACCGCGCCCCTACAATCGTACACAGTTTTGTCTGAATTTGCCAAAACTATTGTTGTTACTCAGTCTTTATGAACATCATTAAAGTTTTTCCGGGAGTTATAAACATAATGCATTGGGCTTTAATGGATAATTGAAGAGAGAGGTGTATTTTTGTTATACTTTCGTATACGTTACTCTTCAAATGTCATAATATTATATTTTTTGATTAGTTAAAAACTGGTATTATATATGAAAATCATATTTGATTAATTTATAGCATTACACACCAGGAATAATTATAAGAGAATGGACTTATTTGTGATTATAAGGTTTAAAATTGAAATATATTTAGGCATTTCTACCAACAATATTAGTGGTAGATAATTATATATATATATGAAACATATAAAAATTATGAAATGCTGAAATCCCATATATAGCAAGGTGTCAATCATTTTATTCTTTTAACATAATAAAACTAGTACAAATGTGAATTATTGCTGAATCCGATACAATAATATTGTTAAATATTAAATGTATATCATTAGTCTGAATATAATCATAGTTATAATATTATCCCGTACCGCACCCGAACGTTGGAAGCCATAAAGAACTATCCTATTCAACCCAGGGCTTATCTCTTTAGCAACATGTATCTAACTCCACTCCAGTCCTTGAGGCCATTGATCCATATTCTCCATGATATTTTCTTCTATACTTTGTATCCTTCTACTACAAGAACCAAATCATTATTTGGTGGAGATCTCAAATCAATGTTAGCGTTACCCTAATATATTTTTACTGATATTTTTTTATATGGATTATCAAGAGATTTTTTACTAAAGATCTCTGTATTGGCCACTCTCTCAGTCCAGTATAACATCATATGTTAAATGCATTAAACTTCACATTTCACTTTAATTTTAGGTTCCCCAAGCATACAATCATAAACATGGCCGCGTATAACATTAAAGAAATATCTAAATCTCTCTAAATTTATTTAGTGTTATTGATTTCAAATTGAAAATATAGGCGGCAAAGGTGCGATAAATAATAATGCCAATAGTTTCTGTAACACTCCATAGTATATAATTGGACAATATTCTCTTCATAAGTTTAATAATCAGCGGTCCTACATTTGGCAACACTTAGAGCTCAGTCTACGGTCAACTCTCATCTGTTTACATTGTGAATATAATTCTTATAACATATATATATATTTTTTTAAATACGGTTTATTTGTACGGTTATATTTACATTTGCGTTTATTGTATAATACTAGCCGAATGGCCCGGGCAACGCCCGGGTTTACCCGATTAAATGCTTTTATTCAAATATTATTCGTTACAATTATAAATTGGCGCCGTGGATGTCATTCTTGTATAATATATAAATGATTTTTAAAAATTGTAAAAAACAAAAAATGCATCGGCCTGGAATCGAACCCGGGCCGGGAGCATTTTACCACTGAACTACCGATGCTTATAAGAAATGGCCATATTTGGGTATTTATTCCATTCACAAAAGCAAACGGTGACAGAATTAAGAAAGGATTGATGACTCTGATACTTGTATATTTTAATATTTATAAATATATATTATATCAATATATGTATATTTGTTTTATCTTGCACACAACAGAGTTGAAAAAATAAACATAAGATATATACTGAAAGGTTCCATGGATTTTCATAAATGCAAGTCTGCAAGTTAAAAAATACCCCATTTGGACTTCATAAAAGGTTTCTTCTTGCATCACTCATTGCATTCAAGTATTTGAAAGCTGTAATCGTAAATACGTATCCACCTTCAAAATACATCATGCTCTCGCTCTTCCATTCCAAATTTCTAGCTATATATTCACCCTACATTTCAAACTATGAGATTAATAACGGGAAACATGAGACCTACCCCTATAGACTGGCTCCCATATCTCTCTAACATAGCACCTCCTGACCTCAGAAGAAAGAAATCTACCTCCAACCTTCTCAGTAAAATTAAAGCTAACACTAAGCTTCCAATCAACACTGTTCTCGAAATTCCTCCCCCAACTCGACTAATATCAAGGAATCCTGCATGGGTGGCCGATGAAATGTAGATCTTAAAGAAGAGTGGAGAAACCGATGGAGCAATCTTGCCATCGCCAACAAAGACCTGGTGGAGGATCCTAACACCAAACCTCCCGGCTACAACCTACCTAGGAGGACCTGGTCAACCCTCAATAGAATCAGGACCTCTACTGGTAGATGCAACTACCTACTAAATAAGTGGAACATGAGTCCAGACCAGAACTGCGACTGTGGACAAATACAAACAATGCACCATATCCTAAGGGACTGTCCTCGAAGATTCTTCCAGGGAACACTTGGGGATATCCACCGGTGCACAGAGGAGGCCCTGGAGTGGATTCGTCACCTCGACATTCCACTCTAGAGAAACTTGCCAACATTGTTGTATTGTGCTGTAAAAAACAATATCATACGCAATATATACCCTACATTTAGCTCAGTTACTATGTCGAAGGGGGTCGGTGGAAGGCTGGTTAAACCGTTTGGTTTTCGACTACTAGGACCCGGGTTCGATTTCCGCATTGGACACTTTTTTCTTTAAAAAAAAATGCTCCAATGGACCCCGAATCTTGCAAAAGTCCAACCCCACTAGCGAGTGCAAATAACCAAACGGGGCACTGGCACATTTGTAAGTGCAAAGTCGAACTGCTTTTCACATGTGTAGACATGTGGTGCGCTTACAGTAAAAGCAGTCGCTAACTACCCACCATGATTATCATGGCCTGTACCACGTGTACTAGGGATAAGTAAAAAAAAACTATGTCGAAAAAGGGTTGTTCTTTGATAAATTTGGAGTGTTTAATGGGATAATTTATGACCTCATAAAACCACTCTGCATTGACAATGGTAATAACATATAAGAATGATCATCAGTTAGGAGTTGAGAAATAGCTAAGTTAGCGTTGTTGTATTGTCACTGAATCAAACCTGTGCAAATACTCCTGTGTCAAATTTGAGGAAGAGAGAAATGTGGGAACTTTTTTATACCTTTTTATATATATTTCTACACAATGTTATATATAATATATAAGGTTATATTAATTATGCTAGACTATTGACATTTGAAGATTTCAATAATAATTTAGTACTAATATATTATATGTATAATCTAGTTCTTATCCATACAAAATTACTTAAGTGCCAGGGGGGTCATTGAAATATCTCATATATATTACCTTAAATATCTAATAATATCACAAAGTAATTGCAAATATTTGAATGAAAATATTACCATTTAGCAGATTTCGAGTCTTTTCCCCTAATGTTACAATAAAACGAGAGCTACAATAAGGTTGAACCAGAATGAATTCGATATGACACGAACCAATCCTATTCCTAATTTATATTTTTGTTAATTAAACGAAAAAACATGGTGAAAGAAGACGAGTTTCTTTTGTTGATGCATAGGTGCAAGCTTTCGGGTAAAAACCCTTCAACAGGCGAGAAATGATGAGCGACTTATAAGGACTATGGTCGCTCATCATTTCTCGCCTGTTAAAGGGTTTTTTACCCGAAAGCTTACACCTATGCATCAATAAAAGAAACTCGTCTTCCTTCACCATGTTTTTTAGTTTAATTTAAAATCAGGAATAATTCTTTATCTATATTTATATTTTTGTACTCTGGAAAAATCGCATATTTCATTTTAATATATTTTCACTTTTAAACAAGCTAAAATTGACATGATAGGTATCCAACAATAACATAATTTAGAAACCTACAGATATTTACAGGCAATATATTCATCAAATAGGTGACCAATGCTCCTGTAGCTTACAAATAGATCGCCAACTACCCGGTTAACGTTTTGTATATTCCAGGATATCAACTTCTGAAATATAGTCGGAATTCACATAGATCCTATCATGTAACCTACAATTTTACCTTTCGTTATAAATTTTTATGATAATCATCCATCCGTGAATATATAGAAGAGTATGAATATATATTAAATTATCTGAAAAGGGGGAACAACTTATCAGCCCAAATTTTATAAGCCTTCTATTATATCCTCTAAACAATAACAATATTGATCGACAGTAAAAAGTCTGTAATTCATATTAAAATAATAAAATAATTTATACAAACAACACACATAATATCAATTTAAAATCAGTATTCAATAAAAATTGTCATATTTTTACCTTCTAATAATTATCTTACAACTAGGTTGTGCTATTATTTACGATTTACGCATTAATACTTTGAAAGTCAATATAAGAGGGCAATGAATACAATTACCACACCACCGTAATAAAAGGAGCATAGAACCAATCATTAAAATGGTATGCGTGCCTTACAACGAGGAGGAATAATACTGCGACAACGTGTACGACACTAAAAGAGCATAAAAACACAACACGCACGCTGGAAGGTGTAAAAAAACAAATTCCATAAAGGGAAGGATTTTTTGTTGAGGGAGGTTGCGTGACAGGCTAGACAGACGTTCATTTTTATCGACAGTATTTAATTCCCTCTACACTGATCAGTTTTCTTACCGAATTGTCATTATAACTATCTCACACTGTATCATATGTTGGTATAGCTACAATTGATTTTGTTGGTAATCTGGATAGGTTATACATGTCCATTTTTGATATGAAAATATATTCAGAGAATAACTTCTCCTGAACATAAAACTGAATGTTGCTGGTGGACTTGCCCCCCCCCCCCCCCCCCCCCCATCTATCAAAATAATTTATAATTAATCACTCTCTCTCTCTCTTTGATATATTTTATGAATAATGGCCATACCCCTTTATTGATAAATCAAAAAATACATCTACCTACACCTTTTAGGCCTTTGGCCCTTGGCAGCATGGTGCAGCTATACCTCAACGACCAAAAAGGATGTCCTAGAAGTCCTCGAAAAATCAAGGAATGGCTATTAAATGTTCAAATGTGCAATGTAATTATTTCTATGGATGTCACTGACCAAAATAAACTTTCGTTGAACGATCAGAATAAGTCGATTTCTAAATATTACCATCTGATCCCATCATATACCTTTGTAATATATATATATAGTGTAAAAACTATATAACAAAAATATAACAGTGATTCCACATTTAAAACTCAAGGAGCAAACTGATAAGAATGATAAATCATATCAAGTAGATTTGGTTAGATTAGCAAGCTAAATCTAAATTAATTATAACAATAAATAGTTGTATAGTTTTATAGTTAAGTTTTCTATTAAAATTATCTTCATTATTTTGATTATTTAAATTCAAATTATAAAATTTGTAAATTGTTATTATTTAGTATAGAGAGAGAGAGAGAAAAAAAGTCCTTTACTTCTAAAACATCATCTATTTAATTATATATTTATAATTAATAACAATAAAATTTAACATCGTAACGTCTTTTGCATCGGCTTTTACACGTCATTTAGACATACTCTATCCTATATATAGAATAATAGAAGTGAGAATATATATAATATTATACATTTTAGTATTTAGAGAAAAGAGAGAAAGACAGAACCATGCACTTTTAATCAAACTAATAATAAGAAAACAAAAAGTTTTGTAAAGAAGGTAGATAAGATTGTTTGTATATATATATATATATTTTCATAATTTTATATTTTATCCTTTTTTTTTTTAAATGATTTTTTAAATTTTTTTATTTTAAAATATGAATATAAATAGTTGTATTTAGTAATATATCTATACTATGAATTAACTTTTGTTATAAGTTTGGTTATTATGTTTTGAAACCCTAATGGTAGACCAGACATATACAAAAAAATTTAAATTGGAGTAATTATTGGAAAAAGAGATCTGCTGAACCGGGAATTCTCAAATAGAAGTTCAGCGACATTTCATCCCTATATATATATGATATAAAGGCATATCCTGACCGCTCAAATAATCATTTAAAGATGGAAAAGCGCCATCTATTGGATTAAATATCAACTAAATTACATTTATTTTATTTCAGAGTATTGGTCAAAAATTCAGTAGTAATCACACTCTGTGATCTTTGAATGATCATTTCAGCCGCCAGGAGATGCCTTTTATTTTCATGAATTTATATATCTGACCTTTTTATCAATTAATTCGCAAGCAAATACATATGCAGATAGATATATATGCAAAGTACATGTATAGTCAATTCCCAATATACCAGGTAAAGGAAGGCTCGGCAATTATGGCTTAGAGGTTTTTATGGTAAAAAACAAAATGCTAAAAAATGAAAGCAAACAACATATGTTTTCCTGTGTGTCCTTGTAGACTTAGAGGGTCCAGTTAAATCGCAACCCCCTCCACCCTATTAATTCACACCAGTTAAATAAGAAGTAGACCGGATGGAAAAATGTAATTAAATTGTCTGTAAGAACCAAAACCTTTTTAAGTTACACTTAATAACAGAAACATGATATGATGCACTAGCGCTCCATCTGTTATCAAATTTCGAAACTATTTTAAAGGCGTAAGATTCTTTTTGATATTAAACAATTTCTACTGCCCTTACTGCAATGGATTAAACTGGCGAAACCGCTGAGAGGGTTCACCACTGATGAGCCAGGCCCTCTCATTAATTTCTCCATTGCAGTAAGGGCAGTAGAAATTGTTTAATATCAAAAAGATTCTTACGCCTTTAAAATAGTTTCGAATTTTGATAACAGATGGCGCGCTAGTGCATCATATTATAAATGTTCTAATAAAAGAAACAATTTGATATTTGCGGAAGAGCGATTGCTCGAAGCATATTATATATTTATAAATGTATGTAATTCTACTGTCCTCTAAGCTTATGTCCATAGTTCTTCTAAAATACTTATTCAATGAGTCTATCAACAGTATCACTATAAAAGGAAGTTCCTAAAATACAATCTGTTAGCATGTAGAAGGCGGAATAAATTGTTACCTAAAATACAATAATACTCCTAGATGAAGTTTCGATCCTCGTGGTCACTATTTTTGCCGCCTTGGGGCTTCGGGCTCTAGGTGTGCTTGGTGCGTCCTTGGTTCCTTCGCAGGCGGCGCGCTGTACCAGATTCGGCGGGCTGTTTGCACGTGTCGTCTAGATGTTGTCCTGTGTCTTTTTATGTGCCTTAAAAAGCTTACCTGAAAGCTTGTAGAAGGCGGAATAATTGATACCTAAAATACAATATAAAAGCGGTATGGTATATTAAACTGGCGAAACCGCTGAGAGGGTTCACCACTGATGAGCCAGGCCCTCTCATTAATTTTTCCATTGCAGTAAGGGCAGTAGATATTGTTTAATATCAAAAAGAATCTTACGCCTTTAAAATAGATTCGAATTTAGAAACATGATATACTGAAATATTTGAATAACCTCCTCATATTAACTATAAAATAATTTATTCAAAACTTAGAATATCAAGTCGTGGTTGACGAAAATAAATCCTAAAATAATATGGGCATACAGATATTTCTGTAACGAACAAACAAGGCAGATTGTCGACATGACAAAATAAAGCCTATATTTATGTTGCAAAGAATATCGAAATAATTATTAAGGTTGTTGGAAGAATGAGACTCACCGTCGAGAGCCAAGACTCAGATTGGAATCCCGCATTTATATCTTTTTTTCTGTTTCAATGGCTTTCGATTCTTTCACAAGTCCAACATAACTGTTGATTGTAAACAACTATTGCTCAATTCTACTGTGGTCGGCAAGGGGGGGGGGGGGGTTTATAATTTTACGGCCTCACCTCCAATGTGGTCTATCATCTAGTTTTAATGGCGGGCGTCCAGCTAGATCTTCTAGCAGGTGAGCAATGTTGTTTGTTTCGACCGCGATATGAAGTAGGGCTTCGGTAGCGAGTGAAAGTTTTCCTCGATGATTCGTCATTGGGGTCCTGAGATTCAGCTCGAGAGTTGTAGGATACCATTGCGTCTTGCTTTCTTTGGAAATAGTCATCTTGCAAGTGCAGAATTTAAATTGTTTTCTACATGTTTGAGATTTACTTTATGTAATATACATTGGGTAACAAACCTACAATGGTGTTATCATTCTCGTACCATGTGAACTTAGTATTAGTTAATGATATTTCTAAATATTTTACCTCCATATAAAAAAAATTCTATAAGTTCATTAAGAAAAGACTATATTAAAACCTAGGATAATATATTAAAGATAAGATAGAATATAGACATAAATGGGTATAACAATACTGGCTGGAGAGATAGGCCTTTCTATCTATTTCTAACAAAAAAAGGAATAGTTTCAATTAGATACTCGACCTACACGCAAAATGTTAATTTCCCCCCTTACTAATTACCAGTAACAAATTCTAGGTGTAATTGTTGGCATACATCAGCATAGCTTTTACTTAATTATTAATGAGGGCTTAATATAAGTTTGATTATATATACAGTGTAGCAAATAATTTTTAAGAATGGGTTTGTAAAATAAAACATAAACAAGCTAATTCAATTTCTACTATTTTTTTATTCAAAATAATCCCCTCTGGATTCAATACATATGTTACAACGATTTAATAAGGAATTAAATGCCTCTTGCAGGCCACTTTGAGGAATCGCCTCCAAAGTGCTCGTCGCAGCTCTCTGGATGGTCGGGATATCATAAAAAAAAAACAACCTTTTAACTTCAATTTTATTTTTGGAAATAAATAAAAGTCACATGGTGCTAAATAAAGCGAGTACGGAGGATGATTCAACACACAGACGTTATTTTTGGCCAAAAAGCGACGAACAATGAGTGAGGAGTGACTCGGTGCATTATCATGCAGCAATCACCAACTGTCTTCATCGCGATATTCTGGACGAATGCGACGAATTCTGGCAATCAAACGTTTCAAAAAGTTTAAATAATACTCTCCAGTAATGGTTTTTCCAGCGGGAACAAATTCTTTGTGGATAATACCTCTACTATCGAAAATGGTAATCAGCATTGTTTTGATTTTTGATGGCACTTTTCGCGTTTTTTTGGCTTGTGGAGAGTTTTTTGACTTCTATTCGGCACTTTGGCGCTTTGTCTTTGGGTCATACTGAAAACACCATGTTTCATCACCCGTAACAATTGATTTCAGGAAGTTTGAATTATTTTCATAGGCAGAAATGATGTCCCTGCAATGTGCAATTCACACTGATTTCTGCTCGCCCGTTAGAGTGTGTGGAACAAATTTAGTACAGACTTTAGTTTTACCTAAATCTTCATGCAGAATGGTTCGAATCGTTTCTTTGTTGATGTGTAAAACCTCTGCCATCATTGTTTTCAACAAATTCTCGCACTTTTTCTATACTTTCTGGTGTCTTTGAAGAACTTGGTCGTCCAGTATGCTTATCATCTTCTAGCGTATTTCTTCCATCCGAAAAACGTTTGTGCCAAATGAAAACATTTGATTTACTCAAACATAACGTACCATAAACTTGCTTCATCAAAATATATGTTTCCGATGCACTTCTACCAAGTTTTGCATTAAATTTAATGACCGCTCTCTGTTCCATCTCAGAATTCCGACGAACAAAAAATTTTACTTTTCAAAAATCGCCTGTATGTTTTTAAAGAGTTAACCAAAATGGCTGAAACAAAGCCACGCGCTAGATAAGGCTTCGAATATATATACGCATGCGCAATTTCATAACTGGCTCTGCTATTGGCCTTTATCTAGCGCGAGTCTTAAAAATTATTTGCCGCACTGTATATATACATATTTATAAATATGTGTGAATATAATAATTATATTCAATTGATATAATATGTAATAAAAAGGTTTGTCGGGAAACAAAAGAAAATTTCAACCTCTATATTTTCAAATTTCTATTGAATATATAACACTAAATGACGTATATGCATAAGACTGTTGTTAAATATTCAAAGCTTCTATAGGTTTCTTATGAATTTGTAAAATATGAGATTGAAACCGCTATTTTCACTCTCAAATATTTAGCTCTTCATTTTAACTCAATACGCGCAGTTTTTTGTTTTGCATAAACCATGAAAGAGAATTCGTACAGGTATGGATGCTTCTTTACTATCTTGGACAATTGTGGGATATTGAATTGATAGTAAAGTGAAATGGCTCTTCCCTATTATGTTTAAATGGAAAAGAAAATTTAAATTAGTATATGATTTTTGCTATCTAGTAAATCGTTAGATTCTCAATAAAATAACTCGGACTACAACCAATGGAACATTTTAGATGAGTATTTAAAAATCGTCTAAATATATTAAAATGAAATAATGAGAAATGTTAGCAATGAGATTATTTTAAAACCAGAATTCTAACAAGCTTTTGGGGCTATTCCACGGGTCTATAAGTAAATCGAGACTATTACCAAGTACCTCTAATGGAAGTATCCTTAATTTATTAGACGATAATACCCGATGACATCTAAAGCTAAAACTTGAAGTTTGAGAGGAATTGTTTTGTTATCCTATATCACAAGCTCTCGGACATGTTTGTCCTCTAACGGGTGCTTTGAAATAAAGATTGGAGACGAGGCTATATATGTTTGAATCAACATAAACCTCTGCTTATAGCTGTGAATCCATGCATCTGTGGAAATAAATTATGGATAGCTTATGATGTTGGATAACTAAATAAAAAAACGCTCCTTTCTTGTTTGCGTCTCAATTTACATATTGGCTCGTTGAAAATCCTTTTGTCTCTCAATCTTGCCAGTATTACAACTTCACTTAATATCTTAAAACTAACCTTTATTGGTATATATGCCTTTTCAAGAAACTTATTACTCCCTATTGATAGCCTACTAGTGTGATATCTTGGAGACTCTATCTCTTCTTACGAGATGCCACTATATTTCTGAAAGTATTATTTACCATCTCAAATTTAAGTCCTAAATTCAAATCACAGATTTAGTTTTACAACTGTCCTTTTGACATAAAATCGAATAATTGTCTACTAATTATTTACAGACTTGGGAATTGTAGTTCAGGTTTTAAATTGTTTATTGTTATCGTGTTGATTTCATAGTTTGACTATGTTCTAGATTGAAATCTAGAAAGCCAACTTATTAAAATACGTATTAAAAACCTTGTTTCTATATTTACGAATAGCTAACTTAAATATTGTGTAGAACGGATTATCGCGTTCTAATAAATAATATAAATACCTCCTTCTTCTTTATTTGAGTAGAAAAGTTTAATTTATTATTTTTATAATTTATGGTTGCTCTCTCTCTCTCTCTACGAAAATACGTCTGCCTTCACACACATACTACCCACTATATCTATCTTTCTTTTTTTATTTAAAGATAAAATCTTCGTGATTAAGGCATGAATTTTTTCAAACAATCAGTCTAGTTTGCTTTATTGAATTAGTTCTATCATGGATTGAGAAATAGAAATTTACTATATTTTTCAAATACTAAATGTAAATAGCCACCAGAATTTTAAAATCACTTATAATGCAAACGATCAAATAAGAGTCAACTCTTGTAAATAATTTCGATCTGTTTGTTTATATATATAGACAATTATAGTGAATTAATAGAGGAAAAAGCCTCAAAATTCTAGAGACACACGGTGCTATTTGGCTAAAGGAGTTTAATTCATTATTTTGCGCTTATTTTTTATTTAATATTCCAGATAATTTTGAAATAAAAATTAATTTAAGGCAATATTTATATTAAAAAGACATATATTGGATCAAAATAAATTATTCCCCAACAATTTAGCTGGCCGAAGGGTAACCTTTGTTAGAGTACAACAACATAAGAAGTTTTCAAAAACTCCAAAATCTACTTAGAATTATAAAAATTAAAACCCAATATCATTAATGATTTCTATATTAAAATATTTAATTCAATTTGAAATAGGTTAATACACATAACTTATCTATTTGTATAAGTACACGATTCAAAGTTATTAATATCATATAAAATCACTTACCGTGTGTAGCATCCATTAACTTTAATGAAATCATTTCTATAATGAATCATACTCTCTGACACATGCTTCTAAAATAGAAATTTGTCGATAATTCAGATGTCATATTTTAGTAATCCCCTTTCTATTCTGATAATATTTATATATTATATAATCTAAAAAACTAATATTTTATTTTTTTTTAAATATATTTCATTTTCATTCATTGACTGTTATATATTTTTTGACCAAGGATTCGGAACAAACCACTTTAATTATTATTATTGTAAATATGTATAGTTAACCCTACATTTTTTTAAAATCACGATTATAGAATTCATTCTATAAATTCTATATTGCTGTGATAAATAATTTTATGTGTAATTTCACTTCAAGTTATTCAAAATAAAATCTACTTGTAAGGTAAATAATTATCTTTACTTTTTTACGACTGCACCTCTTTTCAACAACAGAACACAAAACTATATTGTAACATATATATACAAAGCGAATATATATCTATATATCTCGTATAACAAATGAAAACATTAAGACGCGAATGTTTCTTTCCACAAATAAATCAAACTTTTAATGTCCTTACTGCGATGATTTCATAATGTTTTCATTTGTTAAATGTGTATATAACACTGATAGACAAAACTTAAGGAAGTTGTACCTTATAGCATATATATATCGGGATTCAGAAAATAACTCTGAGAGATATTTGATGCACAGTGATATATATCACTCAGATATCTCTCAGAGTTATTTTCTGATTCCCGATATATATATATGCTATATGGTACAACTTCCTTAAGTTTTGTCTATCAGTGTAATCATCTATTTGAAAATGAAGTCACACAAATATATTGAATTCAACTTGAATAATTAGACACCTATATATGAAATATATGATCATTTGAATCATTATGAATATATCAAAATATAAAATATTGCATTCAACAATTCTCAGCTGATAAGTCACAAATATTAGACTTCTTGGAATCAATTAACTATATAAGCGCAGCATTCGTATTTTAAATAACTTCAGGCTAAACATATTGTGGACTATAATAACATCGTTATGAATTCTTTAAAAACCTGTCACCAATGAGGTATTTCAGTTTTTCAGTTCTGTATCCATTCCAGATACTACGAACCACATTTTTAGAGTATTTTATTGATGTACTAGCCGAATGACCCGGGCAACGCCCGGGTTTTATCCGATTAAATGTTTTTATTCAAATACTATTCGTTACAATTATAAATTGGCACCGTGGATGTCACTTTTGTGCAACGTCCCGCTCCAAACTTTGTGTCTGAGAAGAGATATTTTTATAGAAAGATGATCTGGATTTTGTTTTCTGCTCGAATGAATGTTTTTCTGTTAGAATTTTGTTCCTGCGTACAAAATAATGAACTGGTTTCACCCGTGGTCTCTGCTTCTTGGAATTTTTCCCGATATAATTTTGTATCTGATAATCAAACATGATACAGCAATATCGTCATCATCATTTTCTGATTAAAATATATAGTTTTAATAATTGTTTATATATTTTTATAAAATAGCCTATCGTCTTTCCCGTATTTTTTACCTATGTATGGAAATTTTGGTTTGAATTAGTGAACTACTGCGAATTTGTATACCGGATATACAAACAAACATACAAACATTCATTTTTATATATAGATATTTTTTTATTCAAAGTTAATTTATTAAAACAGAATACTTTTTATTTTCATATTTCAGTATATTAACTTTATACACATATTTTAATATAATAATAAAAATGGGTTATAATGAGAATAATTTTTTATTACAAAAATTATTTCGACAAGGTTGGGTATTTATTGAGGAGAAAATTTCTTGTGAAACTCTTGTACCTACGTGCTATACACAGGAGTTCTAAAAACACCTTGGTGTATTAATAAAATATTATAGATAAATCTCTTTCGCTTCAGATAAATATTTGATTGATCATTATATATATAGTTATTTATTTATTCTTTCACTTTCACAACTATTTACTTGGGTTGAACGTTTGGTTGAGTCGCATTAAATCTTCAATTAATAATGTTTTCACCTTATATTTTGTTTGGGAAATGTAGTTGGCTTTAATGAAGATGAATTTCATCCTTGTATTTGTAGGTTTAATGCGAATAGTTTTATTCAATAATTTCAATTTTGAAAAGCCTTTTTACTGGTTTTTTCAACATATTGTTTTATAATAATGTTATATTTGAAAACCCAGTTATCACTTTACATCGCCTTGAACGTCTGCACGAGGAGATCTCACCTTCTGAAAGAATTATCGACAGGAAAAACTTTGGATTATAAAATTCTGATTAGAAAAAATATATGAATACACTTAACTACAATTAAAATAATTTTATTATTTTTAGTTGTTTAAATGTCCATTTTTTGATATTGGTAAGGCATTCTGTATATGTTACAAAGGACATATCAGCCAAGCTACAATCTGGTGTAACAATATGTATTTTTAGAGAAGGTATTCATTTTGTAATTCTCTAATTGAAGTAAGATATTCTGGAAAGCATCATATACATACGTGCTTCAATTATCTCACTACGAATGAGTAGCTCAAAGAGTTCTGAAAAGCCAATGATTCAAAGAATAAGTGGTGGTGGTCAGATTAAGCCAGAAGAGAAGGATCTGCATATTTAAGTTCACCACCAATTTATTCACGATGGAATGTGATGGATGAGGTGCAAAATGTTGTTACACCAAAAAAAACAACCAGTTCGTGTTTCCAATTAGGGCGATTTTTTAGAGGGAGCCTCAGTCACGCTAGTGAGGCAAGTCCCGCTTAGGATCAAAACATTATGACTTCTGCTAAGAAAATTTGGCTAAGTAGGAATAGAAAAAGTATCCCAGTAAAGAATAGAATTATAAGTCCAGACTTTGTGATACACAGAGCGCGCTGTTTACCATTCATGAATAAACTATTTGCTAAGATGGCCATGAAAACTCACACTATATCAGAAATAATTGATAATATTTTCACGCCATGACCCATAAATTAGTAAATGAATGGTTTGTTCAAATTCGAGCCTTCATAAATATCTCATCCTTGAAGTCAGTTAGGAAACTTGGAAGGAGAACTTCGTTCGTAAATTTCTATTCTATCGAATATATAGCTTTGAATATAGAACGTATGAATATAATGAGAAAATACATTTATATTACGTCTTTATTGACAAAATGATCATATATAGATATTGTACAAGTATAATTTATTATCTTTATTTGTGATGAGAAAAGACACTGGTAGTGTTTGAGAATATAATAACTAAAGATATTAAAATTGTCATTGTATAACATTTTTCATTGTTATTAGTATACTTTGAAATTTCAAAGAGAAGTTTTAATAAAGACTCTATAGAGCCTTCTAAAAAGGAAATAATTAAAAAATGAAATTGAGATTTACAGGACATGTTCTAGGAGGATCGTCGGAAATTCTTCTTTAAATCGTATTGGAGGGAAACACCATGAAGAATGAATAAAGAGAGATGGATTGGTTTGATGATTAAATAGCCTCTGTACCGAGATTCGAATATAAGAAGAAATGTAATGTTCAGAACAGGGTGAAAGGACATTCCTCGATGTCTGATCCATATATCGGAGATGGTTGAAATACCTGATGATGTGTGTTAGTCCATGAAATATATATTTTCTAAACTGGTGATATGTTAATGGAAAATGATATTACGCCCTTTATTAGAGGATATAAAAATGACCATAGAATACAAAATTGAACCTTACCGATGCTGTGGAGGCCAATGGAGTCCTAATTCTTTCTTTTCGGCCTTCTATCTAGTCCGATGCACGGGAAGTAAACGTCCGCTGTTGTCGGCGACAACGGGAAGGTACTGAAGCCGTTAGGAGGAGGGCATCTATCCGTCTCCAGGGGCCATCACTTGGGGTACACTTCCTCAGTGTTATATTTTCTTCATTCTACAAACAGCTATCAATTCAAATGTCTAATCTACACCAGGCTAAAGGACAGCTTGGATTAATAATTAATTTCACATATATTGATTCATTAATGGTTTTGAACATAATTATAATTATGAATTGTCAAAAATCAATAATAGTGGTATTAAGACAGATGAACGAATCCAACTATGTATATTACTATTTAATAATCAGGTAATTTTTTCGTGATTATAATACCACTTATATTTCTTTTTTTTACTTACTTTTGAAAAAATCATTCCACACACATACTTATATATAATGATTTAAGGATTAAATCATATGCACAAAAGTCATCCATCCTATTGAAAAAATATTTTTTCATTGTATACATTTCATGAATAATTTTAACAAGCATAATTTCACATAGGATTTATATACATGTGAGCATAAACGTTACTGATTACAGACTGCCATCTAGAGAAATTATTAACTTCTAATCCTTATTTTATTCAATTTACGGGTTTGGCCAAATACATTTTCGCAAATTTTAACAATAACCCCTAATCATGTACAGGATTCAATCTTATGTAATTTAGTCAATTTACGAAAATGCCAAAAATAGCTCATTGTTCAGTTGAGATCTATTTTATTTCATTTCGACTTAGAGGCTATGTCCTACTATAGGGACACTTACACTTCAAAGGTAAACTGAACATAGAAAAAAAGAAAGATCATTTGAAATATGTACAAAAATTAGTATGAAATTTATTTAGATGAAAAGATAAAAATATCAACATAATTGAAACATGTACAAAGAGTTGGTATGCAAATTTGGTTGAATGAAATCAATTGTAAAGTAGTGTACTCGAGGAAAGTAATTTACAGATAGAATAAATTTTGATAATTATTTTAGAAGGAAAATATACATTATATTAGAGAAATATTAACAATACAAAACTATACTGAACAGGGTTAATGTATAAATAAAAGCTTTCCATTTGAATTTGGTATTTTTTATAAAATTCAAAATAAATCTGCAAAATGATTTCAATTTTATATATTTGTTTTTTTTTGTTGAAATTGGATCTAACTTGTTTGATACATTTAGTCCATTGTTTATTCTATACACTTAAAAGACGCGGCAAAAATAACTCATCGTTCACTTGATATTTATTCCGATATGTATATGTGACAATATGATAATAAGGTGGTGAAAGAGAGAAATAATCACACCACAAGTTGGAAGAGGAACCCAGACAACCAGAGAGAGAGGGGGAGAGACGGGCCCGCCACCGCTGAGCGGCCGTTCGTGTCGCACACAATCGCCAACTATCTTCAAAGTCCCGAGGTGTTAAGTGACGGACCCCAGGAACCCCTTGGGATGTCGCTGGTGTCTAAAGTGACCGGTCCTTACCCTCCCGTCTCTCTCTGGGTCGACTGTAGGCTTGCTTTATTATTCCTGTAAGAGTATATATTATGACATATATATATATAACTCTTCAATTATAAACATTTATTTCCATGAATAGAATTGTATTTATTTATGTTATCATCCCCTGATCTTCTATAGTTTCGAGAGCCAACTTCAAGAACAATCATATAGATATTCTACAAGGTGTGATCATTATGTAGGGAGACAAGAGATTGTTAAAATATTATATAATAGATATAAATACAACGCACACAACAGTATTCATAAAAATATGATCATTGGGCTCCACAACAGTGCTCTATTTTTTTTCAGCGTCTTGAAACATAGAGTAAATTCATTTTAAGGAATGGCTCTTATATATTTTCTGGATATTCTATATTTGAACTTACATAATCAAAATACTTACATTTCAACAAATATTTCATCTTAAGAAAAAGAAAAAGGTCAGTGAGAGCGAGAAATCAAAAGGAAGGGTGAAGAAATTCGAGGTTCAGTTCCTCGCCAAATATTAAGTAAACTAAAAGGCTCAATGAGATCAAGCATGATGTTGTAACATCCATTTTTCTCTCAAAAATCATTTCTTTTGACTCTAATTGCTTCAAATAAACGATTAGGAATATCAACAAATATGTATATCAATTTTTTGATAAAGTTTTTTAAAAAAATTCAAAGTTAAAAATACCTTCCGAAATAAAGATATAATCAGCAAAGTGTTTATCTTTGATTTTGTTCTTCTTGCTTTTTTTTAGCCATGGTTGTCTTCGTTCAATCCATTTACTTGGCTGGTGTTTTGTTTGCAATTCATAAGTATGAACCCATGTTTTATCACCTTTGAGTTATTCTGGTAGCTTTCTTAAAGGTTTTCACAAACTGAATGTCTAGCCTTTCGTTGTTCCATTGTTGAAAATTTAGAGACAAACCGTGTTGCTACTCTAGCCATATTAAAATCATTGATTATTTTTTATAATTGATTGCACCAACTCGTACGATATCTCTCATTGTCTTCTGACCTTCCTGATTTTAATTCTGAAATTTTTTCGCAAAAGGTTTTTGATCTGTTCGATAATAATCTGGGATCTAATGATTTTTTTTTTTTGCTTATCCCTAGTACACGTGGTGCAGGCCATGATAATCATGGTGGGAAGTTAGCGACTGCTTTTTTTCACTGTAAGCGCACCACATTTCTACACATGTGGAAAGCAGTTCGACTTTACACTTAAAAATGCGCCAGAGCCCCGTTTGGTTACTTGCACTCGCTGGTGGGGTTGGACTTTTGCAAGAATCGGGGGCCATTGGAGCATTTTTTTTTAACAGAAAAAAGTGTCCAATGCGAGAATCGAACCCGGGTCGTAGTGGTCGAAAACCAAACGGTTTAACCAGCCTTCCACCGACCCCCTTGGGATCTAATGATGACCAGGTCGAACTTCGTCAAAAATATTTATTCTTTCATTTTTAAAAATAGCGTGCCAATTTAAAACCTTTTTCTGCCATTGGAATCATCTTTACACGTCTCTTTAATTAAATTATTCATATCAAAAGCTATTTAACCGAGTTTAAAAAATTAATAGTAATTAGACTGTTCATTTTTCAAAAAAAACTTTAGAAACACTTTCTGAAAACGTACACTCTATAAAATAATTTCGAATCAATTCCGTTCGGGAAATATGGTCATATTATTTAAAAGCTCAGATCATGAATAATAATATTTCATAAAGTGTTAATGTCTTATATTCATTATTTTGAAAATACAGCCTTGTCTTCCTACTTATTGATCACTCCTTGAATAATTAGAATATAGATTTTAAGCGTAGAATTCTTATAATAGTTGAAGAATCTTTAAAATATGTTTTCAATTTTGATATATTTTATCAACTCTAAAAGTTTAATCGTTCCATTGAAACCACTATGGAATAAATCTGATCATTAATAGAAAGTTATCTTTTAACTCAGTAATTGGATTTCAATTAAAAGTTCATTAATGGTTTCATACATAGGAACATCAATAAATATACATCAGAACATAGAATCAAATATTTTTATATCACAATTCTTATATATATAATAATAATTAACCCTATCATTATAAAATATTCATCATATACTGTATTTAGAAATAATGTTTAACAGTATTATTGTATTAGTAAATTAAATTTTATTGCCATCTATCTTTAAAATTTTACACAAATAAATTTACTGGCAATGCGTTTCTTTGTATTATTGTATAAAAAAGAAAGGATAAAAAAAGGTCATTTTCTACTCCAATATTAGAAACTAAAATTCAATGGTACAACATAAAAATGTTCAAATAGGAACAGATTTCCAGGAAACCACCATGATGTAAGAAAGTAGAAAATTGGTTAACCTTAAATCTAAATTAAAGATGATTGGTCAATAGTTCGATACAGACGATCATTACTCATAAATATCAGACGATCGTCCATATTGTGACAATGTTCGTCTGTATTGACTGACCTTTAAAATCGATGCACCAGAAATTCAGCCTAAACAACGCCCAATTTTCACATCAAATATGCAGCAACTTTGGCGTCTGACTGTTGTTTTTTTTTCGGTGTTGAAAGTTCTTCTGCGAAATAATCTTCCAGCTTTGGGAAGAAACACGCATTAAAATATAATGGTTGAATACATTTTAAATTTATTATTTTGGAAAATATTTTTATTATGTGTGTGTGTGTGTGTATTTTTATAAGGTCTATTTCGTGTATATATAAATTACTATATATATAGTTTCATAGATATTTATGTTAATTCATAAGAGTGTATAGACTAATGGTATATATTACCAAAATATACTTTAAATACATATAGTAAGTTCTAGATTTATACAGAATTAAAAACCAAATAACCTTTCGGTTAATAAATAATCCCGATTCCGGAGAATACAATACTAGCATTAAACCTCAACTCAAATATCGTCTTCAAGAACATAATGTATATTTAGTATAATTATATTACGTGTCAATTATAAATATTTTAATTGATTTATTCAAAAGAGAGAAGAGAAAGACTGAGGTATTTTTAATAAAATTATGTTATCATGTGAATTTATAATTATGAATTTGGATATTTATATATTTGCGTTATTGTTGTTTGTGGATTGATGTCTCACCCTATCAAAAACCTGGGATTTCATTAAAATTGGCAACTACTGAATTTATAACTTTGAATCAGAGACAAATCCAATACTATACTTTTAAATGAGATTAAAGTAGAAAGATAATCACGGTGGGCTCAAAGATAGCATTTCTTGATCTTACGAATAAACATTGCTGTCAGAAAAGCGTCACCTATCAGGAACATACCATTAGAACGTACTTTTATGTTTTTCAGGAATATTTTCCTTTTTTAATTAAGAAAAAAATTCTAAACACCTATTAATTTCTTACTGCTTGTCCTCGTCTGCGCAGTGAAGGCTCTATGTTCTCACCATTCCACGTGTATTTCCTTACTTAAATATATTGATTTTAAGATTTAATAACTTAAAGTGCACTTTCTGTACATCTGTGTAATAATAAATGTATCCATAACTTTCTACAAAAATGTTTTACTGTCTGGCTTTGCAGGATGAGAGAGTAATTCTTCGTCAAAAAATGCTTATGAAAATGTGGCGACCGCACTTTGCTTCAGCGAACTGGGACAAAGCTTCAAAACACATACGGGCAGAAAAATGGCGGCCCCACTATGCCTCGGCAAGCACGCGTTTGGAGAACACTTCACTACGCATGCGCGGGTGTCATCCGGAACTTTCTAGCGGCTGGCTTCTTCCGACACTTGATCTGGCACTCACGCGGTAAACAACAAGGCTAGAGCCGACGGCCGTTACTTCAACCGTTGTTTCTTTTCTCTTTATAATTTCTTGCTTTAAATAAATTAATTATAATTTTATCAGCAGCCTTTCCACAAGCCACACCAGCACATCACGCAACAACCATCCTACAAAAACATTTCGCCATATGTTTTATTGACAAAGGTAGTGAAAATCAAGAACAATGCATTGTCCTTACCCACATTCTGGAGATCAGCGTAGTTAAAAGGCGTAACACAGAAGAGGTAAACAACTTGAGAAAAGATTGATTTTATTTCCCACTTTCTATAGATGAATTTTGATTCTGTTTATCCAACTAGGAGAATCCTGTATGGGACGAGGGTCCCTAATAAAGGCTTTTGTTGTTTTTTTTGTTGTAAATTGTTTTCAAGAATCGGCGTTGTGATGTCAAACAAAGGTTTATGATATTAAATTTCTCATTCAAATAGAATTGTAAATAAGTTTACTTTTAATGATGTAGATGGTAGAAAATAAGAGCATTGGCAAATAGTTGATCCAAAGTAGTAACCTCCTTTGGACAAAACTCTAAATCAAATTTATCAAAAGAATTTTTGTTATTTAATAAGTTTGTTGAAGGTGAATATAGGTAACACTAAAACCTAGAAATTCTTGCACATCTTAATTATAAGGTAAACTGTTTGTGGTACCTTTTAGACATGTAGTTATATTATCAAGCCTGGCTCTATCTAGCTGGCTTTTATACACTCATGGACAAAACCTATGGAAGGTATACTAAACAATATCTATAACGGGATTCAAACAATAACTGTGAAAAAAATTGATACACATTGGCAGCTATTGAAAAAACACGAGTTAACTGAATATGAACAAATTTTCTTTCTTCTTCGAAAAAATAAAAAATAAACGGCGTCATCAAGGACTTCCCACTTCCTCAAGTTTTGTTCTTTAGACTATTATGTAATCTGTGCAGTGAAATATGAAAATAAGCTGTAATCTTCTCGGTAGGATAATCTATATATATAAAATTGAATGTCTGTGTGTGTGTCCTCTATGGATTCAAAACCATACATCCAATCGCCGTGAAAATTTGGGATATTATTAGGCATATCCCCGAAAGGTTTACGAAAAATAATTTCTTGAATATCTTTAATATCCTTAGAGTTATTTGCAGATTTGTAGCTTTAACTCGCAAGCAGCGCCACCTTGCGACGGAGATAGGCTTAGGTCTGACCCCCCCCCCCGTCTGGCCGGTCAGTCCAAGTTCCCACCGACCAATCAGAGGGATCAAGAGCCCCCCCCCCCCCCCCCCCGTCCGGCCGCCGGCCAATCAGAGGGATCAAGAGGTCCTGGCGCGCGGGGGGCGGGTGACCTCCGGGAACTACGTCCATCTTCCATAAACGACCATGATTTTATTCAACTCATCGAGTATTTTTCAAGGGACCGGGAAAATATGTTCACTAGATAAAACGATGATTTTGTAATGTAGAAAATTAGGAAAGACAAAATTCAGGATGACACGGCACACAGGGACCGGGAAAAAATAATCACTTTATCGAGAGATTCATGACCATGATTTTATTCAACTTATCGAGTATTTTTCAAGGGACCGGGAAAATATGTTCACTAGATAAAACGATGATTTTGTAATGTAGAAAATTATGAAAGACAAAATTCAGGATGACACGGCACACAGGGACCGGGAAAAAATGTTCACTTTATCGAGAGATTCAAATTTACGAGTTACAAATTATCAAAATATATCTATTATTTTTTATAAGTTTATAGAGAATTGTTTTAACAAATGTTCGTTAGACAAACCTTTACTCGGGTAAAACCTCGGGCGAAGCCGGGTACGTCCGCTAGTTATCTATAAGAATAAAGGTCACCTCTCTCGTCAGAATAGATGTCAAAACTAGACTCCATCTATTTACCGTCACCGCAAAACGATTCCGCTAGTTTGTGGCGACAGTCAATAGAGGAAGTCAAGTTTTGGCGTCTATTTTGACGGAAGAAGCAATCTTTGATTCGTATTAATAAGCTAGTTCTTAAAATACCACGCTAATATATTTTTATGAAATATTGATATATTGAAGTGAGAGAGAGAAAAATAATAAGAGATAATATTTGCTCTTAAAATTACATTGGAATTCTGTGTAAATAAAGATTCTAATAATTCACCCTAATTAAAATCAGATGAAAAAAATATCTTCCCACACATTTATAGAATAATTAAATAAAACTACTGGAAAATTTTATCAAGTTGCGCGTAATGTCGACGGATATATTAGATAATATATCCATCTAGTCCATAATGAACATGTTTCCACCATCAAGTTTGAAAGATAAAATAGTAAATGGTCTTTATTAACGACGTGTTAGTCCTGTGTTGTGTGTGTGCCTGTGTGTGTATTGTGTGTTGTCTTGTGTGCATGTTGTATTGTGTGTGTGTTCATTTTTAAATTGAATCATAGAAATATTTTAATTCAACTGTATAGCTATGTGTAATACATGATGAAGCTATTTGTATTTAAGAATAAAATTGCAGCCTCTATTCCTTTCCAGCGAATTAGCGCATGCGCCTCGCCGACCAATCTCAGTAGACAGTGCACCTTACTGCTAGTTCTATTTGTCGCCAGTAAATTTGTGCATCATCATCCACAAGGGTGTCAGAAAGAAATTGCTCATTTGTCAACTACTGGTTCCGAGAGGTAGGGTAGAGCTAATCAGAATATCAATAAGATTGGAAGCATATATACCCTGCCGTTTTATTATATATGTGAAAATATCCATGTACGTTAAGTTATACATTAATCGACAAAACCTAAGGAAAAGAATATATTTTGATGTCGCTGGTGGCCTTTTGGTTATCTCGTGAGTCTTCAATAAAGGTCACTGTGTATCAAATATCGTTCACAGTTATTGTCAGAATTCCGATATGCTTAAAGGTACAACTTCCTTAAGGTTTGTCCTAAAAATGAAAGTGAAAAATAAATAGAAGAGTTAAGTAGTCGAATAAAGCTTCACAATTGTATGTAGATAGTAATGATGGATTTTTTCATCTTTTATTTTTAATAAAAGTTACAGCTTGATACCTATATCAGTTTATTTTGAGTAATTTCAACATTATGTTAGGACTTCAGAATGCCGGCTCTTCTAAAGGGAGCTACAAGTATTTGTATTTTCTACTTGTAGCTACTTGTATTTTCGTCCATCCCTTCATCATAGATATTGTTAATATCTATTTTTTTTTATCATCATAGGGAACCATCAAATAGCTCAGACTAAAGTGACTTTTCAAAATATGACTTATAAAATAATACTGAATATAGCTAATAGAAAGTAAATAGAATTTAATAGTTGATTATATTAATATTTCCTCGTGGAATTTTTAAGGAAGACAAAAACTTCAGGATGAGACAGCAATTTATTTAAGGCAAGAACACACTATGAAGGATAAACAAAAGATAAGGAATGAGGGAAGTTCACAGCCTAATAAAATATAAAACAAAAAAATGATAATCTGTTAAAACTAGGGTAAAATACTAAATACTTCGCTACAATATTATCCAATATATCAAGGTAAGATAAATCGATAAATAGTTTAAAAGGATCAAATACTTGTGATCACTTATTATATAAATAGATATGTGGTGACTACACACTTTGACAAAGCTCCACTACACACAGGGGGCAGTGGACGGCATCGGCAACCGCGAGCGTCAACCTGACTACGCATGCGCGCGGGACGTCATCAGAGACTCTGGCCACTCAGCGGTAAACATCTAGGCTTGCTCCAACGGCCGTTACTTCAACCGTTGTTTTTTTTTCTCTTTATATATTTCTGGCTTTAAATAAATTAATTTTAATTATAATTTTATCAGAGAGCAGCCTTTCCACAAGCCACACCAACACATCACGCAACAATCCTACAGATATAACTGCTGCGGTTAAATACCACAATGAATGTCATTTAAAATTGAACACAATACGCTTATTTACGCCTGAGAAAATACAGTGAATTACAATGTTAGGTGTAAACATCAGAATTCCAGAGATAGGTTTCTATTTAAGTTTCCTTCTCTGGAACCCTGATGTTTTACCTGAATATTGTACCGAGGAATTAGGCATTTGAATTTATATACAATCTAATAATTTTAATCATACATGAGTCAGACCTGGAGGCTGTTGGGCTCTGGGCTACCAGGATTATATAAACTCCATCTTGCTTCCTGTCTATGGTGAAACGGTATAAGACCGGTGGTCATAATAAAACTGTATGTATGTGTAATTTGAATCTATTTGATTCATTGTGGTACACACACACAATATATCAGACCAATGATAGGAACAATATTTTATTTTACAATATTTTCCGGCTCAGTGAGATGTGAACGTTACATTTAACGATGTGTAGAACATCCCGTAAACAGTGCTTCCCAACACAATGTAAGTTTATAGACCTGCTAATATTGTTTAACGCTGAATTAATTTTATCAGGGCCTCTATATCTTTATGACATACTAGCCGAATGACCCGGGCAACGCCCGTGTTTTAACCGATTGAATGTTTTGATTCAAATACTATTTGTTACAATTATAAATTGGCGCCTTAAATAAATGCATATATTAGTTAATAACTATAGCCTATGTGCTTTATCTGTCTATGTACTGTTGGCTTCCGTAGGCGTCTCTTACTGGGAAAAAGAAAGAGAGGATTCCATTTAGTTATTAACTAATATATGCATTTATTTAAGTAGCGACCCGCTCCAACACAATAGTTACAAAAACCAAAAAGCGAGTGGAGAGAGCAAAGTAAAAAACAAAGTGTCTCGCGTAGTGGCGGCGCCATCGTAGCCACGTGATCGTAGCCAACCAATAGGAGAGCGCCATTCCAAAAATAAGCAAACGGTGACGGAGATGATGACGCTCGTAACTGTATATAGAATAATCAATTATCGAAATAGGACACACTTCTAATATAAATATTACAAACATGCACTCTATAATAGAAACTATCTTTACTAATAAAATTCTTAATTATTTTTCCAGAAAAAAAAACTAAATGATTGAACATCTAATAATATATCTTGGGGATGTTATTCGATAGTCTACCTCTGAATATTGTTGAATAAAACAATTAAACATTTTGTATTTCGATAATCGACAAAAGTCGAGAAATCATGTAGTATTTATAACATTACTAAATCAATTTAAATACTTTTTATTACTTATATCAAGTAAAAATGTAGTATGGGACATCATAATTATACTAGGTAGAGATTTGTGAATGTCAGTCTACTGTAAAACATTTAGAAGCCCGTAGTAGATGAAGGACAATTACTCAGCCATGTTTATACACTTACATCAACTGCTGAGGCTAGAATTGTTCTACATTGATGACTCATTGGTGGATTAGCCCACAGTCGCACATGCGACGGATATCAAAAACATTAACCTGTCATAAGTGTATATTTGAACGGAAATATTAAACATTCTATATACAGTTACGAGCGTCATTCTTCATCAGTCATCTCTGTCACCGTTTTTTTTTTTTTTTTTGGAATGGCACCCTACTATTGGTCGGCCACGATCACGCCACCTTTGCCCCCCCCCCACTCGTCTTTTCGTTTTTGTAACCATTGTGTTGGAGCGGATCGCTCCTTAAATAAATGCATATATTAGTTAATAACCAAATGGAATCCTCTCTTTCTTTTTCCCAGTAAGAAACGCCTACGGAAGCCAACAGTACCTAGACAGATAAAGCACATAGGCTATAGTTATTAACTAACATATGTATTTATATAAGGCGCCAATTTATAATTGTAACAAATAGTATTTGAATCAAAACATCCAATCTGGTAAAACACGGGCGTTGCCCGGGTCATTCGGCTAGTGTTAAAATAATAACATTAGGCCTCCAAGGAGAAGTTTCTTTTTTAAAAATATTTTCATTTATAAAATCTCTCAAGCTTTCGGGATTCAAAGCCCTTCTACAGAAGAGAATATTTTACATTAAATCGTCAACAATATAAGAGTTAAAATCAAATAAAATGCTTTCAAATAACTGTAAAAAACCCAAAGCATTTAATTCGATTTTAAATGTTATTTTATTATCGATATAATGTAAAATATTCTCTCCTGTAGAAGGGCTTTCATTCCCGAAAGCTTTAAAGATTTGTAAATAAAAATATTTAAAAAAGAAACCTTTCACTGAAGGCCTCTAATTTTCTTATTTAGTATTGATTAAAGGGATTATTTTTTCGAATATTAAACATGTGTAAACGCGAATTTGAGATTTCAAATATCTAAGAATTAAGATTATCAACGGTCAGTTGGTATTGTTTCTGATAGATGGCAATGTGTCATCAGCTGAATTCAGTTGCACAATCAGGAATTCTCCTATTTCATTATTTTATTACCCTCTCTACTACACCTATAGTGGATAGTGATGCTGCTGTGATGGAGATGCATGGAGACATCTGAGACTCTTCTTTGGACACGACAACAACAACAACAACAACTACACCTTTTATCTACTTCAAACTCTTTTATTCATTTTAAAAAACTCGTCAGGAATAGGTTTGTAAATCTTATGCTATAAAGTATCTAGGGAATTAAATATACATATACAGGGTGATCCAAAAGTCCCGCACTATTTTAAAAATTAATAACTCCGCGAATATTTGCGCTAGAGCAATGCGGTAAACACCATTGTGTTCAGGATGCAATGGGATTTTTTATGGCAAATAATGAAAAATTAGAAATTGATTTTAGTTACAATTTTATTCGCCAGATGGCGCTCTACCAGAATCAGAGATTCAGCGGCCAAATTGTTTGATAAATTGAAAAATATAACTGATCGGCATGTATTTTTCCTTTTTGAATACCAGGAAAGAACCCTAATAATATCAAATAACAAATTAATAAAACACCACTTCGCCAAAAGTATGAAGAATTGGTTAACGATTTTCAAATACAATCAGAGATATGTAAAATAGGTAAATGCAAATTAAAACATGTAACAAAAAGAAAATTGATATTTTAGATACGGTTTGTTTCCGAGAGAAGATAATAAATTTCTAATATTTTTAATTCAACTCTCACTCAGTATCGATTATATTTATTTTAATTCATTTGAAAAATATGTATGTATCTCTGATAATTTATTTTACTCTGGAATGCCGTTGTTGTTGTCGTGTCCAATAAAGAGCCTCAGATGTATCCATGTATCTCCATCACAGCAGCAGCAATGTCCACTATCTTAGGTGTGTAAAGCTGCTGCTCAGGGTCTATGTCTAATTTTTGCAAGGCTGCGGCCATTGCTGGCTATAAGAATATGTGGGTAGGTGTAAGTTCCACACCAGGACAATTGTTGCATGCCCTATAGGTTATTGTGCCATCTGGATGTATTGGCATTCCTTTATAGTGTTTTGTTCTAAGTCTTATAGTTTTTATCATTTTTCTCTCAGAGTTTATTTCGCATTTTGATCTTTTCTTATTTTTTCGTTTAATTATCTTGTATTTTGACAAAGAATCAGCGTCAAATAATGACATTTGTTCTTTCCTTTGGCTCAACTTTCTGGCTTCCTTTGCCAATTCGAATGCCATTTCATTACCCCTGATCCCAGCATGGGCAGGGATTCATTGTAGAATGCAGTTATTCTCCAATGGTTCCAGTTGGGTAAAGTAACGAGTGTGTTTTCTATGTGATTTTAGTATTGCCCTTCTGAATTTCTTCTAGAGCGGATATGGAGTCGCTGTATATTAAAATTCCTTCTGCTTGATGCAGGGATGGTTGGTTAAGGCATACATCAAGGGCTTTACAGATAGCTGTCAGTTCACAAGTGAAGTTTTACGAAATCTGTCCTACTCCTTCTTTGATTTTGATGTTTATTCCATCTTGCAGTATTATGTTAATTCCGGCCCCTCCATTACTCAGGGTAAGGTCTGAAGATCTATCTGTATATGCTGTTGAAGGGCGTGGCCTAGCAATTTTAATCAAGAATTTGTACTATGAGGACATAGCCGTTAATATTACAAACACATTAGACCTCGAAGCCTAAGGTATCAAAGTCTACCTCAATCAAAACAAAGCCATCCACATATACAATATGTATCACCCTCCAAACAATACATTTATTGACGATGGAACAATGGCTCAATTTCTTACAGACAACACTATTATTGTAGGTGACCTTAATGCCAAACATCAACTATGGGGATGTTCTACGCCAAACCCAAGAGGCAAAATACTATCAAACATATTTGACGACAATGCCTTCATGTGCTTAAATGATGGGAATCCTACCCATCATTCCTACAAGCTATAATACTGCACAAGCCCTTGATATAAGTTTTTACTATCCTGACATTTTCCACAAATGCAAATAGAAAATATTAAAAAGTTTTGGAAGTGATCATTTGCCTAATTTGATAGAAATTAGTACCAAGACCAAAACTAGCTCAATTAAGAAAAATTCTGGAACTTCAAAAAGGCTAATATGATATCTTTCGAAAACACCATTATTAAAGCAGCCAAAGTTTCAATACCAAGAGGTATTATTAAGAAATGGATTCCAAATTATACACACCAGGCAAAAAATATTCAAAGACTTATAACTAAAAGAAATGAACTACAAAAAAGTGCACCCAAAACCAAAAATATTGTAGAACTGAACTGAACATTGTGATTGCAAAAATAAAAAAGATTATGCGTAAATCTGAAAAGGGAAAAATGGAAACAAACTTGTGAAAACCTGAACCCAAGAAACCCAAATACAAAACTTTGGAATTGGGCAAAACAAATTGACAGAGTCCAGCCACAAACTGAAAACACAAATATGATTAAGAATACAGATGGTACACCAGCAACTAATGACAAAATTGCTGCCAATCTTTTAGGTAATTCATATCAAATAAGTAGTAAAATCAAGGTTGAAAAAAGGCCTGAAAGATTATTCATGACTGTAAAAAATCTCACCAGCACTCATAATATTTTCCATGAAAAAAATCAATATGAAAGAGCTAGCTTATGCATTAGAAAACACTGACCTAAACAAGACTCCTGGGCCAGATGGAATTCATGGCCGAATGATATCAAACTTGGGCAAAATTGGCAAAGAAAGACTTCTTAATATTTTCAATAACTCCTGGAAAACTGGAAAATTGCCTCAAGACTGTAAAATTGCAACAATAATTCCCATTAAAAACTTGACAAATCTGCTGATGACCCAAAAAACTACCGACCTATCTCCCTAACAAATATTTGCTGCAAATTAACTAACCTACCACCCCGACACAGGAAATCTCTTACCAGAAGAACAATATGGATTTAGGAAAGGACATGGGACAATAGACCATCTGTTATTTTTCACACAAAAGGTAAAAGATGCACAAAACGAAAAACCAACTAACCACACCATAGCTGCTTTTTAGACCTTACACAAGCTTTGATAAGGGGTATGGAAAAACAAGTTAATTACAAAATTATACAAACATTTCAAAATTGATGGAAAAGCTATCACTTGGATAAATGATTCTCTTAAAAATATATAAATCAGGATCAAATATAATGGCACTCTATCTAAAACCTTCAAATTGTACCAAGGATTACCACAAGGATCAGTCCTTAGCCCAACTCTCTTCACCCTATTTATTGCAGGCATAGAAAAATAAATTTCACATAAAACCAATATTGGACTTTTCGCTGATGACATTATTCTATGGAGCAGCAGCACTAACTGGAAAAAAGCTGAAAGAGATTTAACAAGACTCTTCTCCACCTAGAAAAATTTGCTAATAAACATAAATTAGAATTTAACCCCCAAAAATCTGAAACCTGTCTTTTTACTACCGATAAGAAACTATACAAAATAAGACAAAATATTATTCTGAAAGAACAACAATTGCAATATAATAAACATCCTAAATATCTCGGCTACACCCTGGATCCAGAAATCAACTCCAGTAAGCATATTGAAGGAGTTGTTAGAAAAGGAAGAGACCGACTAAAAATCTTGAAATATATTTCAGGAAGAGTGGGGAGCTGAAGCAACAACAATAAAATTAACTTACACATCTCTAATGAGACCTATCCTGGAATATGGATATCAAATCTATGATACAGCATCTGAAACAAATCAAAAATCACTGGAAAGGATACAACTAAGTGCAGCTAGAATTATTACAGGTCTTCGAAAACCCTGCCCTAATGATATTGTACTTTACGAGGCAGACATTATGCCCTTAAAGAATAGAATAAGCTACAATCTGCCAAAATATATAAACAAAATCAAGAGTTATGAAAACAAACACAGAACTTTCAATTACATACTTAATTGGGAATCCAATCTAAGACTCAAAAAAGAAGGCCCTCTCCACCTGGCCAAAATAAATGGATTTTTAAAATATAAAGTGGAAAAATATTATTTAGCTGAAAAAATATCTCCATGCGAACCACTAACAAAATGTTATTTTTAATGCCACTTTAAATGAAACCACCAACAGACAATACCAAAATCCAGAATACTTAAAACAATTATCATTAGAAATAATTAATAAAATTCCTAAAAATGCAATAACTATCTATACCGATGATAGCAGAGATGAGTTGGGACACACTGGCAGTGGCTCTCTCATTAAAACCACAAATGGCATTGAGAAAATAAACAGAAGAAACCCAGAATTTTGCTCAGTCTTCAGATCAGAACTTATAGCCATCTATGAAGTCTTAAAATCCATCAGAAACATTAAACATCACGATATATGAATTCTTACTGATAGTAGAAGTGCCATACAACACTTGAGTCACACAGGGGAACTTAGAGACAAAGTAAGCAGGAACATAATTGGTTATCTCCAAAAACTCTCAATACCTCAAAAATTCACCTTCAATGGATACTCTTACATGTTAGCATTGAAGGCAATGAAGCTGCTGATGCGCTAGCGAAAAAAGGCACAAAAGAACCCTTGCTACAGAAAAATAAACTTACTTTTAAAGAAATAGAAACAGTAGCCAAAATAAACAAGAACTGGAGGATCCCACCTAAGCACAGTTGGTATACCCTAGAAGCAGATGGCCACCCAGACCTTTCGGTCCACAAGCCGGCATGCGAAGCATGCCTTCGCTGCTATTCTGTTCAACTCATAAGCCAAGTAACGGTATCCAAGCTAGTGATTGGACATTGTACCTTGAAGCACCACCTCCCAGACAACGTGTCTGGAAGGATTTCTATACCGGTGGCCTTTAATCACAGCAAAATAGGAAACTATCTACTGAGTCCAGCAGGGACCGCGGGGAGGCAGACCCCGGTCGACTCTGTTCACTCACAGCTGAGGAAAATCTCAGCTGCCACGTCGTGGGCTTTCTCAAGAAGCTTGCTGTGATTTCTCAGCAGCTTACTCTCGATCGCGCCCCTCGCCCTCCTTCTCTCTTCCTGCACACCCACTACCCTTGGACAATCCAAGACGTAGTGGCGTGCATTCACATCCCTTTCTCCACAGACGCAATCAGGATTGCTCTTAATTTCAAATCTGTGGAGACTTGGGGAAGAGCCCATGTCCCGAACTACCCTAATGAGTTTGTGGGACATTACCTTACAGAGGTACTTGGGTGTTGTTACCCCATTGAATAACTCTCTCCCCTTCACAATGTTCCTCCATCTGTCCAAACATAAGTCCTGGACGTGCCCCCTGATCCTCCTATAAACTTCTTTCTTGGTCACTGTGGTCCTCAGTGATCTACCTTTTAAGCATCCTGCCTTAGAGATCCTGTCTGCGAACTCATTACCTTCGATGAGGCTGTGTCTCCTAAACCAAGGGAGCTCCGGAGCCCGCGTCATCATCTCCAGCTCCTGGATTATTTGATGCGCGAGTTGCCCTTTCTCCAGATTGATGGCGACGAGGGCCGACATACAATCTGAATAGAGGCGGTCCGGGCTGAAGTTCTTCTCGGCACACACTCTGAGGGCTACCCTGATCGCAGCCAGCTCGGCTAAAAAGACCAATTCGTCCACTCTGAGTGTTAAACATTCTTGGAAGATCAGCTCTCCATTAGTGAAAATCACTACCCCAGCTCCAGTATTGGTTCCAGACCTACTCCCATCAGTGAAAACCTCCGTGCCATTCCCTGTCGGCTCTCCAGGACTCCAATTCCACTTTGGCAACCACTGCGGAGGCTTTCTTGGGTCCCTCTTCCATTCCAGGTCACCCGCTTCAAGTCCCAGGGCATCTTCCCTGTTCTCTTAGATCTTCTGTCTGATGGTCTCCTCCTCTAGTTTCAATCCCAGGGGAATAAGCCCAGCGAGGACCAAAAAGGCCTCACTGCTGGTAGTGCGATATTCCCCTGTGATTCTGAGTGCCGCTGTCCTCTGCACTCTCTCTAGAGTTGCTCCACCTTCTATTCCCTGTTTCGGCGCCACCAAGCCCTGGAAGCATATAGCAGGATTGGCTCGACACAGGAGAGGCAGTGGTTCCTAAAAATAGTACCCTCCTTCCCCCCCTCCCCCCCTGTTGAGAGCCAACCAGGACAGGCCTGCACAGCGCCTCCCTGCCTCTCGCCACCATCTCCTCCGCCTGGTATTGCCAACCCATCTTGTCATCAATGACCACCCCCAGGATGGTCATCCTATTGACCAACGCTACCCTCCGTCCTTCGATCCCGATAGCCGGCTTGTATTCCCATTTGATCCCTTTCCTTTTAGTTCTTATGTCCCTAGGCTTAAAGCTGAGGGCTTTAGTTTTGGAGACATTGAACTTAAGGCCAGAGTCATGGGCCCAGTTCGAGAGAATTTGGAGAGAAGTTTCAACACACTTCTCAGCCTTCGCTCTCGAAGCAGCCTCAACAATGAGGAACTGGTCGTCAGCATAGAGAACCAGCCTGGCTTCCTCAGGGAGCTCCTCCTGGAAAACGGTGTTTACCAGGATATTCCACAGAATAGGTCCGCAGCAAGAGCCCTGGGGGCAACCCCTAGCACAGTTTCTTTCCAACTTCCGCCCACCAAAACTGAGGCTAATCCGTCTATCCCTCAGGAAGTCACGAACCAAGCTGCACAAATTATCAGGACAACCCATGTCCATCAAATTTCTCATCAGCTTGTTCCAGTTCATGGAGTTGAACGCGCCATCAATGTCCAGGGCCACGAAAAGAACCCAAGCACCCTTATTTAAGCCCATCTCAACCCCCTCTAACACCTCGTTCAGAGCTGTGGTTGTGGACTTCCCTTCCCTAAAACCATGTTGGAAAGAGGAAAGGAGCTCATTACTTTCTAGCCAGTGCTTCAGTCGCTGAGCTAGTAGGCTATCCAGGACCTTACCTAGACACGCTAGTAAAGAAAGCATACGATAATCATTAGGAGAATTACCCTTTCTACCAGACTTTTCGAGAAGCACTACTCGGGCAACCTTCCATGCCTCAGGAAAAGTACCAGTGTCCAGGCACCTATTGAATAACCTGGAAAGAAGCGATGGGTGCATCCTTACCAGGGCTTTCACGACCGTGTTAACGATCCCTTCGGGACCAGATTTCCTTTTCCCGAACTTGAAAGCCGTCAGTTTCACCTCATTCTCAGAAAAGGGCGGATCTACCAAACCACAAGTGGTCAGAGAGATCTCGTCCTTTGGTTCCTCGTTTCCGAAGTGCCGATCCAAGTTGTTTTTATTTTGTCTTCTGCTTTCGAGCGAGTAGGTCTAGAACACATTCTCTCTGAATTTTCTCATTGTTGGTGTATGAAACAGCACCAGTGATTATTTTGGCCGCTTTTGCTTGAACACTGTCTAGTCTTACTTTTAGTGATGAGCTTGAGGGAGCCCAGACCGGTGTTGCATATTCCATTATCGGCCTTATTAAGGTGGTATATGTTGTTCTGAGAATTCTGGGTTTTGCTCCCCAATTTGTTCCACATAGCCTTCTCAGAATGTTTAGTTTTCTGATAGTTCTATTTGAGGTGCTAATTATGTGTTCTGAAAATTCCAATTCCTCATCAATAATAATTAAAATAATTTTGTTGACATCTTGTCAATACATGCACAGTCTGCACTATTAAAAAAATATAATATGCATTATATATACACTATGTACAATGAATATGGCGCCTCTTCCAGCGCTGCAGAGTTTGTGGAGAATCGCCAGTGGGTCTCCAGCGACACCACGCATTTTGCGATCTACGATGAATACGTAGATCGCGTACTTTGCCGCTTAGGAGATGGTGATGGCGTGGTCCTCGAGACCAACTTGAAAGATACAGGACTGCAGTATCACACCTAGGTATTATGGATTTCTAATTTTATCAATCATTTGTTTGTTTATGCTTATTTTTTTTTGTTATATTTTATGCCTTTTTCCCTGTGAGTGGAAAAGACGCATAGGTTTGGTTTTATTGGGTTTATGGTCATTTGGAGTTCCATTGCCCACTTCTCCAGTCCTCTCATTGATGTGTTCAGTATATTTTACGATTTTTCTATACTGCTGCTTGTGTGCCATATGGCTATATCATCTGCATATTGAAGGAGTTGTTAGAAAATGAAGAGACCGACTAAAAATCTTGAAATATATTTCAGGAAGAGTGGGGAGCTGAAGCAACAACACTAAAATTAACTTACACATCTCTAATGAGACCTATCTTGGAATATGGATATCAAATCTATGGTACAGCATCTGAAACAAATCTAAAATCACTGGAAAGGATACAACTAAATGCAGCTAGAATTATTACAGGTCTTCGAAATACCTGCCCTGATGATATTGTACTTTACGAGGCCGACATTATGCCCTTGAAGGATAGAAGAAGCTACAATCTGCCAAAATATATAAACAAAATCAAGAGTTATGAAAACAAACACAGAACTTTCAATTACATACTCAATTGGGAACCCAATATAAGATTCAAAAAAGAAGGCCCTCTCCACCTGGCCAAAAGAAATGGATTTTTAAAATATAAAGTGGAAAAATATTATTTAGCTGAAAAAATATCTCCATGCGAACCACTACCAAAATGTTATTTTTAATGCCACTTTAAATGAACCCACCAACAGACAATACCAAAATCCAGAATACTTAAAACAATTATCATTAGAAATAATTAATAAAATTCCTAAAAATGCAATAACTATCTATACCGATGGTAGCAGAGACGAGTTGGGACACACTGGCAGTGGCTATCTCATCAAAACCACAAATGGCATTGAGAAAATAAACAGAAGAAACCCAGAATTTTGCTCAGTCTTCAGATCAGAACTTATAGCCATCTATGAAGTCTTAAAATCCATCAGAAACATTAAACATCACGATATATGGATTTTTACTGATAGTAGAAGTGCCATACAACACTTAAGTCACACAGGGGATCTTAGAGACAAAGTAAGCAGGAACATAATTGGTTATCTCCAAAGAATAGGTCCGCAGCAAGAGCCCTGGGGGCAACCCCTAGCACAGTTTCTTTCCAACTTCCGCCCACCAAAACTGAGGCTAATCCGTCTATCCCTCAGGAAGTCACGAACCAAGCTGCACAAATTATCAGGACAACCCATGTCCATCAAATTTCTCATCAGCTTGTTCCAGCTCATGGAGTTGAACGCACCATCAATGTTCAGGGCCACGAAAAGAACCCAAGCACCCTTATTTAAGCTCATCTCAACCCCCTCTAACACCTCGTTCAGAGCTGTGGTTGTGGACTTCCCTTCCCTAAAACCATGTTGGAAAGAGGAAAGGAGTTCATCACTCTCTAGCCAATGCTTCAGTCGCTGAGCTAGTAGGCTATCCAGGACCATACCTAGACACGCTAGTAAAGAAAGCGGACGATAATCATTAGGAGAATTACCCTTTCTACCAGACTTTCGAGAAGCACTACTCGGGCAACCATCCATGCCTCTGGAAATGTACCAGTGTCCAGGCACCTATTGAATAACCTGGAAAGAGGCGATGGGTGCATCCTTACCAGGGCTTTCACGACCGTGTTATCGATCCCTTCGGGACCAGGAGATTTCATTTTCCCGAACTTGAAAGCCGTCAGTTTCACCTCATTCTCAGAAAAGGGCGGATCTACCAAACCACAAGTGGTCAGAGAGATCTCGTCCTCTGGTTCCTCGTTTCCGAAGTGCCGATCCAAGTTGTTTTTATTTTGTCTTCTGCTTTCGAGCGAGTAGGTCTAGAACACATTCTCTCTGAATTTTCTCATTGTTGGTGGATGAAACAGCACCAGTGATTATTTTGGCCGCTTTTGCTTGAACACTGTGTAGTCTTACTTTTAGTGATGAGCTTGAGGGAGCCCAGACAGGTGTTGCATATTCCATTATCGGCCTTATTAAGGTGGTATATCTTGTTCTGAGAAATCTGGGTTTTGCCTCCCAATTTGTTCCACATAGCCTTCTCAGAATGTTTAGTTTTCTGATAGCTCTATTTGAGGTGCTAATTATGTGTTCTGAAAATTCCAATTCCTCATCAATAATAATTAAATAATTTTGTTGACATCTTGTCAATACATGCACAGTCTGCACTATTAAAAAAAGATAATATGCATTATATACACTATGTACAATAAATATGGCGCCTCTGCCAGCGCTGCAGAATTTGGTGGAGAATCGCCAATGGGTCTCCAGCGACACCACGTATTTTGCGATCTACGATGAATACGTAGATCGCGTACTTCGCCGCTTAGGAGATGGTGATGGCGTGGTCCTCGAGACCAACTTGAAAGATCCAGGACTGCAGTATCACACCTAGGTATTTTGGATTTCTAATTTTATCAATTATTTGTTTGTTTTTGCTTATTTTGTGGCTATATTTATGCCTTTTTCCCTGTGAGTGGAGAAGACGCATAGGTTTGGTTTTATTGGGTTTATGGTCATTTGGAGTTCCATTGCCCACTTTTCCAGTCCTCTCATTGATGTGTTCAGTATTTTTTACGATTTTTCTATGCTGCTACTTGTGTGCCATATGGCTATATCATCTGCATAACAGGCAACCTCTGTGTCTTCAGTGAGATAAGGATGGATGTCGTTAATATATAGCAGATAGAGTAGAGGACTGAGCACAGATCCCTGAGTTACACCAGCCCATGTTCTTCCTTCCTTGGAAAATTCTCCATTGACCCGAACCTTTAACCTTCTTCCCCTTAAGAAGTCTGCAATCCAGATTAATGTTTTTCTCTTACTCCGATGTTGTGCAGCTTTTCACGTAATTTCTCCCTCCACACTCGATCAAAAGCTGAGGTCATATCAAGGAATATAGCCGTGGTCTTCTTTGGCGGTTTTTCTTGGAAAGAATCTATTATTGATTGACAGAAGTAAAACAGTTGATCAGTCGTACAGTGCTGGGATCTATAGGCAGTTTGGTAGAGGTTTATTTTATTATTGTTAGTGAGCCAGACTATGAGCCTAGAGTGGATAATTCGTTCTGGTATTTTACAAAGTTTGCTGGTGAGAGCAATTGGCCGATAGTTCTTGTATTCTGTGGTGTTTTGCATAACAATAGTTATGTTTAGATAAATTGTCGAGATATGCAAATAAGGTTTTGCATAGTGTTTGTTTGTTTGTGTTACTATGTTAATTATTTTTATGTATATATATATATATCATTAAATTGTAAATAGTTCATTCAGTCATATTAGTGTTTATGAGGCAATAAAGGTTTTATCTCTCACTTAATGGATCTCGGTGACCTGGAGTAGTTGTAGAGACACAACATTGGCGACGAGGTAAAGTGAGTGAACAATGATGAACATTGAACAATTCAACCCAAACAATGGAAATGAAATCTCGAGTTATTTCGAGCGCTTTGAATCCTATTGCATAGCGAATGATATAGTAAAGGTTGATAAAAAGAGGGCAACATTTTTCTCGCTATGTGGAAGAGAAACGTATAATATAATACGGACGTTGACCTCTCCCAAGAATTCATTGGAGACTGAATGGGAGGAGGTGGTAACAGGGATTAAAAAATACTTTGATCCAACGCCAAATATAATAGTGCAGCGTTTTAAATTTACGAAAAGGCTTCAAATGCCAAATGAAACAATATCTGAATTTATAACAGCTCTAAAGAAAATTGCCGAGAAGTGTGAATTCCCTGATTTGGAAGATAGGTTGCGTGATGCCCTAGTATGCGGTATTCTAAACGGGCAGATACAATCAATGCTGTTAATGAACAGTATGCTAATATTTAAAGTGGCTCAAGAAATGGCATTGGCACATGAGGCTGCGGTAAAGAACGTTGCAGAAATTAAAGATGGAAAACCTCAGGAAGAAATTAATGTAATGGGAAGAGCTGTTAAGGTGAGACTGAGGGATGAGAAGAAGATTTTTAAATGTTTCCGCTGTGGAAACACAAATCACAGAGAAGAGCAATGTTTCTTTAAAGATAAAAGATGTTTTAAATGCCAGAAGTTAGGGAATATATCTAGGGTCTGTAAGAACGGGAACTGGAGGAGCGATCGTAATAATTGCTCGATAGATGAGGAGGCAGAGGTAACTAATGGCCTTTTTAATGTAAATCAAGTGAAGGACCCAAGTAACATGCGGAATTATATGGTAAGGGTACAGACTAGCGGTCGAGATATTAATATGCTCATTGACTCAGGAACAGGGAAAAATATTATTTCTGAGAAGACGTATATAGAAACTTGGGTGAAGTCAGAAAGGCCTAGAATAGAGAAAGATTCTACCAAGTTGGTGCAATGGAACAGACAGAGGTTATCCATTCTGGGTAAAATAAAGGCCGACGTAAAAGTGAACAAAAGAAATATCACAATGGAATTGCTTGTGGTCGAAGGTCCGGGCCCAAATCTGATTGGAAGGGAGGCGTTTGACCAGATTGGAATTGGTCTTGAATGGATAAATTATGGCGACAGTGTATGTCAAATCACTGAGGAATTTATGGATGTGTTTAAAGAGAAATTAGGACAATACAGAGGTCCACCAATCCACATAAAGATCAAAACTCTAGGGAAACCCACATTTCTAAGAGCTAGAACATTGCCATATGCAATTAGACCTAAGGTTGAAGAGGCTTTGAGGAAGATGGAGGAACAAGGAATATTGACTCCTGTTGAATTTACAAGGTTTGCTACTCCAATTGTCCCAGTACTGAAAAGGGATGGTTCAATAAGAATATGTGGAGATTATCGGAGTATTGTTAACACCATCGTGGAGTCAGATACTTTCCCAGTTCCGGCGGCAGCCGACTTGCAAGTCATGCTTGGCATCTTTGTTTGGCTTCAGTATTGGCACTATAATTGATATCTTCCAATTCTTTGTAGTTTACCAGTTTGCCATGAAATGTTCAGTATTCGTAGGAGTTGATTATTAGCTTTGTCTTCAAAGTGTTTGATCATTTAACCAAAGATTAGATTATCTCTTGGTGACCTCTTGGATTTTTCTATTGATAAGTTTAGCTCATTCAGTGTGAAGTCTCTCGAGAAAATATCTTGTTGATGGAAGTTTCTTGCTTGTTTAACTAACTGGTTTATATTATTTTTAGAGTCCTGTCTTCATTCGTATAGTTGAGTATGGAAGTGCTTGAAAGATATTCAGCAATTATGTCAGCCATCTATTTGTTCTCGTTCGCGCTGTTCTATTCATATCGGTTAGAGTATTGGAGGATTGGTGTTGGTGTTGATTGTTCTCTAACACTCTAATCATATTCCAGTGTTGGATGTCCTTTTTTGGATCCATTTTTTCGCAGAATTCTGCCATTTTTCTTGTTTGCATATCCAAATTTCTTGTTCTATTTTGTGACTAATTTCAATGAGTTCTTTCTGTTTTTTTCTTCCGTTTTATTTTTTTAAAGAAGTTCATTGATATTGTCTTTCTCTCTAAAATCACTGCCTCGATGTTGTGGTCCTTCCAGTAAGGTATCCACAGGTCTTTACGTCTACCTCTAGGTATCGATGCTTTTGCAGATTTTGAAATGTTCGAAGAGAATTTTTCAAAGTTTTTGTCAAGCGTTCTGTAATTCAATTTTTCGTTGCACAGTTCTTCAAGCTTTCTGTGAATTTTTTTCAAGTCGGCTTTCCTAAAGTTCCATGTTCTTTTATTCTAATGGACGTTCTCAATTTTGAAGTTTAGGGTTGTTAAAATTGGTCTGTGGTCACTGATTGCACCTCTCATTATTTTCCATTGTGTTGTGGGTGCGATGTTGTAATTTATCGCTGTGATGTCTATTGCGGATTCTGTGCCTGTGGACTTAGATAGATAGGTGTTCTCTCCGTTATTTAACGGTGTAAGGTCGAGGTCTGTTAGCATGTCCTCAACCTGCTGACTTTTGTTATCCAGGACAGGTGATCCCCAAATTGAACTTTTGGCGTTAAATTCGCCGAGTATGATTGTGATATCCGTAGACGCTTCACTTAATGTCTCTATTGTGTGTACCCATACAAAATTCAAAGATTTCACGAGCTGAAAGTTGGCGATTTTGAGATGCTTCAAGAATTCGCTGCATGGGTTTTCCGGCGAATTGATATTGATGAAAACTGGCTGTCGAATGTTCTGTGGACAGATAATGCTCACTTTTCTCTAAACGGAGAATTTAACATTCAAAACAGCCGCATTTGGGCAACAGACAACCCTAGGATTTTTACAGAAATGCCACTTTACCAGCCTAGAGTTACAGTTTTGTGTGGGTTCACTTCTTTTATTATTGGGCCATTTTTCTTTGAAAAATCAATGGAAGAACTTTTAAAACCGTTTTTGTAACTGATGAACGTTATGTCCAACTTTTGAGAGAAAAGGGTATTCCCATATTGCAGGGCAAAAGCACTAAGCGAAATAACATTCATGAAAGATGGAGGACCTCCTCATATCTCCCGAGGTGCCAAACAATTGCTGAAGGATACGTTCTGTGAAAATCGTGTGATAAGTCGCCACTTTATATACCAGTGGCCTCCAAGATCACCAGACTTGACGCCTTGCGATTTTTGTTTATGGGGGTACATTAAATCGTGTGTTTATCGATGCTGGCCTACCACATTGGCCATGTTGAAGGCTTCTATCAGATGGCACGTTTTATCAATTTCAACAGAATTGTTATTTAATGCTGTCCATTCTGTCATTTATCGTCTGCAGGCGGTGATTGAGAATGAAGGGTGCCACATTGAGCAAGGATTGTGACCTAATACAAGAGAGAAGGCAGTTACCTCATGTGCTATATAAGCCGCCATGTATTATATTATCTACCAGTATTTTGCAGCTCTTTGTGTTGGGATATGGGGATAATAAATGCTGTCCTCACATCTTGACTATCTTTTTTTTATTTGTGAACAGTAATTTTTTGTTTGTCATTTGCTCACATATTATGTCGTGCAAACCAGAGTGTTATAACTTCTCGAATAACACTGGTACACACAATTTTCCCCCTTATGTTTAGTTTTCGCCTTTCGCTCATTAAAAGAAATAGCATAAGGAATATTTTCTGTATACCAATAACTTTAGAAATTTTGTGAAAAAAAATAATACAAAATGATTTTACTACCACGTTTTTCAACGCAAAAGGTCGATTTAAAAATTATTTTTATTTGAGGGGAAACATTTTTTAAAATTGTGTACAGTATAATAGACAATGATAACATTTGACAAGCCCATAGGATATTTAGAATAAAGTACGACAAATATATTTTGTCACTCCCCTCTATATTTCATTTGTTGGATCATGACAAATATCCAGTTAAATAGTCAAGGGTCTCCAATTAGTCAAGAAACTACACATTTCTTATAGCAAGAAATCCTATTAGTAGTGCCATCATAATTTTTGGTACTATATTAACATATCAAAAATTCGTGTATTGATATCAGCAGTATTTTTCAAACATTCAATCTATTTCACAAAACCCCATATAAAATATAAATATTTTTGCTACATGTTTTAATTTGCATTTGCCTATTTTACATATCTCTGATTGTATTTGAAAATCGTTAACCAATTCTTCATACTTTTGGCGAAGTGGTGTTTTATTAATTTGTTATTTGATATTATTAGGGTTCTTTCCTGGTATTCAAAAAGGAAAAATACGTGTCGTTCAATTATATTTTTCAATTTATCAAACAATTTGGCCGCTGAATATCTGAATCTGGTAGAGCGCCATCTGGTGAATAAAATTGTAACTAAAATCAATTTCGAATTTTTCATTATTTGCCATAAAAAATCCCATTGCATCCTGAACACAATGGTGTTTACCGCATTGCTCTAACGCAAATATTCGCGGAGTTATTAATTTTTAAAGTTGTGCGGGACTTTTGGATCACCCTGTATTATATCTTATTAGACATTGCACAACGCAAAATATAATGCAGTATTATTATTTGACACTTGAAATATATTTAGTATATATGCATAATATATATTCAAACATTTATATATACCATGTGAGATTTGAAATTACACTTACATTCAACTATTTATTTTTGAAAGTTAAATCTTATACTTTAAAAGCATTAATAACTTGTATATTTTATAGTTAAATATATTATAAATATACAGAAGTATTTTTATATATATATTTACATCTATATAATTGAATCCTAATTACATATAATACCATATATTCTCTTCATACACATTGAATGAAACATAAGCCCAATCTTACATGTTATAGAAAAATAGGATTATATCTGAATATGAATAGTCAAATTGATTGATATATTATTTCATATATTATATCAAATGTTGAGTCCTGGATTTTCTTGCTATTTCTATACTCTGTAGTTTATTTTCTGAACCTTATTACCCCATTTATACATATAAAAACAAATACCTCAGTGTAGACGGTACTCTATTGAAATAATGGAAATAAACTCATTTTAGATTAATTATATGCGTTTATATTTTTCAAACGTTTAATATATATATATTTTAATATATATACATCAGCGAAATATTCATTTTCTCGCTTCTTTGTCTTCAAAAGACAGCGCTAACAGACCTATTGTCGAAAATTCAATGAAAGAATTTTAATAGCTTAATGTTAAATCGTTTGGTCATGATATATAAAGATTGGATATAAAATTTACCTAGACAACAACAAAGGTATTTTCTTTCATTTTATACCAAATTATTTTTTTGTGTTTTAAATCTATACATATTCTATTTAATCATATAATTGGTTTATATAATACATTTTATTTGCTAATTCGTATATATTCTTTAAATGAAATGTGATTAATATTTATATACTAAGTTTATACATCGAAGTATAATATATTCATATTGAATAATTCACGATTATATATATATATTATCTGTGAATAGATATCTCAAATTTTAATTTGAAATTTGACCAAAATTACGTCTAATTTTGTGTAGATATGTAAATCACAGGATATTTGATGGAGTAAACATACCATAACTGTGTTTACCATCACTAACTAATATGTTTAATTAAAAAGGCATATATTGGATCAAAATATCATTTATTTTACCAATATTTCAGTTGGCTGAACGCCAACCTTTATCAAGGTATTATAACATTTTAAAGTGTGTCAACAACAAACTCAGGGCACATTTGTTGTTGACACACTTTAAAATGTTATAACACCTTGATAATGGTTGGCGTTCAGCCAACTGAAATATTGGTAAAATAAATGATATTTTGATATATGCCTTTTTAATTGAAGATTTATCTATGGATTGCTCTATTTTCATAACTAATATGTGGTTAGCTGATATCTTTGAATATATATATTTTATCTACTATGTATTCAAATCCTGTTCGGCTAGGTGATGTAATTTGATGTTCAATGTGGAAGTCAGGCCCTCGAACGCCCATCAGTTACACACACACAACCACACCCCGTGGGAAAGCTATATCCGCTGAAATATAAACTAAACTTGAGAGTTGTGCAAATATTGTGTTAAGACATTCGTTATTTGGTCATTATATAACTTTCACGGTATTTACCAAATATATTCAGAATAAGCGTAATCAAGTTAGATTAGCATTCAAGTCATATTAGAAGATTTCAGACATATGTTTTCAAAATGATCATTTTAACCCATTTTTAGATCAAATGGAGCATTATAGGTTCGATATTATGTTAGAGATTTATTTCAGGTCTTTCTTTATATCGTTATAAAGTTTAATCCGGATAAATCAGATATTGCGGAAGCATATTCGGACAAACACTCTACAAATATATATTCCAACATTTTTATATTATTCATATAGATTTCATTGTGTTTCTTATTTTATGTCAATTTTATTCGTGGTATATAATATGTAGTATGGACAGGTTTAGTGTTCAAATCCTTATTTAAAATGGATATTAATGAATTAGGTTCAAATCTTCAAAGAGAAACATATTTTCAATTAAATCTAAACATTTAATTTTATTATATAATCTTGCATAAATGAAAAAGAAAACGAAATTAACTTCGATGTCATGATTTCATATTCGCTGTTTTCGCGCTTATGTTTATTTCCAAAGAGAATACACACCTCTTTCAGTTATCTTTACCTATTTGAAATTATATATAAAGCACAATCCGTATTCAAGAATATATGAAAAATATTTTTTGAAAATAAAATAAAAAAAGGTCAGGTGTTGATATTAAAATAAAAAAGGCATATCCTGACCACGAGCACATGAGCTTTTCAGATGGCAGAGCGCCATCTAGTGGAACAGATATCAACTAAACATTGTTCAACATTATATATTTCAATAAATATTTTGAAAAAGGAAATACTGCATTTTAATACTGCATAATAAATATGAATAGGACCTATATGGTAAACCCTCGAGCAGCTTCGCTAGTTCATTCTACCAAGTCAAGTACTAGTGCCGAATTTTTTCTTCCATATCGTAACATTCAAGGACAATCTGGAATTCTTCTGCTAATTGGCTGGCGCAATATAAAGGAAGATTTGGTAAATAATTTCAGGTTATATATATATATATATATATATATATATATATCTTATATATATCTTATATTAAAATATTTTTATATTTAAAATTATATTTCATAGATCCAAATACTCTGCTAAATCGACCGCCAGAGGTCGTTGTTGTTTTTCCCCCGTTGGCCGGCTCAAAACATTTGTACATTATGTAAATGATCTTTCGTTTTCCTTATTCTACTCGCCTTAAGTCAGGCAGCACTTTTACCAAATTATGTTATTCATATATATTCCTGAGCTCAAATAAAGAAATCTCTGATCAAAACCATATTTATTATTATTATTCTTTCAATAATTATGCCACGACTGCTTAACAAATATCTCTATTCTCAAAATAATCAGCATCAAGTATTAATTCTATATAGCTCTAATAATCAAATTTCAAGCAGGAAATCTGTTTTCTATTTATAATATATTTATATTTATATTATCACACATACAAATTCTTTGAAAATAGAAAGCATATACAATTTTTTCATCGAACATTGTTCTTTCTCAAATAATATCTGAACTATTAGGAGTTTCTCATAAGGTAATAATGAGTCATATATATATAATAAATGAAATCATTAAAGCACAAATCTTTCTTTCATTTATAAATCTTTATTTCATTTCTTTATAGCGATGAGCCCTCCCAATATTTTACATCGCAATAATGACAGTAATAACAAATTTAAATATAGATAAAGAATTCTTCCTGATTTGAAATTAAACGGAAAAAACATGGTGAAGGAAGACGAGTTTCTTTTATTGATGCATAGGTGCAAGCTTTCGGGTAAAAACCCTTCAACAGGCGAGAAAAATAGCGCGACTTATAAGGACTATGGTACAAATGGTAGGAAATAATAAATATATATAAAAAAGAAAGTTTTTAAACTATTTATATATGTTAATATTAACGGAAGAACCGATTTTTGAGAAAAGTAAATATTAAATCTGCAGTCTGAAACATCTGTAGTCTGAAACCACGAGACGGCGCATGACTGTTTCAGACTGCAGATTTAATATTTACTTTTCTCAAAATCGGTCCTTCCGTTAATATCAAAACATATATAAATAATTTAAAAACTTTATTTTCATATATATTTATTCCTTCCTACCATTTGTACCATAGTCTTTATAAGTCGCGCTTCATTTCTCTCCTGTTGAAGGGTTTTAACCCGAAAGCTTGCACCTATGCATCAATAAAAGAAACTCGTCTTCCTTCACCATGTTTTTCCGTTTAATAATGACAGTGAATGTATGCTCTATCTGGGAAATAAACATTCATCCTTTCATTTCTTATATTAGGGGTCAATTAACTCTAAAGTGAATGTATCTATAGGTAAGGTCAATGGCAACATTATGAGATTTCATCAATTCTCTCCTGAACCATATTCGTAGAACACCTATGCCTCTATAGGCGATATATTTTGATACATTTTCGAATTCCAACGTTTCTTTGTTTAAAATATACGGCGATTTTAGAGTTCTTTCTTCAGGTGATTTAGTCTTAGAACTGTTGCGCCTCTTCAATTGTCCTCAGACAAGCCGATTGATCTATAGTCTTCTGATGGTGAGGTTTATTTGTCCAGTTAGCTCATTCATTAAGACCTTCGTGAAAATCAAAAGGTGATTCACCCATGCCTTTATAATTCATATATAAATCGACATAATAGGCCCATCCGCTTCTTGAAGGCGTTTCTAAATTTTCAACTTGAAATAGAAACCCGCTATTTAGAATCTCCCACCTACGTTGAGGCTTAAAACAGCGTCTCTTCTTTGAAGCCTTTACCTCAACCCAACTCAATAGCAACAACCGAAAATTTGACCTCCCTACACAGTACCTACACATCTCCAATCTCAGAACAGCACTCAATCAGACCTATAACCCATAGATATCTCACCTCCCAAACCCTGATACTTCTTCTGTATTTGGAAGGCTCACGACTTCCGCCTTTATTAATTCCTTGCTTTATATAATTTCCTTCTATTATAGTTTCTTGTATTTGTATACATCCTGTCCAAGAACATTATTGTACGAAAGCTCGTCAAACCTTTACCTTTCAATTAGAGAAACTTTTTTTCGCCGTCAGATTTTATTTAATCTTAGGAATGATACCCGGCGATTCCTCCTTATAGCTAAAACCCATAATTTCAATTCTCAACAGAATCCATATTCGACCCTAGTCACAGACATCGTTTATTTTCAAACTGACTGCCCAAGTCTGCGTTTGTGGTATCATTTACTTGAAGTCAGGTTTGTTAAATCACGCCTAAATCAAAAAGACATCTGCTGTATTAAAAAAAACTGTTAAAAATTCTTAATAATTCAATCATTTATTGAATTAAATTATCTTAATTCATTTTTTCATCTACCGTGCAACAATTTTAAAACATACATTTGATATTATTTTAAAAGATTGGTGCTAAATTAGTTTTATAATCTACAATTTCCTAAACTTTACTAGTCTATCAACAACAAAGTAAATATTTATCTTACCCCCCCAAATTTATATATTTTTTCATTTTTTGTAATGGTTTCTATAGAATAAACAGGTGGTAATTTGGTCGTGAGATGCGGATGTAAGAAAGCAACGAGGCATAAAAACTGAATTAAGAAAGTTATATTAGCTATTAATATTTTCTCATTTACATATATATCACCTATTATGCAACAAAAACCTTTTGATTAATCCTTTATTCAAATTTCTACCTAATTAGTTTTGCTTATTAAACAACGTACATTAGGCATAGAGATATCGAATAAAATATCTTTTAGATATTTATTCATTGCCTTATTTATAAAACAATAATATTTAATAAATCATTCAACTCTATATTTTATACTTCATTTTGTAGATTTATATGAAATATTTTATAATTTCAATTATATTTTTCGCGAAAAATATTGTATTTACAATTTTATAAAATATCGTATCTTTGTAAATAAATTTGAATCATCGAATTGTATTTTCAACTTAATTTATATGAGGAGGTTTTTTATAGAATATATATTTAGTCTCCCTTATAAATACATTCATAGACAAATCTTGAGAATATTTACCTTATAACATGTATATCGGATTTTCGACAATACCTCGAAGATATTTGATACACAATGACCTTTATTTAAGACATGAGATAACCAAGTGTAAACGAAAATGTCTCTGTCTCCTTAAAAAAAAAAATTACAATTTTTAAAACTCATTTATTTATTATACAAGAATGACATCCACGGCGCCAATTTATAATTGTAACGAATAGTATTTGAATAAAAGCATTTAATCGGGTTAAACCCGGGCGTTGCCTGGGTCATTCGGCTAGTGAAAATATATTAGGAGGATTATCATCGCAGTAAGAAGAGTATACATTTGATTTATGTATCAAAATCATTCTCTTCTTAATGTTTACATTTCCTATATATATATATGTAGATGACGCGTTATTTCTTTATATTAATTTATGCCAAAGTGGCCTTGTCCTTATTGTTTGCGGAAGAGCATTGCTCGATGCGAATATTCATATCAAATTACAAAACTATTTTAGAGGCGTATTATTCTTTTTAAATAAAACAATTTCTACTGTCCTTACTGCAATGGAAAAATTAAAGAGAGGGCCTGGCTCATCAGTGGTGAACCCTCCCAGCGGTTTCGCCAGTTTAATCTACCATACCGCTGTTATATTGCATTTTTGGTACTTCCTTTTATAGTGATACTTGACTCTTCGAATTGGTATTTTAGATGAACTATGGACATAAGCTTTTAGCACAGCAGAATTACATATTTTATTTCATATGTAATTTTATTTTCCTAAAAGGTTATGTCCATAGTTTGCTTAGAATATATTTCTAGGATTCCACCTTCAGCGTAGTATATATAAGCAGAATCGTCCGGTACAGTATTAGAGTTCTAAGAAGCGGTCTGGTAGATTAAATTTGCAAAATCGCTGAGAGGATTATTCACTGATGAACCAATCTCTCTTAATATTTTTTCATCGCAATAAGGACAGCAGGAATTTGGTTTATGTGAAAAAACATTCGCGTCTTAATGTTTCCAGTTGCTACATGTATAGGTATACTAGCCGAATGACCCGGGCAACGCCCGGGTTTTACCCAATTAAATGTTTTGATTCAAATACTATTCGTTACAATTATAAATTGGCGCCTTGGATGTCATTCTTGTATAATATATAAATGAGTTTTAAAAATTGTAAAAAAAAAATGCATCGGCCGGGAATCGAACCTGGGCCGCCCGCGTGGAAGGCGAGCATTCTACCACTGAACCACCGATGGTTATGAGAAATGGCCATATTTGGGTATTTATTCCATTCACAAAAGCGAACAGTGACAGAATTGATTAAGAAATAATTGATTATGACGCTGATAACTGTATATATTAATAATAATTGGTTAGTATCTAACGGCGTTTATTTTTATTCGTTTTATGTTTCCCTGTAGAAGGGCAGGGATGCCTGAAAGCTTGAAATAGCATTAATAAAAGTAAACTCGTATTCAGAAACCAAGTGTATTATTTTAATCTATATTTGGGAGATTTATATAAAGTGCTACAATAGGCGCACCGCACCAGAAAATATATCAAGGTTTTAAATTAATATATACAGTTATCAGCGTCATAATCAAGCAACAATTTTTAATCAATTCTGTCACAGTTTGCTTTTGTGAATGGAATAAATACACAAATATGGCCATTTCTCATAACCATCGGTGGTTCAGTGGTAGAATGCTCGCCTGCCATGCGGGCGGCCCGGGTTCGATTCCCAGCCGATGCATTTTTTTTTTTTACATTTTTAAAACTCATTTATATATTATACAAGAATGACATCCACGGCGCCAATTTATAATTGTAACGAATAGTATTTGAATAAAAGCATTTAATCGGGTAAAACCCGGGCCCGGGTCATTCGGCTAGTTAAAATATATACAGGAGATTAATTGTACAAAGATGCTTATGATTCCCAGAGAAATTCCTATTATATATTTTTCAAAAGTACACGTAAATTATAACATATACACAATATTTTGTATATTTAATTTATAAATTGTATTTCGGAAATGCACGCTATTTATAGCATTAATACTAAGCAATAACGAGCCATCTATATATATAAAATGAAAGGGTTTAAAAGCACGAATTGTTGCGCATTTATTGAAATCATTGCAATATTTAAGCAATTATTGTTTGCGGAAGAGTATTGCTCGATACAAATATTTGAATGTAATTATACTGTACTATAAGCTTATGTCTATAGTTTTCTTGAAACCCATTTCTGAGATTCCACCCTTCAGTGCTGCGTATATAAGCAGAATCGTCCAATACAGTATTAGAGCTCTGAGAAGCGATCTGGTGGATTAAATTGGCGAAACCGCTGGGAGGGTTCACCACTGATGAGCCAAGCTCTCCCAATATATTTTTCATCGCAGTAAGGACAATAGAAGTTTGTATTGCGTATAAAAAATTATTCGTGCTTTTAAATCCTTTCATTTTATATTTATAGCATGATTTTTTGTTCTGATATAACATTTTCTACAGCCCTTCTGAAATGAGGAAAATGATGAGGTCTGATTCATCAGAAGTTAACCCACCCAGGTGTTTAATCTGATATTCTGTTCAAATATTTTATTGGGTTGTTTTGCTCTCATATCCACAACTGAAGAAGATCTCATATCAAAGGTATTTTAGGCGAACTATGTCCATAGGCTATGAAATCAGTCGAAGAAATACTTTTATATATATTTCTAAAATACAATATAACGCGGCTGATGATTGTAAAACGAAAATTGCAATTATACCGCGAATGTTTCTTTTAAACAAAAATCGAAATTTATTTTAAAGAGAAATAGCGATTATTTCTAACTTTAAGGATGAAGTATGATAGGATGAATTGTGAAGAGTAATGACAAACGGAAAATTTCTATTGTTCGTAATGCTTAGGTCTATAGTTCGTTAAAAAATAACATTCAAAGAGTTTATATTTAGTACCGGATATAAAATCAAAACGTCTTAATTCGATATTAGAACGACATCGTATATCAAATTGGCAAAACCATTATTAGGGTTCACTACTGATGACCCAGGGTCCTTTTATTATTTCAACATTGCCGTAAGAGAAATAAAATAGTGTTTTATTCTAAAAGAAATTAACAAGCTATGAAATAGCTCCGTTAACAGATGACGCTCTAATGCGATAAACACTCCAATAGTATTTTTTTCAAGTGCCCGCGACTGTAATTAAGAACGGTAAAAAGCATATACGATAATAGATCCTATATCATATGGAAACAAAACAATGAAAATGTAAAATGGATAACAGATATTAGTGTTAGGTTACCTATACCTAGGTAAATAATATTCCATTAGGTTGGGTTAGAATCTAGGATGACAAAGAATAAATCCAAATGAATTGGCCCTTTGCAAGTTTTACAGGGCTGCGCAAGAGAGGAAACATTGAAAAAAGACCTGTGTGTAAATGGATATGTAAAAGAACGATCACTTGTAAATAACTAACTAATCATTTATAAGCCATCATGTACCTGGGTGAATCCTGTGTAGGGCATAGGTCTCCAATGTAATACTTGTTGTTTGTTGGGGTAAAAGGTGTATGACTTTATGAATGTTTATAATGATAATAATGATTTGTTGATATTGATAAGGAAAAATATACAAAATATATATTCGATATATATAAAATGATATACTTCATATAGTCATTATATGAATAATATAAGATATTTTTTAAAATAAGGCTTATTTTGGATTGTAATAAGATTATTTATTAATCCGATATTTCCTTGGACCAATCGTCCATCTTTTACGAGGGTTTTTGTTATGAAGTACACAGCAGGTCGCGTGCTTCAGGTGGGCCACGGACGTCTTGCAAGCTTATTGGGCGATAAACCATCTAATATATACATTTAAACAAAGTAAATATAATCAAAAGAAAAACAGTGTAATATATATAAATAAATATTGATAATTAAGAGATTTCGAATTAATTAAACAAATAAAAATACCATAAAATTGAAATAACTGTGAAATAAATATATAAATAATAGTAATAAATATCTGATATAAAAATGAAATAAAATAAACATATAAATAACATAATCATCTAAGAGGTTCTAAACTGAGTAAATACATCTGGTGAGTCAATTTTTCTCTTAATACTATTTTTTTTTTCTAATTAGCTCCAGCTTTCTAAAATAATTGTCTATGTTTTTCTTTGATATTTTGATATATTATAGATGTGTGATCGAAGTCTGGAGTGTGACTATTGTTGAATGCGTGATCTACCAGTAGGGATGTCGGGCTATGGCTATTTGGTGCGGATTTGTGTTGGTTGATTCTTTCAGATAAAGATTTACTGGTTTCTCTCCTATATACACTGCGTGACATTGAAAATGGAACACCAAGAAATAGTTGCCAGAAAATTATGCAAATATCAGGGTAGACGCGCCTAACCGAGTTATGCAAATGATGTAAAATGCGCAGCTCTCGTGCGCACATGGAGTAAGATATAAGGAAGGAACTTGCAGAAAGGACAGTATTCGTGTCGTTATTTCTTCAAGGAAAATCATTGTAGAAATTTTGTTCTTGTGTCAAAAGACACGTGTAATAACAGAGAATGCCAGGTCATCGTAAACGGAGGCAGTTCAAGCAGACAGACGCTTTTACGAGGGGCATGGTGATCGGACTGAAAAGGGCAGGTTGGCCAATACGTCAAATCGCAGCTGATACACACCTTGGTGCGTCCACGGTGCACCGACTGTGGAGAAGATGGTTGGAACAAGTAAATGTGGCAATTTATAGGAATGTCGGTGCAACCAGAGTGACGTCAGCACGTGTGGATCGGCGTATCCTTCGACAAGCAGTGGTGGCCCCACAAGCCACTTGTACCGCCATCCTGCAAGATGTGCAAGACACCCTAGATCATTCCATCTCGACCAGAACCATTTCCCGTCGATTGGTTGCTAATGGCTTACACTCATGCCGTCCGCTAAGAAGACTGCCATTGACCCCACCGAATAGGCGCCAACGTTTGGAATGGTGCCGGGCTAGATCGACGTGGATGACGGAATGGCACAGGGTCGTGTTCTCAGATGAGTCGCGTTTCTGCTTGTCCAGTGATAGTCGCCGTGTACGCGTGTGGCGTCGACGTGGATAAAGGTCCAATCCGGCAGCAATTGTGGAACGCCCCACCGTGCGACAACGTGGAATCATGGTTTGGGGCGCAATCGCGTATGATTCCAGGTCACCTTTACTTCGTATTCAGGGCACTATGACGGCCCAACGATACGTTGATGATGTGCTGCGACCGGTGACACTCCCCTACCTTCAGGGGGTACCCAATGCCCTTTATCAGCAGGATAACGCCCGACCGCACACTGCTCGCATTAGCCAACAAGCTCTGCAAGATGTACAGATGCTTCCCTGGCCACCGTACTCTCCTGATCTCTCACCAATCGAGCACGTCTGGGACATCATTGGACGCCGTTTGCATGCCTTGCCACAGCCGCGTTCAGAAGACGAACTGTGGCAAATGGTTGAGAGGGAATGGAGAGCCATCCCTCAGGACGCCATCCGTACTCTGATTGACTCTCTACCTAGACGTGTTGCTGCGTGCATCGCCGTCCGCGGTGGTCCTACTTGCTACTAAGCCGAAGCCGTTCTCGCTCTGTATTATGACTATCATTTTGAAATAAAGATAACTTATTGTTCGTCCCTGTCTCTCTCTGTCTGCCGAGTTTAATCACTTTCTGGCCACTATTTCTTGGTGTTCCATCTTCAATGTCACGCAGTGTATATTGCCTGACAGGATATACATGATATTTTATGAATTACATTGGCTCTATCTTCTGGCTTATAAATTTATTTTGTGTCGGGGTGACGGAGGATGCTTCTTGAATTTTGGTTGGGTTGATATCTTGTTGTTATATTATGTCTTTTTAAACTTCTGGCTATTCTTTCACACCATAGCTGTAAGGTATGGAGCAAAATATGTTCGGGGTTAAGACCTATCTATTGTTCGTGGATGGAATATTTGGTATATATAATTGCTTTTTGATGAATTCTTTAGGATAATTATTACTTTATAGCTTTTGAAAATAGTCTTGCTTTTTCAATTTTAATCGGGTGAGCGGTAGCTCATTAAATAATTGGACCTCGAGTCAAAGCAAAAAGTAGAGAGGTTGTAAGTATGAAATGCTTTTCAGAGCTGACCTATGATGACTTATCCTTTATCAAAAATTTCTACTATCATTCTCTCTCCAAGAAGATCTTTCTAACTAGTTCTCAACAAAAATATCGTTTTGTATAATTTGTTGATTAAAATATTTATATATATCAGTCTATTTTCACCAAGGAGGTCTAACGAGAGATTATGCCAATACAATAGGGAATCATTTCTCTTCAATTTAATGCAATTTTTCTAAATGAATTCATACATATTGTCAAATAGCTCCATCCAGATGGGACAACTGTCAATCATCCCTGGACCCCGGGAGGGGGGAAGCTGATATGTAAATAAGGAAAACGGGACGGTGGCTAACGCCGTTCATGAGGAGTAACTTTTAACTTGGGTAAGTTGTATAAAACTCTCTCTCCCTACAAATACCCGTTGTAATAAATTATTTAATCCCAAATTTGCCCTTGCTTTATTTATCTCCGCGACAATATTATTCAACAATCAATTTTATGAGCAAATAGGTGCTCATAAATAATAACTTAAAAATGTTGCGTCTATTAAATATATTAACAAATTTCGTCTGTTTTACTTTCCAGCGATAAACGCACGGATGCAGGTCAATGAATAGTACACAGAACCAGTTTTGGCGAATTCGAAAACTCTTTTCCGTCGAATATTTCAGAAACCTTTTTATTCTGTACTAATGAAGAACATACAATATGGAATACAGGTTGCCTTTTGACTGAAATTTTCAAAATGTGCCTTCACTACGTAGAAAAGATTGTAAATACATTTTTCAATGTATTTTAAAAAGGCAGTGTTTTCATTTCTTTAAATGGAGAAGTATTTTCTCTAGGTAGGTTAGCCTCTTTCA
>CP092877.1:19132049-19218970 GCA_030710605.1 Cordylochernes scorpioides | reverse complement strand
CCGTAGTAGATGTAGGACAATTACACAGCCATGTTTATACACTTGCATTAACTGCTAAGGCTAGAATTGTTCTACATTGATGACTCATTGGTGGATTAGCCCACAGTCGCACATGCGACGGCTATATTTGAGAAAATATATGCCATATAAGTATCAAAAACATTAACCTGTCATAAGTGTATATTTGAACTGAAATATTAAACATTCTATATACAGTTACGAGCGTCATTCTTCATCAGTCATCTCTGTCACCGTTTTTTTTTTTTTTTTTTTTGGAATGGCACCCTACTATTGGTCGGCCACGATCACGCCACCTTTGCCCCCCCCCCCCCCCCCACTCGCCTTTTCGTTTTTGTAACCATTGTGTTGGAGCGGGTCGCTCCTTAAATAAATGCATATATTAGTTAATAACCAAATGGAATCCTCTCTTTCTTTTTCCCAGTAAGAGACGCCTACGGAAGCCAACAGTACCTAGACAGATAAAGCACATAGGCTATAGTTATTAACTAATATATGCATTTATTTAAGGCGCCAATTTATAATTGTAACAAATAGTATTTGAATCAAAACATTCAATCGGGTAAAACACGGGCGTTGCCCGGGTCATTCGGCTAGTGTTAAAATAATAACATTAGGCCTCCAAGGAGAAGTTTCTTTTTTAAATATTTTTATTTATAAAATCTCTCAAGCTTTTGGGATTGAAAGCCCTTCTACAGGTGAGAATATTTTACATTAAATCGTCAACAATATAACAGTTAAAAATCAAATAAATGCTTTCAAATAACTGTAAAAACCCAAAGCATTTTATTCGAATTTTAACTGTTATTTTATTGGCGATATAATGTAAAATATTCTCTCCTGTAGAAGGGCTTTCATTCCCGAAAGCTTAAAAGATTTGTAAATAAAAATATTTAAAAAAGAAAACTTTCCCTGAAGGCCTAATTTTCTTATTTAGTATTTTTTTTTTCTGATGTTTTATTTAAAATTTGTAACAAATCAAATGTATATAACTGTCTCTCGTGAATCAAATGTTTCATTTTTTGCCTGTAGAAGGGCGGCTCCAGCCCGAAAGCTCGCGCATATCATAATAAAAGAAACTTATTGCGAAAGGTTGTAGTTTTATTTTAAAATATTTAGTATTGATTCAAGGGATTATTTTTATCGAATATTAAACATGTGTAAACGCGAACTTGAGATTTCAAATATCTAAGAATTAATAAAATCAACGGTCAGTTGGTATTGTTTCTGATAGATGGCAATGTGTCATCAGCTGAATTCAGTTGCACAATCAGGAATTCTCCTATTTCATTATTTTTTTTACCCTCTCTACTACACCTATAGTGGATAGTGATGCTGCTGTGATGGAGATGCATGGAGACATCTGAGACTCTTCTTTGGACACGACAACAACAACAACTACACCTTTTATTTACTTCAAACTCTTTTATTCATTTAAAAAAACTCGTCAGGAATAGGGTTGTAAATCTTATGCTATAAAGTATCTAGTGAATTAAATATACATATATTAAATCTTATTAGATATTGCACAACGCAAAAGATAATGTAGTATATTTATTTGACACTTAAATATATCAATTAAAAAGCCCTGTACGATTTATAAATGAATAAAATAAAGCATCAAGGGCTGCGTATCTTTATTATAATAATTATATACGAGCTTTCGGGCACATACGCCCTTCTAATAATATATATACGCCCTTATAATAATTATTATAATAAAGATACGCAGCCCTTGATGCTTTATTTTATTCACTTAAATATATGCATAATATATATTCAAACATTTATATATACCATGTGAGATTTCAAATTACTTACATTCAACTATTTATTTTTGAAAGTTAAATCTTATACTTTAAAAGCATTAAAAACTTGTATATTTTATTGTTAAATATATTATAAATATCCAGAAATATTTTTTATATATATTTTTACTTTTAAATAATTGAATCCTAATTACATATAATACCATATATTTTCGTCATAAACATTGAATGAAACATAAGCCCATCTTACATGTTATAGAAAAATAGGATTATATCTGAATATGAATAGTCAAATTGATTGATATATTAATTCATATATTATATCAAATGTTAAGTAGTAGATTTTCTTGCTATTTCTAAACTCTGTAGTTTATTTTTCTGCACCTTATTACCCCATTTATACATACAAAAACAAATGCCTCAGTGTAGACCGTACTCCTATTGATATTATGGAAATAAACTCATTTTAGATTAATTATATGCGTTTATATTTTTCAAACGTTTAATATATATATATATATATATATATATATATATATATATATACACCAGCGAAATATTCATTTTCTCGCTTCTTTGTCTTCAAAAGGCAGTGCTAACAGGCCTATTGTCGTAAATTCAATGAAAGAATTTTAATAGCTTAATGTTAAATCGTTTGGTCATGAAATGGAAAGATTGGATATAAAATGTACCTAGACAACAAAGGTATTTTCTTTTATTTTATAACAAATTATTTTTTGTGCTTTAAATCTATACATATTCTATTTAATCATATAATTGGTTTATATAATACATTTTATTTGCTAATTCGTATATATTATTTGAATGAAATGTGATTGATATTTATATACTAAGTTTACATCGAAGTATAAAATATTCATATTGAATAATTCACGAATATATATATATTTATTTATTTATTATCTGTGAATAGATATCTCAAATTTTAATTTGAATTTTGACCAAAATTATGTCTAATTTTGTGTAGATATGTAAATCACAGGAAATTTGATGGAGTAAACATAACATAACTGTGTGGCAAGGATAAAATTCTCAGGAGATAAGTTTCTTCATTGATTTATTAAGACATCAAGCTTTCGGGCACAGCGTGGCCCTTCCACAGGATCAATTGTATAAGAATTATACAATTGATCCTGTGGAAGGGCCACGCTGTGCCCGAAAGCTTGATGTCTTAATAAATCAATGAAGAAACTTATCTCCTGAGTATTTTATCCTTGCCACGCATGTAATTGGGAAGATTTTACCGTTTAGAAATAACATAACCTGGATAACATAACAACCTGGAAAAACAGATTTTAATAACTATAAAAATTATAGACCTTTATGTCTTAATTCCAACATTTCTAAAATATTTGAAAAAATAATTACTAATAGAATAATAAAATATTATGAAGATTTTAATTTACTAAGTGATCGACAACATGGCTTTAGAAGATCGAAATCTACTATTACTGCACTAACTGAAATAATAGAAATTGCGTTAGAACATAAAACAAGAGAATATGCAGCAATAATTGCAGTGGATATTAGTGCAGCGTTTGATAATGCATGGTGGCCGGCCTTGATGAAAAGACTAGATGAAGATGGTGTGCAGGCTTCAACGATAAAACTTCTACAATCATACTTTGATAATAGAAGAATAAGATTTAGATTTTCCTCAACTGAAATTAATAAGAAACTAAGTAAAGGATGTCCACAGGGAGGACCACTGTCTCCCACATTATGGAATATTCTTATTAATGAGATACTGAATAATAGTCTGGATGATAATTGTGAAACAATAGGATATGCAGATGATATTACGTTAATATGTTGGAATAAAACTCCTGAACAACTAAGAAAGACAATAGATAATGTATTAAGAAAAATCAATAAGTGGTGTGAAAGTCGTAAATTAAAATTGTCAGATGAAAAAACAAAAATATTATATTTATATAAATGCAATAGCGATATAATAGTCTCAGGTAGCAAGTTAATTAAACCGGTTGAAGAACTTAAGATCCTAGGAGTGACTATTAAAAATCACCGAGTCAGAAGCAAACTGGACTTTACGCCTCACGTTAATGAAATGATCATAAAAGTAACTAGAGCTAGTGGATACCTATTTGGCCTGACAAAGAAAGCATGGGGTCTAGACTTTAGACGAAGACTGATATTGTATAAGACATTATATCGAAGTACAATTACTTATGGTTATTCAGTATGGTATCCATTCATAAACAAAAAGTCTAAGGACAAACTAAATTCTCTTCAATATAAAATATTAAAACATTGTATACAAGCCTACAGTACAACATCATCGGACTGTACACACATACTTGCACAAGTCCCCAAACTTACTGATTATATTGAATCTAACATGTTGAAAACCGAAATAAATTACAACCGATTTGACTCCTCAAGTAGGAATATAATTTCTAATTATATAAGGGAAAAAATGCAGAAATACTATGAGAAGACTAATACCATTTTCAAGTCCTTCTTCACTGACTCCCAAATACCCAAATATGTCAAGCCAAATTTTTACAGTGTCCAATTTTTTACTGGACACGGTAACTTTAGATCATATTTGTACAAAGTCAGAAAGACGGATTCGCCTAAATGCTCATGTGGTGCAGAAGAAGAAAATCCTGTACATATTCTAACGGACTGTCGACTTGTAGAGGACTTGAGAGTCAAAAATCAAATAAATATAAATTGTCTAAATCAAATAGTTAATAATAGATATATGTATATAAATTTTAATAGATTTTGTAGAATGTTTTTTAGTAATAGATAGCCTGGGCTGTAATAACTGATATATAGTTATATGCTGTAAATAGCTCTAAATTTCTGTTCTTATCTGTGATGTTCACTAATATTCATTATAGGGTAATTAAATCGTTAACTAACTGACAAATATGTTAATAATTTCTATTATATAATAACCAAAATCATATTAATAATTACTGTAAATAAGCTCCCAAACTTGTGTATGCATGCAAATATCCAAGACGGATATCGCGTGCTTTGTAAATGATAATAATAATAATAATCACTAACTAATATGTTTAATTAAAAAGGCATATATTGGATCAAAATATCATTTATTTTACCAATATTTCAGTTGGCTGAACTCCAACCTTTATCAAGGTGTTATAACATTTTAAAGAGTGTCAACAACAAACTCAGCGCCACATTTGTTGTTGACACACTTTAAAATGTTATAACACCTTGATTAAGGTTGGCGTTCAGCCAACTGAAATATTGGTAAAATAAATGATATTTTGATCCAATATATGCCTTTTTAATTAAAGATTTATCTATGGATTGTTCTATTTTCATAACTAATATGTAGTTAGCTGATATCTTTGAATATATATTTTATCTACTATGTATATAAATCCTGTTCGGCTAGGTGATGTAATTTGATGTTCAATGTGGAAGTCAGGCCCTCGAACGCCCATCAGTTACACACACACAACACACACCCCGTGGGAAAGCTATTTCTGCTGATATATAAACTAAACTTGAAGGTTGTGCAAATATTGTGTCAAGACATTCGTTATTTGGTCATTATATAACTTTCACGGTATTACCAAATATATTCAGAATAAGCGTAATCAAGTTATTTTAGCAATCAAGTCATATTAGAAAACTTTCAGACATATGTTTTCAAAATGATCATTTTAACCCATTTTTAGATCAAATGGAGCATTATAGGTTCGAAATTATGTTAGAGATTTATTTCAGGCTTTCTTCATATCGTTATGAAGTTTAATCAAATATTGCGGAAACATATTCGGACAAACAAATATATTTTCCAACATTTTTATATTATTCATATAGATTTCATAGTGTTTCTTATTATATGTTAATTTATTCGAGGTAGATAATATGTAGTATGGACAGGTTTAGTGTTCAAATCCTCATTTACAATTGACATTAATGAATTAGGTTCAAATCTTTAAAGAGAAACGTATTTTCAATTATATCTGAACATTTAATTTTATTATATAATCTTGCATAAATGAAAAAGAAAACGAAATTAACTTCGATGTCATGATTTCATATCAGCTGTTTTCGCACTCATGTTTATTTCCAAAGAGAATACACACCTCTTCCAGTTATCTTCACCTATTTGACATTATATATAAAGCACAATCCGTATTCAAGAATATATGAAAAATAATTTTTGAAAATAAAATAAAAAAGGTCATGTATTGATATTAAAATAAAAAAGGCATATCCTGACCACGAGCACATGAGCTATTTAGATGGAAGAGCGCCATCTAGTGGAACAGATATCAACTAAACATTGTTCAACATTATATATTTCAATAAATATTTTGAAAAAGGAAATACTTCATTTATATACTGCAATAATAAAATATGAATAGGACCTATCTGGTGAACCCTCTAAGCAGCTTCGCTAGTTCATTCTACCAAGTCAAGTACTAGTGCCGATTTTTTTCATCCATATCGTAACATTCAAGGACAATCAGGAATTCTTCTGCTAATTGGCCGGCGCAATATAAAGGAAGATTTGTAAAATATTTCAGGTTTTATATATATGTAGTAAGGTAGTCGATCCTGTAGGATGACTGTAGTGTGTTGGTTAAATATAGTCGTTGTGGCCTCAATGTTAGAGTGGGTTCAGGCGTGAATGTATTGCACCAAAGAACGAGACATGGTAGATGTCACCACAGAGATGGTGAGAGAGTGAGTCTAGCCGACACCAGTCAGGGGAGAACTGTCAATCCTGTCTCAAATCGGACTAATCTGTTTGCGCAAGAAGGGGGCATACCCGACTTGTTTTTCGGACCTTTTTCCGGCTTTCTGGCGCCGACTGTAACTCACTCGATTTTATTTGACAATTACATATACATTTATACAATACATGGAGACATAGATATATATTGGAATATATTACAACATATATACGTATATTATCACACATACAAATACTTTGAAAATAGAAAGCATATACAATTATTTCATCGAACATTGTTCTATCACAAATAATTTCTGAACTATTAGGAGTTTCTCATAAGGTAATAATGAACCATCTATATATAATAAATGATATCATCAAAGCACAAATGTTTCTTTCATTTATAAAGCAAACTTCTACTTTTTTTATTGCGATGAGCCCTCCCAATATTTTACATCGCGGTAATGACACTAATAACGAATTTAAATATAGATAAAGAATTATTCTCCTGATTTGAATTTAGACGAAAAAAACATGGTGAAGGAAGATGAGTTTCTTTTATTGATGCATAGGTGCAAGCTTTCGGGTAAAAACCCTTCAACAGGCGAGATATGATGAGCGACTTATAAGAACTATGGTACAAATGGTAGGAAAGAATAAATATATATAAAAAAAGAAAGTTTTTAAACTATTTATATATGTTAATATTAACGGAAGAACCGATTTTTGAGAAAAGTAAATTTTAAATCTGCAGTCTGAAACAGTCATGCGCCGTCTCGTGGTTTCAGACTGCAGATTTAATATTTACTTTTCTCAAAAATCGGTTCTTCCGTTAAAATCAACATATATAAATAGTTTAAAAACTTTCTTTTCTATATATATTTATTCTTTTTCCTACCATTTGTACCATAGTCCTTATAAATTGCTCATCATTTCTCGCCTGTTGAAGGGTTTTTTTTACCCGAAAACCTGCACCTATGCATCAATAAAAGAAACTCGTCTTCCTTCACCATGTTTTTTCGTTTAATAATGACAGTAAATGTATGCTCTATCTGGGAAATAAACATTCATCATTTCGTTTCTTATATTAGAGGTCAATTAACTCTAAGGTGAATATATCTATAGGTAAGGACAATGGCAACATTATGAGATTTCATCAATTCTCTCCTGAACCATATTCGTAGAACACCTATGCCTCTATAGGCGATATATTTTATTACATTTTAGAATTCCAACGTTTCTTTGTTTAAAATTTACGACGATTTTAGAGTTCTTTCTTCAGGTGATTTAGTCTTAGAACTGTTGCGCCTCTTTAATTGTCCTCAGACAAGCCGATTGATCGATAGTCTTCTGATGGTGAGGTTTATTTGTCCAGTTAGCCAATTCATTAGGACCTTCGAGAAAATTAAATGGTGATTTACCCTTGCCTTTATAATTTATATATATTTCGACATAATAGTTGGCCCATCCGCTTCTTGAGGGCGTTTCCAAATTTTGAACTTGAAATAGAAACCCGCTATTTAGAATCTCCCACCTACGTTGAGGCTTAAAACAGCGTCTCTTCTCTGAAGCCTTTACCTCAATCCAACTCAATAGCAACAACCGAAAATTTGACCTCCCTTCACAGTACCTGCACATCTCCAATCTTAGAACAGCACTCAATCAGACCTCTAACCCATAGATATCTTACCCTGATACTTCTTCTGTATTTGGAAGGCTCACGACTTCCACCTTTATTAATTCCTTGCTCAATTCTTCTTTTCAATACAAAACAAATCTGTATGCAATATTTTCTACTATCAAAAATAATATTATTGTAAAATATATTTCAATTATGCTGAAAAATTATAAAATAATATACAATGTTCTCGCAAAATAGCTCTACCTTTGCAAAATATTACATATATATATATATATATATATATATATATATATATATATATATATATATATATATATAAATAGTTGTTTAGTTTTATAGTTTAGTTTTGTATTAAAATTATCTTTATTACTTTGATTATTTAAATTCAAATTATAAAATTTGTAAATTGTTATTATTTAATAGAGAGAGAGAGAGAAAAAAAAATTTACTTCTTACACATCACCCATATATATTTATAATTAATAACAATAAAATTTAACAACGTAACGTCTTTTGCAATCGGCTGTTACACGTCATTTAGACATACTCTAATTTGTATATAGAATAATAGAAGTGAGAATATATTTAATAGTATAAATTTTAGTAGTTATATAGAGAAAAGAGAGAAAGACAGAACCATGCACTTTTATTCAAACTAATAATAAGAAAAAAAAAAAGTTTTGTAAAGAAGGTAGATAAGATTGTTAGTATATATCATCTAATAATGTACCTTTTTAAAGAAAATTAAAGGATAAATAATAATTGAATCAGTTATATTAATATAACTAACTGTAAAGATTATAAAAATTTGCTTTCTTCCCTTAACTATTTTCTTTCTTCTTCAGTTGTCTTATTTATCTGAAATTTCTGAGAAAACATTCTAAGTTGGAAGGGACGAACATGTGTCCCCCCCCCGCAACAGATGGTAACCAGAAATAGCTGTTTACAGAGGAAGGTGTAACAGAAGAGGTAGGTTACAGTTAGAATTTCTTAACACTTGTAGTTGTTAAATCTTTATATATAAATGTTTCACACTAAAACAACTTAATATTAACACATAAAATCCGGTTTAAAAGAGATCTATGGCATAATAGAGCAGGAGTGAAATGTCAGCTGGATTTCTATTTGAAAATCTCCGGTCCAGCAGATCTCTTTTTCCATTAATTATTTCAATTTAATTTTTTTGTATATGTCTGGTCTACCATTAGGGTTTCAAAACATAATAACCAAACTTATAACAAAAGTTAATTCATATTATCGATATATTACTAAATACAACTAGATGTATTCATATTTTAAAATAAAAAAAATTTAAAAAATCATTTTAAAAAAAAGGATAAAATATAAAAAATCTTATCTACCTTCTTTACAAAACTTTTTTTTTTCTTATTATTAGTTTGAATAAAAGTGCATGGTTCTGTCTTTCTCTCTTTTCTCTATATAACTACTAAAATTTATACTATTAAATATATTCTCACTTCTATTATTCTATATACAAATTAGAGTATGTCTAAATGACGTGTAACAGCCGATTGCAAAAGACGTTACGTTGTTAAATTTTATTGTTATTAATTATAAATATATATGGATGATGTGTAAGAAGTAAAGGATTTTTTTTTTTCTCTCTCTCTCTCTATTAATTAATAACAATTTACAAATTTTATAATTTGAATTTGAATAATCAAAGAAATAAAGATAATTTTAATACAAAACTAAACAACTATTTATTTTTTAATTAATTTAGATTTAGCTTGCTAATCTAATCAAATCTACATGATATAAATTATCAATCTTATCAGTTTACTCTTTAAATTTTAAATATAGAATCACTATTATATTTTTATTATATAGTCTTTAATAATAATAATAAGCACATGTGCTCGTGGTCAGGATATGCCTTCTTTATTTTTAATATATATATATAATTTCCTCCTATTATAGTTTCTTGTATTGGTATACAAATCAGCTCAATCAAAATATTTAGCACAGACACCGGATCCAACTCGATAATTGGTCGAGGTCAATACCCAATATTTGTATATAACTACGATGCTAATTTGTTATTTATTTATTTTGTCCTACAGGGAGAATCCTGTATGGCACGTGTGCCCAATAAAGGCTATTGTTGTTGTTGTTGTTGTTGTATTGGTATACATCCTGTCCAAGAACATTTTTGTCCGAAATCTCGTCAAACCTTCACCTTTCAATTAGAGAAACTCTTTCGCAGTCAGATTTTATTTAATCTTAGAAATGATACCCGGCGATTCCTCCTTATAGCTAAAACCCATGTTTTCAATTCTCAACAGAATCCATATCGAACCCTAGTCACAGACATTGTTTATTTGCAAACTGACTGCCCAAGTCTGCGTTTGTGGTATCATTTACTTGAAGTCAGGTTTGTTAAAACACGCCTAAATCAAAAAGACATCTGCTGTATAAAAAAAACTGTCAAAAATTCTTAATAATTCATCATTTATTGAATCAAATTATCTTAATTTCATTTTTTCATCTACCGTGCAACAATTCTAAAACATAGATTTGAAATTATTTTAAAAGATTGGTGCTAAATTAGTTTTATAATCTACACAATTTCCTAAACTTTACTAGTCTATCAACAAAAAAGTAAATATTTATCTTACCTCCCCAAATTTATATATTTTTTCATTTTTTGTAATGGTTTCTATAGAATAAACAGGTGGTAATTTGGTCGTGAGATGCGGATGTAAGAAAGCAACGAGGCATAAAAACTGAATTAAGAAAGTTATATTAGCTATTAATATTTTCTCATTTACATATATATCACCTATTATGCAACAAAAACCTTTTGATTAATCCTTTATTCAAATTTCTACCTAATTAGTTTTGCTTATTAAACAACGTACATTAGGCATAAAGGTATCGAATAAAATATCTTTTAGATATTTATTCATTGCGCCTTATTTATAAAACAATAATATTTGATAAATCATTCAACTCTATATTTTATATCTAATTTTGCAGATTTATATGATATCTATATATATATATAAATGAATGTTTGTATGTTTGTTTGTTTGTTTGTTTGTATGTCCGGTATACAAATTCGCAGTAGTTCACTAATTCAAACCAAAATTTCCATACATAGGTAAAAAAAAATACGGGGAAGACGATAGGCTATTTAAAAAAATATATAAATCAATTATTAAAACTATATATTCAAATTATTCTACTTAGCTCACGAACAGCGCCCTCTATCAAAGATTAGATTAAATTATGCCGATGCAAACAAATAGATAATGCTAATAACAAACAATTATAAAAAAAAATCTTATCTAAATATATATCACTCGGGTAGATATGCACACGGGTCAATCCCGGGGCGAAGCCCGGGTCACCCGTCTAGTCTTTTATAATTTCAATTATATTTTTCGCGAAAAATATTGTAACATTTAAAATACAATATAACGCGGCTGATGATTGTAAAACGAAAATTAAAATTATACCGCGAATGTTTCTTTTAAAAATCGAAATTTATTTTCAAAGAGAAATAGCGACATTTCTAACTTTGAGGATGAGGTATGGAAAGGTGAAACATGAAGAGTAAAGGAGAACGGAAAAATAAAAAGTGTCCAGGGGCGGGAATCGAACCCACACCCTTCTGCTTTTTTTTTAAAATCGAAATTTATTTTCAAAGAGAAATAGCGACATTTCTAACTTTGAGGATGAGGTATGGAAAGGTGAAACATGAAGAGTAATGGAGAACGGAAAAATAAAAAGTGTCCAGGGGCGGGAATCGAACCCACACCCTTCTGCTTTTTTTAAAAATCGAAATTTATTTTCAAAGAGAAATAGCGACATTTCTAACTTTGAGGATGAGGTATGGAAAGGTGAAACATGAAGAGTAATGGAGAACGGAAAAATAAAAAGTGTCCAGGGGCGGGAATCGAACCCACACCCTTCTGCAGAATACCTCATCCTCAAAGTTAGAAATGTCGCTATTTCTCTTTGAAAATAAATTTCGATTTTTAAAATAAACATTCGCGGTATAATTTTAATTTTCGTTCTAAAAATATTGTATTTACAATTTTATAAAATATCGTATATTTTTAAAGAAATTTGAATGATCGAATTGTATTTAGAACTTAATATATATAAGGGGATTATAGAATATATATTTAGTCTCTTTTATAAATACATTCATAAACAAATCTTGAGAATATTTACCTTATAACATGTATATCGGGTTTTCGACAATACCTCGAAGATATTTGATACACAATGACCTTTATTCAAGACACATGAGATAACCAAGTGTAATCAAAAGTGTCTCTGTCTCCTTAAAAAAAAAAAATATGACCATAGACATCAAAAACTTTCAAATTTTTAAATTTTTGTCCATTTGTATTCAAAATAATAATCTGTTGTGTGTGATTGAAAAATATTCTCTCTTGCTTTATTAAAAACCGCGATGGCAGAGAAGATTAGATGAGGGTCCTCGGCTTCTAATCACATCTATTGGAATAAATGTAAACTGGCTTCGTGTCGGTGACAAAGCCATAATACCAGCTTTGAAGAGACGGTCAATAGATGACATATAGCTTTGACGTATATTTTGACGGGAGAGGTGTATGAAGAGTACACATAAGTTTACATACAAGTCTCAATGTGTTCTATTGAAGCACATACAGTAGATCATTCTATCAGTTATCTATCCAAGGAGAGTCTAATTACCTTAGCGACACCATTTGTAAAAATATATTTCTATGTCAACCTACTTAACAAGTTTTCCATGAACAACACACACACAACTTCCGAGAACACGGCTAAACATATTCAAAAATTCAAATAAAATATAATGATAAATATGATAATTATTTGAATAAAACACAAACAATAGTCAATATCAAATTACAAGACTATTCTAGACGCGTAGTATTCTTTTTGAAAGAAAACAATTTCTGCTGCCCTTACTGCAATGGAAAAATTAAAGGGAGTGCCTGGCTCATCAATGGTGAACCCTCTCAGCGGTTTCGCCAGTTTAATCTACCATACCGCTGTTATATTGCATTTTTGGAACTTTAATTTTTTCATTGCAGTAAGGGCAGTAGAAATTGTTTCATTTTAAAAAGAATATTACGCGTCTAGAATAGTTTTGTAATTTGATAACAGATGGCGCGCTAGTGCACCGTAAAATAGTCGATATATAAATAAACTAACTGAATAATTTTTTAAACATTTAGAGTAATATGCAAAATTTAGACAAACATATTTATGTTAATATAAAGCAAAAACGCGTCATCTGTATAAAGAAAATGAAAACATCAAGACGCGAAAACTTCTCACACATAAATAAAATATCTATATAAACTGTCCTTTTTCAATGCAATTAATATATACAGTTATCAGAGTCATCAAGCAACAATTCTTAATAATCAATTCTGTCACCGTTTGCTTTGTAAATGGAATAAATACCCAAATATGGCTATTTCTCATAACCATCGATGGTTCAGTGGTAGAATGCTCGCCTGCCACGCGGGCGGCCCGGGTTCGATTCCCGGCCGATGCATTTTTTTTTGCAATTTTTGAAACTCATTTATATATTATACAAGAATGACATCCACGGCGCCAATTTTTAATTGTAACGAATAGTATTTGAATAAAAGCATTTAATCGGATAAAACACGGGCATTACCCGGGTCATTCGGCTAGTTAAAATATATTAGGAGGATTTTCATCGCAGTAAGGACATTATAAATTTGATTTATGTATGAAAATCATTCTCTTCTTAATGTTTACATTTCCTATATGTAGATGACGCGTTATTTCTTTATATTAATTTATTCCAAAGTGGCCTTGTCCTTATTGTTTGCGGAAGAGCATTGTTCGATGCAAATATTCATATGTAATTTTATTTTCCTATAAGGTTATATACATAGTTTGCTTAGAATATATTTCTACGATTCTACCTTCAGCGTAGCATATATATAAGCAGAATCGTCCGGTACAGTATTAGAGTTCTAAGAAGCGATCTGGTAGATTAAATTTGCAAAACCGCAGGGAGGATTAATCACTGATGAACCAATCTCTCTTATTATTTTTCATCGCAATAAGGACAGCAGGAATTTGGTTTATGTGAAAAAACATTCGTGTCTTAATGTTTCCATTTGCTACATATATAGGTATACTAGCCGAATAACCCGGGCAACGCCCGTGTTTTACCCGATTGAATGTTTTGATTCAAATACTATTTGTTGCAATTCTAAATTGGCGCCTTAATTAATTGCATATGTTAGTTAATAACTATAGCCTACCGCCCGCCATGCGCGCGTACAGGGAAGTCACGTGCTCGCCCGCAGCCAACGGGCGCGCGCCGCCGGCAGGGGGGGGCAAAGGTGGCGTGACCGTAGCCAACCAATAAAAGCAAACGGTGACAGAGAGAGAGAGATGACTGATTAGGAGATGAGGAAAGACGCTCGTAACTGTATATAGAATATAATTAGTTAGTAGCTAACGGCGTTTATTTTTATTCGTTTTACGTATTCCTGTAGAAGGGGTAGGGATGCCTGAAAGCTTGAAATAGCATTAATAAAAGTAAACTCGTATTCAGAAACAAAGTGTATTATTTTAATCTATATTTGGGAGATTTAAATCTCAAGTGCTACAATAGGCGCACCGCACCAGAAAATATATCAAGGTTTTAAATTAATATATACCGTTATCAGCGTCATAAGCAAGCAACAATTCTTAATCAATTCTGTCACAGTTTGCTTTTGTGAATGGAATAAATACACAAATATGGCCATTTCTCATAATCATCGGTGGTTCAGTGGTAGAATGCTCGCCTGCCACGCGGGCGGCCCGGGTTCGATTCCCGGCCGATGCTTTTTTTTTTTTACAATTTTTAAAACTCATTTATATATTATACAAGAATGACATCCACGGCGACAATTTATAATTGTAACGAATAGTATTTGAATAAAAGCATTTAATCGGGTAAAATCCGGGCGTTGCCCGGGTCATTCGGCTAGTTAAAATATAAACAGGAGATTAATTGTACAAAGATGCTTATGCTTCCCAGAGAAATTCTTATTATATATTTTTCAGAAATACACGTAAAGTGAATACATTATATTTGTATATATAATTTATAAATTGTATTTCGGAAATGCACGCTATTTATAGCATTAATACTAAGCAATAACAAGCTATATATATATATATATATATATATAATGAAAGGGTTTAAAAGCACGAATTGTTGCGCATTTATTGCAATTATTGCAATATTTGAGCAATTATTGTTTGCGGAAGAGTATTGCTCGATGCAAATATTTGAATGTAATTCTACTGTCCTATAAGCTTATGTCTATAGTTTTCTTGAAACCCATTTCTGAGATTCCACCCTTCAGTGCTGCGTATATAAGCAGAATCGTCCAATACAGTATTAGAGCTCTGAGAAGCGGTCTAGTGGATTAAATTGGCGAAACCGCTGGGAGAGTTCACCACTGATGAGCCAAGCCCTCCCAATATATTTTCCATCGCAGTAAGGACAGTAGAAGTTTGTATTGTGTATAAAAAAAAAACATTCGTGCTTTTAAATCCTTTCATTTTATATTTATAGCATGATTTTTTATTCTAATATAACAATTTTCTACAGCCCTTCTGAAATGAGGAAAATGATGAGGTCTGATTCATCAGAAGTTAACTCACCCAGGTTTTTAATCTGATATTCTGTTCAAATATTGTATTGGGTTGTTTTGCTCTCATATCCACAACTGAAGATCTCATATCAAAGGTATTTTAGGCGAACTATGTCCATAGGCTATGAAATCAGTCGAAAAAATACTTTTATATATATTTCTAAAATACAATATAACGCGGCTGATGATTGTAAAACGAAAATTGCAATTATACCGCGAATGTTTCTTTTAAACAAAAATCGAAATTTATTTTAAAGAGAATTAGCGTTTATTTATAACTTTAAGGATGAAGTATGATAGGATGAATTGTGAAGAGTAATGACAAACGGAAAATTTCTATTATTCGTAATGCTTAGGTCTATAGTTCGTTGAAAAAAAACATTCAAAGAGTTTATATTTAGTACCGGATATAAAATCAAAACAGCTCAATTCGATATTAGAACGACCTCGTATATCGAATTGGCGAAACCATTAGTAGGGTTCACTACTGATGACCCAGGGTCCTTTTATTATTTCACCATTGCCGTAAGGGAAATAAAATATTGTTTTATTCTAAAAGAAATTAACGAGCTATGAAATATTTCTTGAAAATAAAGATACTTCGGCCAGTAAATCTTTTTATTACCTCGACGTTTCGACAAAAATCTTTTGTCCTCGTCAGGAGCAAACAAAAATTAAGCATTTAGCAAGGCGTTAAAAATCTTTCTTTTTTTTCAATGAAAATTTTCAACGCCTTGCTAAATGTTTAATTTTTGTTTGCTCCTGACAAGGACAAAATATTTTTGTCGAAACGTCGAGGTAATAAAAAGATTTACTAGCCGAAGTATATTTATTTTCAAGAAATATGAATGCTGGCCAGGCAGCCTCAATATTTACGAGCTATGAAATATTTCATACTAGCGGACGTACCCGGCTTCGCCCGAGGTTTTACCCGAGTAAAGGTTTGTCTAACGAACATTTGTTAAAACAATTCTCTATAAACTTATAAAAGAAAGATATATTTTGATAATTCGAAACTCGTATATTTGAATCTCTCGATAAAGTGAACATTTTTTCCCGGTCCCTGTGTGCCGTGTCATCCTGAATTTTGTCTTTCATAATTTTCTACATTACAAAATCATCGTTTTATCTAGTGAACATATTTTCCCGGTCCCTTGAAAAATACTCGATAAGTTGAATAAAGGCATGGTCGTGAATCTCTCGATAAAGTGATTATTTTTCCCGGTCCCTGTGTGCCGTGTCATCCTGAATTTTGTCTTTCCTAATTTTCTACATTACAGAATCATCGTTTTATTCCCGGTCCCTTGAAAAATACTCGATAAGTTGAATAAAATCATGGTCGTTTATGGAAGATGGACGTAGTTCCCGGAGGTCACCCGCCCCCCGCGCGCCAGGACCTCTTGATCATTCTGATTGGCTGGCGGCCGGACGGGGGGGGGGGGGGGGGGGGGAGGGGGGGCTCTTGATCCCTCTGATTGGTCGGTGGGAACTTGGATTGTCCAACCAACTGGCCGGACGGTGGGGGGGCAGATTTCCGTTGCAAGATGGCGCTGCTTGCGAGTTAAAGCTACAAATCTGCAAATAACTCTAAGGATATTCAAGAAATTATTTTTTCGTAAACCTTTCCGGAGATACACCTAATAATATCCCAAATTTTCACGGCGATTGGATGTATGGTTTTTGAATCCATAGAGGACAGACACACACACAGACACACACACACACAGACATTCAATTTTATATATATAGATTTCCGTTAACAGATGACGCTCTAATGTGATAAACACTCCAATAGTATTTTTTCAAGTGCCCGCGACTGTAATTAAGAACGGGAAAAGCATATACGATAATAGATCCTATATCAAATGGAAACAAAACAATTAAAATATAAAATGTAAAACAGATATTAATGTTAGATTACCTATACCTAGATAAATAATATTCCATTAGGTAGGGTTAGAATCTAGGATGACAAAGAATAAATCCAATGCTTTGGCCCTTTACAAGTTTTACAGGGCTTCGCAAGAGAAGAAACATTGAAAAATAGACCTGTGTGTAAATGGATATGTAAAAGAACGATCACTTGTAAATAACCAACTAATCATTTATAAGCAATCATGTACATGGGTAAATCCTGTGTAGGGCATAGGTCTCCAATGAAATACTTGTTGAAGTTGGGGTAAAAGGTGTATGACTTTATGAATGTTTATGACTTTATGTTAATGACTTTATGAATGTTCACAATGATGATGATGATTTGTTGATATTGATAAGGAAAATTATATAAAATAAATATTCGATATATATAAAATGATATACTTCATATAGTCATTATATGAATAATATAAGATATTTCAAAAATCGATGGACCAATCGTCCATCTTTTACGAGGGTTTTTGTTATGAAGCACGCAGCAGGTCGCGTTCTTCAGGTGAGCCACGAACGTCTTACAAGATTGTTGGACGATAAACTATCGAATATATACATTTTAAACAAATTAAATATAATCAAAAGAAAAACAATGTAATATATATAAATAAATATTGATAATTAAGAGATTTCGAATTAATTAAACAAATAAAAATACCACATAAAAATTGAAATAACTGTGAAATAAATATATAAATAATAGTAATGAAAATCTGATTTAAAAATGAAATAAAATAAAATAAACATATAAATAACATAATCATCTAAGAGGTTCTAAACTGAGTAAATACATCTGGTAAGTCAATTTCTCTCTTAATACTATTTTTATTTTCCAATGAGCTCCAGCTTTCTAAAAATAATCGGCAATGTTTTTCTTTGATATTTTGATAAATTATAGATGTGTGATCGAAGTCTGGAGTGTGACTATTGTTGAATGCGTGATCTACCAGTAGGGATTGTCGGGCTATGGTTATTTAGTGCGGATTTGTGTTGGTTAATTCTTTCAGATAAAGATTTACTGGTTTCTCCTATGTATATTGCCTGGCAGGATTTACATGGTATTTTATAAATTACATTGGCTCTATCTTCTGGCTTATAAATTTATTTTGTGTCGGGGTGACGGAAGATGCTTCTTAAAATTTGGTTGGGTTGATATCTTGTTGTTATATTATGTCTTTTTAAACTTCTGGCTATTCTTTCACAGCCTGTAAGGTAAGAAGCAAAATATGTTCGGGGTTAAGACCTGTCTATTGTTCGTGGATGGAATATTTGGTATATATAATTGCTTTTTGATGAATTCTTCAGGATAATTATTACTTTGTAGCTTTTGAAATAGTCTTGCTTTTTCAATTTTAATCGGGTGAGCGGTAGCTCATTAAATAATTGGACCTCGAGTCAAAGCAAAAAGTAGAGAGGTTGTAAGTATGAAATGGTTTTCAGAACTGACCTATGATGACTTATCCTTTATCAAAAATTTCTACTATCATTCCCTCTCCAAGAAGATCTTTCGAACTATTTCTCAACAAAATATCGTTTTGTATAATTTGTTTATTAAAATATTTATATATAGCAGTCCATTTTCACCAAGGAGGTCTAACGAGAGATTATGCCAATACAATAGGGAATCGTTTCTCTTCAATTTAATGCAATTTTACTAAATGAATTCATACATATTATTCAACAATCAATTTTATGAGCGAATAGGTGTTCATAAATAATAACTTTAAAACATTGCGTCTATTAAATACATTAATAAATTTCGTCTGTTTTACTTTCCAGCGATAAACGCACGGATGCAGGTCAATGAATAGTACACAGAACCAGTTTTGGCGAAATCGGAACTCTTTTCCGTCGAATATTTCAGAACCCATTTTATTCGGTACTAATGAATAACATACAATATGGAATACAGGTTGCCTTTTGTCTGAAATTTTTAAAATGTGCTTTCACTACGTAGAAAATATTGTAAATACATTTTTTCAATGTATTTTAAAAAGGCATTGTTTTCATTTCTTTAATTGGAGAAGTATTTTCTCTAGGTAGGTTAGCCTCTTTCACAATATACTAAATTTTAAACGCCTATTTCTCACGTATTTACAGTTTTTTTTAACACCTCCACACAAGGATAACATTGGGTCTCTTCCAAAAATATCAATTTCGAATGGAATATTTGCTGACATTTCTTCAAAAAAATAAATTAAAATTGGAAACAAGTCCACATTGAGAATTGCAATGTTTATTTTAACTCTCCTATAAAAATATATCTGCCTCTTTCAGACTTATAAATATTAGATTAAAATATTTCCACGACCAATTTATATGCAATTTATATAATATATTAATATGCAAGTTGGGCAAATATATTAGAAGGATTATTAGAATGGTCAATTTTATCAAAGTTAATTATTCAATATTTTGAAGATGATTCCAAATTACACAATGACTACGTTATTTTATAAAACGAGAATAAACTGAGGTTTTAATTGTGATTTTAAAATAACAACATTGTATATGTGTTATTAAGACAGAGATGGCTGGCGTCACATTGTGTTTGGGATGTAATACGTACAGTGGGCTGCAACATTCGATCGAGAATAAAATTATTTACTAATATATATATGTGATAAGGTATCCAGTCGACTTATCTGTGATGATGAGGTATCCTGTCGATTCTCGCTATAGCTGTGGTAACCGAGGGTCAAACCTGTAGTAACCGAGAGGGACAGTCAGGGCAAGGAAAATTTTCCAGTACTTCTCTGCACCTTGGAGGACCTTTAACAGTTCTCACAGAGTACAGGCAGTCGTGGTCGAGGCAGAGTGGAAAGCTTGGGAATGTCCACACACAAAAGACGAAGAGACACAGTTGTAGTAGGAAAGTTCCGTGAACAGATAGGAGTCGAGCTAAGAGCAAGATGGAGTTAAATGAGTCTTACTGTTTTACATGGTTATGAGGTGGTCCTGGCTACAACCGACAAGGGCTCGCGCCGATGGTGAACTGACTATCTAAATTCGGCAAAAAACCGAGGTTTTATATATTTGCCGAGGGGGGGGGGGGACATGTGAGAATTTGGACTTTGAACGTCTGCGGCATTCTGCACCCTTTGACCTTGATGGCAACGGGCTTGCCGAATTCCTCTTTAGGGTTGTTGGATTCCTCTCTCGATTTTAGACGTTTTTGAACTTCTCAATCTTGCTTTAACTCAGCTTTTATTCTATAACATAGTTTTATTTATTTATCCTCAGTTTGTACAAAGTATATGACATATGGTGATGCAATGACACATGTCGATCATGCGTATAATTATTTATAGATGTGTTTCTATATACAACATGGCAATCTTGTTATAAGTATTATACAATATAGAGTTGTTGGTTTAAATTACCATATATATTATATACCACTCTATTTTAGATATTAGATTTTGAAAAGTACATCATAATAAAATGGAAATATTGTATAGGTTAGAACAATAATTATAATGGCCTGTTCACTAAATAAAAATGGCAAATTTTAATATTAGGTATTAAGAAACGCATCAAAAATGATTTAAATGTAAGGCACTTGTTAGGTGTTTGCATTTAATATGACCAAATATATATAAAATGAAAGAAATAGTATTTTGTTATATGAATATTTATTAGAACAGGGTTTCCTTTCACTTTTGAAAAATAGCATGTTTGTTTTGCTTACTTTTAATATTTATTTAGCACTCTGACTTGTAATGATCTTTTACTAATATATATAATTTTGTTCTATGATATAAATTTTTTATTTGAATTATATTTGCAATTATTATGCACTATAGAAAAGCTTTGGTATTTCAGTCGCCTCAATATTTCTATATTGAAAAATTATATTGAGGTCTAAGAAAAATTCTTTGTTCTTAATTTATTATATAGTGTTTTCTCATATCACTCGTTTTATTGAATTATATTATTTTTAATTTCATTTATATAGATAATATTCACTAGAGCATTGCTAAAAACGCCCTCATTAACTTTGAAAAAGATTATCTTAATATAATTTATATTAATATTTAGGGACACGCAAAAATATATATTTTTGGTCGCAGTGGTACAGCCTACTCCACACTGACGAGCGCCAACAGCGCGAAACGCGTTCGTGGATGGCTTTTCTTGATTTATCAAGAAATTGGGTTGTCAAATATCAGGGAACAGGTTAAATCAATGAATAGTTGATTTCTGTTTCACCAGATGGCGCTCTGCCTTTTGAAAAGCACATGTGCTCCTGGTCAGGATATGCCTTTTTTATTTTTAATATATGTGTGTGTGTGGTTAATATTCATATCAATTATATCAAGATACTTTCTTTTAAATTTAATGAGGGCGTTTTTAGCAATGTTTTAGTGAATATTATATATATATATATATTTATTTATTTATTGTTACAAAAGCACGAAGTTCAAAGGACTATTGTGCTGTGCTATTATTATTTACATATATATGATTAATTATTTACACGATGGATTAGTAGTGTTTTGTAAATTATTGTACAAATAGTTCTAAACTTAACAAAGTTCTCATAATATAGAGTATATACACAAAGAGAATTTGGTAATGTTTCAAAGTATCTACATACAATTTGATTAGTCAGAGGGCAAGTTAAAAGAAGATGCTCTGGTGTATATATATATATAGAAGCATAGGGCGCCTCTCCCGTCAAATTAAACGTCAAAACTTGGCGCCATCTATTGACCGTCGCCGCAAACTAGCGGCCTCGGGTCTATGACAAAGTCACAATACCAGCTTTGGTAAACTGAGAAGCGTCCACCTAGAGACCATGGTTTCGGACTAATGACCCTCCGTCAGCCTAGGGCGGACTCTATTCCATGAGATACAAACGGGATCTAATGAAATCTTGAGAATCTGCCAAAGAAGTGTTTAGCTGACAAAGTATATATTTATATATGTGTGCGCGGACAACACAACAACAACACAAAACGCACATACACATCAATAAATAGTAGAGAGTAATGTGTAAATAAGATATATAAAGCTATAAATATATTCCTTGTAATTATATATATACAATGAACACTGGTGCTATGGAAATATTCGCTTCATGTAAGCCAACCACATAGGTTGACCATAGCTGCCCTGGGCATATATTTGCCGAAGAACTGTGGAGGTTAGCCCAGTCACAAGAGCATAGTAATTGATAGCTCCAGCCCTGTGAGCATATATTTGCTGGGTGAAGGCTGATTCCCTCATGGAGCCTTCTAACTACACAATGAGACGATCATATTCACTCACACAATTTTGCACAAAATCCACTCTTGAGATTAAAACGGGTGTAGAATTCAAGTATGTATATAATAATATACCAATCATTAACACAGATTTCTACATTAAACAACAAATTCCTAAATAGAAAGTCTCTTTCATGCAACATTAGGGAAGTAGCTATTCCCACCCACAGACACAAAAACTATCTGCAGAATATTTTCAAATGCATTCCCATAATGTGTTGAACACCAAGTTTTACATCAGTCAAAATACAAATATTCAAATCATGTTCTTAACACTATGTGTTGTGTATGGTACATTTTCCCAAGTTATCCCCTTTTTAAGGTGTAAAAAACAATTTAAATTCTAAAAATAAAAAATGAGAACCATGCGAGTTTTTTTTCTAATATTTAACTAATTATCTTGGTAACAAACGAAATATATTTGACTAGGTTAAAACAAAATTTAAAATAAATCCTAAAAGAAAAATTCTAAATCTTTTAATTATTTAAAGTTTTTTAGAAGTAAAAAATGTGGAAAAAAAGATTCAAATTAAAGGCGTGACTTTAAACATTAAATCCTACACGAGGGATCTTCTATCGGCTGATTCTTTTTCAATTGGAGGGAAAAATAGTTTTTTTTGTCTGATGGGAAATATTTCAGGGGACGAGGTGAAATTGAGTCGAAAGAGAAGGTGCCCAAAATGCTAATGCCTGCAAAATCAATTTCGAATAGAAATCCATTTAGTTTGCATAATCCTGCCCGGTAGAAGAGTAAAATAAATATAGAAATCACAGAAGGAATTTATTGAAGAAATATTTAAGAATATTTTTATATCGAGAAATTAAATATATAGCAAATGGAAATTTCGTCATCTAACATTGAAAGAGATCTTTTGAATCTAAATGATTTCATATTTTAATGCATAATCTAACTGTTGCTTCTCTCTAAATCTATAAATGGAGAGTATATTTTACTTTCTATGGATGTATCCATTCTACATATTGCTATCTCAACAAGAGATTATTTATTTTCCTGAAATTCATTACATTTTAGGAAAGTTATATTCAGAATTAGTATTCATTCAAAGTAGTATTCAGAATGATATGCCACAGATTCACAGAACAAAATATTCTCATATAGCTTATTTTTATTATTAATAGATGTTGTAATTTATAATATTATGTGAATATACATTCAGAAACACTGATCGAATTTGTAATTAGTAAATCACAATGTCTATAATTTTTACTTTGGTTGAGTATAGGATTGAGAATTACACATAAATATGTGCTATTTCAATGAGAAGTTATCGAAAACAGATTCGACCCAGAGGTAAGGTGTAAAGAAGAAAATTCCTCTGCTATTAAAACGACCTACCACTTGTAGGTAAAGTGAAAGTTTGAATTAAATATCAATTGACATCACATCGTCACCATCGGCAAAACACCTTATTTCAAAATATTTTAATCCAAGGGAACAGAAATAAGTCCGCGGGAGTTGAATCTAGCGAATAGGTGCTTGGACCAAGATAATCAGGTTTAAGCATGACTATTCCTTAGTCTCTAGTTGAGAAGTATGAATATTGCTACACCTTTCGAAAATATAGATATAATATAAAATGCACTGAAATGGGCTTCGGGGCATCCCATGTAAGTATTCGACTTCGTCAATTGTCCTGTGTCAATCTTTATTGTTGATATTGTCTTCGGTTCGAGCAGTTGAAGGACGGCAGGAGTGAAGCTAATCCTCAAGGGGGCCATTTCCTTATTTCTTAACAGAGTACACATATAAAACACACTTGAGGTTTATTAGAAGCATATTCTCTGCTAGTTGTTCGTATCATCACAACAGCTTCCCCTTCACATTCTTAAAAACTCCCATATTTAAACGGTTTTTTTCGTCAAAATAAATCCTTTTTTTATGCTACGAGTGCATTAGAGACACTCACAAAAAACTGACCCCGGGTGATGTCGCATGGCAGACTGACTCTGAAGTGGTCCTATACTAGCACTCTTGTGACGAAAGCTGCTACCAAAAGTACACGAGGCACAGCTTAACGATTGTGGGTATTTTTAAGTACCTTCCTTGTATTAAAATATACAAGTATCAGAGTCATCAATCAATTCTTAATTTTGTGAATGGAATAAATACCCTAATATGGCATTTCTCATAAGCATCGATGGTTCACTGGTAAAATGCTCGCCTGCCACGCGGGCGGCCCGGGTTCGATTCCCGGCCGATGCATTTTTTTTTTTTTTACAATTTTTAAAACTCATTTATATATTATACAAGAATGACATCCACGGCGCCAATTTATAATTGTAACGAATAGTATTTGAATAAAAGCATTTAATTGGGTAAACCCCGGGTGTTGCCCGGGTCATTCGGCTAGTTATGTATATAAACGAAAAAGCCACTTCTACAGTTAAAATAGGCGCATAATTCATACGCTATCTATTGAAAGTCTCTGTAAACTTGAAGACTCAGGAACGCCCAAATAGAGACAATAGTGTCTGGAAATGACCACGTTACTCCAGGGCAAGCTTCGATTTTTTTTGTATGAGATACACATAAGATTTAAGAAATCTTCAGAAATTTTCAAAGGAGAGTTTAGCTGATATATTGTCTACCAATTTTCAAATTATTAATCCGAGTTTTCGAAAAAAATACATATTTGTAAATATATGAGAATCATAAAAACGGATAGAACGTATTTAATATGTTTTCCCTTAGAATTTATTGTCGAGAAGAGTAACAATGATGAATTGTATATATTTTGATTGACTAGAAATATACCAGAATATATATCCTTCCCTGATTTTATGTACAGAATATAATTGCATAATTAAAATATATTCTGTGTATTTAAAATATATTCTCATATAAAATATAATAGTTTTGAATTTAAAAGAACATGTGTTATAAAAAGATATAGTTATAACGAAATTTAAATAATGAATAGAGTTTAAATAAAATGAAATTATATTATTTAAAATCTCTCTAATTTGCATATATTAATTTGCATAGATTTAATTTAAGTATTTAAATACCTGTCACCCTTTATATTTATTTCGAAGAGAAGAAACAAACAAACAAAAAAGAAATGCGTAAAACCATTCATTTCTCTTTCCATTGTTTTATATTGAGAAAATAACTAAAGCTTACCTTTCTACTTTAGTTTGATACATGATTCTGTCTAGAGAACATATAATTATGTTCCTAAATAATGATATGAGCTTTTAATTCTGTTCCCTATTTCATGATGCCTTACGATATTTGATAGCAAGCATATATTCCCATATAAAATAATATCGATATTTTTATTTCATTCTAAATTCAGTGAATTATTTTAGTTGTAAACTCTTCTATTTAACTTATTTTATTTTTGACTATTTTATACTTAATTTATTTAATTAGTAACCAAAATATTTAAAGAAGGCAAAAATTGTTATAGTGAAAACATCAGGCATCCATAAGTTCTAATAATTAATTCATATATATAACTTTCAGGCATAGAATTTATTCTACAGGTCAAAATACGATATAATAAATAGCCAATAGGACACGAGGGTGAATGTCCGATTTATTGAATCGGGTTTTTTCCTGTAGAAGAGATTTCATATGGCCGAAAGCTAGAAATCTGAATTAATATTTTTGAAGAAACTTATTACGAGAAGCCTGATGTTTTCAGCCTCTTAATATTAACACATAATATTATTTTATTTACATGAAGAATTGTCATAATATATTTGCACAAAATATTTATTATTCCATATACAGAATATTAATTTGAATATATCAGTTAGTCCGATAACCTCATGTTAATCAAATTGATTTGTTTTGGTAAAAATAAATTGTTTTATTATTCTCTCGTTCGACTTTTCAGACTCTCCACTTGATATATCAACAACAAACAACAACAATAGCCTTTATTGGGCACACGTGCCATAAAGGATTCTCCCGGTAGGACAAAATAAATAAATAACAAATTAGCATCATATTTATATACAAATATTGGGTATTGACCTCGACCAATTATCGAGTTGGTTCCGGTGCCTGTGCTAAATATTTTGATTGAGCTGATTTCCAGTATTTATAAAAAGCGAATGCAAAGGGTCTGGCACTTGATATATCAGCATACAGTGTTGAAAATATATATTGGTAAGATAGGAATTTAGTATAGAGATTAACAGACTGATCAGAAATATAACTTGATCCCAACCTATGTATTGATAAAACGGTCGTTCAAACCTATCAGCTCACTGTTATCATGTAATCTTCTAGATACAAGTATTTACAGATACTTGTAGTTAAAGCAGTTAACTAAACCAATAATGTTAACATAATAGGAAAGCACTTGACTCAGAGCGCAAATGTTTCGTTTTAAACATAATATATATACAGTTATCAAATAGTGCATCGAAACATATACAGTTATCAGCGTCATCAAGTAACAATTCTTAATAATCAATTCTGTCACCCTTTGCTTTGTGAATGGAATAAATACCCAAATATGGCCATTTCTCATAACCATCGGTGGTTCAGTGGTAGAATGCTCGCCTGCCACGCGGCCTGAATACCGGCCGATGCATTTTTTTTACAATTTTTAAAACTCATTTATATATTATACAAGAATGACATCCACGGCGCCAATTTATAATTGTAACGAATAGTATTTGAATAAAAGCATTTAATCGGGTAAAACCCGGGCGTTGTCCGGGTCATTCGGCTAGTTTATACATAATAAGAAATAAAATCTTTAAGCACGAAATTTTCTTTTACACATAAAAAGCACTTCTTATGTCTGTGTGTGTGTCCTTAATAATATTTTATGAATAGTATATAAATACTAAATATATTGGGAGTGCTTGGCTGATCAGGTGGTGAACCCTTCCACCACTGATGAGCCAAGACCTCCCAATATATTTTCATCGCTGTAAGGAAAGTAGAAGTTTGTTTTGTTCTGTGAAAGAAAATTTCGAATTTAAATGATTTCTTTTCTTATATGTAGATGGCGTTTTATTGCCCTATAATTAATATTTTCTACTGCAATGGATTTCTTTTTGAATTCTGATATAACAGCTATAAATAATCTAAAATTTAATAATAGACAGTTCCTAATGCATCTGTTTTTATTATATATTGTGCTATTAATGTGATATTCATTTTTATTTATTTATTTCCTCTCAAATTTACAGTGTACCATTCGAGCATAAAGCTCACGAGTCACTTTGTCGTGGATGTTAGGCATCAAGAATTTCTAACATCCACGACAAAGTGACTCGTGAGCTTTATGCTCGAATGGTACACTGTAAATTTGAGAGGAAATAAATAAATAAAAATGAATATCACATTAATAGCACAATATAAAATAAAACTGATGCATTAGGAACCGTCTATTATTAATGTGATATTTATCGTAACCTTGTTTTAAAAATGAGAAGAATATCCCCATGAGAGATATATATATAGAATATATTTTGAAAGGACAATGCCGTTATCTACTTAATCAATTCTGCCTTCGAGCATATCAAAACGTACCAATATCCCTATTAATATAAACTATTTAATTTTTGTGTGATGGACGCAATAGCCTGTTCAAATGAGCCACATCTAGCAGGACTGTAGATATAGTGAGCGATCTACCGGTGCCAGCATCAATCCTGGTTCCTCCATAATAATGACACAGGCCGTCGCCAGGTTTGATGGCCCATAAAGACGGCGGCCTACATAAAGGCAGGTAGGCCTAATAGAGCCTTCCCTAATTACCTCATTGCACTGCCTGGGAAACGCGGACTGTCCAGAGATTTTATTGGCCGACTCCCTAGGTTTGCAGCCTCATTTGGGACCGATTTGGGACCGATCGCCAATCCTATACTCGGTTTATTGAATGATTCCTGATTTATATCGAGCTCTGAGCTGTGATTGATAGCTGATCCATATAGCGTCAATGTACAGGGAGGAACGGGACCAAATACATGTTTATCATCAAAAGAACAAAATCAATAGTCGAAATTTTACTTGTAAAATATTTTATTTATTCGAGATTTCGACCATTTTTTCTCTTCTACAGGAATCAAAATGAGAACGGATATGAAGATAAATTGTCTTCTATATACATATCTGCACATTTACATATATTAAGAGATTTGCATTTAAATAAATATGAAAAATGTTCGAAAGGTCGGCTGAACGAAAACCCTTAAAAGAAATCTTCGTCTCACGATTTTGTTCTTTTGATAAAATAAGATGTTCCAAATGATATTATACAACTTTAGAATACATATTTACAGAATCACACGCTCAGAAAAATGTTTGACATTGGGTGGTATAAAGAAGAGGTGTAAAAAGCATAGGGCTCCTCACCCGTAAGATTAAGCATCAAAGCTGGGCGCCATCTATTGACCGTCCCCGCACACTAGCGGCCTCGGATCGGTGACAAAGCCACAATACTAGCTTCGGCAAACCAAGAAGCGTCCACCTAGAGACCATGGTTTCGAGCTAATGACCCTCGTCAGCCTAGGACAGACTGTTTTCTATGAGCTTCACACGGGATCTAATGACATCTTCACAATCTGCTAAAGAAGTGTTTAGCCTGGCAAAGTGGCTGGGCCAAATTTATAGCTAAAATATAGAAGCGTGCGGAGCTCATAGAATAAGTCCGCCCTAGGCTAACGAAGGTCATTAGTCCGAAACCATTATCTCTAGGTGTACGCTTCTCAGTTTACCAAAGCTAGTGTTGTGACATTGTCACCGACCCAAAGCCGCTAGTTTGCGGCGACGGTCAATAGATGTCGTCTAGTTTGGATGTTTGGTATTACGGAAGAGGAGCCCTATGCTTTTTTAGATCAATTTCCACCCGGAATATTTTCCATCTAAAAGAAGAGGTGTTGGTGCATTAATACTGTCCTTAGGCAATATTGAATGGAACAGTTTCAGAAAAAAGTATCACATATACTATATATATATATATATATATATAACTCTAGTTTATATTAGGATTTCAACGCCAAGGTAGAAAGGCCTATTTATTTTTGTCTTTGATACAAAAATATTAAAGGAAATATATATATTTCAGAATTCAGAAACTATATTCTAAAAGATTTATAAATATATATAATTTTAACAAAGTTGTGTATTTCAAAACATGAAAAGAATATGAAAAGTTATTGTTTTATTGGTGTATGTCTACAAATAAGGCCACTATAGAAAACCTTATATCGAATTCTTGATATTATTTTGTTTTTCGATATCTGAAAACTATTTTTTTTTATATAAAAAAAGAGAAGGAAAATATTTAGAGATTGAGTCGAGACTGGATTTAAAGTGTATTGTTTTAAATATTGTTTTGTGGGGCTTTGGTCGTAATCCGGGGGAGGGGTTCTGGCAGCTAATCATTATGGCGGCTATGACGTGGCAGCTGGGGCTCTACTATCCCAGCGGCCTGGAATACCACAACTCCTCCTAGCGTATATCTAGCGGGTATATGCTCTTTAGCCCTATTTGTTAAGCCAATAGAAGCTACAACTCATCACCTTGCTACTTATTAATTTTAAGGAAATTATTTTGCTATGCCTCTTTTTGAGAGAAATATTTGGTACACAGTCTTAACCTTAAAAAGATGTATATATATTCGGACATGTAAAACCCTCTTCACTTACCTTTACCATTTTACATTCTTATATTTGAACGGTTCTACCTTTATTGTGTGGTGTAATTCAGTTAAGACAAATCTTCGTCTGAATATGTCAGTTACATACATTGTCAGCCAACGTTCATAGTTCAAAACAAGGTTAGACTGGTTAGATTGTATTCGAAGTTTCCTAAAATCTGACGTATTCACTAATCTTTAGCATATACATTCGACTACTAATTTTTCTCAAATATTTTGAACGGTGGAGCCTAAAGGTGTCAGAATTTCAGTATATTGAAGTTTATATTTATTTTTTCTTATTGGTATTGCTAATCTAACAAATTGTATTCTAAAAGGATTAAGGCACATAACAATGATGATACATCTTCTATATATATCGAATTTTTGTGCTACTCAACAACAACAAAGCCTTTATTTAGGGCCTCTCGCCCTATACAGGATTCGCCAGTTCACAAGGGATGGGGAGAACACTGTGTGGTCTTTTTCCGGGATATAGTCTTGTGGAATCCAAATATCGCCATCGCTATATACCTATTCTTTGATATTTCATTAATTAGTGCCGGAAAGGAAGGACAAATTTGCCCCGTTTTATCATTTAGTTTTCATCTTTCCTCAGACAGAGCAGCACAGTCAAATAAGTAGCGCAACATCTCCGATGTGAATTGTGCTACTCATTAATGCTATTTTAGAATTTAAAAATAAATTTAAAAATAAGAATATCGTTCACAAATAGGGAAGAAAGAATATTTAGCACTGTACAATAGAACATAGTCCTAAGGATGTGAAATATTGTAATGGTTGATATAACCGTACACCCCATGTATACAAAGCTGCCTAATTATGAGGCGATAAACCTCCATTCTGATTTATTTCATGTGTTATTTGTTAGTGTCTTGTACACGGAAAAATCTACATGATACTAAATTAATAAATAATTGAATATATCGATACACCTTTTACAACCTCTGGATTTTCTAAAAGAATTCGTGATATGCAAATAGCTACAAATATTCTGAATCTCGTATTATATAAATATCTATTTTTGACATATATTTTCTGTTTTTAAAAAATGCTCACTTTATTGCTGCTTAAAGAGCATTAATATCTTAGATCATAATTTATTATACCTTTCAAACTACGTAAAACTAAATAAAATAATTGAACCCTTATAAGTGGTATCCGTCTGCTATATTATTTGTGTAATAAACCTCTAACCAACCGACTAAAAATCATCTCAAAAGAGCACTTAAATAATTTAGGAACTTTCCACTCAACTTATTGGGAATATATATTTTTAATATATATTATTGAAGTACTTGTGTTTTTTAGAACTTTTTGTATATCGTTGATGAAGACGGGTTAATCACTCGAAATGCACTCATTGACAAAAGAAAGTTGTACCTTTTAGCATGTATATCGGGATTCAGAGAATACCTCTGAAAGATACACTCATGGACAATACTTAAGGAAGTTGTACCTTTTAGCATGTATATCGGGATTCATACAATAACTCTGAAAGATACACTCATGGAAAATACTTAAGGAAGTTGTACCTTTTAGCATGTATATTGGGATTCAGACAATAACTCTGAAAGATACACTCATGGACAATACTTAAGGAAGTTGTACCTTTTAGCATGTATATCGGGATTCAGACAATAACTCTGAAAGATACACTCATGGACAATACTTAAGGAAGTTGTACCTTTTAGCATGTATATCGGGATTCAGACAATAACTGAAAGATATTTGATGAACAGTGACTTTTTTCGAAGACACACGAGATAACCAAGAAGAGTATGAACAAAATTGTCTTTGTCTCTTTAAAATTACAGACCACCAGCGACACTTTATTAAGTTGTGCCCATGAGAGTGAATTTAAATATTCTCTCAGATATTACGCTGAACAACAAATAGTTTTGATATTTTGCCAGCCAAGTAGCAGCTCTTCTTAGAGTTCTGAGGTGCGTTTATTCCAAATCTGCAAACCTTTTATTTCTTTTAGCACTTTACCACTCGTTTTAGGTTAATCGCTAGAAAAATTAATATCAATTTTTATCGGATATTATAATATATGCTAATTAATTTATTTTGAATGTTATATATATATTCTCTTCGAGACGTGGGTGAATATATGATAATATATCCAAATGAACAAATATTATGTTTAAAATTATGGTAATTGCGGTATATATTATAGAGATTAAAATTTACGATAAGGTGTGTAACCTGCGATGGTGTTTTAAAATACATTATATTTTGATAGCTTACTATTTTTTTCCTTTTCTCAAATTTAGTTTTGTTATATGTAAAATCCTAAAGAAACCAATATTTTATATATTATATAATATATTTTTAAAACTTTACGTTTAGTTTTTTATATATATAAAAAAACGAAATACGATATTTATCCCTTTTAAATATATTTTCAATATACTATTGAAGAAAATAGCCTATAATATGATTAAATAAAATTTTTAAAACAACAATATTCATATATATACTAGATACCGTTTAAAAAAATAAATGGAACTCAATTTATATATTGGCTATTAAAAATGAGCATCCTTTCAAGTTAATACATATCAGAATAGTTATCTAAAGAGTGAACTTCATAGATATTTTCTATAATGAAAAATAGATTCATTAAATATTTATTTTCATTTAAATTAATAGGTTAATGTTCGTGCATTATTGATCGAAGAATTAAAATATTAATCCGGGGTATAGAGTCACGCACCTTTCCCGCCTTTTTTCACCCTAGCAGACGAACTCTCAAATTTTTCGTCTGCGTTGAATTTCCGTGGAGGAAGTAATTGATTAACTAATTGAGGATTTAATGATGGCTCAATGGGGAGGACGTTGAAAAACAATTAAAAGCTTAAGTTTAACAAGAATTAATTTAAGCAATTTATTTTGATCGTCTGTGTAAGATTCATTCAATCAGGTATGTTATTTTTGCAAGTATTATTCTATTTTAAATTGTTATTTTATTTGAGAGTCTTTATTTGTACTTTAAACACTGTTTGCTTTATATATTTGTTTTATTCAATTTTTTATCTTAGGCGAGATTACTTTATTTTTATTTCATTTTTACAGTTTATAGAGATAGGAAAATATAAAATTAATATATTAATTAGGAAGTATTCTAATATGAAAGAATCCTTGTTTAAAATAAGAACATTCAATGAATGCTATAAATATATATGGGGTAATAATTTAATATAGAATAGAAGGGAAATGATATTTTAACAATATAAATATTGAGAGAATTAATAAATGAAATCAATAATTGAATATTTAAGAGGAATTTGTTATATTACAAATAATATAATAATAGGAACAGAAATTCGACTTTTGACGTGAATATATTTTATTTAAATATTTCTACATATTGTCTCACTGATCAATTTGAGGTATTAAAAATATTAGGGGCCTATATATGAGGAAAATAATAATTCTACTGCTTGTGACACATATGTGACTGAACTTATCAAGAGAGAGAGAGAGAGGAATATTTCTTCTCAAATTCTCATTGTTCAAAAGGAAATGTTTAAAGCAGGGATATATGAAAGTATCATTTTGCATATTATGACCCACTGCCATATATCGAAAAATGTATCAACATTCTTGTTGGATCGGTGGTTCAATCAAATTGAGAATAGATTGAAATATATATAGGTTTTAATAGATCACGAGGACATGCAAGCAGTCAGAACAAGGGAAAACATAACAGGAAGTGAAGAAAGTAGGGTACAGCGCCTCTAGTGGTGATGGCTGGAAGCTCCTCGAATGCCACGTCGTCTTGTGACGTAGGCGCGCTGTATTTTTGAAGTAGCACGCGGTTCAGCAATTCTGAAATATCGAGAAAAGTGTACAGGTTAAACTCTTGAAAATGAATCCAACATATTTAACAACATACAGTTTCACAATTATGGGATGTGCCTTTTATTATATTAAACAATAAACAGACATATCATTGTTGTCTTTCGTTATAGGGGCCCTATAGGCAACATATACAAAGGTCTGAACATTAAGTAGGAAGATAACGCTTTACTCAGAAAAAAAAATGAAAATGTAATATCACACATGAAATATCAATCTTCATAATCTATATTTTAAATTATATAAAATTCGATCAGATCCGAAGGCAAGTAATTCGAATTTATTTGATAAAAAAGCAAAGGTTGCCTGAAAGTTCTTAGAAAAAATTTATTTAAAATAAATAGTGCTATGGAGCAACGAATCGCTTTTTTTTTGTTGTTTGAATTTCGGTAAAACATTTTCAGAAACGGATTCTTTAATTTAGGAGGCGTATGGAGATGAATCATATAGCAGAGCAAATTTTCAGTTGGTACGCCAACTTTACATATTGAAGAACAAATTATTTTGACAGGTACGACCTGTTTGACGATGCATTATCAGAAACCAAGTAAAATTCGTATAGATCAAGACCCTTTTGAGAATAAAGAGTAGAACGACAATCAGGGAAGTGAGAAGATAATTAGAGAAACCGTAAAATTAAAATTAATAATGGGCGAATATTTAAATATGCGTAGAGTAACTGCTCGGTTTGTCTCTTCATTGTTATCAATCGAAAAGAACTATAGGCTTGATTTTCAATTGGTGAAAACCTTCAAAAAATCTATCAGAAAATTTCAGACATGATGAAACAAATACTCACAAATGAGACATGGGCTCATGCGTATGACTCTATGACAAAACGCTAGTTGAGTGAATGGTTTGAACGAAGACAATCATTGCCAAAAAAAAAAAAATCAAAAACAGAATCAAAGATCAAAGCTTTGCTGATTACATTTTACATAGCGTATTTACACAAGTTTGGTCTTATATACCTATTTCTTGGTTTCTAAGGAATTGTAATATTTAAAACTAAAATATTATTTTGATTAGAGTATAATTTAAATTAAACTTCTCGTTATTCACAAGATTTTGTTTTTAATATATATATTAAAACTATAAAACATTGTAGGATGTAGGAGTATACAATTTTTATGCGAAATCCATTTAACCTTGTATTGTATTTCGCATTAATCACTTTTTATTTGGAACTCCCTCTCAACGGGTTTCAATTTTTGAACACGTCTGCCTTTTGTTGCAAGTGAAAATATCTCTCTGGAATTAAACAGGTTTTTCGAAAATCTCTCAACTTTAGATATGAACTAGCATTATTTAACTTTTTAGATGAGAAATTTCGTTGAATAGGTCCGTATTTTGAACATGTCTTCAGTGTTTGTCAGTAAGAAGCCACTCTCTAGAACATTTGAAGTTTGCATATGCATATATGTGGGTAGAGCATTTTTCGAATGTTTATTTGAAGAGAAAGATGCCACTATTAAAACATTAGTATAGCATCCTTCCGCAACTTTATGTCGTATTCTGACCTGAAAATTGGCTTTGCCACTTCACAAGCGTCAAATTCGACTTATTTGAAAACTTCACTTGTATGATGTTACGAATCCGGAGCAGCCTCTGTATTGGTGATAGCCATACCCTAAACTATGGCATGCAGGTGGCCTTTCTATGAATTCTCTGACACTAGTGTTGTGGCAAATTCTTCACCACCTTCGAGTTTTGGACTGGGGTGATAAGCAAAAAATTCATTGTTCTGATACATATTAAAAGGGAGAGGTGTCAGATTTGGTGTAATGAGAATACTATCCTTCCGCAACTTGATGTTGAAATATTAAGTATTGACATTGATAGTTTCTCTCTGTGAATTGTCTAATAGGAATAACGAATCGTTCTTTAGATGCAATTATATCTTCTATTGATTATCAATATAACACTGATAAAGTTATTGATTAATTTCAACACTCTCCTAACCTTTATCTTGTTATTTATCAGACTTATAGATTCAATACAAAAAATACATCTAAAATTTATGGTGAGAATGCAATTAGAATTCTTACTACATGAAAAATATATTTACTTAGAATTAGGATGAAGCTCTTTTGGAAGTATGAATTTGACTATTTCATTCCAATATTTATATATATATATATATATACAGTAGAACCTCCCTTTGTCGGATACCCCACTAGCGGACACCTCTTCACAAAGGACAGTTTTCATTTGCAAATTATCATTTTTACAATTTAGTAACTCTTCGATAAGAGGAAACCTCTCCCTAAAGGACACTTTGGCTCTGCAATTAGGTGTCCTTCACAGGGAGGTTCTACTGTGTATATATATGTCGTAGCTAAATGAAGAGGCGCAGTCGTTATGCCTAGGGAACAGCGCACCCGCGATGTCTGCCACCTTTATTTTTGTCCAGCTTTTATACATGGATGAATTTACATATTTACATTTTAACACAATGGTAACATATTTACATACTTAGTTCGACGGAAATAAATTATATCTTTTGGCATTAACTATACAAATTATGACATATATAAATAAATATATATATATATATATAAAATAATACACAATTGATATTGTACTGGGATGAATAAATTAATTCTATTCTCTTTATATAAGGTTGTCCTAAGGTTCGTAAACACATATACAATATATCTTATAATTTTACACAAATAAATTTACTTGCAATGCGTTTTCATTTAAATATCATCAAATATTATCTCTACAAACCTTTCTGTAATGATATGAGTTATTGAATGAGAGGGCTTGGCTCATCAGTAGTGAACCCTCTCAGCGGTTTTCGCCAAATTAATCTCTAGACCGCTCTACTATTGTATTGGATTGGTTTGAATATATCCTGTATTTTCTATGGAAGGCAGCTTAGGGGTGTTTAGTGAACTATGGACAAAAGCTTATAGGTCTGTAGAGGTACATACATATAATTTCAAGGTATTGCACCGAGCAAAGCTCTTCCGCAAAATATGTTTTCATAACAAATATATACTCTATAACAAAATAATCGACGCACCAAGAAGCAGTTGTCCGATTTATATGAAAATACGTATACAAAGAGGTTTCGACCAAACATGCAAATGATTGAAATTTGGTGGCCGAATTATGCAAAGCAAGAGCTCCAGCGCATCTGAACTGCGCATCCAGCACGAGCATTCTAGACTCAATATTCGGCGAAGCACGAGCTGATTTTCAGAATTTCCGTTTAATATATTAGCAAAACGCCTATTTCTACTGTATCAATGCCTCGCCGAAAGATTCGTGCTCATTACGAACATATGTCAGAGTTTGAAACTGGTCGTGCCATTGGATTGAAAGAGGCTGGTTGGTCTAATCGACTAATCGCGCGACATCTGTGTCGAAGTGATGCGGCTATTAGGCGATGTTGGCAAAAGTGGGTCAACAACGGAAGTATGCAACGTCAGGACGGCAGCGGTCGACCAAGGGCAACAACAGAACGGGAGGACAGAGCAATTGTCAGAATGGCTGTCGCAGCACCGGAATCCACGTTATCTACCATCCAACGTGTGACCGGCACACAAGTGTCCAAAATGACCATCAACAGGCGACTGAGAGAGCGGAATCTAAGAGCTCGCCGACCGTTACGATGCCTACCCCTCACACCTCTGCACCGACAAGTCCGACTACAGTGGTGTCTGGAGCGATCAACTTGGAATTGCGCTGACTGGGGACGTATAGTCTTTAGTGACGAGTCCCGTTTCTTACTGTGTCCTGACGACCGTCGCAAACGTGTCTGAAGACGTCCTGGGCAGCGTGTGGATCCTGGCCTTACTGTCGAACACCACACAGGTCCACAACAGGGCGTTATGGTCTGGGGTGCCATTACATTTGATAGCAGGACCCCATTGGTAGTCATTCCTGGCACCCTGACAGCACAACGGTACGTAGATGACCTTCTACGGCCTGTTTTGTTGCCGTTCCTTTCACATCACCCCGGGCTTACTTTTCAACAGGATAATGCCCGGCCACACACGGCACGTGTTACTATGGATTGTCTTCAATCTTGCCGAACTCTTCCGTGGCCAGCAAGGTCGCCTGATCTCTCGCCATAGAGCACATCTGGGACGTGATGGGAAGGCGATTGCAACCATCCCGGAATGTTGACTATTTAGCCCGACAGTTGGAGACAATTTGGCAAGAAATCCCGCAGCACACCATCCGGAATCTTTATCAGTCCATGACACGCCGGGTGGCAGCCTGCATCCAGGCCAGTGGGGGTCCAACGACCTATTGACATTCTCAATTTGTGACGATCAAACTCTGAAATAAAACAATTAATTGTCTGAAATTTTAATCGTTTTTTCCCCCTATACATGCTCTTTACATACACCAATATTTGTCCTAATCTGACAACTCCTTCTTGGTGCGTCGATTTTTTTGTTATACAGTAGACAGATTAGTGAATTGAAATTTTTAAAACGAAACCTTTCCTTGGAAGACATGTTTTCACTTCGGAAATGATACCAATAAAAATATTCCTATGTTACAACAATAAAAGAATTACCGTGATCCTAATATAAGATATATTTTTGGTTAAAATCATACTTGATCTTGTTTAATATGAACATTGGGCTGAAAGATCATTTTGATTTTATTGGCTTAACGCCTTGCCAAATGTTTTAGGTTTTGTTTACTCCTGACGAGGTCAAAATATAATTTGACGAAACGTCGAGGTAATAAAAAGATTTACTGGCAGAAGTTTCTTTATTTTCAAGAAATAGGAATGCCGGCCAGGCAGCCCTCTACCTTTACGAAGGTCAACTACGTTAGAGAGCCAATCAGTGGACAGCAATATCTGACACCAAATATATAAACCGATCAGGACGTAAAATAGATAATGACTATATAAAAGACCTAATTTGTCTAATACGGCATGCTATTGTTTTTTTTTATTTCGTCATCTTTCTTTTAAATATTTTTCTCCATTTTGTTGTTTTATTCACAGTGGATATATAAATATTTATATATGTAGTATATTTTAAACTGTATAAAAAGACGCTTTTAGTATATTTCACATATCTTCCAATTGGTTAGAGCCGATGCTTTATAGGATCATACACACTTCTATTAATATGTGTACTGCTTCTATTTGCTATCACCCCCATATTTGTATATATTCTATATCTTTATTAATACAACCTCTAGACCCAAAAATGGTTACGTCAAAATAAAAAGCCGAAGAGTTGTCAGCTGATGGCAGCTGCGGGCAGAGGGGAGGAAATAGCCGACGCCCAGATGGGGCCCCCCCTACAGGGCATTTTATAGACGACCCCTGTCAACAGGACAGATTTAGCAGAGGGTCAGCGCAGGGTGTGCTAACGTTTGTCCATTGGCAGTTCACTTCTGTCTCTCTCGGTCTTTCTCTCCATGTCTCGGTGATAGGCATCCAGTTTTGTGTCATCGCCTATACCTCTGTCCCGTGGGACTGTCTCGGTCAATCTCGGTGCTAACATCTAGCCCTACCTCTGCTTTTCGTTCTCCGCGTGTGGGAAGAACATCAACACTCGCCTCTCGTACATGACTACCAGTTTACCCATACGTCGACAGGATCATTTGCAACAAAATTACATATATATAGCTTATATTATATAATAGATAATTTGAAATTGTCACACGTTCTGAAATATATTTAAATTCCTTTTAAAAACAACGAAAATATACGAATTGTTTTACGAGGTTTTTTTAACACAAGCCTTAGTTAAGGCAAATTTAATATCTATGATCAAATTTATCCTTTTATGACACATATATATTAAGTATTTAACATATATATATTATATATATAAATATTCATCGATATATATATTTTGATTATTAATAACTATTGGAAAGGTATTTTGACTTGCGCCTGTATATGATGCTTCTCATCACTACTTTGTACTCGAAACTAAAGTATATATTTGGTGCCGTTAGATTTGAAGCATTTTATATTTATGGAAATAACAAATCTCCTTCAGTATTCAAAGGTGTTTAGTTGATTATAATAGTAAATATAATAGTAAATATCAATAATTAAGCCAATGTCTAAAATATTCACACCACAAATGATATAGATGATGAACTTGTTTAGTTTCAGACTAGAAGGTTTTCGATCACAAGGATAATCAACGAGCCGAAATAAAATCTAATATTATGTTTTCTACCTTCCGTTATTTTGATCTAAAACTTGAAAGTCTTCTGCAATAGAGAAACTCGTGATATTGATGATATTTGAGGATCGGTGACCGATACCGTCATTTCCGACAGCCTCGACTTGTAAACGACCTGTTGGGAAATTTTTCTGAACAAATTAATGCTCCAAAGGCTTTGATTATTTTTACATTACAATATCACCAATGAGTGCAAATATTCAAACGTGAATCTGGCATATTTGTGAGTTCAAAAGTTGAACTGCTTTCTATATGGTTAGACTTGTTATGTATTTACAGTAAAAGCATCTCCTAATTACTACGCACCATGATTATCATGCCTGTGTTACACGTGTACCATGGATAATTTAAACAATTATTTGTGGTGAGATATTTTAATTTTTATAGCTGCTTATCACTTGATGTACACCAGAAAGGTAAATAGTTCATGTAAGGAATAGAACTGCTACTTGATACCCTATAGCCTATGTGCTTTATCTGTCTATGTACTGTTGGCTTCCGTAGGCGTCTCTTACTGGGAAAAATAAAGAGAGAATTCCATTTGGTTATTAACTAATATATGCATTTATTTAAGGAGCGACCCGCTCCAACACAATAGTTACAGAAATGGGGGGGGGGGGGAGCAAAGGTGGCGTGATCGTAGCCGACCAATAGGAAGACGCCATTCCAAAAAAAAAAAAAAAAAAGCAAACCGTGACAGAGGTCACGCATGACGCTCGTAACTGTATATAGAATTATAAATATTTTAACTATATATATAAATTTATTTTATTATAAATGCTAGCTTGCCCCATATTTTGGAATAAATATCGGCTAATCATTGATATTTAAATATTTTAAAATTGGCCGAATACTCATTCTTAATTAATGAGGTTTCTTGTATAGTAGCCTGTTGGAGAACGTCATAGTCTGAGAGTTTGCCAAGCTTATACCGCATACATAAATACACTCGTCGCCGTTAGATTTTATTCTTTCTTCGAAATGATATCTGGCGATTCCTTCTCTAGTAAAGAAAAGATAACCACTTGGCCATCATCAGCGTGGTGCAAGCTGTACCTCAACGACCAAAATAGCTGGGCTTACCGAAAAATCACATAGGAGCATTTGGAAGGGCATGAGAACGCCTAATTATGTAAAATTTAATACAATAGCGAATTTATACTACATGGCGAAAACCATCAGTAATTTTTAATTGCCCGATCAGAAGATAGATGCCTGATCGGGCAATTAAAAATTACTGATGGTTTGCGCCAAGAAGTATAAATTCGCTATTGTATTAAATTTCACATATATTATTTATGTGCATTATTCTAGACATTAGATTCTTATTTGTAGTGTGGTGGGGTAAACATGTTCAATAGGAAAGGCAAAGTAGAGAATATTTGAAGCATTTGAAATGTGTTATGCAGATACATAGTTCTAAAAGATGTGTTGACAAGATCATAGCATTTAGGAAAGCGTGAGATCATTTGGAAATGAACGTTGTCTATTAACCTGTGTAGGAGAATAAATGGAATATTTAGTAGTAAATGTGTAAACAAGAATAGAAAATAATGAATAGAAGAATTGTGCTGAAGAACTGGGTGAGAATCTATGAAGATAATGTTCAAGATAGATAAGCATTGCGTAATGGTACCACTGTAGACATGAATCTTCTTTGAGGCAAAGAAATTCAGCTAAGATGAAATATTCGCAACACCTTTAATTGACATAAATATTATATATATTCATTTCACAGATACCGATAGAAAACCTACATATATATTCATAATTAAAATATGTGTCAATAAATCACAGGTCAACTATTTCAGGTCAGAATATTTTACCATTTAGAAATTGATAAAAAAAAACTAACAACGTGGCAGCAATCTTGACGATCGTTATAAAATTTTCAAATTAGAAGCCTCAAGTGATTAAGCATCGTTAACTAAATTTAAAGGCTGAAGCTTAATTAGGCATATTAATGTGCGGACGTCCAGGTAGGTGAGAACTGGGATATACTTATACATAGCTTGCACACGAGAATTTTAGTAACCACATTGTATTTAATATGTTGATGTTCAGAGGTAGCGCTAGGCGAAAACTGGGATGTACTTATACATAGCTTGCACACGAGAATTTTAGTAACCACATTGTTTTCAATATAGACGTTCAGAGGTAGCGCTAGGCGAAAACTGGGATGTACTTATACATAGCTTGCACACGAGAATTTTATTTACCACATTGTATTCAATATGTTGATGTTCAGAGGTAGAGTTAGGCGAAAACTGGGATGTACTTATACATAGCCTGCACACGAGAATTTTAGTAACCACATTGTTTTCAATATAGACGTTCAGAGGTAGCGCTAGGCGAAAACTGGGATGTACTTATACATAGCTTGCACACGAGAATTTTATATACCACATTGTATTCAATATGTTGATGTTCAGAGGTAGAGTTAGGCGAAACCTGGGATGTACTTATACATAGCTTGCACACGAGAATTTTAGTAACCACATTGTATTCAATATAGATGTTCAGAGGTAGAGTTAGGCGAAAACTGGGATGTACTAATACATAACTTGCACACGAGTATTTTAGTAACCACATTGTATTTAATATGTTGATGTTTAGAGGTAGAGTTAGGCGAAAACTGGGATGTACTTATACATAGCTGGCACACGAGAATTTTATTAACCACATTGTATTCAATATAGATGTTCGGAGGTAGAGTTATGCGAAAACTGGGATGTACTTATACATAGCTGGCACACGAGAATTTTATTAACCACATTGTATTCAATATAGATGTTCGGAGGTAGAGTTATGCGAAAACTGGGATGTACTTATACCTAGCCTGCACACGAGAATTTGATTAACCTCATTGTATTCAATATGTTGATGTTCAGAGTTAGAGTTAGGCGAAAACTGGGATGTACTTATACCTAGCCTGCACACGAGAATTTGATTAACCTCATTGTATTCAATATGTTGATGTTCAGAGTTAGAGTTAGGCGAAAACTGGGATGTACTTATACCTAGCCTGCACACGAGAATTTGATTAACCTCATTGTATTCAATATGTTGATATTCAGAGTTAGAGTTAGGCGAAAACTGGGATGTACTTATACCTAGCCTGCACACGAGAATTTGATTAACCTCATTGTATTCAATATGTTGATGTTCAGAGGTAGAGTTAGGCGAAAACTTGGATGAACCTATACATAGCTTGCACACGAGAATTTTAATAGCCTCATTGTATTCAATATGTTGGTATGTAGACATCCTGTTAGGAGTGATATGTAGCGTACATTCCTCTAGCCTGTACATGATACCAAGTTCAGTAACCACATTTTGTATTTGAGATAATATTGGGCAAACGTCCAGAAGGCTGGATCTGTGAGGCTATATACCTTGACTGCACATGAGAAGAGTTTAAATAACTAGATTTTAGGCGAGATGTTGTTGAGTTGACGTCATGGGAATTGTATATGGAGAGATATATTGTGTTTCTACACATAGGGCGCTTCTCCCGTCAAAGTAAACGTCAACACTAGACGTCATCTATTGATCTCGGGTCGGTGACAAAGCCACAACACCATCTCTGGCAAACAGAGAGGAGCGTCCACCTAGATGACGTTTAGTGTTGACGCTTATTTTGACGGGAGAGGCGCCTTATATTTCTATATATCGATATATCCTTCTATATTTTAGCTATAGATTTGGCCCAGCCACTTTGCCTCTTCGGCAAATTGTAAATATTCCAATAGATGCCGTGTGGATCTCATAAAATAAAGTCCGCCCTATTCTATCGAGGGTCATTAGCAAGAAATCATGATCTCTAGGTGGGCGCTTCTCAGTTTGCCAAATCTGATGTTGTGCTTTGTCACCGACCCGGGACCGCTTGTTTGTGGCGACGCTCAATTGATGGCGTCAGGTTTGGACGAGAGACGCCCTATGCTCATATACATTGCCTTGAAAATAGAGAAGTCCTTAAATTTTAGAAAATTAAAAGGCCTATTGGATTGTAGCCATAACTTCTTATGTTAATTTCAGAAAGGCAATTAATGGGAAATTTAAACTTCAACTTATATAATGACAGGAAATGGAAAGGTTTATGTAGCCTCAATTGATATGTATAAATATAAAATAATAATATATATAATGATGAATATAACATTTCAAAAGAGGCGTATAGATAGGTAACATAAAAAATATTTTATTCCTAATATAGAAATGATAATAACATCGTGGTAGGAGAATTGATGTTAATTATGAACTTAATTGTGCTGACCTATATTCAAGATCTTCTTATCTTGCATCTTTTAGGTTAACCATTATATAGGATATGAACTATGTGTCGAACTTGAACATTCTTGATTTAATATCAATTAATAACATGTCATCTATATAAGAAATGAAAGTTTTTAGGCATGAAGGTTTCTTGTTTGATTGAAATTTCTTTACTGTTTCTCTCTGGCTTAAGTGTGAATTTGGGTTAAATATGTATGGTTTAAAATTTCATATTTTTACTGTGTTTATGAATGAGTTTTCTGTCAAAACTAATCAGTTAACTCTGTGAGAATTTTTTAGACTATTTCCTCAATAAAATGTGGTACTGTGTATAACTTTTATTGTATGAATTATTGTTCGATGATTTCATCAAATTTGAATACTATATTAATATATCGGTTAATTACTATATATTGAAATATTATATGAAATATAATAATAGGAGAAAAAATACAAAACACCTAAGTTTAATTTGAAAATTTTTAAGAAAATATCAAATATTTATGAACTAAAATTCTAGAAATGTAATCAAAACTTGAAGAATAAATTTAATTTTGATATAAAGGTGTTATCTCTCTATATATATAAAAGTCAATGTCTGTCTGTTTCGCGATAAACTCAAAAACTACTGAACCAATTGGTACCAAATTTTGCATGTCGCTTTTTATAAACCTGAGGAAAATTTTCGGCTGCATTTTGATTAGTATTTTTGGCTAATTTTTTTTCATTTGAAGAACTTTTTTTTACGCGGACTAATCCGGAATGGAATGAATACCTAAATATGGCCATTTTTTTTAAAGCATCGGTGGTTCAGTGGTAGAATGCTCGCCTGCCACGCGGGCGGCGAGGGTTCGATTCCCGGCCGATGCATTTTTTTTTAACAATTTTTAAAACTCATTTATATTATATCTTCTATATATATAAAAATGAATGTTTGTATGTTTGTTTGTTGGTTTGTATGTCCGGTATACAAATTCGCAGTAGTTCACTAATTCAAACCAAAATTTCCATACATAGGTAAAAAAATACGGGGAAGACGATAGGCTATTTTAAAAAATATAAAATATATATTTTAATAAATTATTAAAACTATATATTATTAGTCAGAAAATGATGATGACGATATTGCTGTATCATGTAAGTTTATCAGATACAAAATTATATCGGGAAAAATTCCAAAAAGCAGAGACCACGGGTGAAACCAGCTCATTATTTTGTACGCAGGAACAAAATTCTAACAGAAAAACATTCATTCGAGCAGAAAACAAAAGCCAGATCATCTTTCTATAAAAATATCGCTTCTCAGACACAAAGTTTGGAGCGGGACGTTTCACAAGAGTGACATCCACGCCGCCAATTTATAATTGTAACGAATAGTATTTAAATAAAAACATTTAATCGGGTAAAACCCGGGCGTTGCCCGGGTCATTCGGCTAGTGTAAGATAAATATATTATATTCCATATAAAAATAAAAGCTTCTTGAACATTGTAGAGATAATCAAAAAAGACTTACGTATAAATGAAAGAAATAGGGTGAGGTTGTTGAGAATAACATATATTATACTCCGGTCAAATGAAATATTTCTGGGCAAAAATTTAACAAATATCAGGAAACTTTGTGAAAATTAATAACCGATTGTTGTCAAGGCAGAGTCCAATTAAAGGAGAGCATGAACACACAAACAATAATTTCACTCGCATCCTTTAATAAGGAATTGTCTTCGATAAATTCTCCTGTGAAGAGGAAATAAAAAAAACGGAAGATTTGGTTGAGATTTCTGTCTAGAGAAGGCTTAAGTTGGCAGCATGTGCCTTTTCCTAAGCTGGATTCTTAAATTTTTTTACCCACGTGTTTGGTTCTTTGTTAACAAATAGTTTGTAATAGAATGAGACATAGATTGAAAATAACCTCGAGTTAAAATATAATTGGATATAGTATATAGAAATAAATATATCACCAAAAAATTTATTGAATTTTTAACAATAGTCACAATATATATATATCATATGATTTTTAAATGAATTTATTTAGTATTAAATATCAAAATAAAATGTTTAAAATACTTATACACCTATCCCCGATTTACACGGTAGATACGTTCCTGAGAAAAACGTGTAAATCGGGGGATAGGTTTACACAGAAATAAAAATAAAATGCATTGACAGGTTAAAATATGTAGTCAGCACATAAGATCGGGATTCCTCGTGAGATGTGTACACAGCGCATGTGTTCAATCACAGTTGCATTTAGTATAGTGCGATAAAAACAAAAACAAAAAAATATTTGGAAAACCGTGTAAAAGCGAAAACGTGTAAAACAAGTACCGTGTAAATCGGGGTATAGGTGTATTATAGAAAGCTGTACACCCTAATCTCATAAAAATCCTTATTTTAATCTACTGTTAGGTGGAAATCAACCTAAATTTAATTCCATGGTATAAGTACGCCATGTTTATCCTAAATTATATTTTTATAAATGCAGTACGGTGATGGGGGGAAGTAGGTTGATTAAACAGGAAAACATGCATGCTAAACTAGTTTGCTAAAAGGTCTGTGGACGAGTGGTGTCTAAACCGTTGGTTTTTGACCGCTACAACTTGGATTCAAGTCCTGCATTGGGAACTTTTTCTATTTAGAAAAATACTCTCTAAAGGCCCTTGATTTTTGCAATAGTCTAACCATATTATCGAGTTTAAGTAACCAAACTGGGTTCAGACAAACTTATAAGTGTGAATATTGAACTGATTTTCGCATGTGTAAATATGTGGTGTACTTACAGTAGAATCTGTCACAAACTTCTATCCATCATGATTATCATTGCCTGTATAACGTGTACTAGGAATATTTTTCTAAATGAAAACACAATTTTGTTTATAAAATAACACTGATAGACAAAACTTAAGGAAGTTGTACCTTATAGAATATATATATCAGGATTCAGAAAATAACTCTGAGAGATATTTTCTGAATCCCGATATATATATGCTATAAGGTACAACTTCCTTAAGTTTTGTCTATCAGTGTAATTAGATTCTAAAGTAATTCGGCATAAAGAAAATAACATTAGCAGGACATCAATGAAAAAATCAGATATTTTGTCTTTAACTGTGAGTAATTAACATTAGTTAGTATATTGAGATATCGCTGTATAAGTCTACACTTTATCGAAAATTTTAATTAAGCATTTAGTGTTTATGTTCAAATCAATAAGCTTGAGGGATAAGTCTCTTTTAAATACATTTATTTCAAGCTTTCGGGCTCAACCGCCCTTCGACAGGAAAAATTATATTAGTTACTAAAGTTTTCAGATCTAATCTATATATACATTTGTGAGACGCCCGTGTCTCGAGTGTAATGATTCGAACATAATATTATGGGATTACCTATTAATAATTTAGTGTTTATACTTATCACAAGTTCATGTGGTACACGCATTAATAATCATGCCGAAATGTTAACGCTTGACTTTTTCTATAAATACACGCCACACCTACACATGTAAAAAGTCGTTCGAAGTTTAAACTTACGAGGTGATTGGATCCTATTTGGTTACTTGCAATTTTTAATTGAGTGGTTATCACGCAAAATTTAGATGCAGGAAAAAAAACTATTGGTTGCTGTTGAAAATTGACGTTCCTACCCCCCATTCCTCAATCAAATACTTACTGATTCAAGGAAAGCCTGTCTATATTAATATATGCACAGTTATGAACACTGCTTATTTAATCATTTAATGTGTATACAATCAGAAATTATCAAGATATTTCTATAGAAAACTAAATGTCGGATAAAGATGTTAACGAAATATTCAAAGTAATTTTAAAAATTCAAGATGTGAGAATGTAAAATTTAAATATCGAGAAAATGTTTATTTTAAAAAATAATATTCTATATACATTTACGAGCGTCATTCTTCGTCGCCTCTGTCACGGTTTGCTTTTTTTTTTTTGGAATGGCGCCCTCTTATTGGTCGGCTACGATCACGCCACCTTTGCCCCCCCCCCCCCCCCCCCCCCCCCATATTTGTAACTATTGTGTTGGAGCGGGTCGCTCCTTAAATAAATGCATATATTAGTTAATAACCAAATGGAATCCTCTCTTACTTTTTCCCAGTAAGAGACGCCTACGGAAGCCAACAGTACATAGACAGATAAAGCACATAGGCTATAGTTATTAACTAACATATGCATTTATTTAAGGCGCCATATTATAATTTTAACAAATAGTATTTGAATCAAAACATTCAATCGGGTAAAACACGGGCGTTGCCCGGGTCATTCGGCTAGTATATGTATATTTAAGGGATTAGATTTGCAATTTTTTCAAATATTAAGGCGGAACAGTCTTCTCTCTCTCTCATCTCTAATCTGGCGCCTTTTTCTTTACTACATGTGTTCAGATATACTTTATAGTATAAATATTGATAGGTTTTAGAGATATATAAGTATGTAATTTTATATATGTTTTTAATTTAACCGATTTTTTATACGTAATTAAACTGTTTTATATTTTCATTATAGGCATATTGTGTGAATATCATTACTCTTCTAGGTAAATTTTAAAAAGGATATCTACTGGTGCCACGTTTCAAAAGGATGTGCTTCAAAAATCCAAAGCTAAATATCATCACTAAAATCCGATTTACTCTACAACACATCTCACAAATATATATGAGAATTTTAAAGACAACTGTTATTTGTATATATAGGCCATCATAAATAAATCTTCAGTTTTACCTAAGGAGCAATTTGTGGGCAGAAAGAGAAAAAAGGAATCAAGAAAAGAAAGGTTAGGTAGAAAGAAAAGACGAGATAGATATTTTTAGAATGCACTTACATACAAACATAAATGCATATGTTTCAGACTAGTACATCGAATATATACACTCAAAATTCATTACTTGAATAATGTCCACAGATACCTAACCATTAAAACCGAACAGAAAAAAAGGCAAATATAAATCAAATTACAAAACTATTCTAGACGCGAAATATTCTTTTTAAAATAAAACAATTTCTACTGCCCTTACTGCAATGGAAAAATTTAAGGGAGGGCCTGGATCATTGCAGTAAGGGCAGTAGAAATTGTTTTATTTTAAAAAGAATATTTCGCGTCTAGAATAGTTTTGTAATTTGATAACAGATGGCGCGCTAGTGCATTGTAAAATATAAATCAAGAATATCAGAAACACTTATATGCACGATAATTTCATATATCATAGATATAGAAAAATATCATAAATTCACAGAAGTTTTAATTTCTAGCCTTATTTTACTCTGTCTTGTGAAAATATTGTAGACAAATATGATCATCTACACTTATCAACATGTAGATTAGACGATGTCCATAATATAATTATTGTTTTATATGTAATATTCATAGTCAGATAAACATTATATGGCAACCATAAAAACGTTCTTACCCCCCCAAAAAGTATTTGATTGATTTATCAATTTCATTGATCAGCCTGAATGATTTCCATTAGGGTTCGGGCAAAAACTGTGCAAAGTAGTAGTCGATAGTGATCTAAGGTCGAACCCTCTGCCAACACCTCATTTACTTCTTCTATTTGGTGAGTAAGTCTGAGAGAGGTGTCTCAACAGCATCATACTCCTGTAAAATTACAGTTTGGGCACTTTCTATAATGGTCCTACCCCGATTACCTTATCATCTATAACAGAAGTCGGCAGAGTCCTTTGAGTCGGAAAAAAAAGAGTCAATATTTTCAATTTACAAAATTTCAAAGTTTTTAAAGAGTCCCAAAATATTCTCTTGCCAACAATAAATAATACACCTATCTCCCGATTTACACGGTAGATACGTTCCTGAGAAAAACGTGTAAATCGGGGTATTTGTGTACACAGAAATAAAAATAAAATGCATTGACAGGTTAAAATATGTAGTCAGCACATAAGCTCGGGATTCCTTGTGAGATGTGTACACAGTGCATGTGTTCAATCACAGTAGCATTTAGTATAGTGCGATAAAAACAAAAAATTTATTTGGAAAACCGTGTAAAAGCGAAAACGTGTAAAACAAGTACCGTGTAAATCGGGGGATAGGTGTACTCTCATAAATGTTATTTGAATATGGGACTATATAAAGAGCTTCACATCCAAAGAGCCGCATGTGTCTCGCGAGCCGTATTTGCCGACCCCTGATCTATAACACTATTTGTAAAATCTATAAGATCTATGATACTTATTGTAGTCGTAGTCGCCCAAACACTGATGAATATCGTAACCCGACACTATGGCTATGTTTGAATTTGTTGATATAGTGTCTTTGCATTTTTAACCATAAGAATAGGACGAGTTCTCCACAGAGAATACCCGAATTATTTTTATTTATTTAATTTATTTTGTAGATAAAATAAAAGTAATATATATATATATATATATTTTTTTTTTTGCTTATCCCTAGTACACGTGGTACAGGCCATGATAATCATGGTGGGTAGTTAGCGACTGCTTTTTACTGTAAGCGCACCACATGTCTACACATGTGAAAAGCAGTTCGACTTTGCACTTACAAATGCCAGAGATCCGTTTAGTTACTTGCACTCGCTGGTGGGGTTGGACTTTTGCAAGAATCGGGGGCCATTGGAGCATTTTTATTTTTTTTTAAACAGAAAAAAGTGTCCAATGCGGGAATCGAACCCGGGTCCTAGTGGTCGAAAACCAAACGGTTTAACCAGCCTTCCACCGACCCCCCCTTTAATATATTAAAGTATAAAATCTATATATCTTCTAAAGAAACATTGAAGAGCTAATTGAGAGTTATTTTCAGCTATCATTCGAATAATCCAATATGACTAATTAATAGTTCATCTCTCAGTAAATATAAAGTTATAATTTCACAAAGAACTCCTCATTAAAGACCGCCACTGATATTGGAAATGGTTATCTCAAATGTATCGAGGATGAATAGTTATCCAATGGTTAGCAATTCTATTATCTACTATAAAAAACGGCATATATTGCTTAAATGTTACTTTATATGGGATCTGTTTAATTTCTCCATTCATTGGTTGATTGTGTTTCCTAGCGCTCTCAGTTGATGCATGCGTCGTTCATTTACCTCTGGTCGACTAGCTATTTTAGCGGATTTTATCACACAAACACTATTTGAAGTTTAGAATATTTTGAAAAATATTTCTGTTAGACAATTTTTTTTTGACAATTCATTATACAGTTAAACTTGTCTATAGCCCCCCCCCCCTCTAAATAGCGCATCCCTCTCTATAGCGCCCGATTTTAAAAGCGTTGTACGATGGGATTTACATTAAAAGTGACCTGTCTATAGTACCCCTCTCTATTGCTCCCTATTTTGGTTGGTCTCAAGAGGGAGCATTACACAGCATATACATGCTAAAAGGTGCAACTTCATTAAGTTTTGACCATGAGTGTATACTCTATATTAAGATACCATTCTGAATATAGAGCAATCCATAATATAAATCTTAAAAAAAATAAAAAAATAAACTTGTAAATCCAAAATAATATATCATTATTAAACCATAATTAAAATATACAAGTATTAGAGTCATCAATTCTGCCATCGTTTGCTTTTGTGAATGTATGTAAATAATGGATTTCATATTTTTTATTAATTTTGTTCTAGCCTTTATTTGTTTAAATCTCTTTTTAAAAATCGTTTAAAATGCAGTCGCAATCATTAGCGAACACATATGTTTGCCGAATATTTTCATATGTTCTTTTATTTTTTTACAGAAAGATATTTACATGCCAGTATTTTGGATTAATCTTTTTTTATAAATCTTTTTTTTTTTTAATTCTTACTGAGAAGATGGGCATCGCCGTCAGGATTCTTTACAGTCAGTCACTCAACTCAGGCAATTTCAAAGGTTAATGGGGGTTTGGTGGAAAAGCTTCCGTCTATTTAAACTATATTAATTTTGAAACAACTAAATGGATTGCAAAAAATAATTAAATCAAATACCTAAACACTAATATAATACAATTTTTGCCATTACACACTTTTTTTTCCTGTAGTTTATGTGTTTCTTCTGTATTGTTATTCTATGGCACTTCTACTATTTATTATTGATGTACTTTCAGTATGAAGAATATTTCACTCGGGGGATTTATCGGGCGAAGCCGGGTCATTCTTCTAGTAATACCATATTGAACAAAAATAAAATATAGATATAATAATTCTATTTCAAATTTAGGAGTGTTGCAATATATGTCATCTTATAAGATATTTTGATTTGATATTATATTAATAATTATTAATTATATTATATATTAAATAAAAAAGCCATCCTCTTATCGGGCAACTGAAAGTTGGCCTTCGCCATCTATCGGAATAAATATGAACTATCCGTTGATTTTTAATTATTCCAGAATTGGCCAAATACCCATTCTTGATTAATCAAGAAAAGCTAACCACGGACGCGTTTCGGGCTGTTGGCCCTCTTTTTCTTGATTAATCAAGAATGGGTATTTGGCCAATTCTAGAATAATTAAAATTCAACGAGAATAGTTTATATTTATGCCGATAGATGGCGCAAGCCATTAGCAAATTTCAGTTGCACGATAAGGAGATGTCTTTTTTTTTTAATTAATTTATGCCCTGTATCTCAGTACAATATCACATTTTTACTATTTTTACACTTAATATTATATGTAAAAGAATTAATGATTTGATATATTTAATTGAATATGAGAAATAAATAAATCGAGAAAGGATATTTTTGGGTATTCAAATATGGTTCAAACATTTAAAATATAGAGGTTATTAATAGCTTTGAAGATATTCACATGAGATAGACTAATTTTCAAGCAAGAAAGATCATTGTGCAAATACATTTGAATCCATTGTCACATAGACAGAGGGCTATATCATCATAATGGAAAATTGCTCATCACATCAACATTTTTTTCAATAAAAATGGATACAGTACCTTTCCGATAGCCGCGCGCAAGAAAAAAAATCACGTGTTTTTCTTTTTTTCTTGCATCTTAATTTTTATTCAAAAACGTTTTTCTAACCTAACCTTAACTGTTGCGTTTACAATCCATTAATATTTGTTTATGTTTGAATTTTTTGGCTTACTATTAATTAATATTTTTGTAATGTTGAAAAGTTTTCGATTTTTATTCCGTTAACTGTTTCGTAGTTCACTTTGCTTGGCGACTAGGCTTTTGTTTTGTTCACAACTGGAGGCACTCGGCTAACGAAAAGGTACCATGAATACTTTTTAAAATCATGAATGGATATCTAAAATGATATATACAGTAGAATCTGCCTATAAAGGACACCTAATTGCAGAGCCATAGTGTCCTTTAGGGAGAAGTGTCCTCTTACCGGAGAGTTGCCAAATTGTAAAAAAGGTAATTTTGCAAATGAAAACTGTCCTTTGTGTATAGGTTTCGCTTAATAGAGGTTCTACTTTATGTATATATATAGGAATTCCTATATATATATAGGAATATTATTCAATTTAATGTTGTTTGCGACACCAAATAAATTTTTTATTTATCATATTTGAGGCGTAGGTCGCAATTTAAGACATCTGTTGGGGCTTTAAACTTCTGGAAAGTGACCTGGCGTGGTCGTTAAAGTGGCGTAGCCACAAAGAAGCGCCAATAAGAAAGACTTAGCCATTCATTTATATGAATAATACTAAAGAGGAAATGTAATTTCAGGTAAATATAAATAAATTCAGAAAAATATTTTCTCTTTTCTCACCTCAGTAGTCACTCTGACCAGAGAATTAAAATTCAGTGAGAGTTCTCCTCGGAAAAATAGGACGGAGAAAATATCTTTATAGTTGGATTCAGGGAAATTCTTCATGTGAGAAAGATTTCTACACACATATATATATTCATGTTGGGTTTTATTCATTCATATATATATGACATACACTTTCATATGATTTACCAATACATTCATGTGTTGCATAGAATTATGTTGAAATAAATGCTATATCTATATAAATATATTACGATGTACTAGAGCGCCATCTGTTATCAAATTATAAAACTATTTTAGAGGCGTAATGTTCTTTTTAAAATAAAACAATTTCTACTGTCCTTACTGCCAGGCCCTCCCTTTAATTTTTCCATCGCAGTAAGGACAGTAGAAATTGTTTTATTTTAAAAAGAACCTTACGCCTCTAAAATAGTTTTATAATATAAATATATAGAAATGTTTAATCGATATTATTGCTACACATTTTCTCCCCAAACAATTTGAATAAGGCATTAATAAATTATAATTGCAGGTAGGTAAATATTTATATAGTTTTTAAGTATAAAATATTCGAAAAATTCGTTTAAATATTGTTCTTTTTATAACGAACAAATTGGCAATTTGGAGGTAGGAGGAAGTGTAAAATTTTTATGACGATAAAGAATTCCTATCATATAATATTACAACTAATAGGAATATTAATGAATAATTGGAATTGAAAATATTTTTTAAATTAAGAGACACTACGGCCAGTAAATATTTTTTATTTTTTCTTCTCAATATTAATTCGGGCATACTAGGAATAAACAGGTTCATTCGTCTAATAGTTATTTTGAGGCTGCAACCATTTCGTAATCAATCGTCTCTCAGTGTCTGTTGGACGAAAGTTTGTGTTCGTCTGCTTGGCAACTAGATTTACCTCTGATCATCTAATAAGAGAGGATGTGGAATGGTAAATCTTTTATAGCTTATTAATTTCTTTGAATTCTTCGGTATTTCCATTGATATTGTTGTACGATAAATGATTCAAATTATATACAATTAGCCTATAACTGTTTTAATTTCTATTGGAGGCGCTGAAATTGTAAGTTATTTTAACGTAACGGAATCTACAAGGTAGAATAAAAAAATTCCCAAATATTTTAAAATTGATTATTCATTCATAGTAAAGTAATTTAAATGTTATTTTTTTTATTTTTCAAAATAGGAGCCTTGGTTATCTGCACAATATTTTTCCAGCGTGAAAAAAGCTGTTGAAATTCAAGTTCGAAGTCAATTTTTCTAAGCTTGTTTAGCGCCAACGTCGCATTTTCAATTACTTCTGATGACGATGAAAAGCGCCTTCCTTTTAACGTCATTTTAAGTTTTGGAAAGTAGAAAGAAATCACATGGGGCGATATCAGGAGAGTAAGGAGGATGCGGCAAGACAGATACAGAGTGTTTGGCTAAATAGTCTTAAACAATAATGACCTGATGAGCAGGAGCATTATCATGTAGCAATTTCCACTGTTTTGATTTAAATAGTTGGTTTCTTTTACTTCTTATCGCATCTCGGAAGCGCACTAGTATTTCCTTGTATGCCTGTTTATTAATAATAACCCCCTCTTTAATAAATTCATAATAGACAAGTCCCTGATATTCGAAAAACACTACATGCATTACTTCTCCTTTGGACTTGTCAAGACGAACTTTCTTCTTCCTTGGAGAACTTGGTGTGTGCCACTTGAGTGATTTTTTTTTGGTTTGTGGATCAAAAAATCAGAATCATTATTTGCAATATCAATTAAATCTTTGCAAATTGATAATATGGTTTCTCTTTGTTGATCTATTAAATTTCGTGGGACAAAATAACCACAAAGGTTTTTCATGTTTAAATGTTCACCAATAATATTTTGGATATTCGAAAAACACTACATGCATTACTTCTCCTTTGGACTTGTCAAGACGAACTTTCTTCTTCCTTGGAGAACTTGGTGTGTGCCACTTGAGTGATTTTTTTTTTTGGTTTGTGGATCAAAAAATCAGAATCATTATTTGCAATATCAATTAAATCTTTGCAAATTGATAATATGGTTTCTCTTTGTTGATCTATTAAATTTCGTGGGACAAAATAACCACAAAGGTTTTTCATGTTTAAATGTTCACCAATAATATTTTGGCAACTACCATACGAAATTCAAAGTATTTCTGATATATTATCAATAGTAATTTTTCTATCAGCAAATTTAAACCACGTACCTGTCCAATATTGCGCTCCGTTGTTGACGCCAATGGCCGACCTGACCTTGAATCATCTGCGATGCTCTTATGGCCATCTTTAGAACGTTTATACCAGAAATAAACTTGTGTTCGTGACAAATTTTCGGTCTTCGTGAGCTTCATTCATTAATTCTAATGTCTCTGGGAAAGTCATTTTTAATTTTACAAAATATTTAATAGTTTCCCTTTGCTCAAATGATGACATTGCAAAAACCGACGCGAGCTAAATACTTACATCAAAAATTTGCCTAAAATGAAACCTTCTCATGCGCCTTTACTGGCGTTGCTAAATTAAATTATAATTTAGCCTTTGTTATTTACAGTAAAATTGATTTTACATTTTTCAAAAGTTGTTTTATATTTTATTTTTTAAAGGTTCGGGAACTTTTTGATCCTAACGTGAATATTGGTTTATGTTATATTCCAGATACATCAAATATTTCAGTACAGTATGCAACTTAAACCGAATACGCAACTCAAATTCTTATTGACCATTTGCATATTCAAAGATCTAAACAAAGACAGTGACTCCTTTCATAACGAACTTTTATGGCGTCAGTCCAGGTCAATTTTGGTGAAAGGTTTTGTATTATATTTCAGTAGCAGATCTCGGATGAGATCGCTATTTCCAGGTGCAGGAGGTTATCAAAAAAGGATAAAGCCCAATGCTGGTAGAGGTCCCAGAACACAGCGAGAGAATAAAGATATTTAAAAATTCATTTAAATTAAGGGATTTGAAGATCTTTGTAAGCAAGGACTACTCTCCTAGTACCAGAGAACAACACCGACTATTGATTCCTAAATGGAAAGAATTCTTAAACAAAGGAATCACGGCAAAACTTAGGGATGATAAACTGATTGTTAATGGAACAGTTTATCAGGTTTTCAATGGTAAAATTACCACCAAGGAGGGTGCGGAGTTATAGCAACTGGATGAAAATACAAACAAAAGGGAATTTGTAATATCACCAGACCTGCAATTGAAACCTACTAAATATAAAAACTCTATTGACATTTTATACTGGAACATAAATGGATACATGAGAGCTAGTTCATTGTTTGATCTTCTCGATTATGTAAAACATTATCATATTTTTGCACTTGCAGAAACCTGGCTCGACCGAAATATACAAGTTGACATACATGAATTTACTATTTATGAATCGCTGGCTATAAGATGTTGCAAGACTGGAAGACCGTCTGGTGGAATACTGGTCGGAATCAGTAAAATGCTTGCAAATTATATTTACAAAATAGTAATTGAGCCTAACTGGATTTCAATTTGTTTTAAACAAACCTCTATATGTAAACTATGTATACTAGTCGCATATTTACCACCTGGTGATACTTTTAAACTCAACCTAAACAAATTATTTAGGTTTATTGAGGAAAGATTATTATGTGGCTATGAAATAATGCTGGCGGGTGACCTTAACATTCGAACGGGATCTATGGGCGGTTTTCACAATGTATTTGCGCTCTGTCCAAATATTTTCTCACTGCGTAATTCCAGTGATAAGATGAACTCTCCAAATGCAACCCATTTTGTTGAGTTCCTCGACAATAATTTACTGACAATATTAAATGGCAGATCGATGGCAGATCAAAATGGCAATTTTACTTACATCTCAGACCGTGGCTCTTCGGTCTTGGATTACTTTGTGGTGACCCCCTTGCTTTTGGATCTAATTGAGAACTTCCAAGTTGAATGTTCTCCATATTCGGACCATCTCCCTATCACCTTGTCTGCCCTTATATTGCCCGGTTCTGATCGCAGAATTACTTCATTACAGTCGATGGTGAATTACTCGAGACATACAAATCCAACACCTTTAACAAGTTATAGATGGACACATGATAACTCACAGCTTTTCTCGCAGGCACTAAATGAAATACACCTGAATTGGAATCACTCAATAGATAATACAATGAGGCTTTTAACTGATAAAATCATTGATACTATGGGCAAAGCGGGGATGCAGAGAAGATCCAAAACATTGAACCCAAATTCAAAGCCCTGGTTTGATCGAGAATGTTATCTAACAAAAAGAATGCTAAATCCCATCTTAAAATCTACATGAAATCAAAAAAAGAAACAGACCGTGTTAACTATATTTCAAAAAAGAAATGCTATGCTGCATTAATTAGAGATAAAAAGAAAAAATACTACCAATCATTGCATGTAAATTTATCAAGCAATACTCATGACTCTAAAAACTTTTGGAAAACAATAAGCATTTATAAAAAAAAGAAGTTTCATTCAAGGAAACATATCGCTTCATGAATGGCACCAATTTTACGACAAACTACTCTCATCTGAAACATCAACAGAATATATCCTTCCTATACTAAACACGCTTTCAGTGGATACAGGCTTATTGGCGGAAATTACAATGAGGGAGATAACAGAAGAAATCTCGCGTTTAAAGAACTGTAAAGCAGCTGGAATCGACGAGGTACCGAACGAAGCAATCAAGCTCCTTCCTCACAGTTACATTCTATTACTCAAGGATCTATACAACAGAATACTAAGATCAGCTGTATTCCCATCCTCTTTCTCGAAGTCTATTATTCATCCGATTTTTAAAAATGGCGATTCTGATAATCCATCCAACTACCGCGGAATCTCACTGCTGAGCAACTTCGCGAAACTATTTATAGCAATACTTAGGTCCCGCCTAGTCAAATGGATTGAAACTAATGATATTATCCCAGAGAATCAAGCGGGCTTTAGATCTGCTCACTCATGTCAGGATCACATTTTCATATTGACATCTGTAATCCAACTTGCCCTAAGGAAGAAAAGAGGTAAATGTTACTGCTTCTTCGTAGACTTAAAAAAAGCTTTTGACACGGTTCCTCACGCATTGCTATGGACAAAATTAGTCAAAATAGGACTGAATCACCGATTTGTAAACTTAATTAAATGTTATTATGAAGACATGACCGCTGCGGTTCGTTGGAACAATTCTATCACAGAATTCATTGAAATTCGTTCGGGGGTGCTCCAGGGTGACCCACTATCCCCATGCCTATTCCTACTCTTTATTAATGATTTGATTAAAATATTTGATGACTCGGGGTTGTCAGGAATATACTTACCCAATTTCGGAAACATACACCTCCTCCTATATGCCGACGATATTGTTTTGATAGGTGATTCTAAAATAAACCTTCAATTGAAAATCAATATACTGAAAACCTATCTAGAAACGAACTTACTAACTCTGAACGAAAACAAGTCAAGAATAATGGTTTTCCGTAATGGAGGAAAGGTGGCGCGTTCAGAAAGATGGTACTGGGGTCAAAGTCCTTTAAGTGTTACATCAAAATATACGTACTTGGGCTACCCGCTAACCCCTTCGATTTCTTTCACTCAAGTTGCCTTAAATTATAGAGGCAGGACCATGGCTGCGATGGGTGCTGTGGGGGAGATTATTCTGAAGTCCAAGCTCAAATCCTTCCATGCAAGTATGAGATTGATGGATTCTATGATCTTGACAGTCCTACTCTATGCGGCTCCAATCTGGGCACATGATCAAGCCTTAATCTTAGATAGAATCCAGGATACCTTTCTCAGACGTTTTCTGCGCCTTCCAAGCTATACTCCGGGCTATATTTTGAGGGCCGAAACAGGAAGAAACTCTCTTGATATCACAGTGAAAAAACTAACTTTAAAATTCTGGACTAGAATTCTGAAAATGGACGGCAGCAGGCTACCTTCAATTTGTTTGGCACATTTGTGGGACATTTCAATTTCTTCAAAACAGAATATCGGACTGGTAAAAGGTATAACAGAGCTACTTAACAACACCGGCTTCTCATGGCTTGTTGGAAGTACAGACTTCAATATTCTACAAAGATACATCCCCCTAATCATTAGAACGGCAACCGATCAGTCCTTGCAGCTGGATTATGTAAGAATAAGAAAATCAGTACTCTACTCTCACTATAAATACTTTCATTCATCACCTACAATGGAATGCTATCTGGATGACAATATCCCCCTAACCTTAAAGAGAATCATTGCACAAGTAAGAAGCCTTTTTGCAGTACAGAGAATTAATCATGTTTCACTATTGAAAACTAAGACCATAAAATGCACCTTATGCAACGGTGAATTTAGTCTCGACTTTCCACACTACATGCTCTACTGTACGGCAATGGAAGAAGAGAGAGAAATTCTTCGTCAAGAAACCGGCTATAATAGCAATTCGCCTTATGTTTTAATGGCAAAAGTCGTAAAATCCAGACCCTTTGCATTCGCTTTTTATAAATACTGGAAATCAGCTCAATCAAAATATTTAGCACAGACACCGGATCCAACTCGATAATTGGTCGAGGTCAATACCCAATATTTGTATATAACTATGATGCTAATTTGATATTTATTTATTTATTTTTTTTTTTGTCCTACCGGGTGAATCCTGTATGGCACGTGTGCCCAATAAAGGCTATTGTTGTTGTTGTTGTTATATTTCAGTACAGTATGCAACTTAAACCGAATACGCAACTCAAATTCTTATTGACCATTTTAATATTCAAAGATCTAAACAATGACAGTGACTCCTTTCATAGCGAACTTTTTTGAGTCAGTTTAGGTCAATTTTGGTGAAAAATTATGTCGGAATATACGAAATGTAAGAATTAATGTGCAGTTGGGTTTTTTTTTTCACATATGTCTAAACTAGAACTCGTTCCTAAAAGAACTCTATAAATTTCAAGAATTCCATGTGCTCGTTTGATCGTCTTATAAATCCACAGAAAAAATGACTTATTAATGTCTAGAAGGAGTAACTATCATAGTTTCAACCCTAAGTTATAGAAATTGGCCAAATAGAAGAGATAGAGACAGATGGAAAATCTTCATCCAGGGAAACGTGTTTGATATGAAACATATTAATTTAAATATATTTTCACCAAATTTTCCATGTCTAAATTTCTTTACCTTATGAGTTGTCAGGCCTTTTCACATATTTCTTTGCATTATTATTTCAACGAATATGAATAAGAATTTAAAATAATTAATATTAATAAGCAAATTTTATCTTTTATGTATATCTCTATCAATCTGCACTTTACATGTAGCTCTTTTTAAAGCTTGGGGAGGTTTTAATCTTATTTTCTCTTCGATTTATATATTTTCAGCCTGAAATTTTATTTACAAACGTCCTAGAGAGTAAAAATATTAATAGAAAATGCTATATTTTTCAATAAAATACAGTATTTTTTTTATTTTGACATAATATTCGTTTGACTATCATTCATTCGAAAAAACCCGGGGGAAGGCAGGTCATTTGGCAAAGTGTATTTATAAAATTAAAATATAATAGTAATTTTTGTTATTACTCTCTCTCTACTATTACAAAGGCTAATTTCGATAGTTTTGTCAAACAATAGCATCAAGAATAAACGTCAGAAGGCAGACTATATAACTACGTGGTATACGTAAAGGTTTAGCGGTCTGGTAGGTTGAGAACTGAATAAATCGCTAGGAGTTCTTACCATTGATGAGAGAGACAGGGAGACGGTTAAACATACTTTATTGACTACTAGTCAATTATGAATGAAATATAATGAGAATAATACAATGAAATTATGATTGAGGAAGGCTCCACCATCTTGCTAGAGTCTTCCTCCAGACGATGAGAGGGTCTTCTTGGACGCACCGTATCTTCAGGCCCAGGAAGTGCTTGTAGATACGGGTCTTGGCAGACGCCAGGATGGCCAGGGCGTCGTCCTCCAGAGACAGAGAGAGAGAGATAGGACTTCTCAAAACTTTCCTCAAATTTATTTAATATATTTTCAAACATTAGCATAAACCTAGTGTTGAATTTGATATCTAATAATTTGTATAGACGCAATGGGTACAAATATAATTAACAACATGTATAAATTAATAATCATTCTTGTTGGATAATGTCTTTTTTTTTTGTAAATGCAAAGATTCACCTATTGTATTTGTAGTTCATTTAGAGTTAAAGGTATTAAATCTGCAGCAAAAAAAGAAGCCAGGGTAGCTGTTGACAGTATCGATTGCCTCAATAAAATATTCTTCATTCCTGGAATTACTGTAATTTTGCCACCCAGTCCCACCCTGTCTTTACCACCGCCGTTTCCTGGGAAGTCAAATAAGTTTAAAGAACAATCTTCACTCCTTCTAACTTTGCACATTGAGAAACATAATTATGAAGAGTTCGAGCCGAGCCATATATATATATTCATAATATATATATTTCGTAATATAATTATGAAAATATATATTTGGCGAGATTCATTTTTGACCAAAATGGATACGTAAAAATAAAACCTCCAAAGGGCGATAATTCTGTTGGGAGATCATTTATATGAGTGGAGAACCTTTTTTACTGATGATATTCAACCAGAACCATCCCAAATTCCAATGTGGGACAAAAATACGGAAAGAAAAGTGTAAATTGTTATAGGAATTCATCATTATTAATAGTTAATTACATTACAAATTGAAAAGTTCGAAAGGATATTCATATTGTCTTGATTAATTTATTACAAGGGATAGATCCTTTTGTTGAAAATGAATAAAGCCCTCTGGCTATTTCACAACGTAACCTGGCACAAGATCGGCGCGTACAGATATTCTTTCTCGCCGTGTACAGCTGATTTTATTCTGACCTTTGAATATTTTTAGGGAGTTACAAGTTGATTTATATTTCTTTTTCAAAAGAGTTACATAATTACTTTATTAATATTAAATTTGAATAACTTTTGAGGATAAGCTAATTTATAATTGAATCAATTTGCGGATATCTTACGATTCTTAGAGAATATACTTTCTAATAAATAAGACGCATTTTAGTACAAACATTTTATTTCAATATTTGGACAAGTATTATGGTCCGCTTCATCAAAAAAAAAAACAACAACAAACGATTTTTCATCATAGAAAAAGAAGATACTCCGATCTTTGTGAAATAAATTCAATTTTATTTTTAAATATTTCGATGGATATCTCCCAATTCCGGAAACGAATTTTGTTCAACAAAAACTTAAAAGATTCTTTATCAGTCTTTAATAAAGAAATAAATAGATTGCATTCTCAGAAATTAAAATTTCCAATAATAAATATTTTGTTAGTAACATTGATTTTATCTTGATTGATATGTAAACGAAGCGGTGCGAGTAATTCTTTTATACGAACTATCAGAGACAACGAACAATTATATTACAAAAGAAGCGGTACTATAAGATTATCAGACGATAGGAATTATCATATGGAAAAAGAGAGGCAATTCTTTCACTCGCTACAGGAGTGCATTGAAGCTGGATATAACAAGGGTTATTAGCGGATAACAAGATCTTATGGGGCGCCAGGCTATTAGATGCCAGAGTTTGTCACACGTCATTCCGGGCAGCCGATCGTTAAGACCCTGGATGATTCTTGATCGCATAATAGGCTTCGTCTGCCTCATAAATATGCCATCAATCTCTGTAGACGCTCTGTACAAATTGTTTCAACGTTGCCACCCCCAACATTGTCTACTTTTATGACCGTATAATGACTCTATTTAATAATTACCTCGTAGATTTATTTTATTATAAATTTAAATAATTCCCCTAATCAACTCTCACGTAATCTAAAGTTTATCCTATTGTTTTTGATTCCTCAATGGTAAATAATAACCTACGAATCGTTAAAAATTTGTTTATTTATTTTGAAAAATGATGTTTCTTATGTGTATTGTTTTACACAGGCCTATTCTGTTCTGTATAGGAGATTATAGAGTCCGAAAACTTCATTTTGAATGCAGAAGCAAAGTACAAATTGTATGATGTGATAAAATAATTCAAGTAAAAGGCTTATAGGTTTTTTGATCATTTACGTTCAACATCCATGATAACATAGAACCATTTCGAATATTCTACGACAATTTTTCAAAAAATAATATATTTTAATAGCTCATTGATGCAACTAATTCCTGGCTATAGAGAAGAGACATAACCCGCGTTACTGCACATATTTGAAATCGCCAAAAATTGAGAAAAATAACCCGGAGCCCTGGACATATTAATATATACAGTTATCGGAGTCATCAAGCAACAATTCTTAATAATTAATTCTGTCACGTTTGCTTTTGTGAATGGAATAAATACCCAAATATGGCCATTTTTCATAACCATCGGTGGTTCAGTGGTAGAATGCTCGCCTGCCACGCGGGCAGCCCGAGTTCGATTCCCGGCCGATGCATTTTTTTTTTTTTTACAATTTTAAAAACTCATTTATATATTATACAAGAATGACATCCACGGCGCCAATTTATAATTGTAACGAATAGTATTTGAATAAAATCATTTAAACGGGTAAAACCTGGGCGTTGCCCGGGTCATTCGGCTAGTATTTACACAATCACGAGTTTCATGGACATATAAACTATCACTGGAATTAGGGAACATAACTGAGGTGTTTGGAAGTGTGTATATACAATTAAGAGATATTAGGAAAAACTTGGAGGGCCGAATATCAACTACCCAGCCGTCTTGTCTAGTGAATCTTATTGCCATCAATCTTATCTTATCGGGCTGAAAATATCCGATATATACTTGGAATCAAAATAAACAATTTAGAAGGATCATAGAAATATATCTGGACCCTTCATAAGAATGGCAAGTAATATTAAAACATATCAATTTTAAGAAATGGAAGCATTAAAGCACGATTCTACTGTCCTTACTGCGATGAAAAAATATTGGGAGGGATTGGCTAATCAGTGGTAAACCCTCCGAGCTGTTTCGCCAATTTAATATGCCAGCCTGCTTCTTAGAGCTCTAATACTGTATTGGACGACTCAAATTATATATGCTGCATTATATATGTCGTAAACCAGGTTAAGCCAACAAGTGAGTTGGAAGCAGTCGGGGTTGAGTGGCAAGGCGTGCAGAGTGGGAAGTCCACACGGGACAGTAAAGACAAAGTTTAGGATCAAAAGACGCTCTCGCAGTACGTCTCAAGTGGCACCAGAGCCAGGGGAAAGTTAAGGATTAACTGAGGAAAGCTCGGCGTCCTGCATGAAGCCGCGGGGGCAGGCAGGAACCAAAACGGCGGCCACGAGGGCCGCCGTGAGATCACCACTGAGCGGCCTGTCCGAAAATATCCACTGTAACCTACTTGCCAACATCCGGACCAACGCCCATTTTGTCCCTCTCTGGATCCCCCGGGTGTCCGGTGGCAAGCTGGTGTCACTTTGAGACGACCAGAAAAGACGTCATACTTTATTACTTACATATCACATAAAACTTATATTTCACAATAATTTGTGGAAAAGAATACTTTCAAGAAATATAAAAATTCTGAATCAATTAAATTTATATTATGTGTGTATGCATTTATTTATATATTAGCTTTTATTTCAACAAATGCCATACGAGAAATGTTGAGAGGCGAAGTTATTCTTTGGTGGTACATCGAATGAAGGCAGAGTGTTCAAAATTTCTGGAAGAAAGAATGCTTACGATGATATATGTTGGAACTTCTGCGTCAAAATGGACTCATAATCTTTGCCTTATCTAGCGATTGGCTATACAATTTGGAAAATTATATTCTGTCAAAATCTCACAAAATCGGCCAATTCTAGAAGCTTACCAGACGATAGTGAACTAGACACAGCATGTACCCTGGTTTAAGCTTTTTTGAATCACTAGTATATATAGTGTTTGTGGAAATAAATGTGTTTTAATACATCAATAATCTGAATTTTGGTCTTAATTTTTAAAAGGTGATATCAGATATATAACAAACGGGAGTGCCTGTAAGATAATTCCCACCATAACATAATTATTATTCACATATAAATATATTTTTAGTTTACGCAGTCTGTCTTATATAAATATTATATAATCTAAAAACTCAAATATTTCTATATTTTAAAAAATATATATTTTATTTTATTCATTGATAATTTTACTTTTGTTATCATCGTTTTTTAGAAAGACTTTCAGTTTAGTTATATAGTTTTGTTGTAAATATGCGTAGTTAACATATCTATCCTTTTAAATCACTAATATAGGATTAACTTTATAAATTCTATATAATGTGAAAATAACTAATGTGTAATCTTTCCTCAAGTAATTGAAAATAAAAGCTAGTTGACGGTAAATAATTATCTTTTTTTATCACGACTGCACCTCAACCCTTTATCTTATCGATCCTTTGTCTTATCAAGCCTTATCTAACAACAACAACAAAATATTCATAACATATATATAAAGAGACAAGAGTCGCCTCCCGTCAAAATAGACGTCTAAACCCAGACGCCATCTATTGACCGTCGCCGCAACTAGCGGCCTCGGGTCGGTGACAAAGCCACAACACCAGCTTTGGCAAACTGAGAAGCGTCCACCTAGAGAACATGGTTTCGGGCTAATGGCCCTCGTCGGTCTAGGGCGGACTTTATTCCATGAGATCCACACGGGATCTGATGGAATCTTGACAATCTGCCGAAGAGGTGTTTAGCTGGCAAAGTTGCTGGGCCATATAGAAACCATGGTCTCTAGATGGACGCTTTTCAGTTTGGCAAAGCTGGTGTTGTGGCTTTGTCACCGACCCGAGGCCGCTATTTGCGGCGACGGTCAATAGATGGCGTCTGCCTTTAGACGTCTATTTTGAAGGGAGAGGCGACACTTGTCTTTTTAGATCAATTTCGTCCCGGCAAAATTTCCATCTATATTTTAGCCATAGATATGGCCCAGCCACTTTGCTAGCTAAACACCTCTTTGGCAGATTGTGAAGATTCCATAAGATCCCGTGTGGATCTCATGGAATAAAGTCCGCCCTAGACTGACGAGGGCCATTACCCCGAAACCATGGTCTCTAGATGGACGCTTTTCAGTTTGCCAAAGCTGGTGTTGTGGCTGTGTCACCGACCCGAGGCCGCTAGTTGCGGCGACGGTCAATAGATGGCATCTGCTTTTAGACGTCTATTTTGACGGGAGAGGCGACCCTTGTCTCTTTAGATCAATTTCCTCCCGGTAAAAATATCCATCTATATTTTGCCATAGACATACTTGTCTAAAATGTTCAAATTTATTATAATAGATGGCATACATCATATTGAATAAATAAATAAATATAGATGTAGGATAGGTATCATCTAAGAAAGTCCAGACAGAGAGAACCTAAATTTATTACTTTAATTTGAAGTTTTCTTTCCTAAATGTTTTTCGGTAGCATTCATTTATATTTGTAGGATTGTTGCGTGATGTGTTGGTGTGGCTTGTGGAAAGGCTGCTGATAAAACTATAATTAAAATTAATTTATTAATATAGAAATAGAAAAGAAGCAACGGTTGAAGTAACGGCCGTCGGAGTTAGCCTAGATGTTTACCGCGAGTGGCCAGAGTCTCTGATGACGTCCCGCGCGCATGCGTAGTCAGGTTGACACTCGCGGTTGCCGAGGCCGTCCTAGTTCGCGCTCGCTGAAGCAAAGTGTAGTCGCCACATATTTATGCTTTGTTAATCAAATATTTATTTCGTATTTTATATAACTTCTCTCTCTTTAATTCTATCTATTTAATACAATAAATATAATATATTTATGTAATGTGAATTAAAATAATGTTATTGTTAGATAGAATTTCGATATTTGATTTATAAACCTAAAGTTTTATATTTGAAATAAAAAAGGTTATATTGTTTATGTGTCAAAATATGGCTCTTTAAAATAATCTTGCAAACTTCATTAGAAGCCAAAGTTATATACAAACCTCCATATTTAGAAACGAGTGCATTGATAAATTCTCCTTTAAATTTACAAGTATTCAAACATCAAACATAATTGTATTGAAATCTGCATTAAAAAAAAAACCATGTACAAAATAAATACTAAAGGCTAGCTATTCTTAACGTAATTTAATATAACATCATTAAAATAAATGATTGAGTTATCTTTCTCGTATTAGAAGTTGGAATACGAAATTAACTATATCAGCTTTCATTGAAGTCACAAAAAATCGCTCTCAATCTCAACTGGTCCACGTTAGACGATCTGTCGAGCAGGCATATCATTTATATTAAGGGATATATGTATTCATCGTGATATATAAAACCTTATTTTAAAATAACGATTTTATCAATCTTCAAAAATATCAAGTAGGGATATTGCCTTCTGAGAGAGATGATTTATAAGATAATAGAGCCTACATCATTCGAACATCTTGTCCGAAAATCGAAATGGTTACCAAAATTACAATAAGCATGTTTGAAGGTTAGGCTGGGAAGGCCGAGAAAATAGAATTCACTGACAATTAAGAGAGAAGACCGCACGATGCCATTAAAAGACTTGGCTTTGAAAGGATGTTATTGGAGGAAAGTAATGCTGCCCACCAACATTTAGGTGTGGAAAAGGAGCTCAAAAGAAGGTCTAAGATAGAAAACGAAAATTTTATATCAAATAATCCATTATATAAGCTATATTAATTATATAACAATAGCAACTCATGACGGGAGCTAACAATAAACCGACACACTACCAGACAGACCTCCTATTCATACAAAGAGGTAGACCTGCTAATCAACAGGAAAAACACATCATATATATATAGAATCCACCGAGATAATTTCATTTAACTGAACATTTTGAAAGTAACACACCAGTTGTTCATATTGTCGTGTCCAATGAAGAGCCACAGATGTCTCTATGCATCTCTATCACCGCAGTCGCCATATTCTTCATATTGGTAATGGGAAACTGATATTCTGGGTCCATGTTCATTTTTCTGAAGCCATTGTTGGACATGAGAATATGTGGGTAGGTTCGGCGCACCAGGATCATTGTTGCATATCCTATAGGTTCTTGTGCCATCTGGATGTGAGGTCATTCTTTTGTAATGTTTCGATTCTGAGTCTTGATATCTTGTATAATAACACTATAGATGTTCCCAATACAGATATAAAATATGGCATTGAGTACACACAATCAATCCATATTTCAACTTTTAATTATAAAAGTTCATATATATATTTTTTTATTTGATATCCACAATACCTTTTGACCATTGTACAATTCAAAACTTCTGCTGAAATATCTGTAATGGCACAATATTAAAAGATAAATTCTTTTTGATGTAAAAAATATTCAAACTAATTATTCTAAACGATTTCAGTTAATTTAAAAATATTAAACCCAGCTTGCATAAAGAAAACAGTGAATTTTCACAATAATATTCTAATTGGCAATATATTTGTATTTAATTCACAAAATAGATTAATAATAGGATTATTATATATAATTACGTTACACCCATTAGCGATATTTACCATAAGACTCTTATATTTTTTAAAGTGGGTAAAGATGAGCGTTCATTATTTTAAGTAGGAATATTCGATAAGTGTAAATTAAATGTTGTGAGGCCGATACATCACCCAATGTTAAGCAGGCGATTAGATAAGCACCAATCCACGGTCAGCTAATATTTGCATACAGGCTTAGATGGAATTAAAGTTGGAAGCATTAGTCAGATCGTCTGATCCTACATTATTGATCATTAATAACGACGAAGAATCTAATCTCTTGTTCCACTTCATCTCACCTCAACGATTGAGCTTCGCTTTTGACTTTCTCTTGAATTGTAATATTACAATTTCCTTTTTTCACTTATAAATTTGTTTTATTTATATTTTAGCGAAGAAATCAAGTCTTTGAATATCTTAAGATGTAAAAGTTTTTAAAATTTTACACAAATAAATTTACTGGCAATGCGTTTCTTTTAAATATATATATTGGTTATGAAAACATATTTTGCGGAACAGCTTTGCTCGATGCAATACCTTGAAATTATATGTATGTACCTCTACAGACCTATAAGCTTATGTCCATAGTTCCTTAAACACCCCTAAGCTGCCTTCCATAGAAAATGCAGGGTTTATAACAAAACCAGTCCAATACAATAGTAGAGCGGTCTAGAGATTAATTTGGCGAAACCGCTGAGAGGGTTCACTACTGATGAGCCAAGCCCTCTCATTCAATAACTCATATCATTGCAGTAAGGTCTGTAGAGATAATATTTGATGATATTTAAAAGAAACGCATTACCATTAAATTTATTTGTGTAAAATTTTAACGATAGATGGCAGTAAAAGTTTTTATTGATGACCTAAGAAAGATTAGTTGACAATTATCAACAAAATAAAAAATATATATATTATATAAAGAAAAGAGAGATTCTGCTTGTATTTTTGATCATCTTGAGGATTATGGTATGGAATTATTTGCTGGTTCTTTTTGGTACTAAATGATATTGGTGATGCAGTCGTGGCTATAATCTTGAAAAGTAAAATAATGAAAATAGTTTTGATATGAGATTGTTTTAATTGAGCTTTAGGATTATATAATAAACATAATTTGGTAAAAGCACTGCCTGGTTTAAGGCGAGTAGAATAAGGAAAGAGTGACCTCTGGCGGTCGATTTAGCAGAGTATTTGATTCTATGAAATTATAATTTAAAATAAAATAATATTTTATATAACATATATATATACAGCTAGAGTATAATGGAAAAGTAAGCTATGGAACATATATGATGATTTCATAAATACAGGGTAATATTCTGTCGAGTCACTTCATTGATTAATTAAATTGAATTCTAAATAATAAAATATAAATTATTTCTTCGCTACAATATTTAATAATAAACATTTTTAATTTTTATAATATTGTCTCACAATATATTAGGTAAAATTAGAATATTAATATAGTCGGTGGATGAGAGGGTAACACGTTAGATTCCCGACAATAAGTCGTTGGATGAGAGGGTAACACGTTAGATTCCCGACAATAAGTCGGTGGATGAGAGGGTAACACGCTCGATTCCCGACAATAAGTCGTTGGATGAGAGGGTAACACGCTCGATTCCCGACAATAAGTCGGTGGATGAGAGGGTAACACGCTCGATTCCCGACAATAAGTCGGTGGATGAGAGGGTAACACGTTAGATTCCCGACAATAAGTCGTTGGATGAGAGGGTAACACGCTCGATTCCCGACAATAGGTCGGTGGATGAGAGGGTAACACGCTCGATTCCCGACAATAAGTCGGTGGATGAGAGGGTAACACGTTAGATTCCCGACAATAAGTCGGTGGATGAGAGGGTAACACGCTCGATTCCCGACAATAAGTCGGTGGATGAGAGGGTAACACGCTCGATTCCCGACAATAAGTCGGTGGATGAGAGGGTAACACGTTAGATTCCCGACAATAAGTCGTTGGATGAGAGGGTAACACGCTCGATTCCCGACAATAGGTCGGTGGATGAGAGGGTAACACGCTCGATTCCCGACAATAAGTCGGTGGATGAGAGGGTAACACGTTAGATTCCCGACAATAAGTCGGTGGATGAGAGGGTAACACGCTCGATTCCCGACAATAAGTCGGTGGATGAGAGGGTAACACGCTCGATTCCCGACAATAAGTCGGTGGATGAGAGGGTAACACGTTAGATTCCCGACAATAAGTCGTTGGATGAGAGGGTAACACGTTAGATTCCCGACAATAAGTCGGTGGATGAGAGGGTAACACGCTCGATTCCCGACAATAAGTCGGTAGATGAGAGGGTAACACGTTAGATTCCCGACAATAAGTCGGTGGATGAGAGGGTAACACGTTAGATTCCCGACAATAAGTCGGTGGATGAGAGGGTAACACGTTAGATTCCCGACAATAAGTCGGTGGATGAGAGGGTAACACGTTAGATTCCCGACAATAAGTCGGTGGATGAGAGGGTAACACGTTAGATTCCCGACAATAAGTCGGTGGATGAGAGGGTAACACGTTAGATTCCCGACAATAAGTCGGTGGATGAGAGGGTAACACGTTAGATTCCCGACAATAAGTCGGTGGATGAGAGGGTAACACGTTAGATTCCCGACAATAAGTCGGTGGATGAGAGGGTAACACGTTAGATTCCCGACAATAAGTCGGTGGATGAGAGGGTAACACGTTAGATTCCCGACAATAAGTCGGTGGATGAGAGGGTAACACGTTAGATTCCCGACAATAAGTCGGTGGATGAGAGGGTAACACGTTAGATTCCCGACAATAAGTCGGTGGATGAGAGGGTAACACGCTCGATTCCCGACAGTCATGAACCGGGATTGAATCCCGCTTTAAAAATTGTTTAATATGTGAATGGCCTTCACATATTATTCATTGTTCAATTATCATAACTAGGTTGCTCTTGTTGAGCGGTACCTATTAATGTGATTTGAACCAGTTAGAATATTATTACTATTTATATATTTTTAATCGATTTATTTATTTTTATGATTATATATATATAGAATATATAGTTATATATAGGGGTTATACATAGAGTTTAATATATGTATAAATATATTATGAAACAATCTTAAATTCCACTATGTTGGAATAAATAAGGATATCCTGAGAGAGAGATATAAAGCATATGAAATAATAAAATTGTATATATATCTAATAAAGCATAGATTTTATAATTTGTTTATATAATTATATTCTCTAAATTAATATTGACGCGACATTATGTATCAATTTGGTCCTACATCAAATTTACAAGTGAGATGAATACAGTCTTTAATTTGTATTTGTCATAGAATGATATCTATAAACGTAAAAAGAATGAAAAGCTTTTCAACCGCTCAAATGTACACTCATAGACAAAACAAAAGAGGTTATATCTTTCAGCATGTATATCGGAATACATAAAATATCTCTGAAAGATATTTTATACACAGTGATCTTTGTTGAAGACACGCAAGGTCACCTATATTAGAACAAAATCGGACAAATGGTTCTGGGGAGACCAACTGTTGACAGTGACATCGAAATATCTCTATCTTGGCTATCCCCTCACAACAACAATCTCGTTTAGTCAAGTGGCTTCATACTTTAAAGGCAAAGCGCTTGCAGCTACCGGCGAAGTATAGAAAATTATGGAGAAATCCAGGTTGAATTCATTTGGTTCATCAATGAAGCTATTAGACTCGATTATCCTGTCAACTCTGTTGTATTCTGCTCCAATTTGGACAAACGAAAAGAACAAAATATTGGACCAAATTCAGAATAACTATCTCCGACGACTATTGAACTTGCCGAGTAACACACCAGGCTTCATACTACGCATGGAAACCGGACGCTTCTCACTAGGAGTCACAGCAATCAAACTAATTCTAAAGTTCTGGTTAAGAATATTAAAAATGGAAAAATCCAGAACAAAATTGTCTCTGTCTCCATAAAAAACACAGACTACTGTTGACATCAAAGACTTTATAGCTCCTTAGGTTTTGTCTATGTGTGTAATTGAGTTTAGAATGCAAAGATGGCATTCAATATAAGCACACATTTTAAGAACCTCAAATCGGTACATTTGATAAACATACTATAAGTATCCTGAAGATAGAAGTTGTCTGGCTGGCATCCATATTTATATAAAAAATAGACACTTCGGCCAGTTAGAGTTTTTTATTTTTCTCAACGTTTCGACAAAAAAAAATTGTCTTCTTCAGGAGAAGTAAATAAAATAATGCATTTAGCAAGGCATTTACTTCTCCTAACGAAAACAAAAGATTTTTGTCTAAACGTTGAGAAAAAAAAAAACCTCTAACTGGCCGAAATGTCTATTTTTCAGAGAAATACTATATAAAAAATAACTTTTTAAATATAATTAGTATAGTAATTATATTAAGGAAATTAATAACTTAAATAACTTAATAGTTTAAAACAAAACAACCTACCTCCGTTCTTACAATGAATAGATGTCGGAAGAGTTCGTCAATTTTGAACCTGCCTCTCAATATTATTTTCATCGTAGAAAGGACAAGTCGAAGGCTTACTTAAAGAGTAAATAAATACAGAACCATACGTTTCTATTTTCATACATACAGATAATGAAGCGCTTGTACATTGCATTTGGTGATTTATTATAAAATAATTTATTAAAGTAGCCAAATACCATTTAAAAAAAGATCATTCCTTTAATGATATTCCGACAAAAAGTGTAGCAATCGTACTAAATATAAAATCAATCAGCAGCTAGAAACATTCAGGAATTTTATGATATACCGCTTGATTATATAATACACTAGCCGAATGACCCGGGCAACGCCCGTGTTTTACCCGACTGTAGATGTTACAACGGTGATCCTTAGGTCGCTGGTTCAAATCCGGCTCGAGGGAGCCGGCGAGCACGTGACCTCCCTGTGCGCGCGCATCCGTGACAGAGGCCGATGAGGAAAGACGGTCGTGACTATATATATATAAAAATCTGAACATAAGCCAATAACGCGCAACCTATATACAATAAATGAACTTATAAAAAAAATACTGATGAGCCAGGTACTCCTAATATTTTTCTTCGCTTTAAGTGGGGTAGGAATGTGTTTTATTTCAAAATAAAAAATCGTGCTTGATAATTTCATTTATTGATTAGATAAGCATTTGTTTTAAGAACCTTCCATAAGTAGGATCACACGTATTATGAATTAGATTACTTGAACAGCTTAAAAAACGGAAATAATTGTAGAAGAGAGCGCTGCCTATTCAATTTTAGGTTTGTTAAAACCTTAAACTAAGCCTTGCAGGCTAACACGAATTAGAAATTAAATACGCGAAAAGTTTAAAAACGGAAATAGTTGTAGATTAGAACGCTGCCTATTCAATTTAAGGTTTGTTAACAATCTTCCACTAAGTTATGTAGGCTAACACGAATTAGAAATTAAATGCGCGAACAGCTTGAAAAACGGATTGTAATTGTAGAATAAGAACACTGCCTATTCAATTTATGAACCTTTCACTAAGTTATGTAGGCTAACACGAATTAGAAATTAAATTTGTGAACAGCTTGAAAAACGGATTGTAATTGTAGAATAAGAACACTGCCTATTCAATTTATGAACCTATCACTAAGTTATGTAGGCTAACACGAATTAGAAATTAAATGCGTGAACAGCTTGAAAAACGGATTGTAATTGTAGAATAAGAACCATGCCTATTCAATTTATGAACCTATCACTAAGTTATGTAGGCTAACACGAATTAGAAATTAAATACGTAAAAAGCTTAAAAAACGGAAATAGTTGTAGAATAGAACGCAACCTATCCAATTTAAGGTTTTTTAAAAACCTTTCAATAAGTAATGTAGGCTAACACGAATTAGAAATAAAATACGCGAACAACTTTAAAAAACGGAAATGGTTATATTATAGAGCGCTGCCTATTCAATTTAAGGTTTGTTAAGATCCCCTCAACTAGACGTGTAGCAAGCAAGCGTGCTTGTTCTGAAGTAAAACACGGAATTTGCGTGCTAGCCGACCTGTGAGCCAATAATGTATTCATCTCTCACAACGAGGTTATCTTTAATTAAATACCACTCTTGTAAACAAAGATTTTAATTAATCACATCTTGCACCTTTACCGCGCCCGCCTATATCCTGTACAATGGAGGATTTATTGGGGATAACTAGCAACGACTACATGTGGAAATAGGCTGTTATTTTGGTGGGATATATCGTGTGGGCTCATTTGTATGCCATCCAGCTCTTGCTAATATCTGTACATAAATACAAATATGTCTGAATATTATTTTTATCCCATGAATATGAATGTATTGAATAATTTCTGACAGTCTATTTTTTTTTTACAAATATATATTTCAAAATATTATATGCGTATATAATCAAATGTTATTGTTTTATATGGTAATACAAAATATATTGAATATAATTTATTTATAATTTTGCTAAATCATCATTTATTATTCTGTTTTATTCTTCGAATCAATTCGAAAATTGAGTCTAATACTGTCAAATGAAATTTGCTTTTTCGTACTGAGAGGTTTGTTTTGTTTAATTTCCTATTTAAATTTCTGCTGAAGATGGTTTTTTATATAATTATCTTTTATATAAATTCAACGGCATTAAAAAAACACTATATTCGATCTAGCAAAATTAGAACTCTATATTTACAATGAGTATATTGTCAGGGAATAATTAATTAAAAAATAAAATATTATTGTGTCAACTATTGAATAAACTCAGCCCTCTGGGTCAGCTCATAGGAAAGAAAAAATTGAAGGTTTATTTGAACCGTTATATTTAACCTTTATTTTAATTCTAAGTTCTATCAGTGTTTTTATGAACTGACTAATTCAATAATCAAAACAAAAATATAAAATTAGAGATAACCTTTGCACATCCTTCCCTTCTTAGGGGTGTCCTCTATTAATAGACATCTGAAGTTGAAATCTTTTCAGAACCCCCTCCCCTTATATTTCTTTTAACACACACACACTTGAATATTTTAGTTCTATTAAACAATTTTAAGTTTCATTGGAGTGGTGTTTTTGTATTTATACAGAGTACAGCAGCTTTTGAAAACAAAATTATTTTATGGGAAAAAATGAATAGACAAAAAGAAAAGTACCATATATTACACGTTAAAGTTCCATATGGAAGAATACTATACACATAAAAGACATCATTCGATAAACCGGAAAAAAAGGGAAATAATAGCTTCTATATGCTTTCGAAACCAATAACCATCAATGTTCCTGTAAATATGGTAAGCATGACCAAAGGTACCTAATCAGGGATTTTATTCGGCCAACGATCATTTTTGCGGTTCGCCTTCTGGTCCTGAATAAAGTTCTTTTTGTCTGAAAAAAAAAACTTATTATTCCTGGCTCATCGGGATGTTTGAGCTTGTTCAAAGGCTCTTGCCTCTGGTAAAGCGGTTCACCTTGGTTATTTTGAAAATGAACTGTCCTCTCTGCCTCACGTATGATTTTTTAACGGAGGTCCTCATGAACCACACGTCGGATGGTAGCATCATCAACCTGCAGCTCTCTGGCGAGTGCCCTCATGGTTTTCCCTGGGTCCTGTGTCCTTATCAACGGCAGCTTGGAAACAGTTTATAAGGTTAGGCGTCCTGATACTATCAGAACGTCGACATTTTTTTTTTCCTTTGGAAAACTTCCCCCATATCACTCTTTGCAGCTCCCATTTTTCTCTGTACTTTGTAAACAAATGATCAGGCGACTTTCAATATTGCAGCTGTTTCTGAATCGGCGCACCTAAAGAGACAATAGTCAATAGGCAATGAGTAGGTTCTGTCATGTCTATTTGCAACAGAAAAAAAACTATGTTACAATAACACAGAAAAGCTTTTATCATATCAAAATAATTGATTGAAGCATTCTCCAAATTTCCCTTGTATATAGCATCATAAAACATCATAATTACTTGATTAGAAATGCTTTTTCCTATTCTATAATTTTTAATATATATTCAGAATTTATAATCAAAATATATAATATTTCAATATAGAAATAATACCATTCCCAGAATGACACACCCGAAAAAAGAAGAAACATTTCGAGTAAATAGCCCCAGCCCTGTTGTGTACCCGACGAGGTCATGTTTGAAAAGAAAACCTTGGGCTGCGCGTCATTTAACAAACTTAACGACAAAATTCCATTTTTTTATTCAGATGAAAATAAAATCACACAACATCCGTCAAAGAGGTTTTGGCAAGGGTTCAAAATGTTTTAAAGAAATTTCTGGAACGTCTTAATCGGCTATTTTAAAGCTCGTTATATGAGCAAGCTTGGATAGATCGAGGTCAAATGAGGTCTGGTAGATCTTTGCAACGTTATTAGTGTTTATCTTTGGGAAACTAAAATACCTTTAAATAGATTCTTACAAAATGGTTACGCTCTTTTTTACGTAGGATGCTTATTTAATACTAAGTGCTTCATTTTGATTTCGAAATACATATTTCTTTTAATTCGATGCATTAGCTAATTGCTCTTTCTAAGCTTCTGGTTTTAGAGATTGAGTTGATACTTGTGTTTATTTTTATACAAAATATATTTTAATTCATAGACTGTGTCTATCTTGTATATATTGTAATATTATACTGATTATACAGAGATATTGCATTATAGAAGGATCATTTTTTAAATTGAATATAAAAACTCACACTATCTCTTGAATATCTCTAAAAGACGCAGATATAATTGATTTGATGAAACTATAACTTTAATGCTAAAAAAATATCTTTCCTTTAAAACTCGGGCTATTGGTAAATTTAGAACAGCTTCAATTTCACTTTAATATATTTTGTCAACATGGCGAATTTTGTTGGTTATAATTTATTAACCTTGCTATTTTACACTCTTTATATATTTTATTATTATTTCATCATTTCTTCTTTCTTTATTATGATATTTACGAGCTGTAAATCTTCTCAACAGTTTTCAAATGAACACAAATTCTTTGATGCGATCTGGCTAAATCCCGACGCGACCAAACCATGGAATTCAGGTAGGTCTTACATAGGAGGTATTTTGTATGATATTTTGTGAGATCTTCCTTATTTTTCAAAAGCATTCAATACCCGAGATAATAGATCTTGCCTAGATAGATAACACTTGATGTTTTCTCAGCTTTTCTCATAAGTGAATATTTTTATCATTCTACTCCAACATATCTCAAACGCAGATTAATTAAGGCTATCATAAAAATATAAAGTATAATAAAATATTTGAAGTTTAGCAAAATATATCCATTGCGAAATTACAGCTAATAAAACATTTAAATATATCCTATTATTGCGTTATATTCAATACATGATGCAATTTTATTTACACTAGTCTTGAGTGCACTTTTGGAATGATTTACTCTATATGTACTTCTTTGTCTAAGATTCCATAATAATAATGCATTTAGATTTTACCATGAATATTGCTAAATATAATGATTGCGAGAAACAGCGGTATAATATCCTAACGAAAGTAGGGTTTAGGGAGTGCCAATTAAACTCTCCAGTCCACGCCCCTGTGACGTTAATATTTCACCAGCACAGGAATTGTGCCTGAAATTGCTATCTTCCCTGGGTGACGGATTGTGGACCCCGTAACCTCGCCGCACCTGCATTTTTAATGGCATGAACCTTTAATGACAAGGCCCTTTTTTACTGCCGCGCGGGTAAATAGCGGTCATGCACTATCTTTGGTGGGGACATTGTGGTGTGTTAGTATAGATTTATATTTATATTAACATCTACAGATGAACAAATTTTATAGAGGGATCAGATTATTTGATTTAGATTGAACAGAAAATATCTTAGCAAACGTTGGTCAAATTATTATGTCTGTATGCTGCATAATAAACTTGTTGTTTTTTTCTTTATCCCTAGTACACTTGATGTAGACGTTGATAAGTACACAAATTTAGAATTAGTTTGAAAACTGTACATTTGGATCTGAGGCCACAATATATTTTCAACGAAGTAATACCCTAATTTAGCCAATTACAGGCAAATATTTATATACCGTTTATGTTTCTACAATAGTTGGCCTTTTCTAGAGAAAACTCTGATGCGCACTCTAGAGTTTATCGAATTCTCAATAACTAATGTGGGAGGCATTACTAACTACAGACAATCAACAGGGTAGCCTAGTGGACATGGCATCTGCCCGGTACAGACAATCAAAATATATTCTCTTAAAAATTCCCTGTGATATAGAGGTAAGCTTGAAAAGTAGTCATTTTCATAGTTTTGATGTCGTATTATGTACATATTAACCAATAACAGTCTGATAACTCATTCTGGGTTTTAAAATAATTATGTAAAAAAGTATATTAATTAGTTTTCTCTGCTATTTACGCTTCTACTCGTTTTATTTCTATCAAATATAGTGAGAATAAAGTAATTATGGCTGGATGATCATCCACCTGGGTGGAATATGGACTAAGCTGAGTCATTAGTATCGCTATATTGAGCATAAAATGAAAAAAAAGAACGTATTTTTAAATACATTCACCTATATATCCTTGTAATAAAGCTTTTATTTCTGTGAAATCAAACTCATAAAGTGTTAAATAATTAAATATTGGGATATTGACCATATAAATATAATATGAGGAATCCACGACCGATATCATTCCTAAGAAGAAAGAAAAGCTAGGGTGCCGTTGGCTTTCAACTCTTCTTTAAAAATATAAATATATTTTTAAATATTTTATTTTGTATTTTTACTCTCAAATAAGAAAAAAAAGTTAATTTTTAAAATGAAAATTAATTTACTAATTATATATATTTTATGAATATAGTAATAAAAATAAACATATTTTTATATAGATTAAATATATTTTATAAAAGAAATAGATTAATATTGAGAAACATTTTATAATATTTAGGCAAACGAGCACAAAATAAAAATAAAGCAACAACAGTTTTAGATAAAAAAAGGAGGGAGTAACAACATAATAGTAGGGAGCTGTTTAACGCTAAATGTGTGCATTAAAACGAAGCGAGCAATGAGGGTAAGAGCTCTATTATTCCAGGGAAATGCATAGTGTCAAAAATCTAAAATTTAAAGTTCCGTCGCCCAGGTGTAAATGGAAAAAACGTGTCTCCTCTCTCCAAAGTGAAGGGATGGAGAGTGCATTATTCGGCCAACAAAACGCTCCCATGAAGATAGATTATTGAACTTTTATCTTTTCTCGGGGTAGCTGCTGCTTTTTTATTTTGTTGTTTTCTTTTTTCAAAACTCGCCAGTAAACTTCGGGGAGTTTTATTTGGATAGAAATCACTTTTAAACTTTAGGCTGCAAGACTTTGAATCCAAATTATAAAGTCATCTATGTTTTTATAATAAAATATTTTACCATTAGAATATTACTTGCGTATTTTTCTATATAAGTATGGGACTCTTCTTTTAGAAATGCATTTAAAAAATGCATTTTTTTGTTACCAAGTACATAACGTACTGTTGGTGATAAAAATGTAACACAATACCAGCTTAGGAAAATTCAGACCAAAGCCAATCCTTATATCTGATGCTGTGGCACATACTATATCACTAACAGTATGTTATGTACTGGAGGGTAAACCAAATTGATTTTTGAAATGCATTTTTTAAAAGAGTGGCTCCTCTATTGGAATATGAAAAATACCATGATCACGCAACTTTATGTATTTCATTTATATATATAAAATGCTCTAGTGAGCGCGGTCAGGAAATTCCAATTTTGTTTTATATATATAAACACTCATGGACAAAACTTAAGGAAGTTTTATCTTTTAGCATGTATATCGGGATTCAGACAATAACTCTGAAATATATTTGATATACAGTGACCTTTATTAATAATACACGAGATACCCAAATATGAACAAAATTGACTCTGTCTCCTTCAAAAGAACAGATGACCGGCGACATCAAAATAGGAAACATCCTTATGTTTTAAGAAAAGGCATCTCCTTATCGTAAAACAGAAAGTTGCTGATGGCTTGCGCCATCTATCGGAATAAATATAAACTATTCTCGTTGATTTTTTATTATTCCAGAATTGACCAAGTACTCATTCTTGATTAATCAAGAAAAGCTAACCACGGACGCGTTTCGGGCTGTTGGCCCTCATCAGGTCTCCTTAACGTGCAACTGCACGATAAGGAGATGCCTTTTTCTTAATTTATGCACCTTATCCCAGTACAATATTTCATTTGTACTATATTTTCACATCCTTATGTTTTGTTCATGAATATATATATATGTGATATTATCCTGTAGACTCTTCTGAGGTATGATCCTGTCGACTCTTTCTGTGATATGATCCTGTCGACTTTCAATGTGGCAATATAGTGGTAATAATGTGGTGAGGAGAGAAATAATCACACGACGAGTTGGTAGAGGAAAATCACCCAGGCAGCCAGCCGAGAGAGAGAGGGAGCGAGGTTCTATCCGCTGAACGACCGTTTTTGTGGCCACCACCCCCCGACTACTGTCCCAAAATAGTCCTCAGGTGTTGACGGGCGGGCCCCATTTGCCGCCCCTTTGGAATGTCGTGATGTCTAAAGTGACTCCCTTTAAGTGCCCATCTCTATCTGGCTGACTCTAGGTTTGTTTTATTAATCCTGGAAGAGCATATATTATGACACACATATATATAAACGTAACTGAAAATCAACCGATCCAGAGAAAAAGCCTCTTTTGAGATTTTATTCGCTAACTATAGCTTCCGGGTTTAAAGACCCCTTTCTACAGAAGACACATTGACATAAAATTGACATAAAATTATATATTAGTATAATAACGACATATCTTGCGAGAAGGCCTGATCTAGAGTCTTCTGCCTTTGTAGCCTATTTCTGTAAACTGTAGTTTAAAAAAATACAAAAGATTAATGTATTTAAATATATAGTTGTAAGGTCATATTTTAATAATTATAAAGCAATGGTAATGTCACGGTGTATTTATAAATCTATTCACATACACACAGGTAAATGAAATATTTGAAAAGTTTATAAATTATTATGTTCACTTATACACCTATCCCCCGATTTACACGGTACTTGTTTTACACGTTTTCACTTTTACACGGTTTACCAAATAAGTTTTTTTTATCGCACTATACTAAAATGCGATATTCTACTCTATACTACCTATGTTGAAAAGAATATTGGGAGGCTCTGATTCATGAGGGGGCGAATACCTATTCAGATGTGACAGTTTAATATACACCTATCTCTCGATTTACACGTTTTTCTCAGGAACGTTTCTACCGTGTAAATCGGGGGATAGGTGTATATCCAATTTTACCCGCTGAGATTCTGAATATTATGACAAACTGAAGTCAGTTCTATTAATTTATAAATATGAATAGCCTTATTTACGTGAATTCGGTCAATCGTTATATATTCAGGCAGCTCAGAAATTGATACCATGTTGAACAAACTTTGACGACAATTTTAAAATTTAAAAGCTGCTTAAAGTTTATAGTGAAAAGATAAATTATTTATTATTAATATATACTCTACTAGCGGATGTACCCGGCTAGCCCGGGTTTTACCCGAGTAAAGGTTTGTCAAACGAACATTTGTTAAAATAATTCTCTATAAACTTATTTTAAAAAATAATAGATATATTTTGATAATTTGAAACTCGTAAATTTGAATCTCTCGATAAAGTGAACATTTTTCCCCGGTCCCTGTGTGCCGTGTCATCCTGAATTTTGTCTTTCTAATTTTCTACGTTACAAAATCATCATTTTATCTAGTGAACATTTTTCCCGGTCCTTTGAAAAATACTCGATTAGTTGAATAAAATCAATATTAATTGGTTCCCTCGGTAATTGTAAGTTAAAGGAATAGTATCTTTGCCTTGGAATTGTATCATTATTCTTGTCTCAAATAAATTGCCGTGTCATCCTGAGATAATCTTACTTTTGATAAATAATCTTTAAGATAATAAACTCAGTGATAATAAAACTTATAGATAAAAAAACTTGTTATCATCGTCGCAATGGTGGCGCTGCTTGCGAGTTAAATCTACAAATCTGCAAATAACTCTAAGGATATTCAAGATATTCAAGAAATATTTTTCAGAACCCTTCCCAGTACTATACTAAATAACTTCCTAAAGTTTCATGGCGTTCCAACGAGTGGTTTGGTCAGGCATAAAGGACACACACACACACACACACATACATTCATTTATATATATATAGATAAAAAATATCGACGCACCAAGAAGCAGTTGTCCGATTTATATGAAAATACGTATACAAAGAGGTTTCGACCAAACATGAAAATGAATGAAATTTGGTGGCCGATTTATGCAAAGCAAGAGCTCCAGTGCATCTGAACTGCGCATCCAGCACGAGCATTCTAGACTCAATATTCGGAGCGGCACGAGCTGATTTTCAGAATTTCCGTTTAATATATTAGCAGTACGCCTATCTCTACTGTATCAATGCCTCGCGACATCTGTGTCGAAGTGATGCGGATATTAGGCGATGTTGGCAAAAGTGGGTCAACAACGGAAGTATGCAACGTCAGAACGGCAGCGGTCGACCAAGGGCAACAACAGAACGGGAGGACAGAGCAATTGTCAGAATGGCTGTCGCAGCACCGGAATCCACGTTATCTACAATCCAAGTGTCCAAAGTAACCATCAACAGGCGACTGTGAGAGCGGAATCTAAGAGATCGCCGACCGTTACGATGCCTACCCCTCACACCCGTGCACCGACAAGTCCGACTACAGTGGTGTCGGGAGCGATCAACTTGGAACTGCGCTGACTGAGGACGTATAGTCTTTAGTGACGAGTCCCGTTTCTTACTGTGTCTTGACGACCGTCGCAAACGTGTCTGGAGACGTCCTGGGCAGCGTGTGGATCCTGGCCTTACTGTCGAACACCACACAGGTCCACAACAGGGCGTTATGGTCTGGGGTGCTATTTCATTTGATACCAGGACCCCATTGGTAGTCATTCCTGGCACCCTGACAGCACAACGGTACATAGATGACCTTCTACGGCCTGTTTTGTTGCCGTTCCTCTCACATCACCCCGGGCTTACCTTTCAACAAGATAATGCCCGGCCACACACGGCACGTGTTACTATGGATTGTCTTCAATCTTGCCGAACTCTTCCGTGGCCAGCAAGGTCGCCTGATCTCTCGCCCATAGAGCACATCTGGGACGTGATGGGGAGGCGATTGCGACCATCCCGGAATGTTGACTATTTAGCCCGACAGTTGGAGACAATTTGGCAAGAAATCCCAACAGCACACCATCCGGAATCTTTATCAGTCCATGACACGCCGGGTGGCAGCCTGCATCCAGGCCAGTGGGGGTCCAACGACATATTGACATTCTCAATTTGTGACGATCAAACTCTGAAAATAAGACAATTGATTGTTCTGGAAATTTAATCGTTTTCCCCCTATACATGCTCTTCACATACACCAATGTTTGTCCTAATCTGACAACTCCTTCTTGGTGCGTCCATTTTTCTGTTATACAGTATATTTACACACACACTCTCTCTCGTTGTTTTCTATATAAAAAAAACTAGACATACTTTTATACATTATTTGTAGGCAGTAATAATGTTTACTTCCCCAACGTAACATCAATCTGTAGGTCGCTGATGGTCAGTGAATAAAGTAATACATGTGAACATAAGAGACAGAGACCATTTGACATGCCGAGGCGAGCAATGTTCAGTCATAGCTTAACATACCAAACTAACACGCTTGTGTTCATTCCAAGACAAAACACACAATTTGTGACATGACCTCTAAAATTATAAAAGGATCTCATCATACAATAAAGTTGAGAAATGGTAGAAACCAATATAAATGAAACACAAAAGAGCATTCCAGAAAGCTCTTGTATTAACTCTTCCTAATATATATCAGAAATCTGCTTTAGACATTTATCTTGGTATTTGGCTACAAATTATTTAAGAGACTGCCATTATTATGTCTGTGTGAAGAATCTATTTGTGAATTGTGTGGGTTACCATATTCTTTTTTTTTTGAAATACATCCTCTCCTCTCGGGGCGAAACCGCTAGGAGAGTTGACCACTGATGGACCAGGCCCTCCCATTTATTTATCATTGCAGAGTAAAGGCAATATAAAATTTTTATAATTCAAAAAGAATCATATGCGTTAAAAATAGTTCAAATATCAATTGAATGATGTGTTTGATGAATTAGGTTTTAGAGCTGTTGTCCTTGTGATGGATGTAGCGAAAAGGAAGTATAAATATAATAAATAATTGGTATCTAGGGAAGTGTTTGCAGTAGCCCTGGAAGAAACAAAGCCTGCCGACAAGAGCCAACGCCCAACTGATTAATGGGCTCCAGAGAACTTGATTAAACTCTCCCCCACGACGGCCAAATAATGAAAAGCTATAATTAATTAATACATTGCCTCCTGGTCTAATTATGCATACATTATATCACAATTAGGAGATTTCATCACACACCCCGATACTGTCTCCTAACAGGGAAATATTTTAATTGATATACCTTATAATATGGGGTGTGTCAATAAGTAGTGTATTGACACATAGAGTTTTTTTTTAATTTTCAATTTACAACATTCATCGAGGAGTTGTATAATCTACAAAGAAACATTAAAAAAAC
>CP092877.1:19093879-19131949 GCA_030710605.1 Cordylochernes scorpioides | reverse complement strand
TAAGAAGTACCTTTCTATAGGCGAGTATTTTTTATATTATTTTAAGAATGCTTAATGCTTACGTCTGCGTATCTGTGCTAACGGATGCTTTAGATTCTTCTGCCATGACATTAAGCCTCTTAACCTTCTTTCCCTGTCATTTTGAAAATACATTAAGTTAATGTAATTTTCAGTTCTATGCAGAACGCGAAGGTTATAGTAAACTAGCCGAATGACCCGGGCAACGCCCGGGTTTTACCCGATTAAATGCTTTTATTCAAATACTATTCGTTACAATTATAAATTGGAGCCGTGGATGTCATTCTTGTATAATATATAAATGAGTTTTAAAAATTGTAAAAAAAAAATGCATCGGCCGGGAATCGAACCCGGGCCGCCCGCGTGCATTCTACCAACTGAACCACCGATGTTTATGAGAAATGGCCATATTTGGGTATTTATTCCATTCACAAAAGCAAACGGTGACAGAATTGATTAAGAATTGTTGATTGATGACTCCGATACTTGTATATTTTAATAATGTGCCTCAGCACCGGGTTTTGGCTAATCCAGACAAGAAGCTAACATGTATACCATGGTTTCGGGCAATGAGCTTCTTCAGTAACGGGGTGGCTTCTATCTCACCATATGCGACGAAAGATGTTTTAAAGTTGGTAGGATCTCTAATAAACCATGACATCTAAGACGGATTTAGTTTGAAATTCCTAAAGGTTGTGTTGTGGAGCATTCTATTATCATTTCCTATGCGTTGTGGGGTGATAAAACATAAATAAGAATTTTAAAAAGAGCATCGTTCTCTCTTATAATCTGATATTATGAGATTATCTCAAAAATTCGTGTTTTTTTTTTTCTTGAAACATTGTTTTTCTCATTACTTGGCGAATAATATTATTACGGCGAATACATAATAATACAATTACTTTATATATATTGCAAATAAATTATACATAACGGCAAATAATATTGGTATTTCAATTTTTTTTACAAGAATTTATGAACCTTAGGGACAACCTTGAATCAAAAATTCAAAACTATTTTAAAGGCGTAAGATTCTTTTTGATGTTAAACAATTTCTACTGCCCTTACTGCAATGGAAAATTTGATGAGAGGGCCTGGCTCATCAGTGGTGAACCCTCTCAGCAGTTTCGTCAGTTTAATCTACCATACCGCTGTTATATTGCCTTTTTGGAACTTCCTTTTATAGTGATACTGTTGGTAGACTCTTTGAATGTGTATTTTAGAAGAACTATGGACATAAGCTTTGAGGACAGTAGAATTACATACATTTATAAATATATAATATGCTTCGAGCAATCGCTCTTCTACTGCCCTCAAAGCTTATGTCCATAGTTCTTCTAAAATACCCTTTCAAAGAGTCTACCAACAGTATCACTATAAAAGGAGGTTCCAAAAATACAATATAACAGAGGTATGGTAGATTAAACTGGCGAAACTGCTGAGAGGGTTCACCACTGATGAGCCAGGCCCTCTCATTAATGTTTCCATTGCAGTAAGGGCAGTAGAAATTGTTTAATATCAGAAAGAATCTTACGCCTTTAAAATAGTTTTGAATTTTGACAACCTTGTATATTCAATAAAAATAAAATCATATATAAAAGCTAATTATTTTGATTTGTATATATTGATACAACACAATCGATTCTCTATTAAGTCAGGACACCAGACATTTTGTCTTAAATTCGATCAGATATTTTATATACAATAGTTTAACCAGCAATATTCAATCACCAAAAATTGTTCAATTATACATATATTTATTTATTTAACAGTTGGGAGAGACACGCCATATCCAAAATTTGGATAATTGCGTGTATATTTTAAATTATATACAATTAAAAAACAATTGAACATAGGGAATCATGAAAATTAAGCGTTCGATGTCAAATTTTACATATAGTAATTATAAATAGTAGCTTGAAATATGTACAGTCAACACTTTCGCCTCAAAATATACATCCTGCAGAATCTATTAAACTTGATGTATTGGTCTTTATTGCAAGCAGCTTGTTTTGTATTAGTCAGGTAAAGTTGGTTTCCCTTAGATCAGAAGTTAATGGACAGTTTATCAGAAGGTGTTCAGGGGTTTGTTGTTCGTTTCCACAAGTGCATGCATCATATATTAATACAGTTTTATCAAAAACAATAACATGAGAATTAATTTATTTAAATAAGAAAATTGCGTATTTACCTATATAAATATAATGTGTGTTTGTCGATGATTCACGTTTTCCACTCGGAAAGGGTTGAAAGTTGAGGGTTGAATTTTGAAGCGATTATTAATTATTTTAAAAGGTAAAAAATCCACATATTTTTAGGTATTTATGTTGAATCTCCTGAAGGGTTACAACCCAGATTCATTTATAAATATGCGCATCAGTTTAATACTTGTATATTGATTCAGATATACATGTGTGCCAGTCTAATGTTCATGATAATTCGGGTATAAGGCTTGAATATCAGTGGTATTTTCTAAAATAAATTTGTAATATTTAAAAAAGAATATTCTTTCGGTTATTAGATGGTTCTATCCAATAATAATATAATTTTATTTATATTTGGGATCACATTCAAGGTATGTTCGGAAATGTTGTAGGTATCGCCAGAAATAACTATATATGAAACATATCTACAATCACTGGACCCAATGTTATATATTGTATATACGTTTTTATGCCTTGACAAAGACTGACGTTCAGCTACCGAAATATTTGGCAAATAGAATCTTTATTCAATCCAATATTATGCCTTTATTTAATATAAATACATATATAAATACAATGTATATATGACTACAATGAAAATATAAAATTATATCTACTTTATTTATTCAAAAAATATATAATATTATAAATCAAAATGACATCTATCTATTCGACAAAATATGTTATAATTATTTTAATACAAAGCAATAACGCGACATTAAAATATACAAGTATCAGAGTCATCAATCAATTCTGTCATCGTTTGCTTTTGTGAATGGAATAAATACCCAGATATGGCCATTTCTTATAAGCATCGGTGGTTCGGTGGTTTTTTTTTCCTGTAGTGTATGTGTTTCTTCTGTATTGCTATTCTATGGCACTTCTACTATTTATTATTGATGTACTTTCAGTATGAAGGATACTTCACTCGGGGGATTTCTCGGGCGAAGCCGGGTCATTCTTCTAGTCTATATATAACGAATAGAGTGTATAACAGAATTGGCGCAATAAACTTCATATAAGTTATATCCTTTTGAATATGTTATCAAATATGAACAGTAGTAACCTAAACCCTAGACACAGATTATGATCTCCTTACAAATAATCTGAAATTGAACTTATAATGGATAACCAACTGTGATCCTGACTTTGAAGATGGAATACTTTAGAACAAAACTTCTCATATATAGAGAAAATAAATTGATGAAAAATCGGGGAAGAGATTAGAATATTAAGCAAAATATTTTCTCACAAAATATTTGTAATATAAATATTAAGAAATGTAAAAAAATGTTTAAAATTGAACTTTTAAATTTTGCTTGCTAAACTAAATAAACTGCGTGCCACCGTAAATGCAACACCCTGAAAGAAGCATGCTAAAAAAATGAAATTCACAACATGCATTAGCGGAGGTGAGATATGTGAAATGATTAGAATTTCAACGCAGACGCACATCACGCGCGCTTGTGGCTCCACTTCAAAGCACAATTTAAGGCTTGGAGATTTCGACGATTTCAAGTTCGGTAATTGCGTTTTTTTTGTGTGTTTTATTTTCAAAATGTGATTAATTATGCCTCGTATAAAACAGCGATCATATTTTGATCAAGTATCCGAGTTCGACAGAGGAAGGATAGTGACCTACCGAGATTGTGGATAATCCTTCAAGGAAATCGGTAGTCATGTTGGACGAAACCAAACAACTGTAATGCGGATATGTGATCGTTGGATGCAGGAACCATAGCACAGAACATTCAGTCGGTAACGCATCATCCAGTGCCTGCGCGTACCATTAGACGCCGTTTATAGCAGAGTGGTCTGTCCGCAAGACGTCCGGTGCTTCGTCTACCCTTGACGCAGAACCACAGACGTCTCCGCCGCCAATGGTGCGATGAAAGAAAGATGTGGAAGGCTGAATGGAATGAAATTGTCTTTATTGACGAGTCACGCTTCTGTCTGCAACATCACGATGGTCGGATTCGAGTCTGGAGACACCGTGGAGAGAGGATGCTGAACAGCTGCGGTATATACCGCCACACATGTCCTGCATCGGATATTATGGTATGGGGCGGTATTGGATATCACTCACGCACTTCTCTAGTACATATTGCCGGTACTCTAAACAGCCAACGCTACATCTCCGAGGTGTTTGGAGCCAGTTGACTTCTTTACTCACAGGGCTTGCCCACAGCTATATTTCAACAGGATAATGCGCGACCACACGTGGCCCGCAATTGTCCAAAGATTCTTCGTTAATCTCCAGACTGAATTGCTTCCCTGGCCGGCTCGCTCTCCGGAACTTTAGCCGATAGAAAACATATGATCCATGGTTGCTTAACGATTGTCCCAGATTACATCCCTAGCTGTCACACCAAATCAACTTTGGCAACGTGTGGAAGCTGCTTGGTCCGCTGTACCTCAAGAACACATCCATAGTCTCTTTGAATCAATGCCGAGGCGTGTGGCAGCGGTGATCTCCAACAAAAGCGGCTATTCTGGCTACCGAATTAGGCAGAAACCACACGTCGCAGAAGTCTATAAATTTAATCATTTGATACTTGGTCAACACGTTATTCACAAAATATATTTTTTGTGAAATCTCTTATCTTTCTTGGTATTAAAATTTGGGTGTCCAGCAGTGTAATTTCAAATACTTAGCACTACTTTACACCTTAACTTTTCGAAAAAATAACACAACTTATTCTATTTTTGAAAGTACGATAATTAAAATGTATATATAGTAAAAACATAAATGGCATATCATGACGGATCACATTAGCATTTTAGATGGCAGAGCGCCATCTAGTGGAGCAATATCAAAAAGACGAGGATCAATAGCATGAAACGCGTTCATGGCTAGCTTACTAGTATATCATGGAACAGGTTAAATCAACCTTTAGTTGATTTTTATTCCACTCTATGGCGCTCTTTAATCTAAAATGCGCGTGTAATTGGTCAGAATATGCCATCTTTGTTTTTTATATCGACACCTTACCTTTTTATATATTTTCAAACTGAATGTTATCAACGATCCAACATGTGAATGCCGCTTAGATGTTGAATCACCAGAGCATCTTCTTTTGACTTGCCCTCTGACTAATCAAATTGTATGTAGATACTTTGAAACATTACCAAATTCTCTTTGTGTATATACTCTATCTTATGAGAACTTTGTTAAGTTTAGAACTATTTGTACAATAATTTACAAAACACTACTAATCCATCGTGTAAATAATTAATCATATATATGTAAATAATACTGGCACAGCACAATAGTCCTTTGGACTTCGTGCTTTTGTAACAATAAATAAATAAATAATTTATATATTTTTATTTTTCAACTATTTTTAATTGATAATTTATCTCTTTTTCAAAGTAATATATTAGTTGTTTGCAAATTATATTGATTTATAATAGTGATTGGGAATTTGAATATATCTGTTTATTGCATTTATTAGTTTGAAGTTGATTCGACGATTTCTATTGTTAAACGTTAGTATTTGTTTGGAATTCCAGAAAAAAAAGAGGATTTCAGCATTTCAAAATTCTGGCTGATGTCCAGCTTTTATGTTTTTGTTTGAATAGTTAAAGCCTTTCATCTTTTCAATTTATTGAATAGTGATGATCTTTAATATTTATCTGAAGGGTTCTGGTTGTTTCTCCGACATTTATGGCGTTGTAGGCCTTGTTCAACCAGATAATTTACTTGCGTTATCATTCTGGGATGTTTCTTTCCGAATTTTCTGTTGCAATTTAGCGAAGCTATTGTGCATATTTAATACTATATTTGACACATTTTAAGCAGGAACATGTCTGATCCATATCAGTAACAACAATTTTGAAGCTGTGTGGGTCATATATTTCATATGGAAAGAGGTATGTTACAAAATATTTTATTAAATAAATATAAATAAAGATTGAAATTTTATATTTTAATGTTATTACGCAGCACACACACAACACAAATTCTTACGTGCTGCCTATAGTACAAGGGTCAGTCAATAGACAATGACCTATATAAAGGAGAATAATATTTATATAATATAAATTATCATAAAGATAAAAATTTGAGATTAAATATGAACGTTTATTCTTTAATATCTTCAAGCATAATTCAGATATCCTATATATTTTTCAATTATTCAGCTTGAAGTAAACACAAGAATCCGACAACTCGATCGGTGATGGAGTTCCTGTTTAATTTCAGAAAATAATTCAGTCACTGTAATTTACTCTAAGATAAAGTGAATATATGGAAATGAAGCCATGGATAGAAGTACAATACAAAGTTAGATTTGGCGCCTTGAGACTGATGAATATGATAGTAGCGATAGACAAAGGATTGGTAAACCAACCTCTGTAGTGACGGACCGAAATTTAGTTCTAACGGAGGAACTCATCAAGAATAACCGGAAAATAGCGAATTATCGAATAATAGAAATTTTTCCTTATCCAAAGATAGTGGTTTCAAACCTAGTATTATGGTGGATGTTGAAAATTATGTTTAAATGGAAGAAAAATGATGCAAATTTGGAAAAGAAGGATTTGTTTAAACCTCATGGAGACCTTTTTGAAGAACCTTCTCAGTTGTTTGAAAAGGTGTGATAACATGTCATCTCGAGAGACTAGGAGATATAAATATAATCTTTATTCAGAGCGCCAATCAATTGAATAAACCCATAAAACATCGCCAGTAAAGATAAAACCCAGACTTTACCTTTCCAAGGACAAAATCATGATTTGTCTTTTGGAACCAAAAAGGATTGATATTCATGAATATAATTGAAAGAAAATTCTCTATCAACAAGGAAAGGTATTGATAGTTATTAGAAAATTAAAAAGAGCAATTGAATAAAGATACCCAACTTAAAAAACACCCTAGTAAAATTTCTTTAGTTTAATGCGTAGTCACACGGCGAACCTGACTTTGGTGAAGAATACAGCCTGCGTACAGCCTTGACCTAGTACCCCCAGACTTGTTTGCAAAATCAAAGATATTTTTTACATACTAAAGCATTTGGAAGTGATGCAAATTTACTCCAAGTTGTTAGAGAGGTGGTTCAGAGAGTTGGTTAAGATGTTTTACCAAAGTGCATTTGCAAGTTGGTAACACGCTGGATCTAATGTGTACAGAAGGAATGTGAATATACCAAATATATAATATATAATATACATATAGAACTGTTATATAGGATTTATTATATATAGAGTGTCTCAGGTTTCTAGTTTGTCGATAAAAATGTATTACCGATTGTGCAATATTTATTCACCGGACCTAGTATTTTATATAACGGAAGAAGACATTAAGACGCGAAATGTCCTAAAATCTTAATTCCATAGTTCGATTGAATACCATTTTTATGATTCCACCTTTGTTGTTGTTGTCGTGTCCAAAGAAGAGTCTCAGATGCCTCCAATCATTTCCATCACAGCAGCAGCAATATCCACTATCTTGGGTGTGTAAAGCTGCTGCTCTGGGTCTAAGTCAATTTTCTGCAAGGCTGCGGCCATTGCTGGGCATGAGAATATGTGAGTAGGTGTTAGTTCCACACCAGGACAGTTGTTGGATTCCACCTTTCATTGTTGCATATAAAAGCATAATGATCTAATACAATATTTAAGCTCTAAAGAAGCGGTCTGTTGGATTAAATTGGTGAAACCACTGGGAGGGTTCACCCCTGATGAGACAAGCCCTCCCAATATTTTTTCATCGCAGTAAGGACAGTAATAGTTCGATTTATTTGTGAAATGAAAAATTCGCGTTTTAATGTCTTCATTTTTAATATATAGATGGCGCGTTATTGCTTTGTACTAGTATTTTATTGTATATAGTTAAGTTTTAGTTGTTTTGATCAAAATAAATTGGCTTGATATTCTGAGATCTGCAATTCCTAAGTTTTTCTCAATATATAACACCTCCTTTCACCCCTTCACCGATTAGATTCATATATATTATTATTTTCGAAAGATAAAATGATATTTAATCATATAACAAAAATATGTTAATAAGAAAACGCTTTTGAAACGTTACACAATATTTATACATAAAAAAATGGAATAATATTAAAAATTTCAATGATTGGCACACCTTTTACGTTCATAAATAAATAGTCTGTATTTTACACTCTCGAATCCGATAAAATGAGAAAGGAATACGTTCAGGGGCAATTAAAATTCCATTGTGTCTAGATTTATTATGCATGGGATAAAATAAGAATAGCACATTTCACTATACAAATATGGTATTAGAGCCACAATGAAATATTTAAATAATGTATTTTAAAAAGCTATTTTATTGTTTATATATAATTTTAACTGTAAAATAAACGAGATATTGATATATATTTGGTATTTTTTGTATCTTGCTAATCCTATATTGTTGTTAATTCATTGACACATAGCACCCATACGATAGTATAGTGCCATCTATAAGGCAATAATGAGAATATTCAGAATTTCTTTCTTAATTTATTATTTTTATGATTGAATATATATATATTATATAATCTAAAATGCAAATATTTTATTTTTTTAAAAACATATATTTCATTTTCATTCATTGACTGTTCTATATTTTTCGATCATAGATTTAGAAGATATCACTTTAATTATTGTTGTAAATATATATGTATAGTTAACCCTACCTATTTTTTTAAAATCAGGATTATAGAATTCATTTTATAAATTCTATATTGCTGTGATAAATAATTTTATGTGTAATTTTACCTCAAATAATTCAAAATAAAACTACTTAAAGGTAAATAATTATCTTTACTTTTTCACGACTGCACCTCTTTTTCAACAACAAAACAAAATATAATCATAGCATATATATCCCCGGGAAGGTTTTTGAAAAATAATTTCTTGAATATCTTGAATATCCTTAGAGTTATTTGCAGATTTGTATATTTAACTCGCAAGCAGCGCCCCCTAGCGGGGATAACAAGTATTTTTTATCTATAAGTTTCTTTATCACTAAGTTTATTATCTTAAAGATTATTTATCAAAAGTAAGATTTTCTACCTATTGATTGCGCACAAGTCAAAGTTAGTTTTATCATTTATCTACAACATATATATTGGGAGAATAGATAAAATGATGATTTTGTAATGTTGAAAATTAGTAAAGACAAAATTCAGGATGACACGGCAATTTATTTGAGACAAGAATAATGATACAAATCCAAGGTAAGATACTATTCCTTTAACTTCCAATTTACGAGGGAACCAATTAATATTGATTTTATTCAACTTATCGAGTATTTTTCAAAGGACCGGGAAAATTTGTTCACTTTATCGAGATATTCAAATTTACGAGTTTCAAATTATCAAAATATATCTTTTTTTTTATAAGTTTATAGAGAATTGTTTTAACAAATGTTCGTTAGACAAACCTTTACTCGGGTAAAAACCGGGCGAAGCCGGGTACATCCGCTAGTATTTATATAATTTAATATTCATTTTCTTTCTCTTTTTCTGGTGAAGAATAACTTTGAATAAAGGTAACCGACCATATAGCTCATTATTACAATAATGGTGTTAAATGTTCACCACACACACAAAAAAAACCTTCTTGTATACCTTCTCGTATATTTCGAATGACTACCTTTTAAAGATATGTTATGTATTTTCGGATGTGATGCTGCCTACCGAAAATTCCTTATGCTTTTCTAGAAATAGAAAAATACGTGTCTTGCCGTAATAAATATATATGCTTAATTTAGTTATACCATTAGGCGTTCAAGACAAGTACAACATTGCATTGTTCGAAAATTATTCGGCCTGTTCCTATATATATAAAAGTTAGTGTATGTATGTGTGTTTGTTCCTATGTCGGCTATACACGTCCACAATACGTTACTAATCTGACTGTTTTTTAACAGCATATAGAGTAGAATATGAAAAAACATATAGTGAAAATTTCAGGTCTCTATTCCGAATATTCGTCGAGTTATTTGCAAATTGCGTTGCAAATTTACCCTTTCGCTCGCAAGCAGCGCCTCTAGCGGTGAAGATGGAAGGTAATATCAGCTGACCTAATGTACATGTAAAAAGGGGTTTTAACAGGACATAGAGAAAAATATGGAAGAAATATTTGTCGCATTTTTAGCCAAGAAAAATTGAAATTGACAGGTTTTGGGCAAAAATAGTTTTTTTTTGTCAGAAAATGATGATGACAATATTGCTGTATCATCATTTGATTATCAGATACAAAATTATATCGGGGAAAATTCCAAAGAGCAGAGACCACGGTTGACGCCAGTTTATTTTTAGTATTCAGGAACAAAATTCTAACAGGAAAAAAAAATCATTCGAGCAGAAGACACAAAGCCAGATCATCTCTCTATAAAAATATCGCTTCTCAGACACAAATTTGGAGCGGGACGTTTCACAAGAGTGACATCCACGGCGCCAATTTATAATTGTAACGAATAGTATTTGAATGAAAACATTCAATCGGGTAAAATCCGGGCGTTGCCCGGGTCATTCGGCTAGTATGATATAAAAAGTAGATTGCCTACACTCCCAATTATATTTATTCATCGTGTAATGTAGATATCAAACGAATTTTATTGTACTCTTTATAATTTACTAATAATTTTTCAATTAAGAAAGTTCACTTACATGATTCAATTCACATTTTCAGAACAGACTTTTCTTGTAATTATAACATTCGGACACATCGAACATATAGCTTATCCATTATTCGATATTGTTGGGGACCTGGAAATTTAAGAACTGATGGACCCTTTGTGAAGTATTTGGAAGGTTCTTATTAATATAATGTCACATAATGGCAAAGAATTTCGTTGAAATATGTTCTATCTCCCACTAGATTTGTTTAACAGCAGATTATGAGGTGTAACTAAGTTAAACTTTACAAATTGTATTTCCTTCTTCTAGCTAAGGAAAATATATTGCCACGTTGAATATTAGGAAAGACAAACTTAAGGATGAGACAGAAAATTATTTAAGGCAAGTTCAATTTATATTTAATTGATAAAATACAATATGAGCAATGAGGGAGGTTTACAGGGTAGAAAATATAAATATCAAAATTAATAATCTGCTAATAAACTAATAAATACTTTTCTACATAGCTCCTTCCCTATGGAATCTGTGACCCACAACTTGCAATTATAGTAGTCACTAACATGAATCTGACGTGCTTCTGCCAAGGATTCCATCTGAGTCTTGAAACTTTGTCCCTAGTAGCTTTGTGTCCTTTTTCTTGCGGCGTGAATAGCTGCTTTGTCGTCATATCGTCTATAGGGACATCTTCATCTTTGAAAGAGGTCTTGGCTTTGACATGGCGGTGGAATCCTGGAGCCAGTCTCTGAAAATGTAGGTCTCAGCACCCATTGCCTCAATAACTGCTCGGCGATCTTTAGTTTTGTTCCCTAATCTATCTAGCATATCCACCAAAATGCCACGTGGAAAATTAGGAAATAATACCTTCAGGATTACACAGCAGTTTATTTGGGGAAGTACAACTTATAACTGATAAAATACAAGATAAGCAATGAGCGAAGTTTACAGAGTATAAAAATATGAATATAAAAATTGATAATATGTTAATAAAATGAAAATCCTTCGCTAAATAATTGACTTGCCCAATAAAATCCGAACTTTAACGCTACTCTTACTTTATTATTTCCCCCCGGGTATCATATAATCTATCCTATTATTTAGTATAAGGGATTATAATATATTTCATTCAATGGATTTTATCTTACTTCAATCAGAGCACTCGTGCGCGCCTTTTTTTCAAATAAACCTTTTTCAGAATATTTTCTTCAGAAGGGTTTCATTTCTTCTCTAAAGCAAATTCCAATTTACCTCTAATCTTTTACTATTCTTTTTCAGCACTCTTGTCTCTATAAGTACTGGAATCCCTTCAATAAAGTAAGATAACAATTCGAGAATCAAGGGACGAGTGTCTTTACAATAAATCAACGTATAAAAGACACTCGTCCCTTGATTCTCGAATTGTTATCTTACTCTTGTCTCTATTCCGTACACTAACTCACTCCAGATAGCTGTTTCGACTGCACTCTTCTCAATATTTATTCACTGTTGTCCTTATTCTCTCCTATCTAGTTTGTTAATTAAACTTTACTAATTTTATTATATATTTCTAATATCCATCTCTAACATTATCTACCTGCTGTGAGAATCAACTCTCAAAGTAATTGAATTATTTTTGTCCCTCAATGATTTTTGGAGACTTAATTCATGAATTATTTTAATGCATAGCAATATCAATTAGAAAAGCTAGTATAACATTGAATATTTGAATAAAGAGCAAAAATTTCCATATAGGAAAAATCAGAAACATGGAAAATATTATCTTGTACGGAGATCGTAAACTCATTAGAGATTGAATTATACATATATTTGATTTTGATATTAGAAATGTAGTTTTACCTCAGAAGGGCCCGCTCATTGGAGGCATTAAACTATGCATTATTTGAATGAAAAAGGAAGCAATTTAGATGAATTGTTGGTTTTTCTGGGATTGAAAATAGGCTGTCAATCCGGAATTTATTCTATTGAAAGAAAATTACTCACGTCATAGCGCCGACTAAAAGATTCAGGGTAATGACGCAGGCTGATACGATCAGGAAGATAAGAGAGGACGTTTCAATTATTGTGTTTCGCCCCACCCACGCCTCAATAACTTGATTAATCTCTCTTCCAGCCTATTGGGAGTCAAGTTCAGAAATGAAATGACGTATTCTTTAATATATATTCAACATGTACGGAGAGTTTTTCCCATTTTAAAACTGATAAATAAAAGAAATTTATGTCTCATGACTTCTGAAGCAAGTACTTCAAGATTTGGATTTAGAAAAAACAAAAAATAAGAATCCCCCAAACTTCTTTCTCTTTTATCTAGTCCTGAACAAATATTTTCTGAAACCTTCTATTCTTTCTATACTGAAAATGTTTCATTTTACAGAAGTAATTCCGTTTCGCAAATAAAATTTATTTTTCGTCGGGTAAAACGTCTTTTCATTTAAATTCGCGAAATAATAATACAGCTATAATGATATTTTAATTTCTTCTATAAATCTTGGCCACTTGCTTTCAACTCTAAACAGTTCTACCTCAGTTCCCTAAATTCGGTAAAACTTGGCCAATAGATTACACATATGAACAGTTTCTTATTTTGTTCCCTGTTACTCCTCAGTATGCCCTACGTTTGGCAAAACTGGGCTGTTAGCTTTCTACTCTAAACAGTTATTCCTCATTATGCCCTACGTTCGGTAAAACTGGGCTGTTATCTTTCCACTCTAAACAGTTATTCCTCAGTATGCCCTAGGTTCGGTAAAACTGGGCTGTTATCTTTACACTCCAAACAGTTATTCCTCAGTATGCCCTACGTTCGGTAAAACTGGGCTGTTATCTTTACACTCCAAACAGTTATTCCTCAGTATGCCCTAGGTTCGGTAAAACTGGGCTGTTATCTTTACACTCCAAACAGTTATTCCTCAGTATGCCCTACGTTCGGTAAAACTGGGCTATTAGCTTTCCACTCTAAACAGTTATTCCTCAGTATGCCCTACGTTCGGTAAAACTGGGCTGTTAGCTTTCCACTCTAAACAGTTATTCCTCAGTATGCGCTACGTTCGGTAAAACTGGGCTGTTAGCTTTACACTCTAAACAGTTATTCCTCAGTATGCCCTACGTTCGGTAAAACTGGGCTGTTAGCTTTCCACTCTAAACAGTTATTCCTCAGTATGCCCTACGTTCGGTAAAACTGGGCTGTTATCTTTACACTCTAAACAGTTATTCCTCAGTATGTCCTACGTTCGGTAAAACTGGGCTGTTAGCTTTACACTCTAAACAGTTATTCCTCAGTATGCCCTACGTTCGGTGAAACTGGGCTGTTAGCTTTCCACTCTAAACAGTTATTCCTCAGTATGCCCTACGTTCGGTAAAACTGGGCTGTTAGCTTTCCACTTTAAACAGTTATTCCTCAGTATTTCCTACGTTCGGTAAAACTGGGCTGTTAGCTTTCCACTCTAAACAGTTATTCCTCAGTATGCCCTACGTTCGGTAAAACTGGGCTGTTAGCTTTACACTCTAAACAGTTATTCCTAAATATGCCCTACGTTCGGTAAAACTGGGCTGTTAGCTTTCCACTCTAAACAGTTATTCCTCAGTATGCCCTACGTTCGGTAAAACTGGGCTGTTAGCTTTCCACTCTAAACAGTTATTCCTCAGTATGCCCTACGTTCGGTAAAACTGGGCTGTTAGCTTTCCACTTTAAACAGTTATTCCTCAGTATGCCCTACGTTCGGTAAAACTGGGCTGTTAGCTTTCCACTCTAAACAGTTATTCCTCAGTATGCCCTACGTTTGGCAAAACTGGGCTGTTAGCTTTCCACTCTAAACAGTTATTCCTCAGTATGCCCTACGTTTGGCAAAACTGGGCTGTTAGCTTTCCACTCTAAACAGTTATTCCTCAGTATGCCCTACGTTTGGCAAAACTGGGCTGTTAGCTTTCCACTCTAAACAGTTATTTCTCAGTATGCCCTACGTTCGGTAAAAAAGGGCTGTTATATTTCCACTTTAAACAGTTATTCCTCAGTATGCCCTACGTTCGGTAAAACTGGGCTGTTAGCTTTCCACTCTAAACAGTTCTCCCTAAATCTGCTGCTGAAAAGTTGTTTTATAACACGTGTAGAATCCTAATAAAGAAATATTTAGAGCTTTGAGATAAGCTCAAACTTTAACGAAAATATAAAACAATCCCTACAGTTGTTTAATTTATCGTAATTTTAAATAAATTCTGTTATGAAAAATAACTCGGTTTTTATTCAAATTATCTTTCTATTACCTTTATGTTTGCAATTAAGTATTTAATCCCTCTTTGAAAGTTAAACGATTTATAGCCCGTCAAAGGATTCTATGGCTACTTTTCCGCGAGGATATCTCGGGATTTTGGAACAGCGACCCTTTAAATTGCTACTTCTGCAATGTTGACATCCAAGACAATTTGGTCCATTATCTATTCCATTATCCATTCCTACATGAAAAGAGACTGGGAATTCGCGAAATTTCGGGGCCAACTCACTACAATGAACAACATGTATATAAAATCTTCACTACTCTCCTGTTGGATAAAACATTTGTTTATAAATATTTTAAATATTTCAAGGCGATTGATAAAATGAGAGAAGAAGTGCTCAACTCCACAGACAACGGCTGATTGCTCCCCCTCCCCTCTAAATTGCTTTTCCTCCTCACTCATGTACATATATAACCTTTTAGGGGAATCTCCTTGTAAGACAATAGTGTCTTAATAAAGGTTTTTGTTGTTGTTGTTGTTGTTGTATTTAATCTTTTTTTCATATTAATCGATGTCCACTTTGTCAATACTAATGTAGTTCTCTTATACAACCATTATATAGTTTATGATAGCCATAAAAAGTGTTAAGACTATATTCTGAATAATATTCTCAGATACAATATTAAAAAAAATTGAAGAGAACAACGAAGAAATGTTTATTTTATTATAGCGATTAAACACGAGTTTTAAACTAACGGTTCTAATACGGACTAATTATTCTCCATACACTATTTTTAAATAACGTGGATAAAACAATATTAAATGTATATTAGATACCATCGCATATGTCAACTTCTCTCTTCAGCTCTGGATGATGAATTACTGATTGTTAGATACTTTAAGTTCTGCACAGAAGCTGGGCGCATGAGAAAGAATGCAGGGCAAAGGATACTGGAGGATATATACCTATACCTATATATATACCTATCTGTAAATAGGTAACTGAATGTGTGACAAACTTAATTTTGTTGTAAATGTTTCCTCTTCCCTCTCCTCTTGTTGAAGTGTAAATACGGCGAATCCTATATGGGGCGAAATGCCCTAAATAAAGGCTTTTGTTGTTGTTGTTGTTATTAAATGTATATACTTTGATAAAATATACAGTTTCCTTTTGCGATGAGAAAATATTTTGAAAGTATGGCTACAAGTGGGAAACTTTCCTAGCGGTTTCAGATCTTCAACTTCCAGATATCATTGCCATTGAATATGACATTAGAGAATCTAATATAGTGAGGATATCGAGAAATATTTAGTGATGGTATTGACCGTAAATTCTAAACCTTCCCAATATATTTTTCTCATTGCAAAAATAACTCAAAGAATTATAATTTAATAATTCATAAAGAAGCGCTTGTTTTTATTAAGTTATGTAGTGATATTTAGATGCTAATTGGTGTACACATATCTTTACAAATTTAGTCATATGGCCTACTCTTTTTTTATTTGAAGTAGACAATTTTTCTCACACTTTGTTATCTCGTGTGTCTTTAATAAAGATCATTATGTATCAAATATTATTCAGAATTATTGTCTAAATCCCGATATACAATGGTAAATGGTACACTTCCTTAAGTTTTGTCCATTAATGTATTTTGAATTGAAAAATATATATTTTTATATTTCAATGGGCTGTATATATCATATTTAGGGTTAAAATGTTGTATTGAAATACTTTGTTTGATTATCCTGTAACACTTCTTCATGGATAATGTTCTGAAAATTGTTCAATGTATAAACTAAATTCTCCTAAGACTATGTCCGCTTACAGGACGCGTGATCTCGCAGAATGAAATCTATTCAGACGACGGATTATTGCTGAGATGGAATGAGGGACTGGAGGTAAGACATATTAGGTTAGAACTATTGACGTTTGCTTTTTCTTCATTGTTTGAACTCAGAAATTGTCATCGCCTACGTAAAATCTAAGACACCCACACATCCTTGAAATATATTTATACCTTAGATTATTTGTTCTATTTCCAGAGATTTTGATGTTATTGTAAGCTCATTGATATAACAGAACACATCATTTTAGTAAAATAAAGGTAAAATCGAAATTCTTATATAAACAAACATAATGTTGTACATCTAAACAAATATTTATGTTAAATATCTAATTGCTCATATTTCATATTCGGTTTATCTCAATCTTTATTACTTCTATATTTAATATCGAAAATAGTTTTCTATTTTCTAATATATTATGTTTAATATTCGTCATTTGAAACAAGTGTCATTTCACGTCACTAGAAACGTTAGAATTAGAAAAGAGAACCTTTTAGAACGACGGAGAAGAGAAGACTGAATTTTTCCCTACACATTCAAAAGGAAAATATAGGTGACATCAACCCAAGTAAAGATATACATTTGGTTTTGAATTTATATTGATAATATTGTAAAATGAATGACAAGTTATCCAAAAGGCAAAGATTCTAGAGTAAAGTTGGGAAAATGAGTGGCCTCCAGTTGCGGGGGATGGCCTATGCGTGGCCAAAAACGGCATTTTGCGGGGAAGAAGGGACAACCCCGTGATATCCGCGGTGAGCGCGGCGAGTTGCCTCCGGGCGTGTTGATGATCCTGCAAGACGGTGCCAGGAGAGCCTGACATCGAAGTTGCCTACAAGCCGGTGTAGCCCAGTCTGTACGTGTACAGTGTGATATCCACGTTGCCAAGAAAATTCTTAAGGAGCAGTTGAAGACAAGTCCCACTTATTGAACTCTTTCTGTTCAGTGCGGCGTATAATAAAGCGATAACTTTTGCTGCATCCCTTTCGGACTCACTTATAATATTTTTGTGTTTACCTGAGCAGAAAAAGAACACGAACAGAGTCTGGGTACGACACAAAAATTCAAAGAATAAACATTGAAATATAAAAAAAAATGAATAAATAATCAGTTTTATTGATAAACTTGGTAGAGAATATTTATATATTTCTTTTGAATACGAGGAGACCATGGAAATTCTATAAAGTGTTGTTAATTAATTTTGACTTAGTATATTTTTACTCTGAAGTTCCTTAATTTATGACAATGATTTTAAAGCACAGTGGTATTAATAATTAGCTATTTGGGAACTTGTTTAAAAATAATACAGATGCACTAGCCGCTCTTGAGTTTTCCGTCGCTTCAGAGACCTCAGGGAAATGAGTTTTTCAATTCTAGAATATAATTATATATTCGGGGATTCAAGATCGCTTGATAAGATGTTGTTTCACTTTTAATCACCGGTTATTCCCCACTGAACTTTGCTGTGCACCTGCGAATACAATAAGCTTCATAGAAATGCCTTTACTATTGATTGATTCTGTGAATGTACGATTAGTTTATTTAACCCATAATTATATAATTTCAACAAGTTGATTCGATCCTGATCCTTAATGCTAAAAATGTGTAAGATCTTGAATTCCATATTCAAATTAGTAGCCTTTGACTGGTATGTCTAAGAATCCGCCATTGAAACCTTGATGTTTCAAACCATTTATTGTATAAAACATAGAAATTATACTACAAATAACGAAATAAAAATGCAATATTTATTGATTTTTTATTTATAATGAATATAAAAATGATTTTAAAACTATTTATTTATATACAACATAAGGTTGCGGTAGAATTATATTGTCAAGTAGCTCTGCAACTCTGGTCACAAGAAACTCCATGGGACACCTGTCAATCATCCCTGGACGGAGGGGACCACAGGTGTGAGGGGTTCTCGGAATCTTATCGGCAAATAAGGAAAACGGGACGCCTCTTATTTATATACAACACTAGCCGAATGACCCGGGCAACGCCCGTGTTTTACCCGACTGTAGATGTTACAACGGTGATCCTTAGGTCGCTGGTTCAAATCCGGCTCGAGGGAGCATCCGTGACAGAGGCGGCCGATGACGGTCGTGACTATATATATATATACATTTTGTGTAGAAATAGGATTAGTTGACTTTATAAGGTAAACTTATTCATACAGTTTGTATCCCTCGATAGCTCAGTTGGCAGAGCGGAGGACTGTAGATGTTACAACGGTGTTCCTTAGGTCGCTGGTTCAAATCCGGCTCGAGGGAGTTTTTTTTAATGATTTTTATTGGCTGCCGGCGAGCACGTGACCTCCCTGTGCGCGCGCATCCGTGACAGAGGCGGCCGATGACGGTCGTGACTATATATATACAACATAAGGTTGCGGTAGAATTATATTCATGTACCTATAGAAGCATTTCTCCAATTTTCCCTATATATATATATATACAACTCGGTCCAAGTTGAGAGAACTAGTTGTTCTTGCAATAATTATTATGAAGACCATCGTATGGTATTTTTATAAACTGGTAGCGCCCTTTGATGTATTCCTTCAATAAGAAGACAACAGGGGCTGCAACATCCAGTCTTTCGTCGTAACATCCTGTAGCTTCGCGTCGCGATATTGGTCATATTCCTCTAAGGTAGTTTCATAGACCCTATAATTATATTCTCTAGATTCTTCACAAATGTGTCTTCTCTATAGGTCATTATTCCGAAATTTGAAGAAGCAGTATAGGTATAATATAAACACCGTCAGTTAACACAAATTTCCTGACACTTTCGGTTTTTGGATGCCAAAATTTACTAGGAATGTCATACTCAAGAAAATGTGTATAAGAATGGACTCACACTGAGCTCAAAGAGATTGAAAAAAAAACGACCAACTCGATACAAGATTTAGGGTAGGAACGTTTAGCTTGGCAGGCTGTAATTTAGCAGCAGCTCGTAATTATGGCCATGCGATCTTGGGCAGATTCCTCAAATATTTGGCATCGACCTGCTCTATGAATATTAAATATGTCCTCTTGATTAAACCTCGATAGCCAATTAAATGTCAACATATTGCCACCGCATGTATAATTGAATAGCGGCGTGTCCCACCTCGATATAAGCCCGGCTTGTTAATAGGATCAGTAAACTTCGCTCAATTTCCCAACCACCTTGTTTAATTGGAAATCTTCCATTCGGGAGTTTAATTATATTTGTTGGTTTCTATATCAATCGCGGCTTCACCTAATGAATTTAGATAAATATTGCCACGCATGGGTGAGTAAGATAATTAAGGCGATTCTTAACTGGGGTAGGATTTCTAGATCCAATTTTGTATGAGTATAGTCATTTAGTAGTATACTATTCTATTAGAAGTTTAAACAGTCTATTATAATTGCCTGAATCATCGCAGTGGTAGGAATATACTAGAATCGTAAGCGGAACTTTGTACAAATTTGAAGATAATTAACCATGTAGTAGTATGATTGACCAGGATCTATAGCGCAATTAGGTATTATATTATTAGGATCAATCTAGTAGTAGGAAATTATACTAGAATATAAATCACCATTTGAAAGAGATGCTTTTCAAGTAATAGTACTCGATTGAATAAATTTGAAGATAATTAGCAATGTAGTAGTATGATTGACCAGGATCTAGAGCGCAATTAGGTATTATATTGTTAGGATCAATCGAGTAGTAGTATATTATACTAGAATATAAATCACCATTTGAAAGAGATGTTTTTTAAAGTAATAGTACTCGATTGAATAAATTTGAAGATAATTAGCAATGTAGTAGTATGATTGACCAGGATCTAGAGCGCAATTAGGTATTATATTGTTAGGATCAATCGAGTAGTAGTATATTATACTAGAATATAAATCACCATTTGAAAGAGATGCTTTTCAAGTAATAGTACTCGATTGAATAAATTTGAAGATAATTAGCAATGTAGTAGTATGATTGACCAGGATCTAAAGCGCAATTAGGTATTATATTGTTAGGATCAATCGAGTAGTAGTATATTATACTAGAATATAAATCACCATTTGAAAGAGATGTTTTTTAAAGTAATAGTACTCGATTGAATAAATTTGAAGATAATTAGCCAACACATGTAGTAGTATGATTGACTAGGATCTAGAGCGCAATTAGGTATTATATTGTTAGGATCAATCTAGTAGTAGGATATTATACTAGAATATAAATCACCATTTGAAAGAGATGTTTTTAAAGTAATAGTACTCGATTGAATAAATTTGAAGATAATTAGCCACATGTAGTAGTATGATTGACTAGGATCTATTTATCTTTATAATAGAACGCAATTAGGTATTATATTGTTAGGATCAATCTAGTAGTAGGATATTATACTAGAATATAAATCACCATTTGAAAGAGATGCTTTTTCAAGTAATAGTATCGATTGAATAAATTTGAAGATAATTAGCCACATGTAGTAGTATGATTGAATAGGATTTATTTATCTATATAATAGAACGCAATTATGTATTTTATTGTTAGGATCAATCTAGTAGTAGGATATATTATACTAGAATATAAATCACCATTTGAAAGGGATGATTTTTCAAGTAATAGTACGCGATTGGATAAATTCTAGAACGCAAATAGCTAAGATTATTAGGATCAATCTAGTAATAGGATTATACAAGAATATATAGAGAACAATTTAAAATTATTGTAAGAATGATTGGACATGTGGTGGTACGAATGTACTAGAATCTAAAGCACAAAATAGTACGATTGTCAGAATTGTTTAGTCATTAGATAGTTCGATATTACTAGATTATATAGAACAAGATCTAGTATTATTGTCAGAACCAATGTACTAAAAAGATTATTTATAATAATGAACACAATAAAGTATGATTGTGAGAATGATTGGCCATGTAGTATCAGGATTATACTAGTAAATAAAGCGCTCTATAATATGATTGTTCATATGGGAGTAGGAGATTATATTAAATCATAATATCCCATTTGAATACTCAGTTTATTTATATTAAATTCTCAATTCAATTATAAAATACTAGCGGATGTGCCCGGCTTCGCCCGGGTTTTACCCGAGTGAATGTTTGTCTAACGAACATTTGTTAAAACAATTCTCTATAAACTTATAAAACGTACTCGGCTTCGCCCGGGGTTTTACCCGAGTAAAGGTTTGTCTAGCGAACATTTGTTAAAACAATTCTCTAAAAACTTATTTAAAAAAAAAGATATATTTTGATAATTTGAAACTCGTAAATTTGAATCTCTCGATAAAGTGAACATTTTTTCCCGGTCCCTGTGTGCCGTGTCATCCTGAATTTTGTCTTTCCTAATTTTCTACATTAGAAAATCATAGTTTTATCTAGTGAACATTTTTTCCCGTGTCACATTGCCGTGTCACATTGCCTTTATTCTTCATTGTTGGCTTTTTATATTATATTTACTCTTCATTGTTGGCTTTTTATCTTAAATTTATTCTTCATTGTTGGCTTTTTATATTACATTTACTCTTTATTGTTGGCTTTTTATCTTACATTCATTCTTCATTGTTGGCTTTTTATATCATATTTACTCTTCATTGTTGGCTTTTTATATTATATTCTGACCAAAATCTATCTGTGAACTTCACACAGTGAACTTCACACAGACAGAATAAGACAATTATATAAGTAGATTTACTCTTCTTTGTTGGCTTTTTATCTTACAATCATTCTTCATTGTTGGCTTTTTATATTACATTTACTATTCATTGTTGGCTTTTTATCTTACATTCACTCTTCATTGTTGGCTTTTTATCTTACATTCATTCTTCATTGTTGGCTTTTTATATTACATTCACTCTTCATTGTTGGCTTTTTATATTACATTTACTCTTCATTGTTGGCTTTTTATCTTACATTCACTCTTCATTGTTGGCTTTTTATATTATATTTTAGATTGAGATTATTAGCTAGTATGTAAAATTATTAACTCTGTTGAAATTTAATTTTGTATTTATATATAAATAAAATTAACTCTGTTGATTTTTTTGTATTTAATCGATAACAGCGAAGTTACGCATGTTAATGTTAGGGAAAAATATTTTGATGTTAAGCAAAACCTGCTCCATCTCGTTTTACATAAATGTTGAAAATTTGGTCGAAATTGATGCATTGTAACGAAAGTTTTTAGTGATGTCCTCTTATGAAATTTGCATTTTATTAATATAGATTCAATATTATAATAATTCAATTGCAATAGAGGCGATGTGAAATGTGATAAAACAGTCATTTGACCATTAAAATACTTTCTAGATAAAGGCTTGAAAACATTTTTTTTCAGAGCTCTAGAATTATTTTCACATAATGTATGAGATAATAAAAGTTTGCTACAGATATTCTATCTAAATATATTCGTTATAGCTATATATATATGATAGATTCATAATAAATATAATAATAAAATATATAATATTTCAACTTAGTGAATATTCAATTATGCCTTTAATTTGATGATCACTGATCCCTGCTATATATTGAATTGTTTTAAGGAATGTTATATACGTGCATTTGGCCGTATTGTAATTATGTGGGTTGTTTAATATTTTTCTTTAATGATTTATCATTAACCAACCATTTCTACTACTAATACAAATATATCATAAAATTGAAACGTTTAGATCCTTTTTGAAGTTATAGTTCCTTCTTTAACCATAACCTCTCACGATATTTTGTTGTGTGCGTGTGTGTGATTACCCAGTTCGCATGAATAAATCGTGATACTAAAATATTATATTAAAACTAGCGGACGTACCCGGCTTCGCCCGAGGTTTTACCCGAGTAGAGGTTTGTCTAACGAACATTTGCCCGTGTTTTACCCGAGTAAAGGTTTGTCTAACGAATCTCTCGATAAAGTGAACATTTTTTCCCGGTCCCTTGAAAAATACTCGATAAGTTGAATAAATTCAATATTAATCGGTACCCGAGTAAAGGTCTGTCTAACGGACATTTGTTAAAACAATTCTCTATAGACTTATAAAAAGAAATAGATATATTTGATAATTTGAAACTGATAAAGTGATCATTTTTTCCCGGTCCCTGTGTGCCGTGTCATTCTGAATTTTGTCTTTCCTAATTTTCTACATTACAAATCATCGTTTTATCTAGTGAACATTTTTTCCCGGTCCCTTGAAAAATACTCGATAAGGTTGAATAAATTCATGGTCGTTTATGGAAGATGGACGAAGTTCCCGGAGGTCATCTTGGGCAAGCTCCCGCGAGGCTTTTTTTCTTGTCTACTTGGCATAGCTGTGTCACCAACTCTGCCCTGATTGGTCGGTGGGTACTTTGACTGTAGGCCGGCGGTCGGGCGAATCCATTCTCGCACGGGGTCTGCCCCACTCCAAACTTTTGGCAAAGCACTTTCTAATATTAAAGATTATTGTCTTAAATAATCTTTAAGAACAAAAAGTATAATAATTGAACGATAGGAAATTATAGTAAATAATTATACTAAACTAAATGATGTAAAAATAATTATACATGAAATTTTAAATAAGTTTTAGAAAAGTTATCGTTAAGTCCACGGGAAAAGATGTAGCCAAAACAAATAGGTTTTTAACAGTGACACGTGAGCACCCGCTCGAGACGCGCTCCTCTCTCCTAACATTACTCCCCCTCTTGAAAAAGCCTATCTCCGTCTCAATGGTGGCGCTGCTTGCGAGTTAAAGCTACAAATCTGCAAATAACTCTAAGGATATTCAAGATATTAAAGAAATTATTTTTCGTAAACCTTTCCGGTGATATACCTAATAATATCCCAAAATTTCACGGCGATTGGATGTATGGTTTTTGAATCCATAGAGGACACACACACAGACATTCATTTTTATATATATATAGATATGAGCATAAAAGGAAAAAAAAAAGAGAATTTCCAGAGTTACATCTAATACCAGTTTCTCTTGAAGAATCTTTCTACACAAGCTACCTTTTATTTAATAGAAAAATATTGTTTTCAAAACCATGATCCTTACATAATAGTTACATGTTTTATATAAATACAAACCTAGACGATTTGAAAAATATTTTCTAGTGTAAACTATGTATTAATCATGTTGTATCGATAGAATACCTATCACTATTTGACTAAATCGATGAAGTACATGTATAGAAACGCAACTTTTGATTTATTCTAAATTTGAGTTATTCCCATTAAATTTGAAAATGCCTTGAGCAAATACAAAGTTTGAAGAGTGGTTGTCAACATTACATTTTTACATTTAATTCCATCGAGCCAAAGTTTGACGCAGGTTTCATTAATCAAACCCGTGCTATTGAGATATAATCAACTTTACCTATGTTTATAGACCTCAAATATCTTAGAATATTCGGTCCACCATTCATTGGTCTAACAAGGAAATGGGGATATGCTATTTGATGTTTTATATAGCTTGACTGATACGATTTCTCATATTTTGAATTTGTCTGTCATTATCATTTTCCTTTTTTTTTTTTGCTTCCTTCTGGTAGAATTATTTTTAGCTAATTTAAATAAAGTATATAGAGTTAGAGTTATTTAATTTTATAAGTATCTCTCCCCGATTTGTGTGAGTGTGATAAAACTAGCGTCTGCATAAAACAAGTCGAATTAGTTTCACAAAAGTTATGTTTGATCTTTTTAATGGCAGAATATCTTTAGAATTTCAAATTGTTCATTGAAGATATGATTTCCTATGCATATCGTGTCGAGTGTTGACATAGAATTTATTTTATGATATTTGTAATCAATCTTGATGTCAACATTGAATATGATGATATTCCCATTAGTTTTCATACCTACAATTATATAATAGTTAATAACGTTCTGATAAGAATGCTTGTTTATTTTATACAGGTTGATTTATTTAATAAAATATTATCATTAACTTAGTAAGAAATTCTAAGTAACTCTCTCTATAGCAAAAAATGAAAAATATCGACGCAATTAAGAAAAAGTTATAAGAATAAGATGAAATTCGGTAGATGTGATATACACACATGTGGGGTATAAAGGAAACTTAAATTCTCAGTGGAATCGCTTGTTTTACTCAGATGTTAGAAATAAATATAGTGAAACGTTCTATAGATATTGGCCTACCTGTAGACTTATGCAAGCTGTTATTCAGCTTGGCCCAGATTAAAAGAGTTAGCTAATGTCCACTTCTGGTTTAACTTGCTCAATTCTCCCCATTTGTCGAGTCAAATCGGGTAAATTTTGAGTGCTCAACTGAGGAGAGATCCGGCGACCTATCTTGTCAAGGTAGTGTTGAACAAGCACAACATCAAGCAGTAGAAACTATTACAGTGTGCGGTCGAGTATTAACCTCATGAAACATATGAGCTAATAAAAATCTATTAATTTGCTCGTTCAGGCGAAACATCGTTACATATTGAATTTTATCCAATTTTAAATCTTTACTTAAAAGTAGTACATTTTAAATATATATTTGTGAATATAGATAGTGAAAAAATTATAGTATTATAGAGTTATAGCGTGTTTTAAAATCCCTTTCAATGCGGTAATAATATGAGATATATTCATTCTCTTTGGCTCTGAACAAGAGATATAAGCTTTGTTTTCATCTTTTCTGTTAAAAATTGAATAATTTGCTAGGGAGAGAGAGAGAGAGAGAGAGAGAGAGAAGGTTTCTCTATATAAAACGAGAAATATATAATTCGATATAAACACAATATATTGTACGTATTATTTATATAGAATATTTCAACTCAGACAAACCATATTGACCTAATTAAAAAGAAACAAAAATTTAAATATTCAGAAATATTATAAAAGTTCAAGTAGCTATAAAAGTTTCAGGCTTTCAAAAAGGTACAAAATATTTTAAAACATTCACAAAATTGAATGCTGTTCAGGTTTTTTGCGGTTGAGTGACTTAAGGCAAAAGATGATACACCCAAAAATATATTGTTTAGTTATAACAAATCAGAGCTGTAATCATCAAAATATATAGGAATAACTATTGAGTTGTGAAGTAGAGAATTATCGTTAAGCGCAACAAACACCTTTAGTCAGCTTTAAAGGTATTTTATTATTCTTTGCTCCCGCGCGAAGATCCATTAATATCTTTGAATATATCTTCCCAGTAATGGCCTTTCTGTGTTCTAGTGTTCTAGATAATCAATCACGAGGATAACTCCTCTATCTCAGAGTATGATCCTCATAATATGGACAGTCGATGATTGCATATTGAATTTGTTGAATGTAGGGAAGCCATTATGCTTCCACTACATTTGGTTTCTGGATCCCAGTGTGAGAGATCCATGTCTCATCGAGCTTACAATTCTAGGAACAAATTCATCATGAGATTGGCACATTGACTCATTCGATATTATCTTCTGGAATTTAACACGTGCTTGCTTTCAAGCAGAGCTAAGAATTCTAGGGCTCGATATTACAGACATCTTCGACACTAAAAAATATCATAAAAATCTTTACGAACGGTTATTTCCTACTTACAAATAATTATTGTAGATAATTGTGCGACTTTAATTAGCCGATATTCTTCAATAAATTTTTAAAGGTTATATTTCTGCATATTTTGCTTCTCTATCGGTCTTACAAAATATAAGTCATATTGAATCGATTATAGACTGAATTTTAACTGTTCGGACAAATTTCTATTTAGAAATAAGTGTGACAAACTTCACCATATTTCCCAGTCATTTCATATGGTTTTGTTCGAGAACCTCATACCTTTCAAAAATAATTAATAACAGAATATATATTACAGCTTATAAGTTACATTTTAGGGGGCTCAACTCACTATATTTATATTTAATTCTTAATAAATTCCTAAAAGAGGACACTGCCAAATTAAAAAATGGGGTTAACCAAGTTTATATTTACATAAAGAACGACCGTTGTAGCGCTGTCTAGCAGAAGCTAGGTAACTTGGAGTGCCTCTCTCATATTGTGAATTCTTTGGATATTTTTATTGATATTTATTGATTATCTCTCTCTGTGATTTTTTCAATTCGTTGTATTATTATTCACATTGGTTCATTGCATTTTGAAATGGGAAAATGTTCTTTCGCTCACAACTATCTTATACTCCTTCAAATTGGCTTTTTCTCGATTTCTTGTATATAGGTTTATATATGTCTTGCGCTTTCTTTTTTCTTTCCCTTTAATTGATATATTATAAATAACATTGTTAATTATTGTTACCATTACTTTTATTTCTGTATATACCATCTTCTGCTCGGAGAATCTGTATAAGTCCAAAAGGTCTTGATAAAGCTTTTAGTTGTAATTCAAATTGATTCAAGATATAGACTCAACCTTCGGAAAAGTTTATTATCCAACGTTTGGGAGAATGAATCTAAATTTTGAATGAATCCAACCTAGAATATTCTCCAAATTCACAATGTATTCTGGTCTAATATACCGGCCTACTACTTCACCACCTGAATCCCCTCTTTGGTTGGTTCGGTCTATTTTAAAACTTCCCCCGTTGGACGTCCGAAACCTCTTTACCGAAGACGGCTTGAGTCTGAAACCTCCTAAAACATGTAGACTTTGCAACCGTTGCTGTTAAATTTGGTTGATCCTGAATTATACGATTCTAACCTAGGATATCGTGAAAATACACTGTTCTGATGTACTTAATGAACAAAAGAGGTTCCATATTATTGAATTTTCATTTACTTTATAAACGTCTCTTGTTTTTTAACATATAGTAGATTTTTTTAAAAAACAGTTATAATGTTAAAGATATATAAATGATTATATATTTTTAAAATGTTCACAATTATTTGTAAGTTTGGAAAAGAGTTACAAATTGAGCTTGTGATTAAGGGGATACATTTTATTCACCTGAGAAAAATAACAGAGAAAGTTGAAGACCTGTCTCCCGAAATTTGGTTTATGTGAATGAAAACTGTATTAATATGAAAACTAAGGAAATTTGTTGATAAATATATGGTGAAAACAGCAGTAATTGAATGATTACTAAATTACTAGATGATTATTAAAATCTCCGACCCGTGGACAGTTCTATGTGTTTACTGAATAGTGCTTAGATGATAAACTTACATCCATGTAGATGCCAAGCAGCTCGAACTTGATCTGAGGTGGCTTGCTGATGGGTAGGTAGCGGTAGAACTCGACGTTGTTCTTATACCACTTGACAGAGTAGAGGTCGTCGCCCTCCAAGTCGAAGGCGCAGGTCAGCCAGGCCGAGTGGCCGGCCGAGACGGCTCCGGGCACCGTGAGCCGCAGAAACCGCAAGCCCGTGGCCCCTGTGACCAACACCTCCAGGTTACCACACCGTTATGGAACTGGCAGTTTCAAACGTTGATGTAGGGGTCTTTGCCCTTCAAAGTATTAGAGGAGCATTTAAAATGTCTCCATATAAAGACCATCTCTTAGAAAAGGAAATCTCAACCTGACCGGCCTCTTCTTGTCGCAAAATGGAAAATCCTTAGAGCGACTAAGCCAGGGGAGGGGGGTGGGGCTCTATAAAAGAGACTAGTCTCCAACTCCATCCAAATATGGAGAATAACACTCACTTTCTCTTGAAGTCAGAAACGGATTCTAATGCGGATGAAACTATAACTAAGTCAACGGCATATGGATGCGGAAGGCAAGGGATTTAGAAAGAAATTATTATTTCAAAAAATGTTCTCCATATATGTACATAGGCAACGTCTTACCATGGCTATAGACAGATCGCTTTGAGGAACCTGATAAGGAAGCTCACCATTCAAAGGGCTGATTACCCTGGAATTTATAATAAGGTAATATTGTATTTATTAATGCAAATATAAACACTTTAAGATGTTTTATCGTTGTTGTCGTGTCCAATGAAGAGCCACAGAAGTCTCATATATCTCTATCACAGCAGTATCGCAATTTCCTTTACCTTGGGTGTTTAGTTGCACGATCGTGAGATGCCGCCTTCTTAATTAATTTATCCACCTAATTCCAGTACAATTTTACTTTTGTGCATTTTCACAAATAAGTTTACAAGTTATTATAACTAATTAAACAGCTCTGACTCCTAGAGTTTGATAATTCAAACTGAGGTTCATCTGTGTTGAAATACGGTAGATAAAATATTCAATGGAAAGATAGAGTAGAGCTTAGAAATCCTTTTATTTGTGTTTAGTTATATTGGTGACTCTATTTTAAGCTTTGAATACACTGCTATCTACTGTCTAAATTGGAAAACGTTAACAAGACATCGAGTTTGGAAGACTTTATAAAAGAGGTAGTTGATTTTCATAGCAAAAAGATAGCTGAAAATATTTACAATATGAACTTATTTCAAATATTCTGACCACTAAGATTCTAGTGTGGTAATTCCTTCTGTAGTTTTGTTATAATTATAAATATTTTATATAGATAGATATCTATTCATATATAAAAATTATATATTAGTGAGATATAGGATGAGGTAAATATATCAGAATTTTCGGATTAAAATTGCAATCTAAAATATATTATTTTTATTTTATACTCAATATAAATCGACATTCAATAGTAAAACAATTTTAATGACGCAAAAAATGCAATTTACGTGTTTATAAATTTTATATTAGTTAAGAGAACTGTGTCTCCAATATTGATATAAACCTATAAAATTTAAATTGGTATATCTCCATACACAAACAGGACTTCAGAAAGTCTAGAAACAATGAGATACGCCGGGGATATTCAAAACAAAGTCCGTGTATATTAACATTTGTGAGGACTGAAATAATGAAATAACTTAGTGTCAAGGATATATTAAAGCTATGAAAATCTATGTAAAGCTAAAAATGAAATTTCTCGATTATCAGAACAGAGATAAGGCTATGTTATTCTGCATGAAAACTACGAACCAGAGATATCCTGGTGTCCAGAGTCCAGCCGAAGCTTTTTAAGAAAAATAAAACATAGTTAGAATATAAATAATATAATACCTTTTTATGTTCTGAAGACAAAGCTTAAAATATATAAATCTGTTGGAAAACTATAAAAAATCAGATACACTGATGTCAAGGCCAGATATGTAAACATTTTGAAGACTGTAAAAATGTATAATATTTTATTCCGTGTGGAGCAACAGCTATGGCCGAGTAGACTATATAAAATCAGATAACCTGGTGTCCATGGGGAGACGAAGTTATGTAGGCCTATGGGGAGGCTATAAAAAATCAGATAACCTGGTCTTCATGTGGAGACGAATCTATGTAAACCTGGGAGGAGGGGGGATATAAACAAACAGATAAATTGGTGTCCTTGGGGAAAAATAGGTATGTGAACCTAGGCGAAGATCATAAACAATCAGCGTTCAGTGTGGACCTATGTAAGCCTTCTGGAAGACTATATACAATCAGTGTGGAGCTATGTAAATCTGCGGGAAGACTATATACAATCAGTGTGGAGCTATGTAAACCTGCGGGAAGACTATATACAATCAGTGTGGAGCTATGTAAACCTGCGGGAAGACTATATACAATCAGTGTGGAGCTATGTAAATCTGCGGGAAGACTATATACAATCAGTGTGGAGCTATGTAAGCCTGCTGGAAGACTATATACAATCAGTGTGGAGCTATGTAAACCTGCGGGAAGACTATATACAATCAGTGTGGAGCTATGTAAACCTGCGGGAAGAGTATAAACAATCAGTGTGGATCTATTTAAACCTTCTGGAAGACTATAAGCAATCAGTGTCCAGTGTGAAGCTATATGAACCTTCTTGAAGGCTATAAACAATGAGTGTGGAGCTATATAAACTTGCTGTAGAACTATACACAATCAGTGTGGAGCTATTTAAACCTGTTGGAAGATTATACACAATCAGTGTGGAGCTATGTAAGCTACTGGAAAACTATAAACAATCAGTGTGGAGCTATGTAAGCTACTGGAAGACTATAAACAATCAGTGTCGAGCTATGTAAGCTACTGGAAAACTATAAACAATCAGTGTCGAGCTATGTAAGCTACTGGAAAACTATAAACAATCAGTGTGGAGCTATGTAAGCTACTGGAAAACTATAAACAATCAGTGTGGAGCTATGTAAGCTACTGGAAAACTATAAACAATCAGTGTCGAGCTATGTAAGCTACTGGAAAACTATAAACAATCAGTGTCGAGCTATGTAAGCTACTGGAAGACTATAAACAATCAGTGTCGAGCTATGTAAGCTACTGGAAAACTATAAACAATCAGTGTCGAGCTATGTAAGCTACTGGAAAACTATAAACAATCAGTGTGGAGCTATGTAAGATACTGGAAGACTATAAACAATCAGTGTGGAGCTATGTAAGATACTGGAAGACTATATACGATCATTGTGGAGATATGTAAACCTGCTGGAAGACTATAAACAATCAGCGTGGAGCTATGTAAACCTGAGGTTCCGAAGATAAATCCCGGAGTGCGGCGGATCGATGAGTGTCGTAATTGTCGCCCAGTGATGGATCCGACTCGGCTTTCAGGAGCCGTGAGCGATGGCCCTCAGCGGCGTCCTTTATTATATCTTCTTCACGTCCTACTACGAAGACAGCGTCTTGACATCGCCGCACTTCTTTATTATCGAAAATGAACACTGCTGTTTGAAAAAATAATTTCTATATAGATTTTTATATATAAGCGATATTAATAAGTATAAACAAAAACATATACCCTACATCTATGTTACTATAACAATTTTTTTTTTTGCTTATCCCTAGTACACTTGGTACAGGCCATGATGATCATGGTGGGTAGTTAGCGACTGCTTTTACTGTAAGCGCACCACATGTCTACACATGTGAAAAGCAGTTCGACTTTGCGCTTACAAATGCCAGAGCCCCGTTTGGTTACTTGCACTCGCTGGTGGGGTTGGACTTTTGCAAGAATCGGGGGCCATTGGAGCATTTTTTTTTTTAAACAGAAAAAAGTGTCCAATGCGGGAATCGAACCCGGGTCCTAGTGGTCGAAAACCAAACGGTTTAACCAGCCTTCCACCGACCCCCCATACAAAAAATTGAATTATATTATAAATTATTTCCACCACGGAATATGTCACTATAGAAAATTCTGATTACTCTGCACGAATGTAACACCAGGGATGTATAGTGGAGATCTGCAAGCCAATCAGTGCTGTTTTATTCCATGCTGATTAAAGTTATATTTCTTCTACCATTTATTTGAAAATGTAAAAATAAGAGGTTGTCCTGGATCGCCAGTGATATAATTCCACAATCTTTGAAAAATATTCGATAACAATATCCCAAATATTCACTACCTAAAAAGAATATTTGATTGAAAGAAGAACAACTTGCAGACGCTATAAGCGCAGAATAACAATACAATAGTTTGATAGTTGCTTTTTAACCTGAAAGAATAGTTTTCAATCTTTTTTTTTTGTTAAAATAAAGGTTTGTTTTGAACATTTTCATAAATATAAGCAAACGTTGTAGCGGCCTGATACATTGAACTGGTTAAACCGTTGGGGAATATACAATTGAAGTTTCGAGGCTTCCCGATTTTAACTTTTTTTTTTTCATAAAGTGAGATATCAAAATGAAACTGCTTCACTTTTCATGAAGAATGACGGTAATATTTAACTAGAAAAATCCATATAGTTTCTATCTAGTTTTATACTGATGTCTAATGCGGTTCTTCGAGTCTGGAACATTGAGGAATCTGAAGAGCGACTTCAGCAGGTTGGAGCAATGGTTGAAGAACGGAGCCTCATTAGGTCGTCACGCCAACATCTACAAACCTAATTAATTCTCCTCATTCCCTGCGAGATCTCCACTTGTCCATAATTACATCGACTTCCCTCGTCTCAGTCCATAGCACGGCCGTTGGGTACTATGCTGCGTGGTTATTGCCGGCGGATCGGTGAAGATGGGATAGTTAACTGACACCTTAGTAATCTAGAACAATATCTGAATTTTTAAAATATATTTAATGACATTATATCTTATATATATATAAAGTTTTTTTTTACACAGGAATTTTATTATTTTTATAATATTTTTTTTCATTATACACACACGGGGGAGGGGTACAAAGACTGCGTTTGTGTGTGATTTATATTTAAAGGATTGTAATTCTAAAAGAGCAATCGAGACAAAGTGGTTTCTATCCAAAGAACTGCCACAGTATTTAAAATGACATGTTATGTCTCGGGTCGTATAAATCGTTCACTTTCAATAAACTATAATGAAAGCCTTCATACGTAAGTATGTATCCTAGCCATGAAAAATCGTGGGTTTTTTTTTGTGATCAGTATACTATTGTTCTATATAATTTTCTGTATTTTGGCCTTCTGATGTCTATTGAATTGTTTTAAGTTTTTTTTTAATCTTAATATGATAGTATAATTAATATTCGAATTTTCTTTAGTTTTGTACCTCCTATTGTATTTTATGTAACGTTAATATATATACGTATATATTTATGTAATAATTTGGATATAGCAATATGTAACCCCACCACAATCTATGCAATGTATCGTCCAAAGATTTAATAAAAGTTAGGCTTCGCGAAAAGGGAATAACAATTAACAGGATTGCATCATCCAGGAAGTAAAGGTCAATGCCCAGGACCCATAAAACTGAAGTTCAAAGACCTTCTTCTTCCTGGAAGATTGCAATCATGGCGACATGGAGGTACTAAGCCAATCACAGTTAAGCATGACAAATCAACAACCAATCACCTTTAAGCATGACCAACTAATAGCGAATCAGAAGAAAACACGTGGAATGATCTCCACCAATGAGAAGCCGAGAAAGCTAATGACGATGATCTCGGACAAGAAGTTAGGAGAAGGTAAGTAACCGTGCTAGAAGCAAGGTGTGCTCAACCAAGGTGGTGTAGGCTCCAACCAAGGTAGTGTCCGCTCCATCATGTGAAAGGCAAAGTATCTCCTCCAGTCTCATCACTCTCTCCCTTTCGCAAAGTCTATTTTCTATCCCATCCATGTGTGCTCGTATTTCCCCTGTGAAAAACCGCCATTCGACCAAGACTGCGCCACCAATCACCAATTCAACATAATCCGACATAGGATTCAACAATTCACCACAATTCACCAATCTTACATTTATTTACTTATTTAACAGAATTTTGTTCGATTTTATTATTTACATGTCTTAGGCCTCTATTTACATGGTATACAACCCATTGCCAAATACACGGGAGTCTATGCCTTCTAAGTCTTTTCTTTAATATAAATAAAGGCAATATATAAATAAAAAATGTTTGTTAAAAAAACTGTTAATAATCCAAATTGACGCTTTAATTGGAAATGCATCTAAAAAAGATTCGTATATACGAGGGTGAATCAATAGGTTATAGGAAAATATCTATATCAAAAGAAATTGAATATTCCTTATATCTGAAATACAGATTTACTTGAATAAAATCCTAAGTCGTTAGTCTTCCTTTATTTATTTTTTTTCATTACATTTTTTGTTAAAGATAATAAATCTAATGATTAAAGACTGAAATTCTTTTGAACCAAATGGAAACCCGACTGAAAGACATCCTTTCAAAATGGCATTAGAAGTTCTTTGGTCATTTCATAGATATTTATTCATAAAAGTCAAGAAATATATAAATGTTTTTTTTTTTGCCAAATACTATTAGCTGTATAAATATGTTCGTGCGGTTTTTTTCGAAACTTGGAGCCATATTGTAAAAAATTGGTTAGTCCTTCAATGTTCAAAGTATTGTCCGTCGCTAGCCACCACTTTTTCCTATCTTTCTGGCAATTGACGGATCCCATCGCGGAAAATGCTGGCTTTTTGGTCGCTATCCATTCATCGATCCATTTTTTTTTACTTCGTCGTATTTGGAGAAGTACTGGTCAGCCAGGACATGTTGCATTGATCGGAAGAGATACTAATCGGAAGGAGCGATGTCTGGGCTATACGGCGGGTGGGGTAAGACTTCTCATTTGAGAGTTTCTAAGTACGTTTCAACGGGTGCTGCAGCTAGTGGCCCTAGCATTATCATGTTGCAGAATAACTTGGTCGTGTCTATTGGTGAATTACAGCCGTTTTTGTCGCAATGCTCGGCAAAAATGCATCAATTCTCTTCATTTGACCTTCCCTGTGATACTTTTGTTCGGTTGTAGCAGCTCATAATATACCACTCCTAGCTGGTCCCACCAAATACACAGGGTAATCTTCTCGCCATGAATATTCGGCTTGGCCATCGACGATGCCATGATGAGGCACGGCCAGGGTTATCCATACGTGGCCCGACGTTTTGGATAATCGTAATGGACCCACTTCTCATCTCCAGTTACAATTTGATGCAAAAAACCCTTTATCTTTTGACGTTGGAGCCGTAGTTCACACGTGAAAAAAACGGCGTTCGACGTCTCTTGGCTTCAGTTCATTAGGCACCTAATTTCCGACCTTTCGGATCATTCCAATTTATTTTAAGCAATGAAAAAGCTGGTTTAGTGACTCCAAGTATTTCTGCGAGTTCCTTTTGCGTTTGTGTTTGATTTTCATCGAGCCTTGCCTCTAATTATTCACCCTCAAACTTTAGTGGCGCTCTGGGTCTTTCTTCGTCTTCATATTCAAAATTGCCACTTTCAAACCGTGCAAACCACTTCTAGCACGTTCAATCAGCTAGAGCATGGTCATCTTGAACTACGATGACTCCCAGCAGCTTTTTTCTACATATTGAAGTAATGAAATAAAACTACTACAAAAAAACATTATTTGGTACAAAAGTTGACATTTTAGGAGCAAGCAGAAACTAGGTTGTTTACACTTCAGAGAAATGACGGTTATTGGAAAAGGAAGCCTTATGATGACGCTTCAAAATAATGGTGTTGCTAGATGAAACAGTGGAATAATAAACTAGTAGCCCTATCTTTATTAAAACCGCACGAATAATTAAATAATTGCACGTCGTACAGGCCATGCTAATCACAGTGGGTGGTAGTTAAATACTGCCTTTACTGCAAAGGCGCTACACATGTAGAAGCAGTTCGACTTTTGCACTCTTTAAGTCATAATAGTATTAATAGACAAATAGACATCCCTGATATATACAAAGCAATATTGCCATAGTGTACCTTAGGTGACCATTGCCAGTACGTTTTATTTTGGATTGTTTTACTCATGCTGCCTTAAATTGAATTGTATCTTAAACGTGAAGCTTCTTTTGATTTCCCACTTGGCATGCTCGGGGCACGCGGATATTTCTTACTGTTACTTTTCTCACTAATTTGCTAATACGTTTGTTTTTCTTGTATATATGCTAATTTTTCTCAAATGGATATATATATAAGATGCAAGTTTATTTAAATATGATGTCCTGTAGAAGGGTTATTGACCCGAAAGCTCGCCTTTATTAAAACTTATAAGAAACGCATCCTCGTACGCTTTAAATCTATTACTTAGAAGTGTACTAACAGAGCCCCGTTTGGTTAGTTACATTCTTTGGTGGGTTGGACTTTTGCGAGAAGTGGAGGCCATTTGAATAATTATTTTTTCCAGTAAACAAATTGTGATTTAAGGGATACGATCCCAGCTCGAGGCTGTCTAAAATTGGCAGTTTATTCTACTCGTTAACCAACTCTCTATAGCAGGGGTCGGCACACTTTTGAGTTGGAAGAGTCAAAAATAACAATTTACAAAATTTTTAAGATTTTAAGAGCCGCAAAATATTTACTGGCCAACAATAAATAGTATTCGCATAAATAATATTTTATATTATAATATAAAGCGACATGTGATTGTAAAAAACGAAATTTGAAAATTATATCGCAAGTGTTTCTTTTCAACGAAATTTTCAAAATTTATTTTTATTTTTTAAGGAGAAATAACGATTATTTCTAACACCTTAGGAATGAGGTATGAAAGGATGAATTGTGAAGAGTAATGATAAACGGAAAAATAAAAGTGTCCAGGGATGGGAATCGAACCCAACAGTGTTCCGCTTACCGGGCAGATGCCATGTCCACTAGGCTACCCTGGACATATATTTTATTTCATACGTTATTTCTCCTTAAAAAAATTTAAAAAAATGATTTTTCGTTGTAAAGAAATAATATTTGTTTATGAAACTATATAAACAACTTCACATTCAAAGAGTAGCTCGCGAGCCGCGAACCCCGGCTCTATAGTAATATTTGAATTAATTATAAATTTCTCTCTTATTTTATATAGCTTTGAAATTACATTCAAATATATAAAGCAATAATATATTGA
>CP092877.1:18900443-19093779 GCA_030710605.1 Cordylochernes scorpioides | reverse complement strand
GAATGATTTACTCTATATGTACTTCTTTGTCTAAGATTCCATAATAATAATGCATTTAGATTTTACCATGAATATTGTTAAATATAATGATTGCGAGAAACAGCGGTATAATATCCTAACGAAAGTAGGGTTTAGGGAGTGCCAATTAAACTCTCCAGTCCACGCCCCTGTGACGTTAATATTTCACCAGCACAGGAATTGTGCCTGAAATTGCTATCTTCCCTGGGTGACGGATTGTGGACCCCGTAACCTCGCCGCACCTGCATTTTTAATGGCATGAACCTTTAATGACAAGGCCCTTTTTTACTGCCGCCGGGGTAAATAGCGGTCATGCACTATCTTTGGTGGGGACATTGTGGTGTGTTAGTATAGATTTATAATTATATTAACATTTACAGATGAACAAATTTTATAGAGGGATCAGATTATTTGATTTAGATTGAACAGAAAATATCTTAGCAAACGTTGGTCAAATTTTTTTGTCTGTATGCTGCATAATAAACTTTGTTGTTTTTTTCTTTTATCCCTAGTACACTTGATGTAGACGTTGATAAGTACACAAATTTAGAATTAGTTTGAAAACTGTACATTTGGATCTGAGGCCACAATATATTTTCAACGAAGTAATGCCCTAATTTAGCCAATTACATGCAAATATTTATATACCGTTTATGTTTCTACAATAGTTGGCCTTTTCTAGAGAAAACTCTGATGCGCACTCTAGAGTTTATCGAATTATCAATAAATAATGTGGGAGGCATTACTAACTACAGATAATCAACAGGGTAGCCTAGTGGACATGGCATCTGCCCGGTACAGACAATCAAAAGATATTCTCTTTAAAATTCCCTGTGATATAGAGTTAAGTTTGAAAAGTAGTCATTTTCATAGTTTTGATGTATTATGTACATATTAGACCAATAACAGTCTAATAGCTCATTCTGGGTTTTAAAATAATTATGTAAAAAGTGTATTAATTAGTTTTCTCTGCTATATATATATATATATATATATACGCTTCTACTAGTTTTATTTCCATCAAATATAGTGACCATAAGGTAATTATGGCTGGATGATCATCCACTTGGGTGGAATATGGACGAAGCTGAGTCATTAGTATCGTTATGAAGTATTGAGCATAAAATGAATAAAACGAACGTATTTTGAAATATATACACCTATATATCCTTGTAATAAAGCTGTTATTTCTGTGAAATCAAACTCATAAAGTGTTAAATGATTAAATATTGGGATATTGACCATATAAATATAATATGAGGAATCCACGACCGATATCATTTATAAGAAGAAAGAAAAGATAGGTGTCGTTGGCTTTCAACTCTTCTTTAAAAATATAAATATATATATATATATTTTAAAATATATATATTTTTGTATTTTTACTCTCAATTAAGAAAAAAATAATTTTCAAAATGTATGTGTTAAAATTAATCTTACTAATTATATATATATTATGTATATAGTAATAAAAATAAACATCTTTTTATATAGATTAAATATATTTTATAAAAGAAATATATTAATGTTGAGAAACATTTTATAATATTTAGGCCAACGAGCACAAAATAAAATAAAGCAACAACAGTTTTAGATAAAAAAAAGGAGGGAGTAACAACATAATAGTAGGGAGCTGTTTAACGCTAAATGTGTGCATTAAAACGAAGCGAGCAATGAGGGTAAGAGCTCTATTATTCCAGGGAAATGCATAGTGTCAAAAATCTAAAATTTAAAGTTCCGTCGCCCAGGTGTAAATGGAAAAAACGTGTCTCCTCTCTCCAAAGTGAAGGGATGGAGAGTGCATTATTCGGCCAACAAAACGCTCCCATGAAGATAGATTATTGAACTTTTATCTTTTCTCGGGGTAGCTGCTGCTTTTTTATTTTGTTGTTTTCTTTTTTCAAAACTCGCCAGTAAACTTCGGGGAGTTTTATTTGGATAGAAATCACTTTTAAACTTTAGGCTGCAAGACTTTGAATCCAAATTATAAAGTCATCTATGTTTTTATATTAAAATATTTTACCATTAGAATATTACTTGCGTATTTTTCTCTATAAGTATGGGATTCTTCTTTTAGAAATGCATTTAAAAAATGCATTTTTTGTTACCAAGTACATAACGTACTGTTGGTGATAAAAATATAACACAATACCAGCTTAGGAAAATTCAGACCAAAGCCAATCCTTATATCTGATGTTGTGGCGCATACCTTATCACTAACAGTATGTTATGTACTGTAGGGTAAACCAAATTGATTTTTGAAATGCATTTTTTAAAAGAGTGGCTCCTCTATTGGAATATGAAAAATACCATGATCACGCAACTTTATGTATTTCATTTATATATATAAAATACTCTAGTGAACGGTCAGGAAATTCCAATTTTGTTTTATAAACACTCATGGACAAAATTTAAGGAAGTTTTATATTTTAGCGTGTATATCGGGATTCAGACAATAACACGGAAATATATTTGATATATACAGTGACCTTTATTAAACATACACGAGATACCCAAGTGTGAACAAATTTGACTCTGTCTCCTTCAAAAGAACAGATGACCGGCGACATCAAAATAGGAAACACCTTATGTTTTAAAGAAAAGGCATCTCCTTATCGTGCAACTGAAAGTTGCTGATGGCTTGCGCCATCTATCGGAATAAATATCAACTCTTCTCGTTGATTTTTTTATTATTCCAGAATTGGCCAAATAACCATTCGTGATTAATCAAGAAAAGCTAACCACGGACGCGTTTCGGGCTGTTGGTCCTCATCAGGTCGTGCAACTGCACGATAAGGAGATGCCTTTTTCTTAATTTATGCACCTTTTCCCAGTACAATATTACATTTGTACTATTTTTTCACATCCTTATGTTTTGTTCATGTATATATATATATAAACTTATTTAAACATGGAAACTTTCTCCTTGGATTATAAATACTATAGAATAAAGCGTTAGGAGAAAATAATTTTTAATCTATTTAAAAATTATTTTCTCCTAACGCTTTATTCTATAGTATATATATATAAACGTAACTGAAAATCAAGCCATCCAGGGATAAGCCTATTTTGAGATTTTATTCGCTAACTCTAGCTTCCGGGTTTAAAGACCCTTTTCTACAGAAGAATTATATTGACATAAAATTATATATAAGTATAATAACGACATATCTTGCGAGAGGGCCTGTTAACATTCTGATCTAGAGTCTTCTGCCTTTGTAGCCTATTTCTGTAAACTGTAGTTTTAAAAAAATACAAAAGATTAATGTATTTTTAAATATATAGTTGTAAGGTTATATTTATAAATAATTATATAGCAATGGTAATGTCACGGTGTATTTATAAATCTAATTTACACACACACAAGTAAATGAAATATTTGAAAAGTTTATAAATTATAATAAATGAATAAAACAAAGCTTCGAGGGCTGCGTATCTTTTATTAGAACGAATATAATACTAGCTTTCGGGCACATACGCCCTTCTACAGGAATTCCTGTAGAAGGGCGTATGTGCCCGAAAGCTAGTATTATATTCGTTCCAATAAAAGATACGCAGCCCTCGAAGCTTTGTTTTATTCATTTATAAATCGTACAGGGTTTATCAATTGATAAATTATTATGTTCACTTATACACCTATCCCCCGATTTACACGGTACTTGTTTTACACGTTTTCGCTTTTACACGGTTTTCCAAATAAGTTTTTTTTATCGCACTATACTAAAATGCGATATTCTACTCTATACTACCTATGTTGAAAATAATATTGGGAGGCTCTGATTCGTGAGGGGGCGAACACCTATTCAGATGTGACAGTTTAATATACACCTATCCCTCGGTTTACACGTTTTTCTCAGGAACGTTTCTACCGTGTAAATCGGGGGATAGGTGTATATCCAATTTTACCCGCTGAGATTCTGAATATTATGACAAACTGAAGTCAGTTCTATTAATTTATAAATATGAATAGCCTTATTTTTTTAGTGAATACAGTCACTCGTTATATATTTAGGCAGCTCAGAAATTGATACCATGTTGAACAAACTTTGATGACAATTTTAAAATTTAAAAGCTGCTTAAAGTTTATAGTAAAAAGATAAATTATTTATTATTAATATATATTCTATATATTCTATCGGATGTACCCGGCTTCGCCCGGGTTTTACCCGAGTAAAGGTTTGTCTAACGAACATTTGTTAAAACAATTCTCTATAAACTTATTAAAAAATAATAGATATATTTTGATAATTTGAAACTCGTAAATTTGAATCTCTCGATAAAGTGAAAATTTTTTCCCGGTCTCTGTGTGCCGTGTCATCCTGAATTTTGTCTCTCCTAATTTTATACATTACAAAATCATCGTTTTATCTAGTGAACATTTTTTCCCGGTCCCTTGAAAAATACTCGATAAGTGAATAAAATCAATATTAATTGGTTCCCTCGTTAATTGGAAGTTAAAGGAATAGTATCTTTGCCTTGGAATTGTATCATTATTCTTGTCTCAAATAAATTGCCGTGTCATCCTGATTTTTGTCTTTCCTAATTTTCTACATTAGAAAATCATCGTTTTATCTAGTGAACATTTTTTCCCGGTCCCTTGAAAAATAATCGATAAGTTGAATAAAATCAATATTAATTGGTTCCCTCGGTAATTGGAAGTTAAAGGAATAGTATCTTTGCCTTGGAATTGTATCATTATTCTCGTCTCAAATAAATTGCCGTGTCATCCTGAGATAATCTTACTTCTGATAAATAATCTTTAAGATAATAAACTTAGTGATAATAAAAACTTGTTATCATCGTCGCAATGGTGGCGCTGCTTGCGAGTTAAATATACAAATCTGCAAATAACTCTAAGGATATTCAAGATATTCAAGAAATTATTTTTCAGAAACCTTCCCAGTACTATACTAAATAACTTCCCAAAGTTTCATGGCGTTCCAATGAGTGGTTTGGTCAGGCATAAAGGACACACACACATACATTCATTTTTATATATATAGATAACAAAAATATCGACGCACCAAGAAGCAGTTGTCCGATTTATATGAAAATACGTATACAAAGAGGTTTCGAGCAAATATGCAAATTATTGAAATTTGGTTGCCGATTTATGTAAAGCAAGAGCTCCAGCGCATCTGAACTGCGCATCCAGCACGAGCATATTTGACTCAATATTCGGCGCGGCAAGATCTGATTTTCAGAATTTCCGTTTAATATTTTAGCAGTACGCCTATTTCTACTGTATCAATGCCTCGCGACATCTGTGTCGAAGTGATGCGGATATTAGGCGATGTTGGAAAGAGTGGGTCAACAACGGAAGTATGCAACGTCAGGACGGCAGCGGTCGACCAAGGGCAACAACAGAACGGGAGGACAGAACAATTGTCAGAATGGCTGTCGCAGCACCGGAATCCACGTTATCTACCATCCAACGTGTGACCGGCACACAAGTGTCCAAAGTGATCATCAACAGGCGACTGAGAGAGCGGAATCTAAGAGCTCGCCGACCGTTACGATGCCTACCCCTCACACCCGTGCACCGACAAGTCCGACTACAGTGGTGTCGGGAGCGATCAACTTGGAACTGCACTGACTGGGGACGTATAGTCTTTAGTGACGAGTCCCGTTTCTAACTGTGTCTTGACGACCGTCTCAAACGTGTCTGGAGACGTCCTGGGCAGCGTGTGGATCCTGGCCTCACTGTCGAACACCACTCAGGTCCACAACAGGGCGTTATGGTCTGGGGTGCCATTTCATTTGATAACAGGACCCCATTGGTAGTCATTCCTGGCACCCTGACAGCACAACGGTACGTAGATGACCTTCTACGGCCTGTTTTGTTGCCGTTCATTTCACATCACCCCGGGGTTACTTTTCAACAAGATAATGCCCGGCCACACACGGCACGTGTTACTATGGATTGTCTTCAATCTTGCCGAACTCTTCCGTGGGCAGCAAGGTCGCCTGATCTCGCGTCCATAGAACACATCTGGGACGTGATGGGAAGGCGATTGCGACCATCCCGGAATGTTGACTATTTAATCCGACAGTTTGAGACAATTTGGCAAGAAATCCCGCAGCACACCATCCGGAATCTTTATCAGTCCATGACACGCCGGCTGGCAGCCTGCATCCAGGCCAGTGGGGGTCCAACGACATATTGACATTCTCAATTTGTGACGATCAAACTCTGAAATAAAACAATTAATTGTTCTGGAATTTTAATCGTTTTTCCCCTATACATGCTCTTTACATACACCAATTCTTTTCCTAATCTGACAACTTCTTCTTGGTGCGTCGATTCTTTTGTTATACAGTATATTCACACACACACTCTCTCTCGTTGTTTTCTATATAAAAAAACTAGACATACTTTTATAACATTATTTGTAGGCAAGTAATAATGTTTACCTTCCCAACGTAACATCAATCGGTAGGTCGCTGATGGTCAGTGAATAAAGTAATACATGTGAACATAAGAGACCAATTTTACATGCCGAGGCGAGCAATTTTCAGTCATAGCTTAACATACCAAACTAACACGCTTGTATTCATCCAAGACAAAACACACAATTTGTGACATGACCTCTAAAATTATAAAAGGCTCTCATCATACAATAAAGTTGAGAAATGGTCGAAACCAATATAAATAAAGCACAAAAGAGCTATTCCAGAAAGTTCTTGTATTAACACTTCCTAATTTATATCAGAAATCTGCTTTAGACATTTATCTTGGTATTTGGCTACAAATTATTTAAGAGACTGCCATTTTTATGTCCGAGTGAAGAATTTATTTGTGAATTGTGTGGGTTACCATATATTTCGAAACACGTCCTTTCCTCTCGGGGCGAAACCGCTAGGAGAGTTGACCAGTGATGGATCAGGCCCTCCCATCAATTCATCATTGCAGAGTAAGGGAAATATTAAATTTCTATATATCAAAAACAATCATATGCGTCAAAAATAGTTCAAATATCAAATTGAAAGATGTGTTTGATGAATTAGGTTTTAGTTGTTGTCCTTGTGATGGATGTAGCGAAAAGGAAGTATAAATATAATAAATAATTGGTATCTAGGGAAGTGTTTGCAGTAGCCCTGGAAGAAACAAAGCCTGCCGACAAGAGCCAACGCCCAACTGATTAATGGGCTCCCAGAGAACTTGATTAAACTCTCCCCCACGACGGCCAAATAATGAAAAGCTATAATTAATTAATACAATTGCCTCCTGGTCTAATTATGCATACATTATATCACAATTAGGAGATATCATCGCACACCCCGATACTGTCTCCTACCAGGGAAATATTTTAATTGATATACCTTATACTATGCGGTGTGTCAATAAGTAGTGTATTGACACATAGAGTCTTTTTTAATTTTCAATTTACAACATTCATTGAGGAGTTGTATAATCTACAAAGAAACATTAAAAAAACAAAGTTTTTTACAATCCTTTGCAAGATCATCAGTCCGTCGAATATGTAAATCGAAATGAAAATAAAAAACAAAATATTTTCTGATCTAATAACACTTCAAAATATTAAACGCCCATATTTATTAGCCTTGAACGTGGACATTGTTCCGTATTGGTTTGCCCTTTTTCAATGAATTTGAATAAATAAACATAAATTCAACCTTGATTCTCTCCTGTGCCGGGTCTTGTATCTTACCAGAGCGTGTTTCAACCATCCACTAATGCATATAAGGGTATAATGATATAACTCTACTTTAAGTAGCCTCCAGAATAATATATTTATTTCTCACATCAAAGAGAGCAGTGAAGTCACACGTGTACCTAAATACAAATGATGATTCTATAATACATATATTCTGTTTAATAAAATAAATAAATATAAAATATAGATTTGAATTTAAAATATATGAAAAATAATATTACAAATTAAAATAAAATAGGTTCATTAGCCATGATGCAACAATGTATATATTATTATTATTATTATTGAAGCTCTTTGATTATCAAGCCTATGTAGGTTTAGTACTGAAGAAACTTTGATTCAGAAAGGAAATTGAATTTCACGTTCATGCTTTATATCAAAGCTATACAAAATAATCCAATAAGTAACATTTGATGAAGAGAGAAAGGAGGAATAGAGCAATATGGCAGAACCCGAATTTTGATATTCAATTTCATTTCCGAGTTAGGGGGGTCGGTGGAAGGCTGGTTAAACCGTTTGGTTTTCGATCACTAGGACCCGGGTTCGATTCCCGCATTGGACACTTTTTTCTGTTTAAAGGAAAAAAAATGCTCCAATGGCCCCCGATTCTTGCAAAAGTCCAACCCCACCAGAGAGTGCAAGTAACCAAACGGGGCTCTGGCATTTGTAAGTGCAAAGTCGAACTGCTTTTCACATGTGTAGACATGTGGTGCACTTACAGTAAAAGCAGTCGCTAATTACCCACCATGATTATCATGGCCTGTACCACGTGTACTAGGGATAAGCCAAAAAAAAAAAATTCCGAGTTACGGCCCTTCAAATGTATTATAAATAATGAAATCATATTTTACATAGATTTTAATTAGCATAATTCTATCAATGTGTTGATTAAGATACAGTAAAACACAAACATTAATTAGAGGACACTTCCGCGAAAAAGGACATATCTTTACAAAAGAAAGTTTTCAATTCCAAAATTAGCCTTCTTATTAATTAGATGATATCCGTTAAGAGGAAACCTATCATAAAGGACATATTTCTACTGTATTCCAAATATTTCGATAATATAAGCATAATAGTCAACGATTATCATGAAACCTTTTCCTCATTGGAGCTCATATTTAAAGTGTGCCAATTTCAACTATTAAGAAAAGTTTATTATATTCATGGGAATTTTATGCTGGGAGGATATCTATATATATAAAATTCAATGTTTGTATGTTTGTTTGTTTGTATGTCCGGTATACAAATTCGCAGTAGTTCACTAATTCAAACCAAAATTTCCATACATAGGTAAAAAAATACGGGGAAGACGATAGGCTATTTTTAAAAAAATCAATTATTAAAACTATATATTCAAATTATTCTACTTTTTTAGCTCACGAACAGCGCCCTCTATCAAAGATTATATTTAAATTATGCTGATGCAAACAAATAGATAATGCTAATAACAAACAATTATTTAAAAAAATCTTATCTAAATATATATCACACGGGTCAATCCCGGGGCGAAGCCCGGGTCACTCGTCTAGTATTATTATAAAAATAAATGTAATCTATCCCGTTAAAATAGACGATAAACACATGCGGCTTCTATTAATTTCAATCTCTATCAGGCTTGAGTTAGGAAAAAGTCACAACATCTACTTTGGCAAGTTCAAACACCCCCTTCATGGAGACCATAGTTTTTTACTATGGCACTCATTAAACCAGGGTGTGCCTATATTACATGAGGCTCACAAGAAAGTCATGAAATACTCAGAATTTCCCAAAGAGCGGTTCATTTGAAATAGTGGCTAGGTCTATTCAATGCCCAAAAAAAATGATTTTTTTTTTTCGTTTTAGCGTTTATTTTAATTGGAGAGTTAGCCTTTCTTTCTTTTTTTAGAAAAAAATTATATTTAAATAAAGAATATTGATAAGTAAAATATTAGATATTTGGTAAAATTTGTTATCAATGCATTACAAAAATATAAATATCAATAGAAGCATCCATGAAAAAATGCCCTAAACCCCAGATAATATTGAAATAGTGCGACAAACAACATTATAAAAAAGGCAGTGAAGCGTTAAAGAAGAGATTCAAAAGAAGTGAGTAAGCCGGTAAAGAAAGTATTTCAGTATTTCAGCCCCCCCCCCAAGGAAGTGTTGATTGACAGATTCCAGAAGGTGGGCGGCGAACGGGGAGTTCAGGTGGTGTGGTCGTGGGAGAAGAAGCCGGGATTGCGGTCGGCCTGAGGGCGGGTTTTTGCGCCGAGAGGACATCGTAGTATGGGGGAGAACGCCAGTCCGGTGACATCGATATCTGCGGCAAGTAGAAGACGGCGGCGAAATGACTTTGGGGCGTGAAGACGATCCTGGCAAGATGGTGTCAAGAGAGCCTGACATCGGAGCGGCCTACAAGGCGGTGTAGTCCAGGCTGAACGACGTGTTAGTGTGGAGCGGAACGATTTCCAAGAGTGACATCAACGGCATCAAGGATCTTTCTGACGGGGAAGCTGAAGGCAAGTCCCACTCATTGTATTCCTTCTGTACAATGAGACATATAATAAATGCTAAATTCAGCTGCATCCCTTCGAACTCATGAGTGTATCTTTGTGGCATCCTGATTAGACAAATAACATGAACAGCGTCTGGGTACGACGTAACAATATTGTTGCGTTGTTGGTTGGCAAAGAATAACTTCCGTGAGTACAAAGGATCTTTCGGGCTTTATTTAAGCCTAATCGATAAAATAATTACAGAAGAGTGCAAAAAAACAAAACAACAATAACGAAAACAGCAGTTACAAACTAACCAACTGCAGCACAGTGAAGGAAGGTAGGAGCAGAACAGGAGATAGAAGTTGATAGAACCTTCTAGAATCTTCCAGGAGGTACACCGGCGTCGGCGGTAAGCACCACACGACCTCTTGAGACAGCAGCTTGCTTGGAGTACACCACGTAGCTTAGTTCTTTTACCTCTTCTTATCTTTCTTCTCCCCGGCATGAGTTACTCATCCCTATATATCCCGGACTAGATCTTTCCAGAACGGTCATGGTTGGTCAGCCAATCAGAAAGCGCCAGCGCTAGCCTTACGCAATCGCTTTAGATTGGCCAATCAGTTGTTCTCGATTTTTTCTACATTATTCTTGAACGTTCTAGAACATTCTATTCTGAATGCGCACTTTTTTTCTACGTAAAAATTACATGGATTTTCCAGAAGCCATCGTTTATTGAAGGTTGGATATTAGACCAGATCAGGTAATTTTTCTATTGTACAAAATTGATCGCTTAAGGAAATTATTTTCATCAAATGGATCGTTCATGGGAGGTTTTAAGCAGTATATTTAGAGAGAGTGCAGTCTTTTTATCTTAATAAATAAGAATTAAATACCGGTTTTATGTGGTTATTCCGCGTACGACTCCTCAATATTTGATGTACCGAAGTATCTCACTATCTAGTGTTAGGTATGGGAGTTGTTACGGCCTCGGTATGATCGAACTCTAAAATTACGGTAATAGAGGAGTGGTCGGGAGTAGCCTTCCGTAGCGCCGCTGAGTAACGGTATTGGATTTTAAAACGGGCCGTAGAAACCTAGAACAGTTCTTGTGAGGGTTGTTCGATTGTATATGTTTGTATTGATTTTAAAAAAGTAATCATTTATCGTTTGTAGAGCTCTATTCCTATATACTCTCAAGTCCTATGAAAGTAAAATTATTAATTAATCACCAACACTACTACAAATAGTAGCGCGATATATAACTACTACAAATAATAATAACAATAATAATAAGCATCTTTAAAAATTTGTTTTAAAGAAATATTGGTTGAACAAACATCCTTCGAACAGAACCCAGGCCATGTCGAGCATAGTACCATGATACTTAACACTGAATGGAAGTATTCATAGTAGTTTGAAATAGTATTTGAGGGATATCAGGTTCAAGAGTTGTTCAACCCCTAATTCCTTTCAAGTAATTCCAAGATTTTAATGGAATTTGGAATGTAATTGTATTACACAGATCATAGTTTGACACTGGACTGAATAATAGATGATGTTTAGTAAAGTATTACTCTTCACGAGAACCTCTTCCAACATGACTTGTAATTAAATAATCTCCTTAAAGTTAGGTTAAACAATTTACCAAGTTTATTCCAAATTACATCTCTTTCCTAAACAGATTATAGAAAGAGAATCTACAATATGCTTTCAAACATTTCATTCTAGGGAAATTGGTATTTAGATAGGGAAACTTCTATATCTTCAGTTTTTAACGAATTCTTGATGTTATTTTCGGGTTAGGAAATCGTGTAGCTAAAGGTTATAAAATAGGTTATACAATAAAATAAATGAATAAATATTTGATAAAATAAGTTATGCTCCATATTTCGAGATGAAATTGTTCAACCAAACATTTTCCCGATGAAACAAAAAAAAAACTTAAATCGAAACATTCCTTTAATGCTTTATATAGCAATCGCAATTGCATTAATGTGTCTAAGATATCTTGATGAAGAACATTTATTTCGTTAATAGAGTTAAAATCATTTATTTAGAAGGAGGGGAGATGTTAATTTAGTCACTATAACATTTTTTGAAAATAACGCTAATATTAAGCGAATGCATTTGTATGAATATATATGTGTGTTTAAATTTATAAATTTTACCTTAGGTTTATTTTGAGCCTTAAAATTATTTATGTATGTAAGGCACTTTGAACATGTTGACAAATTATCACAAGATCCATCAAAGTGTAAGATGACAGAGTGTTGAACTTTAGATGGCTAGATGTCCGCCATTGTTCTGTAGATTAATGGAGAGTAATTAACCATCCTGAGAGCACCAGTCGATGATATCTTATCGAATTCCAAAATCTGCTTCAAACACAAAACTTAGTTGATTGTCTGTTTGAGTCTATCGCGAGTGTTTTTCTGGTGTGTTTCACCAAAATATTCACCTTTTTTTTAAATGACTCTGAAATATCATGTTTAGGTTAATAGACCCCGTGAAGTGGGTTATTTCCATCTTCAGGTCGCAATGTCTTCTAATCTCTCGCCATCCTATTCTAAAGACTAACATGCTCTAGTTATGGGATCTCTCACCCGAAGTGAATTACTCTCATTTATGCCCCAAACGGTTATCCCTTATTCTAACCCACTAACCATTCTATATACAGTTACGAGCGTCATTCCTCATCAGTCGTCTCTGTCACCGTTTGCTTTTTTTTTTGAATGGCGCCCTCCTATTGGTTGGCTACGGTCACGCCACCTTTGCCCCCCCCCCCATCATGCCTCCCCCACTCGCTCTTTCGTTTTTGTAACTATTGGAGCGGGTCGCTCTATTAAATAAATGCATATATTAGTTAATAACTAAATGGAATCCTCTCTTTCCTTTTCCCAGTATGAGACGCCTACGGAATCCAACAGTACATAGACAGATAAAGCACATAGGCTATAGTTATTGACTAATATATGCATTTATTTAAGGCGGCAATTTATAATTGTAACAAATAGTATTTGAATAAAAACATTCAATCGGGTAAAACACGGGCGTTGCCCGGGTCATTCGGCTAGTCCTATATATCTCTGATACCTAATTATCTCACAACTTGAACGTTTGTTTTCAAGTTTACTTATTCAGTATATTTCTATTTCAAATGACATTTTAAGTTGCTATTTGGTTTTCTCCTCTCTCTTTGGTTGGTGTTTCATCGAATTTAGTCTTTATAGATTAGCGAAGCTAAAATATAAAACACTGCACTTTAGTTTTCAGCTTATATGTAGTTGTTCGAAAATATTTATATATCATAAAACCACTAACATTTGAAAATGCTATCTCAGCTCTACACCGGTTATGAATTTAGCACACATAATCATAAATTGGTACAGTTTTCGTCAAAAAGTTGATATTAGTCCTGTAGAAATAAAAATTTCCGTTCAAGCTAGAACCTCCATTAAAAATTACGATCAATATTGAGACGAAGAAAACCAATTTCACTCCCACAAAGAGCACACGAGTGAAGAAAACTGCTCAAAGGGTATTGTGAACAAAAAGATATGCAATACTTCCTGTTTATTATATATTTATTAATGTCACCTCTCCCGTAGAAATAAAAAACGCCAAAAATACACGTCATCTACAGACCATATTTATAGTTGGGCGTGCTTATAAACACAGTTGTGAGGAGTTCTCGGAAGCTGATCTGCAAATGAGGAAAACGGGACCCCTTGGTGGCTGGCGCCGCTCATTATTATTACCTTTACCTGCGGATACGTTGTTTTTATCATCTGACTCTCTCTCCCTTAAATACCTCTTGTAAATAATTTTATTGAAGAACTAAAAGGTAAATACCCTTTATAATAAATTAATTATCCCCAAATTTGCCCTTGCTTTATTTATCTCCGCGACAATATAGAGACACTCTGCAACGACAAAGAGGAAGACCCTGCAACCTTGCATGAATACCTTGCACAGGCCATCCTACGACGAGCTGCGCCGATCTCGTTGATCGGGATAATAACTTGCCTATGAGGACAACGACGTCTAAACCAAGGTGGACTCCAGGAGGTAGATATCTGTTGACTCCGATGTAGCAGGCCGGGAAGTCAAGAAGCTCTTGAGTCCAGAGAACGGTTGAGAAGCATACTCCAAACCATCGCTCCTTGCCCAATTTAAATGACTCGCCAAAAGCAAGCGGTATTAAAAGCCAGGTGGGAAGGTGAAAGGGCGCATCATGGTCGGATTCTCCAGCGTGCAGTTCGCCAACAATCTAGTCGAGGAGGGGTCTCGACATCGATGAGGCTACCCTTTCTCTACAGAAAGAGGGCCAAGCGCATATCAAGTGCTGAATGTCAAAGCTAAGGAATTGATTAATCCCTTTGTGTAAATTGGTTCATGTGACCTATGGCATCAAATGTTCTTGGGTTAAAGATAGGAATACAAACGATCGAATTATTCTCGCAAGACTATACTTCAGGGAAACAAGCTGTTTCTCCTTGTAGATGTCCCTTTCGCGCGCACGGAAACTTTGAGCAAGCCGCCCTCCCTTTCGAACCTCCTTCCTGTTTCAGCACAATTACTTGAATCTACTGTCGTCGCAGAACCTCCTCCCAGCGACACAATAATATGAGATAAGATGGTCAACTCGGCTCCTTTTTCATCCGAACCTCAAAGCGGATCTCATGAGCTTACATAAACGCAGGATCGACGCACATTGGCTTCGAAACAGATTGATGTTCTAATGAAGAACGAAAGGACATCTGCTGCTATCACCAGCGTTAAGTAGTTAGGGCTTGAAGGAGAGAGTTCTCCTCCAAGCCTTCATTAACAAAGGTTTCATGGACAATCTTCTGGCCAAATCTAACACCCAGCAGAGACATCATCGACGCTTTGGCCACGGAGTTAATGGAACCGACAAGAGACATTGGTGACACCCTGTAGAAGAAGCTATTATGCGAAAAAATCTCTACTCGACATCCTAAGTAATATTCTGTTTTGCAACCCTGAACGTTCGCGGCATCGCCGTTCTTCAGAGGAGAATACAGCCCTGCTGTTTTATCAAGGATCATGAAGTTGACCTCTGCTTCCTGCAGGAGACTACTGTCATGCCTCTGGACGGCAACCATAAGATCATACCACGTCCTGTGTCTATGATTCCAAAAATAAAAATATACATCACTTGAATGAAAATATACATATACTTGTAATTCACCTTTTATTAAAAAAAGTTTAAATCTCGAACCTTTGTTTCGCATACCAATAAACTATAAAAAATGATTAGGCTTTATTAACATATATGAAAATATATTACATACGTTATATCCTAACTTGCCATTTAAATATGTATTTTGTTAAATATTAAAAATAATTTCCAAACTCTTGTGGAGATAATGAAAGAGATATTTGTGTATATGTGGTGTAGTCTGGTAGCTCTTGTAGAATTCTGTCGACTAAAACTGTGGTGTGAGGTTCTGTCAACTCTCGCTATGCTGTGTTGACCTAGAGGAACAGTCAAGATGGGGAGTTTTCCAGCACCTCTCTGCACCTTGGAAGACCTTTTACAGTTCTCACAAAGTACAGGCAGTCGTGGTCGAGGCAGAGTGGAAAGCTTGGGAATGTCCATACACAAAAAACGAGGACAGAGTTGCACTAGGAAAGTTCCGTGAACAGATAAAAGTTGAGCTAGGAGCGAAAGATGGAGATAGAAGAGTTCTTACTGACTACATGGTGGATGAGGAGGACCTGGGGTACAACCGACGAGGGCACACGCAGATGGTGAAGTGCCTGTATTTTTAGGTTAAAACGGGGGCTTTATATACCTTTTCTGAGAAAGGTTGTTTTGCATTTCACCAGATGTGAAGAGTGTGAATCGTCTGGTGACATTCTAAACGGGCGCCGTCCTGACAGCTTCCAATCTATCTTTAGATGTTGCTTGTGACTCCATCTATCTCGAATTTAGACGTTTTTGACTTCTATCTCTTTAGCTCAACTCTTAATCTATTACAGAGTTTATTTATTTGTCCTTAGTTTGCACAAAGTACATTACATATGATGATGTAATGATACATGTCAATCATGCGTATAACCATTTACAGATGTGTTTCAATTATACAACATGAAAATCTTTATATACAATTAGGGGTTGTTGGTTTAAATTACCATATATACAAAAAAATAACCTATTCTATTCAGACAATCAACTATTAACAGAATATTTTGAACATCGTGTCAATACATTAAAAGTGCACATTCTGCACTAGTATGTACATGGCGCCTCTGCCAACGCTGCAGAGTTTGATGGAAGATCGCCAGCTCGTCTCCAGCATTTCTCGATCTAGAAAGAAAACATAGATCGCGTGCTTCGCCGCTGAGTTTGTCTATTTAGAGATGTTTAGATCCTATCTGATTTTGAGACATCCTCCTTCTACAAAAGGTCAATGGTTCATACCGTGTACAGTTCAATGACCGCCCCTTCGGTCCGAGAAAACCCACATCTCGGAGACATTTTGACCAGACGCAGCATTGACGTCACTCGTCAGCGGAAGACAAAAGAGTTTATATGGCAGGACTTCCTCCTATTGCGAGGTTATCGCTCTCTGAAACTCCTGCCTCTCGGCGTCAATCCATTCACCGACTGCTTAATCCAGCTTATACATTGTCGTGATATTCAGGAATAACATTCTCAAATATATGTATGGATTAAACTTGATTCAAAATAAAAAAGGAATAAATAAAAAAAAAAGATCAGAATCACACTATTGTCAGCTGAACAAAAACGACTCTGATAAGGAAGGGTCGAAAGTAGCTGCGGGCGAGGTGTGCGAAAGCATTAGTTCCGCGAGGAAGTTCCATCTGTAGCGATCAATGGCGGGAGAGCCTCTAGAAATTGATCAGGGGCGAAGAAATAATCCTGATAAAAAGCCAACAGGTGGGGCGCGGGCCGGATCATATTTCGAGTGCAAACGGCTCCCTGGGCTCGCAGCTCCCACTCACCATAATTTCCCTGGTGAGGGACTTATTTCCGAAGTTAAAACCCCAAATACGTAGTTTTCAATAGGCAGCCTTAACCCCATCAATTGTGTATTGCAAGCTGGAGAATTTAGATTGAAATCTGCACAGAATATGTGCAGCTTCTTAGGGGGGTTTTTCTTTCTGTAGTTTTAGTGATTTTTATTTTTAAGGAATTTTTAAAATATTGTAATTGCTCTTAATTATTAGATAATTTAATTTTTTGAAATTAAACAAAGAGATCAAACATATACCCATCAAATTGCATACTCTAAATTATAAATATATATTCAATAAAAAGTAAATTATGAAAATTTGTTCAAATTCAAGAACAGATTCCTTCTTGGAAGGTGAAAGCGAGTTACTCAAACGTCGAGAATTGAAAAAAACTCAACAACAATTTACGTAACACATCAATACACACAGGCAGCAAGTATATAAGCACTTTGCGGTATCAAGATGATGTTGAAGAATAGCATTTCCATTAGAGACACTTGAAGTTGCTTATAGATATATTATAGAATATGATATTTTACGCGATAAAAAAATTGGTATTCACATATATAAAAAATCATTTAAATGTTTCAAAAAAGAAATCAATAATTATTCTATATACAAGTATCAGAGTCATCAATTCTGTCATCGTTTGCTTTTGTGAATATATGTAAATAATGGATTTCATTTTTTTTATTAATTTTTGTTCTGGCCTTTATTTGTTTAAATCTCTTTTAAAAATCGTTTAAAATGCAGTCGCAATCATTAGCGAACACATATGTTTGCCTAATATTTCCATATGCTCTTTTATTTTTTTACAGAAAAATATTTACATGCCAGTATTTTGGATTAATTTTTTTTATAAACCTTTTTTTTAAATTCTTACTGAGAAGATGGGCATCGCAGTCAGGATTCTTTACAGTCAGTCACTCAACTCAGGCAATTTCAAAGGTTAATGGGGGTTTGGTGGAAAAGCTGCCGTCTATTTAAACTATATTAATTTTGAAACAACTAAATGGATTGCAAAAAATAATTAAATCAAATACCTAAACACTAATATAATAGAATTTTTGCCATTACACACTTTTTTTTCCTGTAGTTTATGTGTTTCTTCTGTATTGCTATTCTATGGCACTTCTACTATTTATTATTGATGTACTTTCAGTATGAAGGATACTTCACTCGGGGGATTTCTCGGGCGAGAAGCCGGGTCATTCTTCTAGTCAATAATATAGACCAATATTCATACCAGGTTTGTGTGTCGCTTTTATTCTTATTGTTAAAACATTTGTGAAATTTTCAACTCACTGGATACAATAGAAGTAAAGTTTTGAATAAAGCAGCTTTGGGTGAATTAATTATTTTACAAGATAAATTATCCGAGAATTAACTTGGTATATCAATTCTATATACTATTTCAAATTCAGGTATCATTGTGGAATTTTTAATTTTCCTATTTATTTTCATTTTATCTTCGATAGTTTCCTTGTTCTCCAGAAAAAATATTGTCTATCTTGAATGACGTAACTTTCATCAAACAAATTCCGGTGAAAGCTCTCGTTTTTGTTATTATCTCTGATACACGTAGCCATGATAACGATGATGGATAGTTAGCGACTGCTTTTACTGTAAGTGCACCACATGTCAACACATATGGAAAAATGTTCGAATTTTGAACTTAAAAAGTATTCCAGAGTCCCGTTTGGGTGCTTGCACTTATTGATGGGTTGAAAATTTTCAAGAATCGGTGCTATTGAAGCAATTTTATTCATTTAAAAGTTCCTAATGCTAGATTTGATCATTGGTCGTGGCGGTTTGGTCAATAAGCTCTCGTGTGATCGACTAAAAGTGATAGGAGCTGTGATTCTGAAGGCTGCTATATGTTGTATGTATTGTTTCTCTCTTCCAGTTCATTTACATTTTCTTCAATTTGGCAGGCTGGGTAATATTTACTTGGTATGTCGTATATGAAGTTTGATTAAGCTTTTAATATAGGATTACGTTATATATGTATATATTAATTAAAAAGGCATATATTGGATCAACATATCATTATATATATAAATATATATATATTATGAAAAAGGTATCTCCTTTCGTGCAACTTAATTTGCTGATGGCTTGCGCCATCTATCGGAATAAATAATAACTCTTCTCGTTGATTTTTAATTATTCCAGAATTGGCCAAATACCCATTCTTGATTAATCAAGAAAAGCTAACCACGGACGTGTTTCGGGCTGTTGGCCCTCATCAGCGTGGTGCAAGCTGTACCTCAACGACCAATAAACAGGTCATTTTGGCATCCTGAAAAATCATCAAACGGGAAGTTAAGACCAGAATTGCGTGAGACCGCGACACAATGTGAAAAAATGGTACAAATGTGATATTGAACTGGGATAAGGTGCATAAATTGTGAAAAAGGCAAGCCATCAGCAACTTTCAGTTGCACGATAAGGAGATGCCTTTTTCATAATTTATGCACCTTATCCCAGTACAATATCATATTTGTACTATTTTTCCACACATATATATTTATATATATTAATAGTAATTTTTTTTGGAAAATAGGGAAAAGTAAAATATTAACAAATACAGATTTTGAATTTAACTTTGAGTCAGAACAGCAAGCTAATTCTGTATCGAATAATCCTGTTAAGAGAATTTCAAAATTTATATAAATTGTTATTTAGTTTAAACATGTGAGGTGTGTTTTATATATGTAATAAATAAGTAGTTAAGCATATAGTAATATAAAGGGAAAAAAAGTAACACCAGCAAAACATAGACGGTTAAACGTCATAGGCTGGGTAAAAAAAAAGGAATAAGCGAAGGGAAAGTTTTATAGAAAAGAGCAAAAACAGAACCATGATAATAATTTTCCAAATATTAAAATTAAGCTAATTAGAGAAAGATAAGCTTTTTTTTTCTTTTCTCTCTTGGTGAAAGAAGATAGATTTTTTTATAGTATAGCTTATTTTAAAAACTATCTTGTGTAAAACTGGCGGACACGATATAAGATAATATATCAATTTAATGTACCCAATTAGGAGGAATCAAAAACTTAAAGGTTAGACCAAATGAAAACCATAAAAGGTTAGACCAAATGGAAAGAGGATAGTACTCAGGCGGTCCTCTTCAGATGAAGACCTGAGCAGTGGTTTCGGCCACGTGTTCATGACTACTAAACCATACCTCTTCGACCAAATAAAAATAAAATTTTGATTGGAATGGAAATGGGGGTAACGACTATGCTACAGATAACAAATCAGCAAATGAACCGGGTCAAGACTCATTTTTCGTAGTTTCAAACTAAATTTAAAATGTTCTTTTTCATTTTAGAAATTAAAACTGGAAGAAAATAAGATAATAGAGCTATAAGAAAAGGATATTTTTTTAAAGCAATCGAATCAAAAATTGTGTGTGTCAATACGAAAACAGGAAAGTTAAAGTAATTAAAACAAAGGACTAAATCCTTTATCTGAAGACGTCAATCAACCTGTCTTTGAAACAACAAAAACTATCAACCTAATCGGATATGAACTTACATTTACGTAGTTCAAAACTATAATCCAAGATGCACTTTTTCTTTCCAAATTTTTTGAAATATGAAAAAATAATAAATTATTAGAACTATAAGATAATAGGTCACGATCCTCTCAAATCAGATGTTTGCGTCAATAATGAAACAGAAGTTAGTGTCGACAGACCAAGGATTAAATCCTTTGTCTAATTATGGCAACTTCAGTGGATTCGAAAAAACACACAGAACCAAAATATATCGGATCAAGTCTACCTTTACCGTAATTACTATTTATAATCCAGCATGTGTTTATTTGCTCTACATATTAGGACAAGTGGAGAAAAAAATTAGAAATACAAGCGGGTAATATAATACTAGAACTATTAGAAAATATGACTCATTCCAAACTGATCAACAGTGTGTGATGATAAAGAAACAGAAAAATATTCCTCAATAGGTCTAGGACTGGATCCTTTGTCTGATAATGGTAACTACAATGTATTCAGATCCCCAAAACTAATCAGATTAAGACATACCTTTTCCTTAGTGCCAAACTATAATTCAAATAGTTTTTATTATTTCTAGATATTAGGACTGCAGGTAATAAATAAAATATTAGAAATAGAGTTAATAGATTATTAACACTACAAGAAAATATGATCCTATCCAAACAAATTAACAATGTGCGTTAACATGGGAACAACAAAGCTAACGTCAATGGACAGAGAAATAGATCCTTTGTCTGATGTTGGTAGATTCAGACTATAATCCAAATTGTGTTTATTCACTCTAAATATTAGGACTGAAGGAAACTAGTAAGAAATTAGAAGTGCAAGTGTAAGTTATTAGAACTACAAGAATATAAGACTCAATCCAAATAAGTAAACAGTGTGCGTCAACACGGAAACAGAAAAGTCAGTCTCATCAGCTAAAGAATTAAATCCCTTGTCTGAAGATGGCAACAATGCTGCATCGTAATAACTCACATCACTAATCTACATGGATCAGTCCCAACGGTTCTGTAGGGCCAGACTATAATTCAAATTGTGTTTATTCTTTCTAAATATTATTACTGCAAGAAAATAATAAAGTATTAGAAGTATAGCTATAAATTATTACTACTACAAGAAAATATGATCCTATCCAAACCAATTGACAATATGCGTCAACATGGGAACAGGAAAGCTAACGTAAAAGGACAAAGAAATAGATCCTTTGTCTGATGTTGGTAGGTTCAGACTATAATTCAAATTGTGTTCATTCATTCTAAATAATAGGACATCAGGAAAATAATAATATATTAGAAGTACAAGAGAATAGTAAATTATTAGAACTACAATATACGATTAAATTCAAATAAGTTAACAGTGTGCGTCAACACGGAAACAGAAAAGTCATCCTCATCAACCAAAGAACTAAATCCCTTGTCTGAAGATGGCAACAATGCTGCACCGTAATAACTCATATCACTAATCTACATGGTTCAGTCCTAGCGGTCCCGTAGTTTCTATATATAATCCAATTTCTACTTTTTCAATATAAGTATTATATATGTGGACCAATACCTGTTATTTTTGCTAATTAAGGCAATATAGGGTTTAGGTGCTTCATATCAATTAGATTGTTTGTTCATTCTCTATACCCCCTTTATAAAGATTGATCAAGCACAGATAATTGATATGTATGCTATAAAGAGAGAAAAAATTAATAAACTAAAATTATCGTATCATTTTGAAGGATAAAATATTGAAAAATTAGGGAAAATATAGAAATAAAGGTATGGTATTGGTGTCTCAGAATATTTAATTTATTAGTTTCTATGATAAGCCAGAATTTGTATATTATATATATATACTTATGTGTGTATATACGTATATATATGCAGTGGTTTAGTATATTGTCTTCATATTGTAATCAATGGATTTGCCAGTTCTTTCAATTACACAAATGTAAGAAGGTATTCAAAATCGGTTCTGGCTTTTGATATCATATAATGATGAATTAATATTTCATATTGAGCTTTTTGACGATTTTCGTAGGAAGAGAATATAAAAAAAAATCTATGATTTTTCATATGTTATGAATTGTGGGCGAAAATTATTCGAGGTATATTGATGTTTGTATAAGCTCTTGTTTAATATATTTTACTATGATCCGGTCGAGTTTAGACTATTTTATATCCAAGAAAACAAAGTAGAAATATTTTCTCTATATTTCATATGATATAAATAGGGCTTCTCCTTGTTTAAGAAAATTTTGAAAAGTAATAAATTATTTTTCTTTCTTTAATATATCGTTAATCTTATACGAATTTAGGATGTTTAGTTTCTCTATCTTTTTAAATCGAACGATTTAGGAATTTGTTTGTAGGTGCTGAATATATAAATTATGTTTATATTTTACTTTTAAAATTACAAATATTTTCTCACAATGAGTATCTTTTTAATGAAAAAACGCTAGCTTTTAAGCGTTAATCGCTCTTCAACGGGCTTATTAAAATATCGACTTTATCCCACCAGAAATATTTACAAAAACAAACGCGCGCAGCGTGGATATTTATATCTGAAAATTTTAAATTGGTTTATAATTCAACAATTTTATTGAATATGTCTATTTTCATTTTAGGGCATCCAGAACCTATAAAATTGATCTATTGATTTCTTCTGAGATATCGGTATTGTGATGGTAAATCTATTTTCCTGTTTATGCTGTTATATTCATTGGCAACAGAATAACCAGGAAAATAGATTTACCATCACAATACCGATATCTCAGAAGAAATCAATAGATCAATTTTATAGGTTCTGGATGCCCTTAAAATGAAAATAGACATATTCCATAAAATTGTTGAATTACAAACCAATTTAAATTTTTCAGTTATAAATATCCACTCTGCGCGCGTTTGTTTTTGTAAATATTTCTGGTGGGATAAAGTCGATATTTTAGTAAGCCCGTTGAAGAGCGATTAACGCTTGAAAGCTAGCGTTTTTTCAATAAAAAGATACTCATTGTGGGAAAATATTTGTAATTTTAAAACTTTTTTCACAATTTTATCATAATATCCTACTTTTACTTTGTTTTCTTTAAGTCTATCATATATAGGAAATAATGAGATGTCAATTTTATATATTCAACTATAGTTTGATCATATCACACATGTTAAAGAACAAGTCAAGAATTATTAAGCCTAAAGCTCTGGCGAGGTAATACAATCGAACTACGTATTCTTAAGCCGCAAAAAATTGCAGAATAATTATATTAAGTATCATATTGTTATAATGAAAATATATTATAAAATCTAATATCAATATGATTCAAAATTAAATTTGAAATGAAACTTGTTTCACATAGTAAAAATAAAAAAGAACCTATACGTATTTCTAGGGTCATCAAAATAAATAAAACCAAATCCTGAAAATCAAATGCACGATCTTATATTTAATATAAAACTCATATTGCTCGATGTAACCACAGAGATAAATAAAATATCGTATGTTCATTGGCTAACGAAATAAAAGCAGATTGAGTACTTAAGGTCACGTGATTGTGGGGAACCAATCAGAGGGGGAAGAAAAAGGAAACCGTATAAACATTAAGGTGTATATTATAGTTGATAGGAAAATGATTCCTTGGAAGGATAAAATCTCTTCACACTTATCAACATTGTTTTAATATAATTATTTTTCTTGAGGAGGTTTATTTCATATGTTGATTAAGGTAAATATTGATGTAGTGTAAATTATATATGCGCACGTGGATAGTGCAATATTTTAAATTAAAAAATATATTACAAAATGGTGTTTATAATTTAAGGAGTGGTACCTAGAGAATTAGTGAACAACGCCCTTACATGGGGGATGTTGGATTAAGCCATTGGTGTCGTGTTGAGACATGGTAATTGTCGTGTCTTGAGAAGTAGCGTGTCGGGCAGAATCCACTCTTGTGTCACCCTGGACAATGTCACCCTGTCCTTACTATTGTCTATGAGGTACCGCTCCTTTATTGTCAACATTCTTTTTGTCACATTAATTGTCAAACAATATTAATTGGGTGTCCGACTACACCAATAGAAGATATAGGTATTTCTGATACGTTCTAATTTAGGTTATAGAACCAATAAGTATAAAATAATAAAAAAATAATTAGGTCACATAAATTCTTATAGGTATTGTTCACTTACAACACACACATGTTCCATTATTTTGATCTAGTTATGGGTTTTAATGTAATGAAAAACTGTTATTCCTGTTTATATATAATGGTACAATTTATTATCCCATGATCAATTATACTTCTTGTCTTTTATAAAGGTTATCGTAAAATGAAATACAGATCGAAGCAGGTAATTTTGTTCTTATGGATTGTTCTCTCATGAAGGTGGTAGTTCTTCAGATTAGTTTTCTATATAGGTGGTGATTCTTCAGATTGGTCTATTATTACGGTAGCAGTTCTTCAGATTGGTTTTCTATATAAGTGGTGGTTCTTCAGATAGGTCTCCTATTACGTTAGTAGTTCTTCAGATAGGTCTCCTATTACGGTAGTAGTTCTTCAGATTGGTCTTCTATATAGGTGGTGATTCTTCAGATTGGTCCATTATTACGGTAGCAGTTCTTCAGATTAGTTTTCTATATAAGTGGTGGTTCTTCAGATAGGTCTCCTATTACGGTAGTAGTTCTTCAGATAGGTCTCCTATTACGTTAGTAGTTATTCAGATAGGTCTCCTATTACGTTAGTAGTTATTCAGATAGGTCTTCTATATAGGTGGTGATTCTTCAGATTGGTCTATTATTACGGTAGCAGTTCTTCAGATTAGTTTTCTATATAAGTGGTGGTTCTTCAGATAGGTCTCCTATTACGGTAGCAGTTCTTCAGATAGGTCTCCTATTACGTTAGTAGTTATTCAGATAGGTCTCCTATTACGGTAGTAGTTCTTCAGATTGGTCTTCTATATAGGTGGTGATTCTTCAGATTGGTCTATTATTACGGTAGCAGTTCTTCAGATTAGTTTTCTATATAAGTGGTGGTTCTTCAGATAGGTCTCCTATTACGGTAGCAGTTCTTCAGATAGGTCTCCTATTACGTTAGTAGTTATTCAGATAGGTCTCCTATTACGGTAGTAGTTCTTCAGATTGGTTTTCAATATAGGTGGTGATTCTTCAGATTGGTCTTTTATTACGGTAGCAGTTCTTCAGATTAGTTTTCTATATAAGTGGTGGTTCTTCAGATAGGTCTCCTATTACGGTAGCAGTTCTTCAGATTGGTTTTCTATATAGGTAATAATTATTCAGATTGGTCTTTTTTACGGTAGTAGTTTTTCAGATTGGACTCTAATGAAGAAAGAGGAGTGGTTCTTCAAATTGGACTTCTATATAGGTGGTAATATTCTCATATTGTTCTCCTATTAAGGCAGTAGTTATTCAGATTGGTCTTTCATGGAGAATGAGGAGTGGTTCTTCAAATTGGACTTCTATATAGGTGTTAATTCTTCAGGTTGGTTTCCTATTAAGGCAGTAGTTCTGCAGATTGGTCTCTAATGGAGAAAGAGGAGTGGTTCTTTAAATTGGACTTCTATATAGGTGGTAATTCTTCAGGTTGGTTTCCTATTAAGACAGTAGTTCTTCAGATTGGTCTCTCATGGAGAAAGGGGAGTGGTTTTTCAAATTGGACTTCTATATAGGTGGTAATATTCTCATATTGTTATCCTATTGAGGCAGTAGTTATTCAGATTGGTCTCTCATGGAGAATGAGGAGTGGTTCTTTAAATTGGACTTCTATATAGGTGGTAATTCTTCAGGTTGGTTTCCTATTAAGGCAGTAGTTCTTCAGATTGGTCTCTCATGGAGAAAGGGGAGTGGTTCTTCAAATTGGACTTCTATATAGGTGGTAATTCTTCAGGTTTGTTTCCTATTGAAGCAGTAGTTCTTCAGATTGGTCTCTCATGGAGAAAGAAGAGTAGTTCTACAAATTGGACTTCAATATAGGTGTTAATTCTTTAGGTTGTTTTCCTATTAAGGCAGTAGTTCTTCAGATTGGTCTCTCATGGAGAAAGAGAAGTGGTTCTTCAAATTGGACTTATATATAGGTGGTAATTCTTTAGGTTGGTTTCCTATTAAGGCAGTAGTTCTTCAGATTGGTCTTTCATGGAAGCGGTATATTCCTCGAATGTATCCTCTTCTCATCATTCTTATCATAATCCGCCTAGCGAATCCTTTTTCACATATTCAATGATATTGATATAAATTCTAAATAACTTGGTTCTTTTATCAATATATTTAAACTACACTAGAAATTTCACTATTTCTTCAAATATCTTATTATATAAAACATTTTAATGAACATTCTAAAGAACCTAAACCTCCTTCCGGCGTCCAATTTTGGTTGATTCTAAAAGTAAATTCCTGCATCCATTTTTTGTTGATTCTAAAAGTAAATTCCTGCATCCAATTTTGGTTGATTCTAAAAGTAAATTCCTATCAATATAATTTGTATTTAATATTTATATTAAGTCTCCTTATCGAATTTTGGGAAAATTAGTTGAAAGAGAATTTTCAATACGGAAACCTTTTACGCGTTCATTTTAAATCACTACTATAATTTTGGAATATACAACATATTTATATATTGACCAGAATTGTCAATTATATTAAGAGGTGCGAGATAAAAACTTCATTTGCGTATTTTAAACATTATAAAAATCTTATTAAGATGTTTACAACACAAAAAATAAAACTCATTGAGAGGATCTGGCTCATCGATGGTGAAACTTAAGTTGATTCCGCCGGTTTCGAATCCACAACTATTATATACAATGCTAATCTATCTATGTTTACTGACACAATAAGACTTTACCAATGCTCTCTAATCGAGTTTATGAAAAAAATGAAATTAATAATAAAAAAAAAACATCTCCTAATCGTGCAACTAAAAGTTGCAGATGGCTTGCGCGATCTGTCGAAATAAATATCAACTATTTTCTTGATTAATCAAGAAAAGGTATTGGACCAATTCTTGACCAATTAAAAATCAAAAATTAGTTAATATTTATTTGACAGATAACTTAAGCCATCAGTAACTTTTAATCACACCATCAGTAAATTCCTTTTTGTATTCACCTGATTCCAGTGCAATTTCACTTTTGTACTATTTTTCACAAAATATTAAATGTTTATTTCATATTTGTCCTTCATATGTTTCCACAATATTTAACCTATTCAGATTAAATATTGACATCATGAAGAGTTAGTTCAGAAATAAATAAATATTTTTTTTTTCTGCCCTGAAATTTCTTAATAGTTATGTAACATATCTACTGATTGTATTTGCATATATTGAGGTAGAGAGAAAATAATTAATAAAATAATTTATTAATTAATTTCTATATACATTTATTGATACTACTACTAATTATAATATACATTTGTTCCTAAAATATAGAATTGGTTAAAATTCACTTTAACAGAAACTAAGAAAATATGGGTCATTTGTCTAATAAATTATACAAAGTTATGTTATTTGTCAATGGTCTAAAAGTTCAAGCTCGCGAATCAGATAGTATCGTATAATAATTAAGACTCAACTAAATAGCTAGGTTTTCCTATTTCCAACTTAGCTTAAATTCGAATATATTGGAATTTTTCGAATACAGTATAATCTCGATAGCAAATCACAATGGGTCTTAACCTACAGATTATGATATTTCAGTATAAAATAAAGATAGTTCGTTGTTTAACGTTCTTTATGATCAATTTTCAAGGGAATGGAATAGGAGATTATCTTAGGTTTGATATAACTATAAGTTCCCTATATCCCCAATTCGTTTTAAAGAGATTTTACGGTATAATAAGGTGAAACCTTTCTTTAAATCACGTTTCTCTAGCACCCTTACCAGGTTGACAAGCACTTCTTGAACAAATAACATCCTGAACATCAAGGTCAAATCATAAATGGCTACCATAGCGCTTCAAATACGACCAGCAACCGCTAAACTTGATTCCCTAAGTTACACTATACCTTATAAATGGTTATAAATAGCGACTATTTTATATCAGACTATGATATCAGGGAAAGAGTCATTCTTGTTCTATAAAGAATGACCAAATGATGTGAAATAAGATAATCGTATAAGTGCTGCCTCATTAATGGCCATGTCTTATTAAAAACAGGACTGTAGCGTTCTCCAATGAAATTTTTATTCTTATAAAATGTGAAATAAAATTCTCATTATATTCAAACATAAAGTTTAGCGCCAACAATTTCATTTTTCATTTTGTTATAATATAAATATATATTCACAGAGTATCAACAGCTATAGGTGAGATCCATTGTTAAAAAAGGAACTCTACTCTTGATTTAATTGTTACTATAAAAATATTTGTTTAATTTCTTTTTGTTAATTAAACTGCAGTTTTTGATACACTCTTGTTAAATTAAAAATAATTTGAATTATGTAAAACATTTAAGTATAGCATCTTAATAAATCTCTCTCATCCTTATTTATAAAGATTTTTATTCTATAGAGAATATAGCAATTAACTATACAACCTGAAAAAAAAACATATCTTAGTAGACAAGCAACAAATCATTTCCATATCGTCAAATGGTTTATATTAAATTTATTGAATGAAGCCTTATATTCTCTGTAATACAGGCTGTATTTATGTTTTGCAAATATTTTAATTATTTTATATATCATTCTTACTTACTTCTCAACAACAAAAAACACGATATCCCCATAAGTGATGAATGCGTCAATTTTCAAAATTATTAAACAGACACAGTTATATAGATCACTAAACAAGAAAAGAAAAAGTAACAATTCTATATACAGTTACGAGCGTCATTCCTCATCTCCTAATCAATCAGTCAGTTTTCATCTCTGTCACCGTTTGCTTGTCACCACTCGCTATTTCGTCTTTGTAACTATTGTGTTGGAGCGGGTCGCTCCCTAAATAAATGCATATATTAGATAATAACCAAATGGAATCCTCTCTTTCTTTTTCCCAGTAAGAGACGCCTACGGAAGCCAACAGAACATAGACAGATAAAGCACATAGGCTATAGTTATTAACTAACATATGCAATTATTTAAGGCACCAATTTATAATTGTAACAAATAGTATTTCAATCAAAACATTAAATCGGGTAAAACACGGACGTTGCCCGGGTCATTCGGCTAGTGACATAGATTAGGAACCTGATCCTTTATGGTCAGACAAATATTCATAAATTATTAATTAAAAAGACATGTATTGGATCAAATGAATAATAATCCAATATATGCATTTCTAATTGAATATCTATTTTGGATTGTTCTATTTTCATTAGTCATAAATATATTTACAAAATCTATTAGCAATACTAAAAGTAACTTTTATTATCTCGAGCTGCTTGAGTTTCATCTCTCACAAAAAGGCTAATAAATCAGTAATATAAAAGATGAAAACATTAAGATGCGAATGTTTCTTTTCACACAAAAAAAAAATCAAATTTCTCCTGTCTTTTCCGCGATCAAAAATATTGGGAGGGCTTTGCTCATCAGGGGTGAACCCTCCCAACGGTTTCGTCAATTTTTTATCCACCAGACCGCTTTTTTAGAGCTTTAATACTGTATCACTCTATTGAGGTAATCCGGATTCCTGGAGCGTACTGATTTGATACTGTATTGGATCATTTTGTTCATATATGCTACACTGGAATCCTAGAAGTGGTATTTAAGCAAACTATGGACATAAGCATTTATGGCAATAGAATTACATTTAAATATTTGCATTGAGCAATACTCTTCCATGAAGAATAAAGACAAGGCTAGTTAGGCATAAATTAATATAAAGTAATAACGCGCCATCTATTAATATATATAACAAATGAAAACAATAAGCCGCAAATGTTTCTTTTCACAGATAAAAATCAAACTTCTACTGCGACGAAAAAATATTGTGATATAAAAAGAAAGATGCACAACGTTACTATATATGTGTTTGAATCCATCTAAAGTAAAGGTTCTATGAATGTGATGTCTCCACTGAGACCGTTGCCATGGCCAGATGCCGTGGATTCCAATCTACGAAGCGAACTGCCCCCAAAAAACAATACCCGTGGTGGATAAATTGGAAAACTTTGCGATTATTGTTTCTCTGAAGAAAGAGAAGAAGGTTAATACTTTCTCTTTTATTTCATTTTGATTCAACTAAAACATTAATAGATGATTCTTTCGGAGAGAGAATTCCAAGTTGAATTGAATTATCCCGAGGTAACTTGATCACTCGGCATTTTCAGGAATACCATTGATCTCTATTCAGCTTTGGATGTTGGTTATAGCATTGGATGGGAATCAATATAGCCCATATAACTTCTAGAGTACCATTGATACACACTGATATAACAGAACTATACAAACAGTAATTTTTAAACATGTTTACTTTGGTGAAAGAAATATCTATACACAGAAGATTAAAATAATCAAAAGGGGCTTTGGCTTACCTTAGAAAAAGACTGTATTTTGATCAAAAACAAAGAATATTTCGAATAAACACAAATTAATTAACAACAAAATATATAACCAGAATGAATATCATAATTTTTATAGTGGTATTTAGGTCAAATTGACGAATAACCTGGCAAAGTTCACCACTGATAAATCAGGCTCTAGAAATATATTTGTAATCTTCTGGTTGAAAATGGTAGTAATCTGTATTACACAAAAGTGATATAAATCGGAAATCGGAATATATATAATTATCAGAAATGTGTAAACTATATTCGGCAGATAAATAGGGTTGTGTTATATTCAAACAGAAGTAGAATGTATTGAAGTATACTCCTGGTTGTTAAAGAACAAATATCGTTTTAAGAATCTAATATTCTTTTCTAATATTTATTTGATGCTTTAAAGAGTTTCTTTCACGGAATGTTAAAAAATACACTTAAATGGCGTTTAAATGAACGAGTTTTCAATTTCTTCAAATATACATGGTTTAAAATCATTATGAAAAGACAGGTTAAAATAATATAAAAACATATAGATTAAAATATGCAACATGATACTTCTAACAAATTTATATATATACATATGGGATATTTAGAAATAATTAATATTCTTATATTAAATATATGTATATGTTGCCCGCGCATTTTTTTAGTGTAGTTTGTTTGTGCCAAAATTAAATTTTTAGTTGTCAAAAATGATGGAAAAATGAATCAAATTAAAATTAAACTTTTTATATTAAAAAATGTACAGTTCTATTAATTTTTGATGAATTTTCCGTTCCTTTTTTATATCAGTTGTATTCTGTATATTAAATATTTCCTATTCACAAGTTATATCTTATTAGTTTACTGTAAAACTGTTCAATTGAAACAAAAACTGATAATTAGGCTATTTAAATGCTAATATAAAATTTTAGAAATTATTTTCTAGCCTTTTTGTTACTACACAATTCTACATTTCTATTTTAGTATATAATACATAGATTTTATTTAGTATCATCTCCTCTTGTTTACAAAATTAAACTACTAAAAAAATGCTTCAAAATATATTTATATCATAATATATTTAGTTTAATTGCTTCATAAAATTGAGAGAGTTTCGATTTGAAAATTCTCAAATGAATATAATCTTTCAGAATAAATAAAAATGCTAATCCTATAGGAATGTGATAAAAATAAAATATGACAATTTAACAGGTTTCCAGTTGAGTTAAATTGGTGAAAAAACAACAAGTATATATCATCAATTATTTGGGAATATTTTAAAGTATTTATTAAAAGGATAGGAAAGTGGTTCTATTTTTTCGTTGGTAATTTTCATATTTAGTATTGAACGCATGAGTAATTCAGGACAAATAGGATCTGCTCCTTATTTCCGCGGGAATGATTCTCATTTGTTCCTTCAGCCTCCTAAACACCTTTATTCTACATATATCTTTACCATATATATCTGTTTTATGGACATTTGTGACTCAAATAATTCACCAATAGGTAAAAGTTAAAGAAGAAAATGATTTTATCGAATATATTTTATTGATAGATCAAATAATTTGTTTGAATATGTTTATAGCGATCTATCTTCAATATATTATTGCCTTATATATTTGAATGTAAATTCAAAGCGATATAAAATAAGAGAGAAATTTATAATTAATTAAAATATAGAGCAGGGGTTCGCGGCTCGCGAGCTACTCTTTGGATGTGAAGTTCTTTATATAGTTTCATAAACAAATATTATTTCCTTACAACGAAAAATCATTTTTTTTTTATTTTTAAGGAGAAATAACGTATGAAATAAAATATGTCCAGGGTACCCTAGTGGACATGGCATCAGCCCGGTAAACGGAACACTGTGGGTTCGATTCCCATCCCTGGACACTTTTATTTTTCCGTTTATTATTACTCTTCACAATTTATCCTTTCATACCTCATTCCTAAGGTGTTAGAAATAATCGTTATTTCTCCTTAAAAAAAAAAAAATTGATTTTTCGTTGAAAAGAAACACTTGCGATATAATTTTCAAATGTCGTTTTTTACAATTACATGTCGCTTTATATTATAATATAAAATATTATTTATGCGAATACTATTTATTGTTGACCAGTAATTATTTTGCGGCTATTTAAAATCCCAAAAATTTTGTAAATTGTAATTTTTGTCTCTTCCGACTCAAAAGTGTGCCGACCCCTGCTATAGAGAGTTAGTGTACGAGTGGTAAAAACCGCCAATTTTAGACAGCCACGAGCTGGTATCGTAACCCGTAAATTGTTTACTGGAAAAAATAATTATTCAAATGGCCTCCAATTCTCACAAAAGTTCAACCCACCAAAGAGTGTAAGTAACCAAACGGGGCTCTGTTAGTACACTTCTAAGTAATAGATTTAAAGCGTACGAGGATGCGTTTCTTATAAGTTTTAATAAAGGCGAGCTTTCGGGTCAATAACCCTTCTACAGGACATCATATTTAAATAAACTTGCATCTTATATATATATCCATTTTGAGAAAAATTAGCATATATACAAGAAAAACAAACGTATTAGCAAATTAGTGAGAAAAGTAACAGTAAGAAATATCCGCGTGCCCCGAGCATGCCAAGTGGGAAATCAAAAGAAGCTTCACGTTTAAGATACAATTCAATTTAAGGCAGCATGAGTAAAACAAGCCAAAATAAAACGTACTGGCAATGGTCACCTAAGGTACACTATGGCAATATTGCTTTGTATAAATCAGGGATGTCTATGTGTCTATTAATACTATTATGACTTAAAGAGTGCAAAAGTAGAACTGCTTCTACATGTGTAGCGGCTTTGCAGTAAAGGCAGTTGCTAACTACCACCCAACATGATTACCATGGCCTGTACGACGTGTAATTATTTTATTTTTCGTGCGGTTTTGATAAAGATGGCGCTACTAGTTTATTATTCCACTGTTTCATCTAGAAACGCCATTATTCTGAAGCGTCATCATAAGGCTTCCTTTTTCAGTAACAGTCATTTCTCTGAAGTGTAAACAACCTAGTTTCTGTTTGTTCCTTAAATATCAACTTTTGTACCAAATAATGTCGGAATGTCTTCGTCGGAAGACGAAGAAAGACCCAGAGCGCCACCAAAGTTTGAGGGTGAATAATTAGAGGCAAGGCTCGATGAAAATCAAAAACAAACGCAAAAGGAATTCGCAAAATACTTGGAGGCACTGAACCAGCTTTTTTCATTGCTTAAAAGAAATAGGAATGATCCGAAAGGTCGGAAATTGGGCGCCGTATGAACTGAAGCCAAGAGACGTCGAACGCCGTTTTTTTCACGTTTGAACAGTTGCTTCAACGTCAAAAGATAAAGGTTTTTTCGCATCGAATTGTAACTGGAGATGAAAAGTGGGTCCATTACGATTATCCAAAACGTCGGGCCACGTATGGATACCCTGGCCATGCCTCATCATCGCATCGTCGATGGCCAAGCCGAATATTCATGGCGAGAAGATTACCCTGTGAATTTGGTGGGACCAGCTAGGAGTGGTATATTATGAGCTGCTAAAACCGAACAGAAGTATCACAGGGGATGTCAAATGAAGAGAATTGATGCACTTTTGCCGAGCATTGCGACAAAAACGGCTGTAATACGCCAATAGACACGACAAAGTTATTCTGCAACATGATAATGCTCGGCCACAAGCTGCAGCACCCGTTAAAACGTACTTAGAAACTCTCAAATGAGAAGTCTTACACCACCCGACGTATAGCCCAAGGATTGGTCCTTCCGAAAATTATCTCTTCCGATCATTACAACATGGCCTGGCTGACCAGCACTTCTCCAAATACGACGAAGTCAAAAAAATAGATCGATGAATGGATAGTGGCCAAAGAGCCAGCATTTTCCGCGATGGAATCCATCAATTGCCAGAAAGATAGGAAAAAGTATTGGCTAGTGATGGACAATACTTTGAACATTGAAGGTCTAACCAATATTTTATAATAAAGCTCCAAGTTTCAAAAAAAAAAACCGCACGAACTTATTTATACACCTATTAGTATTTGGCAGAAAAGAAACACATTTATATATTTCTTGACTTTTATAAATAAATATCTATGATATAAACAAAGAACTTCTAATGCCATTTTAAAAGGATGTCTTTCAGTCGGGTTTCCATTTGGTTCAAAATAATTTTAGCCTTCAATCATTAGTTTTTATTATCTTTAACAAAAAATGTAATGAAAAAAATAAATAAAGGAAGACTAACGACTTAGGATTTTATTCAAGTAAATCTGTATTTCAGATATAAGGAATATTCAATTTCTTTTGATATAGATATTTTCCTATAACTTATTAACTCACCCTCGTATATACAAATCTTTTTTAGATGCATTTCCAATTAAGGCGTTAATTTGGATTATTAACAGTTTTTTTAACAAACATTTTTTATTTATATATTGCCTTTATTTATATTAAAGAAAAGACTTAAAAGGCATAGACTCCCGTGTATTTGGCAATGGGTTGTATACCGTGTAAATAGAGGCCTAAGACATGTAAATAATAAAATCGAACAAAATTCTGTTAAATAAGTGAATAAATGTGAGATTGGTGAATTGTTGAATCCTATGTCGGATTATGTTGAATTGGTGATTGGTGGCGCAGTCTTGGTCGAATGGTGGTTTTTTCGCAGGGGAAATACGAGCACACTTGGATGGGATAGAAAATAGACTTTGCGAAAGGGAGAGAGTGATGAGACTTGACGTTCACATGACGGAGCGGACACTACCTTGGTTGGAGCCTAAGTTGAGCACACCTTGCTTCTAGCACGGTCACCTACCTTCTCCTAACTTCTTGTCCGAGATCATCGTCATTAACTCTCTCGACTTCTCATTGGTAGAGATCATTCCACGTGTTTTCTTCTGATTCGCTATTAGTTGGTCATGCTTAAAGGTGATTGGTTGTTGATTTGTCATGCTTAACTGTGATTGGCTTAGTACCTCCATTGTCGCCATGATTGCAATATTCCAGGAAGAAGAAGGTCTTTGAACTATAATTTTATGGGTCCTGGGCAGTGACCTTTACTTCCTGGATGATGCAATCCTGTTAATTGTTATTCCCTTTTCTCGAAGACTATTTTTATTAAATCTTTTGACGATACATTGCATAGATTGTGGTGGGGTTACATATTGCTATATACAAATTATCACATAAATATATACGTATATGTGACAATATAGTGGTAATAATGTGGTGAGGAGAGAAATAATCACACGACGAGTTGGAAGAGGAATCTGGAAGTCATCCGAGAGAGAGAGAGGTAGTGCGAGGGGATGCCACCGCTGAACGACCGTTTGTGTTGCACGCCCCCAGCAAACTTCCAAAAATAGTCCTCAGGTGTTGACGGGCGGGCCCCATTTGCCTCCCCTTTGGAATGTCGCTGCTTTCTCAATTGACCGGACTTTACATCCCATCTCTCTCTGGGATGGCTCTAGGTTTGTTTTATTATTCCTGGAAGGGTATATATTATGACATATATATATTAATGTAACATAAAATACAATAGGAGGTACAAAACTAAAGAAAATTCGAATATTAATTATACTATCATATAAAGATTTAAAAAAAACATAAAACAATTCAAGAGACATCAGTAGGCCAAAATGCAGAAAATTATATAGAACAATATTATATTTATCACAAAAAACCCACGATTTTTCATGGCTAGGATACATACTTACGTATGAAGGCTTTCATTATAGTTTATTGAAACTGAACGATTTATACGACCCGAAACATAACATGTCATTTTAAATACTGTGGCAGTTTTTTGGCTAGCAACCACTTTGTCTCGATTGCTCTTTTCGAATTACAATCCTTTAAATATAAATAACACACAAACGCAGTCTTTGTACCCCCGTGTGTGTATAATGAACAAAAATATTATAAAAATAATAAAATTCCTGTGTAAAAAAAGCTTTATATATATATAAGATATAATGTCATTAAATATATTTTGAAAACACAGATATTTTTCTAGATTACTAAGGTGTCAGTTAACTATCCCATCTTCACCGATCCGCCGGCAATAACCACGCAGCATAGTGCCCCAACGGCCGTGCTATGGACGGAGACGAGGGAAGTCGATGTAATTATGGACAAGTGGAGATCTCGCAGGGAATGAGGAGAATTAATTAGGTTGGTAGATGTTGGCGTGACGACCTAATGAGGCTCCGTTCTTCAACCATTGCTCCAACCTGCTGAAGTCGCTCTTCAGATTCCTCAATGTTCCAGTCTCGAAGAACCGCATTAGACATAAGTATAAAACTAGATAGAAACTATATAGACTTTTCTAGTTTAAAATTACCGTCATTCTTCATGAAAAGTGAAGCAGTTTGATTTTGATATCTCACTTTATAAAAAAAAGGTAAAATCGGGAAGACTCGAAACTTAAATTATATATTCCCTAACTGTTTAACCAGTTCAATGTATAAGGCCGCTACAACGTTTGCTTATATTTATGAATATGTTCAAAACAAACCATTATTTTAACAAAAAAAAAAAAAAAGATTCAAAACTATTCTTTCAGGCTAAAAAGCAACTATCAAACTATTGTATTGTTATTCTGCTTATAGCGTCTGCAAGTTGTTCTTCTTTCAATCAGAATATTTCTTTTGGTAGTGAATATTTGGGATATTGTTATCGAATATTTTTCAACAATTGTGGAATTATATCACTGATGATCCAAGACAACCTCTTACTTTTACATTTTCAAATAAATGGTCAAAGAAATATAACTTTAATCAGCATGAAATAAAACAGCACTGATGAAATTGATTTACGTTTTGGTTGGCTTAGTTTCTTTTGCAGATCTCCACTATACATCTCTGGTGTTACATTCGTGCAGAGTAATCAGAATTTTCTATAGTGACATACTACTCAGATCAAAAAGTTCCGACACTTTTATCATAAAATCCTGAAAACTCAATATATTTTCTCCAGGTTTGTGGCAAACGCAAGCGTCGCCCTTGGCTTGGAGACCTGCCAATTTTCAAAAATCAAGCGCCACAAAAGCGCGAGCAGCGGCTGTTCGAAAGTGAAGCCATTTTGCCCGTGCTCCGATTTCGTTAGTCACCGAAATGAAGGATTAACGAATTTGCATCAAGTTCTGTGTGAAAAACGGATTCAAGGGTGCCAATATATTTTGGATGTTGCAAACAGCCTACGGGGCCGGAGACGAGTTTTCGAGTGGTATAAGCGCTTCAAGTAGGGTCGGGAAGAGACCGCCGACAACGAGCGTTCCGAGAGACCGTCCACATCAACCACGCCTGAAAAAGTGGACAAGGTGTTGGAACTGGTGCGTGAGTACCGACGAATAACTGTCAGGGAGGTCGCCGAATAAGCAGGGATATCATTCGGGTCGACTCAATCGATTTAAAAGGACATTTTGGGAGTGAGAAGACTCAACGCTGTTCTCCATCCCAAAGATTTGACTTTTGATCAAAAGAACGCCCGGAAAGAAACGGCCAGTCTCAATATCGAAGCGACAACCGACGACCCCGAATTGCTGAAGAGGGTTATTACTGGAGACGAAACATGAATTTACGGCTTTGATTCGGAAACTACCCAACAGGCATCGGAGTGGCGCTTCAAAAATGAGCCGAGACCAAAGAAAGAGAAGAAGGCTCCCAGCAAAGTCAAGGTCATGTTGACGGTGTTCTTCAACTACCAGGGCATCGTTCATCATGAATTTCAACAACAAGGCTCTACAATAACTGCTGACCTTTACCTGGGAGTTTTGAGGTGATTGAGGAAAGCGATCAGGCAGAAACGGCCGGCGCTGTGGAGGAGCAAGTCGTGGATCCTCCACCACGATAACGCGCCGGCGCACATAGCCCTCAAAATCTCGAAGTTCCTGCAGGACCACTCAACCTCTGTGTTCCCCCAACCACCCTACAGTCCCGATTTGGCCCCCTGCGACTTATTCCTTTTTGGAAAGCTCAAAAAAAGTTAAAGGGTCGGAAATTTCAGAGCATAGAAGAGATCAAAGTGGAATCGAAGAAAGTCATGAAGGCGATCCCGAAAACAGACTACCAGAGGTGTTTTGCCGACTGGAAAAAAAAGGTGGCCGAAGTGCATCGCGGCCAACGGGGACTACTTTGAAGGGGATAATTTGAATTTGGTTGAATAATAAAGTTTTTTTTTTTAAAGTGTCGAAACTTTTTGATCAGAGTACGTATTCCGTGGTGGAAATAATTTATAATTTAATTCAATTTTTTTTTGTTCTAGTAACATAGATGTAGGGTGAATGTTTTTGTTTATACTTATTAATATCGCTTATGTGTAAAAATCTATATAGAAATTATTTTTCCAAACAGCAGTGTTCATTTTCGATAATAAAGAAGTGCGGCGATGACAAGACGCTGTCCTCGTAGGTAGGACGTGAAGAAGATATAATAAAGGACGCCGCTGAGGGCCATCGCTCACGGCTCCTGAAAGCCGAGTCGGATCCATCACTGGGCGACAATTACGACACTCATCGATCCGCCGCACTCCGGGATTTATCTTCGGAACCTCAGGTTTACATAGCTCCACGCTGATTGTTTATAGTCTTCCAGCAGGTTTACATATCTCCACAATGACCGTTTATAGTGTTCCAGTAGCTTACATAGCTCCACACTGATTGTTTATAGTGTTCCAGTAGCTTACATAGCTCGACACTGATTGTTTATAGTCTTACATCAGGTTTACATAGCTCCACACTGATTGTTTATAGTCTTACATCAGGTTTACATAGCTCGACACTGATTGTTTATAGTCTTTCAGCAGGTTTACATATCTCCACAATGATCGTTTATAGTCTTCCAGTAGCTTACATAGCTCCACACTGATTGTTTATATTGTTCCAGTAGCTTACATAACTCGACACTGATTGTTTATAGTCTCCCAACAGGTTTACATAGCTCCACACTGATTGTGTATAGTTCTACAGCAAGTTTATATAGCTCCACACTCATTGTTTATAGCCTTAAAGAAGGTTCATATAGCTTCACACTGGACACTGATTTATTATAGTCTTCCAGAAAGTTTAAATAGATCCACACTGATTGTTTATACTCTTCCCGCAGGTTTACATAGCTCCACACTGATTGTATATAGTCTTCCAGAAGGCTTACATAGGTCCACACTGAACGCTGATTGTTTATGATCTTCGCCTAGGTTAACATACCTATTTTTCCCCAAGGACACCAAGTTATCTGTTTGTTTATATCCCCCCTCCTCCCAGGTTTACATAGATTCGTCTCCACATGAAGACCAGGTTTTCTGATTTTTTATAGCCTCCTCAAAGGCCTACATAAGTTCGTCTCCCCATGGACACCTGGTTATCTGATCTTATATAGTCTACTCGGGCATAGCTGTTGCTCCACACGGAATAAAATATTATACATTTCTACAGTCTACCAAATGTTTACATATCTGTCCTTGACATCAGTGTATCTGATTTTTTTAATAGTTTTCCAACAGATTTATATATTTTAAGCTTTGTCTTCAGAACAGAAAAAAAGTATTATATTATTTATATTCTAACTATGTTTTATTTTTCTTAAAAAGCTTCGGCTGGACTCTGGACACCAGGATATCTCTGGTTCGTAGTTTTCATGCAAAATAACATAGCCTTATCTCTGTTCTGATAACCAAGAAATTTCATTTTTAGCTTTACATAGATTTTCATAGCTTTAATGTATCCTTGACACTAAGTTATATCATTATTTTTAGTCTTCACAAATGTTAATATACAAGGACTCTGTGTTGAATATTCCCGGCGTATCTCATTGTTTCTAGACTTTCTGAAGTTCGTGTGTGTGTTACGTTGTGTTGTGTGTGTATGGAGATATACCAATTTACATTTTATAGGTATATATCAATATTGGAGTCAGTTCTCTTAACTAATATAAAATTTATAAACACGTAAATTACATTTTGTGCGTCATTAAAATTGGTTTACTTTTGAATGTCGATTTATATTGCGTATAAAATAACTAGCCGAATGGCCCGGGCAACGCCCGGGTTTTACCCGATTAAATGCTTTTATTCAAATACTATTCGTTACAATTATAAATTGGCGCCGTGGATGTCATTTTTGTATAATATATAAATGAGTTTTTAAAAATTGTAAAAAAAAAAAAAAAATGCATCGGCCGGGAATCGAACCCGGACCGCCCGCGTGGAAGGCAAGCATTTTACCACTGAACTACCGATGCTTATAAGAAATGACCATATTTGGGTATTTATTCCATTCACAAAAACAAACGGTGACAGAATTAAGAATTGATTGATGACTCTGATACTTGTATATAAAATAATATATTTTAGATTGCAATTTTATTCCGAAAATTCTGATATCTCCCTCATCCTATATCTGACTAATATAATTTTATATATATAAATATATATCTATCTATTTTATTTTATTTCTATTTTATTTTGTTTTATTTCGTTTAACAGTCGTTGTTCGTACTTAGTTTCTGTAATGGCCATGTATTGAATGTATTATACGTTTATTTACTTGCTTTGCTTAACATTTATGAATGATCCTCCAATATTATGTTAATTTTCTCTGGCACAATTTTACATATCTGTCTTATTTTCTTACTTTTTGTATATATATATATAGCTGAATGTCACTAATAATTTGTCTCGTTTTACACCAGTAGAAGGGTGATTGTGCCCGAAAGCTTGTGATCTAATTTTGTGTAATAAAGAAACTCTTTCCTCATCAAGTATTTCGTTCTTAAAAATATCTATCTATATAAGAATATTTATAATTTATAGAACAAAACTACAGAAGGAATTACCACACTAGAATCTTAGTGGTTAGAATATTTGAAATATGTTCATATTGTAAATATTTTCAGCTATCTTTTTGCTATGAAAATCAACTACCTCTTTTATAAAGTCTTCCAAACTTGATGTCTTGTTAACGTTTTCCAATTTAGCCAGTAGATAGCAGTGTATTCAAAGCTTAAAATATAGTCACCAATATCACTAAACACCAATAAAAGAAATTCTACGCTCTACTCTATCTTTCTATTGAATATCTACCGTATTTCAACACAGATGAACCTCAGTTTGAATTATCAAACTCTAGGAGTCAGAGCTGTTTAATTAGCTATAATAGCTTGTGAACTCTTTTTGTGGAAATGCACAAAAGTAAAATTGTACTGGGATTAGGTGGATAAATTAATTAAGAAGGCGGCATCTCACGATCGTGCAACTAAACACCCAAGGTAAAGGAAATTGCGATACTGCTGTGATAGAGATATTTGAGACTTCTCACGCTCTTCATTGAACACGACAACAACGACAAAACATCTTAAAGTGTTTATATTTGAATTAATAATTACAATATTACCTTATTATAAATTTAAGGGTAATCAGCCCTTTGAATGGTGAGCTTCCTTATCAGGTTACTTCAAAGCGATCGGTCTATAGCTATGGTAAGACGTTGCCTATGTACATATATGGAAAGCATTTTTTGAAATAATAATTTCTTTTTAAATCCCTTGCCTTCCGCATCCATATGCCGTTGACTTAATTATAGTTTCATCCGCATTAGAATCCGTTTCTGATTTCAAGAGAAAGTGAGTGTTATTCTCCATATTTGGATGAAGTTGGATACTAGTCTCTTATAGGCCACCCCCCCTGGCTTAGTCGCTCTAGGGATTTTCCATTTTGCGACAAGAAGAGGCCAGTCAGGTTGAGATTTCCTTTTCTAAGAGATGGTCTTTATATGGAGACATTTTAAATGCTTCTCTAATACTTTGAAGGGAAAAGACCCCTACATCAACGTTTGAAACTGCCAGTTCCATAACGGTGTGGTAACCTGGAGGTGTTGGTCACAGGGGCCACGGGCTTGCGGTTTCTGCGGCTCACGGTGCCCGGAGCCGTCTCGGCCGGCCATTCGGCCTGGCTGACCTGCGCCTTCGACCTGGAGGGCGACGACCTCTACTCTGTCAAGTGGTATAAGAACAACGTCGAGTTCTACCGCTACCTACCCATCAGCAAGCCACCTCAGATCAAGTTCGAGCTGCTTGGCATCTACATGGATGTAAGTTTATCACTTCAGCACTATTCAGTAAACACATAGAACTCCACGGGTCGGAGATTTTAATAATCATCTAGTAATTTAGTAATCATTCAATTACTGCTGTCTTCACCATATATTTATCAACAATTATCCTTAGTTTTCATATTAACACAGTTTTCAATCACATTTACCAAATTTCGGGAAACAGGTCTTCAACTTTCTCTTTTCTTTTGCTCAGGTGAATAAAATATATTCCCTTAATCACAAGCCCAATTTGTAACTCTTTTCGAAACTTACAAATAATTGGGAACATTTTAAAAATATATAATCATTTATATATCTTTAGCATTATAACTGCTTTTTAAAAATCTATTATATGTTAAAAAAACAGAGAGACGTTTATAAAGTAAATGAAAATTCAATAATATGGAACACCTCTTTTGTTGATTAAGTACATCAGAACAGTGTATTTTCACGATATCCTAGGTTAGAATCGTATAATTCAGGATCAACCAAACTTAACAGCAACGGTTGCAAAGTCTACATGTTTTAGGAGGTTTCAGACTCAAGCCGTCTTCAGTAAAGAGATTTCGGACGTCCAACGGGGGAAGATTTAAAATAGGCCGAACCGACCAAAGAGGGGATTCAGGTGGTGAAGTAGTAGGCCGGTATATTAGACCAGAACACATTGTGAATTTGGAGAATATTCTAGGTTGGATTCATTCAAAATTCATATACATTCTCCCAAACGTTGGATAATAAACTTTTCCGAAGGTTGAGTCTATATCTTGAATCATTTTTAATTACAACTAAAAGCTTTATTAAGACCTTTTGGACTTATACAGATTCTTCGAGCAGAAGATGGTATATACAGAAATAAAAGTAATGGTAACAATAATCAACAATGTTATTTATAATATATCAATTAAAGGGAAAGAAAAAAGAAAGCGCATGACATATATAAACCTATATACAAGAAAACGAGAACAAGGCAATTTGAAGGAGTATAAGATAGTTGTGAGCGAAAGAACATTTTCCCATTTCAAAATGCAATGAACCAATGTATATAATAATACAACGAATTGGAAAAATCACAGAGAGAGATAATCAATAAATATCAATAAAAATTTCCAAAGAATCCACAATATGAGAGAGGCACTCCAAGTTACCTAGCTTCTGCTAGACAGCGCTACAACGGTCGTTCTTTATGTAAATATAAACTTGGTTAACCCCCTTTTTTAATTTGGCAGTGTACTCTTTCAGGAATTTATTAAGAATTGAATATAAATATAGTGAGGTGAGCCCTAAAATATAACTTATAAGCTGTAATAAATATACTTCTGTTATTAATAATTTTTGAAAGGTAAGAGGGTCTCGAACAAAACCATATGAAATGACTGGGAGATATGGTGAAGTTTGTCACACTTATTTCTAAATATAAATTTGTCCGAACAGTTAAAATTCAGTGTTTATAATCAATTCAATATGACTTATATTTTGTTAGACCGATAGAGAAGCAAAATATGCAGAAAATAACCTTTAAAAATAAGCATTTATTGAGGAATATCGGCTAATTAAATTCGCACAATTATCTACAATAATTATTTGTAAGTAGAAAATAACCGTTCGTAAAGATTTCTATGATATTTATTAGTGTCGAGGATGTCTGTAATATCGAGCCCTAGAATTCTTAGCTCTGCTTGAAAGCAAGCACGTGTTAAATTCCAGAAGATAATATCGAAAGTGTCAATGTGCCAATCTCATGATGAATTTGTTCCTAGAATTGTAACCTCGATGAGACATGGATCTCTCACATTGGGATCCAGAAACCAAATGCAGTGTAATCATAATGGCTTCCTTACATTCAACAGATTCAATATGCAATCATCGACTGTCCATATTATGAGAATCATACTCTGAGATAGAGAAGTTATCCTCGTGATTGATTATCTAGAACACTAGAACACAGAAAGGCCATTACTGGGAAGATATATTCAAAGATATTAATGGATCTTCTCGCGGGAGCAAATAATAATAAAATACCTTTAAAGCTGACTAAAGGTGTTTGTTGCGCTTAACGATAATTCTCTACTTCACAACTCAATAGTAATTCCGATTTATTTTGATGATTACAGCTCTGATTTGTTATAATTAAACAATATATTTTCGGGTGTATCACCTTTTGCCTTAAGTCAATCAACCGCAAAATACCTGAACAGCATTCAATTTTGTAAATGTTTTAAAATATTATGTACCTTTTTGAAAGCCTGAAACTTTTATAGCTACTTGAACTTTTTCAATATTTAATTTTTGTTTATTTTTAATTAGGTCAATATGGTTTGTCTGAGTTGAAGTATTCTATATAAATAAAACGTACAATATATTGTGTTTATATCGAATTATATATTTCTCGTTTTATATAGAGAAACCTTTTCTCTTTCTCTCTCTCTCTCTCTCTCTCTCTCTCTCTCTCTCTCTCTCTCTCTCCCTAGCAATTTATTGAATTTTTAACAGAAAAGTTGAAAACAAAGCTTATACCTCTTGTTGAGAGCCAAAGAGAATGAATATATCTCATATTATTACCGCATTGAAAGGGACTTTAAAACACGCTTTACCTCTATAAACCAGAAATTTGAGGAATACTATGGAGGTGCCAATGATAATTTCAAGGGATTCTTTGATACTTCAAGAATTCCTAACTATGTTCAAACCAACTTCTATAACGTTCAATTTTTTACTGGACATGGTGACTTCAACACATATTTGTTTAGAATTGGCAAAATTGGTTCACCTGCATGCACTTGTGGAAACGAACAACAAACCCCTGAACACCTTCTGATAAACTGTCCATTAACTTCTGATCTAAGGGAAGAAAACCAACTTTACCTGACTAATACAAAACAAGTTGCTTGCGCAATAAAGACCAATACATCAAGTTTAATAGATTCTGCAGGATGTATATTTTGAGGCGAAAGTGTTAACTGTACATATTTCAAGCTACTACTTATAATTGCTATATGCAAAATTTGACATCGAACGTTTAATTTTAATAATTTCCAATGTTCAATTGTATTAATTGTATATAATTTAAAATATACACGCAATTATCCAAATTGTGGATATGGAGTGTCTCTCCCAACTGTTAAATAAATAAATAATAATACAATTTTTCTCACTATCTATATTCAAATATATATTTAAAATGTACACCTTTTAAGTAAAGATTTAAAATTGGATATAATTTAATATGTAACGATGTTTCGCCTGAACGAGCAAATTAATAGATTTTTATTAGCTCATATGTTTCATCAGGTTAATACTCGACCGCACACTGTAATAGTTTCTACTGCTTGATATTGTGCTTGTTCAACACTACCTTGACAAGAAAGGTCGCCGGATCTCTTATCAGTTGAGCACTCTTGGGATTGGGAAAACACGTCTGGGAACTCAGAATTTACCCGACTTGACTCAACAAATGGGGAGAATTGAGCAAGATAAACCTGAAGTGGACATTAGCTAACTCTTTTAATCTGGGCCAAGCTGAATAACAGCTTGCATAAGTCTACAGGTAGGCCAGTATCTTATAGAACGTTTCACTATATGTATTTCTAACATCTGAATAAAATAAGCGATTCCACTGAGAATTTAAGTTTCCTTTTCACCACATGTGGGTATATCACATCGACCGAATTTCATCTTATTCCTATAACTCTTTCTTAATTGCGTCGATTTTTTTAATTTTTGCTATAGAGAGAGTTACATAGAATTTCTTACTAAGTTAATGATAATATTTAATTAAATAAATCAACCTGTATAAAACAAACAAGCATTCTTATCAGAACGTTATTAGCAATTATAAAATTGTAGGTATGAAAACTAATGGGAATATCATCCTATTCAATGTTGACATCATGATTGATTACAAATATCATAAAATAAATTCTATGTAAACACTCGACACGATATGCATAGGAAATCATATCTTCAATGAACAATTTGAAGTTCTGAAGATATTCAGTCATTAAAAAGATCAAACATAACTTTTGTGAAAAAATTCGACTTGTTTTATGCAGACGCTAGTTGTATCACACTCACACAAATCGGGGAGAGATACTTATAAAATTAAATAACTCTAACTCTATATATTTTATTTAAATTAGCTAAAAATAATTCTACCAGAAGGAAACAAAAAAAAAGGAAAATGATAATGACAGACAAATTCAAAATAGGAGAAATCGTATCAGTCAAGCTATATAAAACATCAAATAGCATATCCCCATTTCCTTGTTAGACCAATGAATGGTGGACCGAATGTTCTAAGATATTTGAGGTCTATAAACATAGGTAAAGTTGATTATATCTCAATAGCAGGGGTTTGATTAATGAAGCCTGCGTCAAACTTTGGCTCGATGGAATTAAATGTAAAAATGTAATGTTGACAACCACTCTTCAAACTTTGTATTTGCTCAAGGCATTTTCAAATTTAATGGGAATAACTCAAATTTAGAATAAATCAAAAGTTGTGTGTCTATAAATGCACTCCATCGATTTTGTTAGACAAATAGTGATAGGTATCCTATCGATACAACATGATTAATACATAGTTTACACTAGAAAATATTTTTAAAATCGTCTAGGTTTGTATTTATATAAAAACCTGTAACTATTATGTAAGGATCATGGTTCTGAAAACATTATTTTTCTATTAAATAAAAGGTAGCTCGTATAGAAAGATTATTCAAGAGAAACTGGTATTAGATGTAACTCTGGAAATTCTCTTTTTTTCACCTTTTATGCTCATATTTGAATATAATATTTTAGCATCACGATTTATTCATGCGAACTGGGTAATCACACACACGCAAAAAACAAAATATCGTGAGAGGTTATGGTTAAAGAAGGAGCTATAACTTCAAAAATGATCTAAACGTTTCAATTTTATGATATATTTGTATTAGTAGTAGAAATTGATAATTCATTAAAGAAAATTATTAAACAACACACGCACACACATCACACACACATAATTAAAATATGGCCAAATACTCGTATATAACATTCCTTAAAACAATTCAACATTCCCTCCAAATTGATAAGAATTATACAATCTTATTTAAACAGTGAAAGAAGGGCAAATTTCTCACATGAAGACACAAATGTTACAAAAAATCTGACAAAAGGATGCCCTCAAGGCGGCCCTATATCCCCAATATTATGGAATATTTTGTTAAACGACTTGCTGAAGAGTTTCAAACATCCGAACGCAGAAATAATTTGCTACGCAGACGACGTTTATATCATTTGCTGGAGCAAGTCTGTTGAGGATCTCAAAATATTAAGCGAATATATTCTATGCTACGTGATGCAATGGTGTAATAGGAATAAATTATCAATAAGCCCAGAGAAAACGAATTTACTTTACTTACATAATAAATCTAAAGTTCCAATTGAAATATCGAATATTATTTTAAACCCAGTAGATCAAGTTAAGATATTAGGCATAAAATTTTCAAATCATAGAATAAAAAAGAAGATTAATTTTACCCCTCATATCAACGACATTTTGTGCAGGATCGTAAGAATGAAAAAATTTCTGTTTTCACTATGTGGAAAGATGTGGGGATTAACTACTAAAAAAAGAATAATTTTGTATAAAACATTCATCAGGCCAGTTCTTACATATGGTTCAGAAATATGGTACAGGTTTATAAATAGTCGATGCAAAGAAAAACTAAATTCTACTCAATATCAAATTCTTCTTTGGGTGAGTAGAGCCTACAAAACTACATCTTCCAACGGTGTCCATAGTCTTGCCAACATCCCCCTTCTCACAGATTATATTGAATCTAAAATTATTAAATATGATTTGGCTCATCTTTCAATAGAGGATCAAAATACTTATAAACCACATTCTCCAAGTATAATTGGATCATTTTTAAGTGCAAAAATATATGAATTATTTCTAAAAACAAATGAAACATTCCAAAGCTTTTTCCCGTTTGGAATTCCAACATATTTCCGCTCCAATTTTTATAATACCCAGTTTATAACGAACCATGGAAATTTTAATGGGTTTTTATCAAAAATTGGCGCGATTGAAAACTCTAGCTGTCATTGTGGCAACGAATTACAGGACTCGAGACACCTACTGCTGGAATGCCCACTCTTCTTCACCGCTAGACAACAGACAATAAATAATGTTGTAGATCTATATCAATTTGTAAATAGCAGAGAGAATTATCATAAGTTTAACTATTTTTGTAAATATATTCATGATTTTCTTTCAAACCTGAAAGGTTCAGGTTCCTAATATATATATATATATTTTTTTCTCTTTTTATTTCGATTACTTTTTTTGTAAAAATTTTATAACTGTTTCTGTTTAAAAAAAATGTAAATCGACGCAATTATCCCTAGCCGGGATATTGCGTTTGTGTGTTGAAATAAATAAATTAAAACAATTCAATATATAACAGGGATCAGTAATCATCAAAGTAAAGGCATGATTGAATATTCACTAAGTTGATATATTATATATTTTATTATTATATTTATTATGAATATATCATATATAAATAGCTCTAACGAATATACCTAGATAGAATATTGTAGCAAACCTTTATTATCTCATACATTATGTGAAAATAATTCTAGGGCTCTGAAAAAAAATGTTTTCAAGCCTTTATCTAGAAAGTCTTTCAATGGTCAAATGACTGTTTTATCACATTTCACATCGCCTCTATTGTCTATCAACACAAACCTTTATAATTTAATTGATAATTTATAATAAATAAACTGAGTATTCAAGTGGGATATTATGATTTAATGCAATCTCCTACTCCCATATGAACAATCATATTATAGAGCACTTTATTTATTAGTAAAATCCTTATTCTACCCTTCCAATCATTCTCACAATCATACTTTATTGTGTTCATTATTATAACATAATATTTTTAGTACATTGGTTCTGACAATAATACTAGATCTTGTTCTATATAATCTAGTAATATCGAACCATCTAATGACTAAACAATTCTGACAATCGTACTATTTTGTGCTTTAGATTCTAGTACATTCGTACCACCACATGTCCAATCATTCTTACAATAATTTTAAATTGTTTTCTATATATTCTTGTATACTCCTATTACTAGATTGATCCTAATAATCTTAGCTATTTGCGTTCTATAATTTATCCAATCGCGTACTATTACTTGAAAAATCATCCCTTTCAAATTGTGATTTATATTCTAGTATAATAACCTACTACTAGATTGATCCTTATAATATAATACCTAATTGCGTTCTATTGTAAAGATAAATAGATCCTAGTCAATCATACTACTACATGGCTAATTATCTTCATATTTATTCAATCGAGTACTATTACTTTAAAAAACATCTCTTTCAAATGGTGATTTATATTCTAGTATAATATCCTATTACTAGATTGGTCCTAACAATATAATACCTAATTGCGTTCTATTATATAGATAAATAGATCCTAGTCAATCATACTACTACATGGCTAATTATCTTCAAATTTATTCAATCGAGTACTATTACTTGAAAAATCATCCCTTTCAAATGGTGATTTATATTCTAGTATAATAACCTACTACTAGATTGATCCTAACAATAAAATACCTAATTGCGCTCTAGATCCTAGTCAATCATACTACTACATGTGGCTAATTATCTTCAAATTTATTCAATCGAGTACTATTACTTGAAAAAGCATCTCTTTCAAATGGTGATTTATATTCTAGTATAATATCCTACTGCTCGATTGATCCTAACAATATAATACCTAATTGCGCTCTAGATCCTGGTCACAATCATACTACTACATGGTTAATTATCTTCAAATTTGTACAAAGTTCCGCTTACGATTCTAGTATATTCCTACCACTGCGATGATTCAGGCTATTATAATAGTCTGTTTAAACTTCTAATAGAATAGTATACTACTAAATGACTATACTCATACAAAATTGGATCCAGAAATCCTACCCCAGTTAAGAATCGCCTTAATTATCTTACTCACCCATGTGTGGCAATATTTATCTAAATTCATTAGGTGAAGCCGCGATTGATATAGAAACCAACAAATATAATTAAACTCCCGAATGGAAGATTTCCAATTAAACAAGGTGGTTGGGAAATTGAGCGAAGTTTACTGATCCTATTAACAAGCCGGGCTTATATCGAGGTGGGACACGCTGCTATTCAATTATACATGCGGTGGCAATATGTTGACATTTAATTGGCTATCGAGGTTTAATCAAGAGGACATATTTAATATTCATAGAGCAGGTCGATGCCAAATATTTGAGGAATCTGCTCAAGATCGCATGGCCATAATTACGAGCTGCTGCTAAATTACAGCCTGCCAAGCTAAACGTTCCTACCCTAAATCTTGTATCGAGTTGGTCGTTTTTTTTTTCAATCTCTTTGAGCTCAGTGTGAGTCCATTCTCATACACATTTTCTTGAGTATGACATTCCTAGTAAAATGTGGCATCCAAAAACCGCAAGTGTCAGGAAATCTGTGTTAACTGACGTTGTTCATATTATACCTATACTGCTTCTTCAAATTTCGGAATAATGACCTATAAAGAAGACACATTTGTGAAGAATCTAGAGAATATAATTATAGGATCTATGAAACTACCTTAGAGGAATATGACCAATTTTGCGACGCGAAGCTACAGGATGTTACGACGAAAGACTGGATGTTGCAGCCCCTGTTGTCTTCTTATTGAAGGAATACATCAAAGAGCGCTACCAGTTTATAAAAATACCATACGATGGTCTTCATAATAATGATTGCAAGAACAACTAGGTCTCTCAACTTGGACCGAGTTGTATATATATATATAGGGAAAATTGGAGAAATGCTTCTCTAGGTACATGAATATAATTCTACCGCAACCTTATGTTGTAAATAAATAAGAGGCGTCCCATTTTCCTTATTTGCCGATAAGATTCCGAGAACCCCTCACACCTGTGGTCTCCCCCCCCCCCCACCCCCCGTCCAGGGATGATTGACAGATGTCCCATTCTTGTGACCAGAGTTGCAGAGCTACTTGACAATATAATTCTACCGCAACCTTATGTTGTATATAAATAAATAGTTTTAAAATCATTTTGATATTCATTATAAATAAAAATCAATAAATATTGCATTTTTATTTCGTTATTTTTAGTATAATTTCTATGTTTTACACAATAAATGGTTTGAAACATCAAGTTTTCAATGGTGGATTATTAGACATATCAGTCAAAGGCTACTAATTTGAATATGGGATTTAAGATCTTACACATTTTTAGCATTAAGGATCAGGATCGAATCAACTTGTTGAAATTATATGATTATGGGTTAAATAAACTAAACGTACATTTACAGAATCACCAATAGTAAAGGCATATCTATGAACCTTATTGTATTCGCAGGTGCACAGCAAAGTTCAGTGGTGAATAACCGGTGATTAAAAAGTGATACAACATCTTATCAAGCGATCTTGAGTCCCCAAGTATATAATTATATTCTAGAATTGAAAAACTCATTTCCCTGAGGTCTCTGAAGCGTCGGAAAACTCAAGAGCGGCTGGTGCATCTGTATTATTTTTAAACAAGTTCCCAAATAGCTAATTATTAATACCACTGTGCCTTAAAATCATTGTCATAAATTAAGAGATTTCAGAGTAAAAATATACTAAGTCAAAATTAATTAACAACACTTTATAGAATTTCCATGGTCTCCTCGTATTCAAAAGAAATATATAAATATATTCTCTACCAAGTTTATCAATAAAACTGATTATTTATTCATTTTTTTATATTTCAATGTTTATTCTTCGAATTGTTGTGTCGTACCCAGACTCTGTTCGTGTTCTTTTTCTGCTCAGGTAAAAACAAAAATACCATAAGTGAGTCCGAAAGGAATGCAGCAAAAGTTATCGCTTTATTATACGCCGCACTGAATAGAAAGAGTTTAATAAGTGGAACTTGTCTTCAACTGCTCCGTAAGAATTTTCTTGGCAACGTGGATATCACACTGTACACGTCCAGCCTGGGCAACACCGGCTTGTAGGCAACTTCGATGTCAGGGTCTCCTGGCACCGTCTTGCAGGATGATCTACACGCCCGGAGGCAACTCGCCGTGCTCACCGCAGATATCACGGGGTTGTCCCTTCTCCCCCGCAAAATGCCGTATTTGGCGCCTGTTCTCTCACACATAGGCCATCCCCCGTAACTGGAGGCCACTCATTTTTCCCCAACTTTACTCTAGAATCTTTGCCTTTCGGATAACTTGTCATCCATTTAACGATATTATCAATATAAATTCGAAACCAAATGTATATCTTTACTTGAGTTGATGTCACCTATAGTTTCCTTTTGAATGTGTAGGGAAAAATTCAGTCTTCTCTTCTCCGTCGTTCTAAAAGGCTCTCTTTTCTAATTCCAACGTTTCTAGTGACGGAAATGACACTTGTTTCAAATATATATGACGAATATTAAACATAAAATATATTTAAAAATATAACACTTTATTCGATATTTTTTTTAATTAAGAAGTAATAAAGATTGAGATAAACCGAATATAAAATATGAGCAATTAGATATTTAACATTAATATTTGTTTAGATGTACAACATTGTGTTTGTTCGTATAAGAATTTCGATTTTACCTTTATTTTACTAAAATGCTGTGTTCTGTTATATCAATGAGCTTGCAATAACATTAAAATCTCTGGAAATCGAACAAATAATCTAAGGTATAAATATATTTCAAGGATGTGTGGGTGTCTTAGATTTTACGTAGGCGATGACAATTTCTGAGTTCAAACAATGAAGAAAAAGCAAACGTCAATAGTTCTAACCTAATATATCTTATCTCCAGGCCCTCATTCCATCTCAGCAATAATCCGTCGTCTGAATAGATTTCATTCTGCGAGATCACGCGTCCTGTAAGCGGACATAGTCTTAGGAGAATTTAGTTTATACATTGAACAATTTTCAGAGCATTATCCATGAAGAAATGTTACAGGATAATCAAACAAAGTATTTCAATACAACATTTTAACCCTAAATATTGTCACGAAGTACTTTAATTCAACTAATTTGTAGATATGTAAATGTTCTAACTAGTTTTCTATTAATTCTTTTTCTTTTTGTTTGAATCTATGTAAATATTTGACGTCAATTGTTGTGCCTTCTACTATGTAAATATTTGAGAATTAGTTTTTATTATTAGGCTGACTGTCTAGAGTAAGATAGGAAAAAGCATATAATTGTTGTCGACTTTTTCTATTTGACAGTGTGTTGAATAAAACTTACTTTTAAGTTTGCTTCGTTATTCCGTGGCTTACCAGCGACAGAATTAAAGAAAAGATCGCAACAATATGATATATATACAATCCATTGAAATATAAAACAAATATAGTTTTCAATTCAAAATACATTAATGGACAAAACTTAAGGAAGTGTACCTTTTATCATTGTATATCGGGATTTAGACAATAATTCTGAAATATATTTGATACATAATGATCTTTATTAAAGACACACGAGATAACCAAGTGTGAGAAAAATTGTCTACTTCAAATAAAAATAAAGTAGGCCATATGACTAAATTTGTAAAGATATGTGTACACCAATTAGCATCTAAATATCACTACATAATGAAAACAAGCGCTTCTTCATGAATTATTAAATTATAATTCTTTGAGTTATTTTTGCAATGAGAAAATATATTGGGAAGGTTTAGAATTTACGGTCAATACCATCACTAAATATTTCTCGATATCCTCACTATATTAGATTATATATATATATATAATGTCATATTCAATAGCAATAATATCTGGAAATTGAAGATCTGAAACCGCTAGGAAAGTTTCCCACTGAAAAGCCATACTTTCAAAATATTTTCTCATCGCAAAAGGAAACTATATTTTATCAAAGCATATACATTAAATATTGTTTTATCCACGTTATTTAAAAATAGTGTATGGAGAATAATTAGTCCGTATTAGAACCGTTAGTTTAAAGCTCGTGTTTAATTGCTATAATAAAATAGGCATTTCTTCGTTGTTCTCTTCAATTTTTTTAAATATTTTATCTGAGAAGAATATTATTCAGAATATAGTCTTAACACTTTTTTGGCTATCATAAACTATATAATGGTAGTATAAGAGAACTACAGTAGCATTGACAAAGTAGACATCGATTAATATGAAAAAAATATTAAATACAACAACAACAAAAACTTTTATTAAGACACTATTGTCTTACAAGGGGATTCCCCTAAAAGGTTATATATGTACATGAGTGAGGAGGAAAAACAATTTAGAGGAAAGGGGGAGCAATCAGCCGTTGTCTGTGGAGTTGAGCACTTCTTCTCTCATTTTATCAATCGCCTTGAAATATTTAAAATATTTATAAACAAATGTTTTATCCAGCAGGAGAGTAGTGAAGATTTTATATACATGTTGTTCATTGTAGTGAGTTGGCCCCGAAATTTCGCGAATTTCCAGTCTCTTTTCGTGTAGGAATGGGCAATGGAATAGATAATGGACCAAATTGTCTTGGATGTCAACATTGCAGAAGTAGCAATTTAAAGGGTCGCTGTTCCAAATTCCCGTGATATCCTCGCGGAAAAGTAGCCATAGAATCATTTGACGAGCTATAAATCGTTTAATTTTCAAAGGGGGATTAAATACTTAATTGCAAACATAAAGGTAATAGAAAGATAATTTGAATAAAGACCGAGTTATTTTTCATAACAGAATTTATTCAAAATTTCGATATATTAAACAACTGTAGGGATTATTTTATATTTTCGTTAAAGTTTGAGCTTATCTCAAAGCTCTAAACATTTCTTTATTAGGATTCTACACGTGTTATAAAACAACTTTTCAGCAACAGATTCAGGGAAAACTGTTTAGAGTGGAAAGATAACAGCCCAGTTTTACCGAACGTAGTACATACTGAGGAATAACTGTTTAGAGTGGAAAGCTAACAGCCCAGTTTTACCAAACGTAGGGCATACTGAGGAGTAACAGGGAACAAAATAAGAAACTGTTCATATTTGTAATCTATTGGCCAAGTTTTACCGAATTTAGGGAACTGAGGTAGAACTGTTTAGAGTTGAAAGCAAGTGGCCAAGATTTATTGAAGAAATTAAAATATCATTATAGCTGTATTAATATTTCGCGAATTTAAATGAAAAGACGTTTTACCCGACGAAAAATAAATTTTATTTGCGAAAAGGAATTACTTCTGTAAAATGAAACATTTTCAGTATATAAAGAATAGAAGGTTGCAGAAAATATTTGTTCAGGACTAGATAAAAGAGAAAGAAGTTTGGGGGATTCTTGTTTTTTGTTTTTTTCTAAATCCAAATCTTGAAGTACTTGCTTCAAAAGTCATGAGACATATCAATTTCTTTTATTTATCAGTTTTAAAATGGGAAAACCTCTCCCTACATGTTGGATATATACGGAGGAATATGTCATTTCTGAACTTGTCTCCCAATAGGCTGGAAGAGAGATTAATCAAGTTATTGAGGCGTGGGTGGGGCGAAACACAATAATTGAAACGTCCTCTCTTATCTTCCTGATCGTATCAGCCTGCGTCATTACCCTGAATCTTTTAGTCGGCGCTATGACGTGAGCAATTTTCTTTCAATAGAATAAATTCCGGATTGACAGCCTACTCTCAATCCCATACAAACTAACAATTCATCTAAATTGCTTCCTTTTTTCATCCAAATAATGCATAGTTTAATGCCTCCAATGAGCGGGCTCTTCTGAGGTAAAACTACATTTCTATTATCAAAATCATTTTTATATATATACATAATTCAATCTCTAATGAGTTTACGATTTCCGTAAAAGATAATATTTTTCATTGTTTCTGATTTTTCCTATATGGAATTTTTGCTCTTTATTCAAATATTCAATGTTATACTAGCGTTTCTAATTGATATTGCTATGCATTAAAATAATTCATGAAATAAGTCTCCAAATATCATTGAGGGACAAAAATAATTCAATTACTTTTAGAGTTGATTCTCACAGCAGGTAGATAATGTTAGAGATGGATAATAAAAATATTAAAAAATTAGTAAAGTTTAATTAACAAACTAGATAGGAGAGAATGAGGACAACAGTGAATAAATATTGAGAAGAATGCAGTCAAAACAGCTATCTGGAGTGAGTTAGTGTACGGAACAGAGACAAGAGTGCTGAAAAAGAATAGTAAAAGATTAGAGGTAAATTGGAATTTGCTTTAGAGAAGAAATGAAAACCTTCTGAAGAAAATATTCTGAAAAAGGATTATTTGAAAAAAGGCGCACACGAGTGCTCTAACTGAAGTAAGATAAAATCCATTGAATGAAATATATTATAATCACTTATACTAAATAATAGCATAGATTATATGATACCCGGGGGAAAATAATAAAGTAAGAGTAGCGTCTTTAGCGAAGGATTTTTATTTTATTAACATATTATCATTTTTATATTTATATTTTTTTACTCTGTAAACTTCGCTTATCTTGTATTTTATGAGTTATAAGTTGTACTTCCCCAAATAAGCTGCTGTGTAATCCTGAAGGTATTATTTCCTAATTTTCCACGTGGCATTTTGGTGTATATGCTAGGTAGATTAGGGAACAAAACTAAAGATCGCCGAGCAATTATTGAGGCAATGGGTGCTGAGACCTACATTTTCAGAGACTGGCTCCAGGATTCCACCGCCGTGTCAAAGCCAAGACTACTTTCCAAGATGAAGATGTCCCTAAAGACGATATGACGACAAAGCAGCTATTCACGCCGCAAGAAAAAGGATGCAAAGGTACTAGGGACAAATTCCAAGACTCAGATGGAATCCTTGGCAGAAGCACGTCAGATTCATGTTAGTGACTACTATAATTGCAAGTTGTGGGTCACAGATTCCATAGGGAAGGAGCTATGTAGAAAAGTATTTATTATTTTATTAGCAGATTATTAATTTTGATATTTATATTTTCTACCCTGTAAACCTCCCTTATTGCTTATATTGTATTTTATCAATCATATATAAATTGAACTTGCCTTAAATAATTTGCTGTGTCATCCTTAAGTTTTCTTTCCTAATATTCAACGTGGCAATATATTTTCATTGGCTAGGGGAAGGAAATACAAATTGTAAAGTACAACTTAGTTACACCTCATGATCTGCCGTTAAACAAATCTAGTGGGAGATAGAACATATTTCAACGAAATTCTTTTCCATCCGTGACATTATATGAATGAGAATCTTCCAAGTACCTGACAAAGGGTCCATCAGTTCTTAAATTTCCAGACCCCCAACAATATCGAATAATGGATAAGCTACATGTTCGATGTGTCCGAAGGTTATAATTACAAGAAAAGTCTGTTCTGAAAATGTGAATTGAATCATGTAAGTGAACTTTCTTAATTGAAATTTTTTTAGTAAACTATAAAGAAAACAATAAAATTCGCTTGATATCTACATTAAACGATGAATAAATATAATGAGGAGTGTAGATTTTCTACCTTTTATATCATACAGGCCGAATAATTTTCGAACAATACAATGTTGTACTTGTCTTGAACGCCTAATAGTATAACTAAATTAAGCATATATATTTATTACGGCAAGACACGTCTTTTTCTATTTCTAGAAAAGCATAAGGATTTTTCGGTATGTAGCATCACATCCGAAAATACATAACATATCTTTAAGAGGTAGTGATTCGAAATATATACAAGAAGGGTTTGTTTGTGTGTGTGGTGAACATTTAACCACATTATTGTAATAATGAGCTATATTGTCGGTTACCTTTATTCAAAATTATTCTTCGCCAGAAAAAGAGAGAGAAAATTAATATGAATTTATATAAATATATGATACAATTATTAATTGCACAATCCATACTAACTACTTAATATAACGATAAACTATAATCTAAAGAAAGAATAACGAATAATGCGATGATATGAAGAAAAAGAGGCTCAGAGAAAATTCTTTGAAATTATTACAATAATTTGAAAAAAATAATTGAAGACATCGTCTTATTATGTTTTATTGATTTTTTAAAATTTCTCTTAGAAGCAATAATTTTAGAAATCATAAACAGTTAATTTGTGTGTCAATGATCAGTGTGAGATAGGTTACATGAATGTTCACGCGAAAAAACGCACAAGAGTGAAGTCCCCCCCCCCCCTTTAAAAAGAAAACTAAAATATGTAATAATATATTTTAATGAAATATAATTACATCAGGTTTGTGCGTAAGAGTGATCATTATTGAAATTATATTTATTGCTGAAATCAAGAATTCAAACAGGTACTCTTGCAATAGAAACACAGCGGTGTTGGCTTCAAACAGAATAGTGTCCTTTTTTTGTTACTTAATATCAAGCATATTTAATAAATATAATCTGAGTCTTGAAACTTTGTCCCTAGTACCTTTGCGTCCTTTTTCTTGCGACGTGAATAGATACTTTGTCGTCATATCGTCTATAGGGACATCTTCATCTTGGAAGGAAGTATTGGCTTTGACTCGGCGGTGGAATCCTGGAGCCAGTCTCTGAAAATGTAGGTCTCAGCACCCATTGCCTCAATAACTGCTCGGCGATATTCAGTTTTGTTCCCTAATCTACCTAGCATATCAACCAAAATGCCACGTGGAAAATTAGGAAATAATACCTTCAGGATTACACAGCAGTTTATTTGGGGAAGTAAAACTTATATTTCAATGTTGTACTGGGTAAATTGTTAATAAGACATAGATTTTTAACTAAGAACTCTCAGGCTACAGAAAGGAAAAAGCAAGCATCCGAATCAGGCGTTGCTCAATCAGAAATATAAAGAAGTTTGATGCCCTATTTAAAACATTTTTTTTATAAATCAAAAAATACTTTTTAATAACTTACCAGATTCTTTCAAAATCCACAGTAATCAGTGATTTTAAAAATAATTCAGCTGGAAATGTATATGTGTATAAATATTTATTTTAAAATGTTTACAAATATAAGCTTACTTTGCATATTTTCGATTATAGCTTATTTGCTCATTATATACTCTATAGCAAATATTCGACTCACCAAGAAGGGGTTTTCCGATTTATATAAAAATAGGTATACAAAAACGTTTCGGCCATACATGCAAATGATTGAAATTTGGTGGCCTATTCATGCAAAGCACGAGCTTCAGCGCATCTGAATTGCGCATCTACTACGAGTATTTAAGATTCAATATTCGGTGTGGCACAAATAGATTTTCAAAATTTCCGTTTCAATTTTTTCAGTAGGCCTATTACTGTATCAATGCCTTGCCGAAATATTCGTGCTCATTATAAACATATGTCATAACATATGAGTTTGAAAGAGGTCGTGCCATTGGATGAAAGAGGCTAGTTGGTCAAATCGACTAATCGCGCGACATCTGTCTCGAAGTGATGCGGACATTTGACGATATTTGCAATAGTGTGTCAACAACGGAAGAAATAGGACCATAGGACACATCGATACAGGAGGGGCAGAACGATTATCATAACGGCTTTTGCACCAGATTTAACGTTACCATCCAACGTGTGACCGGCACACAAGTGTTAAAATTACCATCAACAGACGACTGAGATATTGAGATCTAAGAGCTCGCCGACCGTTACGATGCCTACCCTTTACACCCGTACACCGACAAGTCCGAGTACAATGGTGCCGGGAGCAATCAACTTGGAACTGCGCTGACTGGGGTCGTATAGTCTTTTGTGACGAGTCTTGTATCTTACTGGGTCCTGAAGCCTGTCGAAAAAATGTCTGGAGACATCCTTGGCAGCATGTGGATTCTGGCCTCACTTTCGAACACCAAACAGATCCAAAACAAGGCCTTATGGTCTGTGGTACCATTTCTTTGATAGTAGGACCCCATTAGTTGTCATTCCTGGCACCCGGACGACATTATAAGGCCTATTTTGTTGCCATTCATCTCACATCACTCCGCGCTTACTTTATAACAAGATAACGGAACATGTTACTATGAATTGTCTTCAATCTTTCTGATCTCTTCCTTGACCAGAAAGGTCGCCTAATCTTTCACTCATCGAGCACAGTTGGAGACAACTTGGCAAGCAATCCCGCAGCACACCATTCGGAATATTAATCAGTCCATGACACGCCGGGTGGCAGCCTGCATCCAGGCCAGTGAGGTCAAATGACATATTTATTTTCTCAATTTGTGAATATCGAACTGAAATAGAATAATTAATTGTTCTGAAATTTTAAAAGGTTTTTCCCCTATAAATTATTTACATGCGCCAACTTTTATTCAAGTTGTCCACACTTTATTGTTGCGTCAATTTTTGTTATAGAGTGTATTTCAGAATTGGCGCAATAAACTTCATATAGTTTATATCCTTTTGAATATGTTATCAAATAAGAACAGTAGTAACCTAAACCCTAGACACAGATTAAGATCTCCCTACAGATGATCTGAAATTGAACATATAATGGATAACCAACTGTGATCCTGACTTTGAAGATGGAATACTTTAATATACTATATATAGAGAAAAGAAATTGAATAAAAATTGGGGAAGAGATTAGAATATTAAACAAAATATTTTCTCACAAAAATTTGTAATATAAAGATTAAAAAATGTACAAAAATGTTGAAAAAAAATTCAATTTTTAAATTTTGCTTTCGGTTCATCTTTTACCAAAACTAAATAAACAGCTGGTGACCGTAAATGCAACACCCTGAAAGAAGCATTAAGCCTCAAATGTTTCTTTTCACAAATAAATCAAACTTCTAATGTCCTTACTGCGATGAAAAAATATTGGAAGGGCTTGACTCATCAGTGTTGAGAAAAGCCCTCCCAATATTCTTTCATCGCAGTAAGTACAGTAGAAGTTTGATTTATTTGTGAATAGAAACATTCGCGTCTTAATGTCTTCATTCTCAATAATTATTTTATTAATATTTTTCTTTTGATATATATTATCAAATATATTATTTTTAGATAATGTGTAGACTTAATATATTTGATAATAATTAATAGAATTAAAATAAGAAACACATGGTTGGAAATAATTACTAAACATTTAATGTATTAATATATATATGTTATGATTAATTTTTGTTTTGTTGTTGAAAAAGAGGTGCAGTCGTGAAAAAGTAAAAATAATTATTCACCTTTAAGTAGTTTTTATTTTGAATTATTTGAAGTAAAATTACACATAAAATTATTTATCACAGCAATATAGAATTTATAAAATGAATTCTATAATCCTGATTTTAAAAAATAGGTAAATTTAACTATACATATTTACAACAATAATTAAAGTAATATCTTCTAAATCTATGGTCGAAAAATATAGAACAGTCAATGAATGAAAATGAAATATATGTTTCTAAAAAAATAAAATATTTGCATTTTAGATTATATAATATATATCAATCATAAAAATAATAAATTAAGAAAGAAATTCTAAATATTTTCATTATTACCTTATAGATGGCACTATACTATTGTATGGGTGCTATGGGTCAATGAATTAACAACAATATAGGATTAGCAAGATGCAAAAAATACCAAATATATATCAATATCTCGTTTATTTTACAGTTAGAATTATATATAAACAATTAAATAGCTTTTTAAAATACATTATTTAAATATTTCATTGTGGCTCTAATACCATATTTGTATAGTAAATGTGCTATTCTTATTTTATCCCATGCATAATAAATCTAGACACAATGGAATTTTAATTGCCCCTGAACGTATTCCCTTCTCATTTTATCGGATTCGAGAGTGTAAAATACAGACTATTTATTTATGAAAGTAAAAAGTGGGCCAATCATTGAAATTTTTAATAATATTCCATTTTTTTAATGTGTAAATATTGCGTATCGTTTCAAAAGCGTTTTCTTATTAACATATTTTTGTTATATGATTAAATATCATTTTATCTTTCGAAAATAATAATATATATGAACCTAATCGGTGAAGGGGTGAAAGGAGGTGTTATATATTGAGAAAGCTTAGGAATTACAGATCTCAGAATATCAAGCCAATTTATTTTGATCAAAACAACTAAAATTTAACTATATTCAATAAAATACTAGTACAAAGCAATAACGCGCAATCTATATTTAACGAATGAAGACAATAGAACGCGAATGTTTCATTTGACAAATAAATTGAACTATTACTTTTCTTACTGCGGTGAAAAAATATTGGGAAGGCTTGTCTCATCAGAGGTGAACCCCCCCAGCGGTTTCGCCAATTTTTAATCCACCAGACCGCTTCTTTAGAGCTCAAATATTGTATTAGATCATTTTGCTTTTATATGATACAATGAAAGGTGGAATCCAACAACTGTCCTGGTGTGGAACTAACACCTACTCACATATTCTCATGCCCAGCAATGGCCGCAGCCTTGCAGAAAATTGACTTAGACCCAGAGCAGCAGCTTTACACACCCAAGATAGTAGATATTGCTGCTGCTGTGATGGAGATGCATGGAGACATCTGAGACTCTTCTTTGGACACGACAACAACAACAAAGGTGAAATCATAAAAATGGTATTCAATCGAACTAAGGAAATAAGATTTTAGGACATTTCGCGTCTTAATGTCTTCATCCCTTATATAAAATACTAGGTCCGGTGAATAAATATTGCACAATCGGTAATACATTTTTATCGACAAACTAGAAAACTGACACTCTATATATAATAACTCCTATATAACAGTTCTATATATTGTTGCACCAATTTGCGGCTTGGCAGACTCTTCAGCCTTGATTCTCTCCTGTGCTGGGTCTTGCATCTTACCAGAGCGTGTTTCAACCATCCTACAACTTTATAAAAGGGAATAACGAGATAGGTCTTCTTTAAGTAGCCTCCAGAATCCCTTATTTATTTTCTCACATCAAAGAGAGCAGTGAAGTCACACGTGTACCTAAATACAAATGATGATAATCTGTTTTAAATAAATATCACAGAATATTAAAATAAATAAATATATAATTTAAATTTCAAATATATTGAAAATAATATAAGAAATACGCCATTAATCATGATGTAACACTTCCCCCTCTCCAGAGGTCGTCACGTCCTCGTGAGTTACCTCATCAATTCTCTCAAAATAGGGTTTGAGTCTTGAGACATGGACAATCAATGGGTCTTGGCCAGGATTATCTTTCGGCTCAATTAAGTAATTTACGTTAGACAGCTTCTTTAATATTCGATATGGGCCAAAATATTTTCTCAATAGTTTTTCACATTTTCCGATTTTCCTGACTGGTGTCCAAACTGCCACTAAATGTCCTGGTTCATAGATTCTCTCGTTGTGTTTTTTGTCATAGTTTCTCTTCATTCTTTCCTGAGTCTTCTCTGTGTTGTTAATGACTACCTGTCTCGTCCTTGCTATTTTATCTAAGTAATTTTCTATATATTCGTCATAATCGTACATGTTATTGTCAATTGGGATATTATCGTCGTCTAAGAGGGACATGGGTTCCCTCCCAAATAACAGGAAAAATGGAGAGTAGCCTGTGGTTTCTTGAATCGTGGTATTGTACGCGTGGGTGACGAAAGGGAGGATTTCGTCCCAGTTCTTCTGGTCTGTATTTACATACATGCTTATCATGTTGATTAGAGTTCTATTTAGCCGTTCCGTTAGTCCGTTAGTCTGGGGATGGTAGCTCGTCGTGAAGCAGTGTTTAACTTTGCACATTTTCATAACCTCCTTCATCAAATTGCTAGTGAACTGTGAACCTCTGTCACTAATAAGAAACCTTGGGGCCCCGTGACGTAAAAAGATTTGTTCGATTAAAAATGTAGAGACTTCTTTCACTGTTGCTTCTGAGATTGCCTTTGTTTCAGCGTACCTGGTATAATAATCAGTCAACACAATTATCCACTTCCTTCTTCTTTTCGTTGATGGCAAGGGACCAACAAAGTCAATCCCGATTCTTTCAAAAGGGTAGTTAGCTGGGGGAATGGGTTGCAAAAGTCCAGAGGGCGACTGATTTGAACCTTTCCGACTTTGGCAAAGATGGCACGTCTTTACAAATTCTGAAACATCTTTCAGCATGGAAGGCCAATGATATTTATTCTTCAAACGGTATGTGGTTCTGGCGACGCCTAGATGGCCATTCAGCATATGGTTGTGGAATTCACTCATGATTTCTTTCCTTCTCTTCTTCGGCACTACCAGCAACCATGCTCTGCCTTCAGGGTTTGGGTTCTTCTTATATAGACATCCATTTTCCTCTTTAAAATTCTGTGTGATTGCTCGTTTGCTTCCTTTAAGGCTTTTCTTAACATTTTCTATGAATTCATCCTCTTCATTTATTATCTGATTCAAAAATAGTCGTTCATAATCTTCGACCCAATCCGTTTCAGGTAGGGGTCCTCTAGATAAGCCATCAGCATCCATATGTTTTTTACCCGATTTGTGTATTATGTCAAAATCGTATTCCTGAATTTTCAGTGCCCACCTTGCAAGTCTACCTGTTGGATCTTTAAGATTTTTCAGCCAGCACAATGCGTGATGGTCTGTAATTATCTTGAAGTGTCTTCCATATAGGTAGGGTCGTAGTTTTGATATCGCCCACACCACAGCCAAACATTCCTTTTCGGTGGTTGAGTAATTTTGCTCAGCTTTACTTAGAGTTCGACTCAAATATGATATCACCTTCTCTTCCCCACAGATAATTTGGACCAGTGTTGCACCTAAGCCGATGTTAGAGGCGTCTGTGTGAATGTAGGTGGCTGCATTTGGATCAAAGTGACCTAAGATTGGCGGATTTATCAGAGCTTTTTTAAGGTTTTGAAATGCTTCCTCTTGTTTTTCTGTCCAGGTAAATTGCGCATTTTTCCTGATGAGTCCTGTCAATGGGTCAGCAATTAATGAGAAATCTTTAATGAATTTTCTATAATAGGAACACATTCCTAGGAACGATTGTACTTCTTTGACCTTCTTGGGCTGAGGAAAATCCCTAACGGCTTTGATATTATATTCGGCCGGTTTTATACCCTGTTGGTTGGTTATATGACCAATGATCTCAAGTTCTTCAAAAGCAAATCTGCATTTCCTGTCGTTCAGTTTCAAATTAGATTAACTAAAACATTTTAAGACAGCTTCAAGTCTTTTAAGGTGGGTTGGAAAGTCTGAGCTGTATATAATAACGTCGTCCAGATAACAAAGGCAAATCTGCCATCTTAGATTTCCAAGCACATTGTCCATATTCCTCTCAAAAGTAGCAGGGGCGTTGCATAGTCCAAAGGGCATGACGTTGAATTCATATAAACCGTGGGTCGTCGTGAAAGCTGTCTTCTCCTTGTCTTTCTCTTCAATTTCGACTTGCCAATATCCCGATCTAAGGTCTATTGCTGAGAAGTACTTCGATCCTTGGAGAGTATCCATTACGTCATCAATTCTTGGGATTGGATAAACATCCTTTACTGTTACCTCATTCAATTTTCTATAGTCTACACAAAATCTGAACTTACCATCTCTCTTCTTGACCAGTATTACAGGGAAAGACCAGGGACTTGAAGATGGTCTAATTATGCCTTCTTTGAGCATTTCATCAATTTGATCTTTTATAATGTCCCGTTCTTTGGGGCTCACCCTATATGGCTTGTGCTTTATCGGTTTTGCATCTTCTGTATCGATCCGGTGTTTTGCCAAATTGGTCCTGCCTAACCTCGGCGAAAACAAATCAGCATACTTACTCAAAATTTGTTTCAAATCCTCTTGTTCTTTAGGTGATAGATTTTTGTTTATCTGAAATTGGATTTCGTCATTATTAATTTTCTCTAACTTCTCTATGAACTTTACCTCTGCAGGAAGGCTTCCATGAGCCAATGTTTGGTCTTTCATGATTTTTAAAGGTCGAGGATAAGGGTTCGTTATCCAGATATGAGTTTTCCTATCCGTGACAGTAAGCAAACTTCTTGCCAATCGAAGGCCATTTGTTTGAATCATTCTGTTGTTCTCTTCGATGACATATTCGCCATCCTCTGCTTCTATTGAGGCCTTAATTAATCTAATAGACAGTTCAGGTATAACAGTATCTTCAACGCTTTTTATTTTTTTCAGTTCATAATTGCTTATGTCATGATTATTTGTCAGATCGTATTTTATTATTTCTTTTTTGCAATCTATTTTCGCGTTCATTTTCTTAAGGAAATCTCTTCCAAAAATTAATGTCCGTAAATGCGTTTTCAAAATCACAAATTTGTGCGATAATGCTTTGTCATCAATTTTTATATTTAACAATATACTTCCTACTATGTCTAATTTTTTTCCATCGGGTCCTGCACAAGTTTTTGCGAGTTTACTTATACCATGGCCTGTATCGAGGGCCGTTCTGAGGTCGACCACTGAGAGGTCAGCGCCTGTATCAACCAAAGCTTCAAAAGTTCCTATCTTGTCCACATGAATTTTTAATTTGTATTTAGGATCCAACTTTTTGATTCCATTTATGGTCGACTTGCTTTGATTGACATATTCAGGCGCGACGCTTAGTTTAAATCTTCCAACACGGAATATCTATTCCGGGTAGGAATATTTGTCTGTGTGCTATGACATACATCAGCATAAAGCCGAGGTCCTGATTTATCTGATATTTCATTCATTTGGCATTTCTCTTCGATCTTCTCTTGGGTAGCTGTTGGATCCTCTTCTAGGATTCTTATAAACTTGACCCTACAATAACGGGCCACGTGCCCTGGCTTGTTACACTTGAAGCAGATTGGTCTTCCATCTTCCGTCCTATTTTTGCTCACTTCTTGACTTTTATTGTAGGTGTTTCTCTGGAGGTTTGGTTTAGGCACAAAGTTTGGATTTAAGGACGTCTCGGGGTAAAGGGCTGGGTCAAGTTGTTTCGATACTGCCTGAGAGTAGGAGGGAAGTCGTTCTTGTAATTATTGGAAACAGGGGCTTGGGGCCTGGAAGGGGTCTGGTAGTTTCGTGTGGCAGTCGGCGGCACGTACCTCGATTGTTGTTGGGGTCTAGAATAGCGTGGGCCGTTATATAGGTTTCTGGATTTCTCCACACGTTCCCGATACTTCTTTTCAAAAGAATCCATTTTCTTGCACACGACAAGAAGTTCATCGGTCGTTTTAGGAGGGTTCAGGTAGAGCGCGAATGAGTACTCTTTTTTCAGTCCTCCAATAACATGATCGATTTTTGTTTCTTCTTCCATTGCGGGGTCAACCTTGTTGCACAACACTAGGATGTCTTCCGCGAACCTGATTGCTGGTTCATTCCAGTGTTGCATTCTGTTGAGCTTCATTCTTAGTTCTTCTTTATTGGCGTCCAGAGAAAAATCTTGAATGAGGCGGATTTTAATATTTTCCCAGCTCGTGAAACTCGCTTTGTGTAAATTCAACCAGGTTTTAGCGCTTCCCGTCATGTTCATGGCGGCATAACGGGCAATTATGTAGTCTGCCCAATGATAGAGGAAACCAATCTCTTCGAGGGATTCTATCCATGGGCGAGGGTCTTCTGTTCCATCATACTTGGGGATGTCGATGTTGGGATTCAGGACAACTGGGTCGGAACTAGCATCTCCACCAATTGTTGCACCAAGTTGCGGCTTGGCAGACTCTTCAGCCTTGATTCTCTCCTGTGCTGGGTCTTGCATCTTACCAGAGCGTGTTTCAACCATCCTACAACTTTATAAAAGGGAATAACGAGATAAGTCTTCTTTAAGTAGCCTCCAGAATCCCTTATTTATTTTCTCACATCAAAGAGAGCAGTGAAGTCACACGTGTACCTAAATACAAATGATGATAATCTGTTTTAAATAAATATCACAGAATATTAAAATAAATAAATATATAATTTAAATTTCAAATATATTAAAAATAATATAAGAAATACGCCATTAATCATGATGTAACAATATATTATATATGATATATTTGGTATATTGACCTTCCTTCTGTACACATTAGATCCAGCGTGCTGCCAACTTGCAAATGCACTTTGGTAAAACATCTTAACCAACTCTCTGAACCACCCTTTAATAACTTGGAGTAAATTTGCATCACTTCCAAATGCTTTACTATGTAAAAAATCTCTCTGATTTGGCAAACAAGTCTGGGGGTACTAGGTCAAGGCTGTACGCAGGCTGTATTCTTCACCAAAGTCAGGTTCGCCGTGTGAATACGCATTAAACTGAAGAAATTTGACTAGGATGTTTTTTAAGTTGGGTATCTTTATTGAATTGCTCTTTTTAACTTTTTATAATAACTATCAATACCTTTCCTTGTTGATAGAGAAATTTCTTTCAATTATATCCATGAATATCAGTCCTTCTTGGTTCCAAAAGACAAATCATGATTTTGTCCTTGGAAAGGTAAAGTCTGGGTTTTATCTTTACTGGCGATGTTTTATGGGTTTATTTCATTGATTGGCGCTCTGAATAAAGATTATATTTATATCTCTTAGTCTCGAGATGACATGTTATCACACCTTTTCAAACAACTGAGAAGGTTCTTCAAAAAGGTCTCGATGAGATTTGAACATATCCTTCTTTTCCAAATTTGCATCATTTTTCGTCCATTTAAACATAATTTTCAACATCCACCATAATACTAGGTTTAAAAACACTATCTTTGGATTAGGAAAATTTTCTATTATTCGATAATTCGTTATTATCCGGTTATTTTTGATCAGTTCCTCCGTTAGAACTAAAGTTTGGTCCGTCACTACAGAGGTTGGTTTACCAATCCTTTGTCTATCGCTACTATCATATTCACCAGTCTCAAGGCGCCAAATCAAACTTTGTATTGTATTTCTATCCATGGCTTCACTGCCATATCTTCACTTTATCTTAGATTAAATTACAGTGACTGAATTATATTCTGAAATTAAACAGGAACTCCATCACCGACCGCTTTGTCGGATTCTTGTGTTTACTTCAAGCTGAATAATTGAAAGATACTGTATATAGGATATCTAAATTCTGCTTGAAGATATTAATGAACGTTCATATTTAATCTCAAATTTTTATCTTTTTGATAATTTTTATGATATAAATATTATTCTCATTTATATAGGTCATTGTGCATTGCCTATTGACTGACCCTTGTTTTATAGGCAGCACGTAAGAATTTGTGTTGTGTGTGTGCTGCGTAATAAAATTAAAATATAAAATTTTAATCTTTATTTATATTTATTTAATAAAAAATATTTTGTTACATACTTCTTTCCATATGAAATGTATGACCCACACAGCTTCAAAATTGTTGTTACTGACATGGATCAAACATGTTCCTTTTTAAAATGTGTAAAATATAGTAGTAAATATGCACAATAGCTTCGCTAAATTGCAACATAAAATTCGGAAAGAAACATCCCAGAATGATAACGCAAGTAAATTATCTGGTTGAAAAAGGCCTACAACGCCATAAATGTCGGAGAAACTACCAGAACTCTTCAGATGAATATTAAAGATCATCACTATTCAATAAATTGAAAAGATGAAAGGCTCTAACTATTCAAACAAAAAACATAAAAGCTGAACATCAGCCAGATTTTTGAAATGCTGAAATTCTCTATTTTCTGGAATTCCAAACAAATACTTACGTTTAACTATAGAAATCGTCAAATCAACTTCAAACTAACAAATGCACAATAAACAGGTATATTCAAATTCCCAATCACTATTATAAATCAATATAATTTTTGCAAACAACTAATATATTATAAATGAATAAAACAAAGCTTCGAGGGCTGCGTATCTTTTATTAGAACGAATTTAAATTTAAACATTTTAATATTTTTCAAATTGCGCGTGATATGCAAAACAATAGTTACGTGTATATAAAACCTATTTCAAACTAGTCGGATTATTGTTTCATTAATTCCTGTAGAAGGGCGTATGTGCCCGAAAGCTAGTATTATATTCGTTCTAATAAAAGATACGCAGCCCTCGAAGCTTTGTTTTATTCATTTATAAATCGTACAGGGTTTATCAATTGAAACTAATATATTACTTTGAAAATTATAAAATATCAATTCAAAATTGTTGAAAAATAAAAATAAATAAAAAGGTAAAGTGTTGATATTAAAAACCAAGATGGCATATTCTGACCGTTTACACGAGCATTTTAGATTGAAGAGCGCCATAAAGTGGAATAAAAATCAACTAAAGGTTGATTTAACCTGTTCCATGATATACTAGTAAGCTAGCCATGAACGCGTTACGGGCTATTGATCCTCGTCTTTTTGATTTTGCTCCACTAGATAGCGCTCTGCCATCTAAAATGCTAATGTGATCCGTCATGATATGCCATTTATGTTTTTACTATATATACATTTTAATTAACGTACTTTCAAAATAGAATAATTTATGTTATTTTTCGAATAGTTAAGGTGTAAAGCGCTAAGTATTTGAAATTACGCTGCTGGACACCCAAATTTTAATACCAAGAAAGATAAGAGATTTCACAGAAAAAAAAATTGTGAATAACATGTTGACCAAGTATCAAATGATTAAATTCATAGACTTCTGCGACGTGTGGTTTCTGCCAAAATCGGTAGCCAGAATAGCCGCTTTTGTTGGAGATGACCGCTGCCACACGCCTCGGCATTGATTCAAAGAGCAGACCAAGCAGCTTCCATACGTTGCCAAAGTTGAACTGGTGTGGCAGCTGGGGATGTAATCTGGGACAATCGATAAGCAACCATGGACCACATGTTTTCTATCGGCTAAAGTTCCGGAGAGCGAGCCGGCCAGGGAAGCATTTCAGTCTAGCGATTGACGAAGAATCTTTGGACAATTGCGGGCCACGTGTGGTCACACATTATACTGTTGAAATATAGCTGTGGGCAAGCCCTGAAAGTAAGGAAGGACAACTGGCTCCAACACCTCGGAGATGTAGCGTTGGCTGTTTAGAGTACCGGCAATGTGTACTAGAGGAGTGCTAGAGTGATATCCAATACCGCCCCATTCCATAATATCCGGTGCAGGACATGTGTGGCGGTATATACCGAAGCTGTTCAGCATGCTCTCTCCACGGTGTCTCCAGACTTGAATCCGACCATCGTGATGTTGCAGACAGAAGCGTGACTCGTCAATAAAGACAATTTCATTCCATTCTGCCTTCCACATCTTTCTTTCATCGCACCATTGGCGGCGGAGACGTCTGTGGTTCTGTGTCAAGGGTAGACGAAGCACCGGACGTCTTGCGGACAGACCACTCTGCTGTAAACGGCGCCGAATGGTACGCGCAGATACTGGATGATGCGTTACCGACTGAATGTTCTGTGCTACGGTTCCTGCATCCAACGATCACATATCCGCATTACATTTGTTTGGTTTCGTCCAACATGACTACCGATTTCCTTGAAAGATTATCCACAATCTAGGTAGGCCACTTTCCTTCCTCTGTCGAACTCGGATACTTGATCAAAAGATGATCGCTGTTTTCTACGAGGCATAGTTAATCATTTTTTGAAAGTAAATAACACAAAAAAAAAACACAATTACCGAACTTGAAATCGTCGAAATCTCCAAGCCTTAAATTGTGCTTTGAAGTGGAGCCACAAGCGCGCGTGATGTGCGTCTGTGTTGAAATTCTAATCATTTCACATATCTCACCTCCGCTAATGCATGTTGTGAATTTCATTTCATAAGCACGCTTCTTTCAGGGTGTTGCATTTACGGTGGCAAGCAGTTTATTTAGTTTTGGTAAAAGATGAACCGAAAGCAAAATTTAAAAGTTGAATTTTAAATATTTTTTCACATTTTTAAATATTTATATTACAAATATTTTGTGAGAAAATATTTTGCTTAATATTCTAATAACTTCCTCGATTTTTCATCAATTTATTTTCTCTATATATGAGAAGTTTTGTTCTAAAGTATTCCATCTTCAAAGTCAGGATCACAGCTGGTTATCCATTATATGTTCAATTTCAGATTATTTGTAAGGAGTTCATAATCTGTGTCCAAAGTTTAGGTTACTACTACATATATTTGATAACATATTCAAAAGGATATAAACTATATGAATTTTAATGCGCCAATTCTGAAATGCACTCTATTCGTTAAATATAGATGTCGCGTTATTGCTTTGTATTAAAATAATTATAACATATTTTGTCGAATAGATAGATGTAATTTTGATTTATAATATTATATATTTTTTAAATAAATAAAGTAGATATAATTTTATATTTTCATTGTAGTCATATATATATCTATATTATAGAAAGGCATAATATTGGATTGACTAAAGATTCTATTTGCCAAATATTTTGGTTGGCTGAACGTCAGCCTTTGTCAAGGCATAAAAACGTATACAAACATTGGGTCCAGTGATTGTAGATATGTTTCATATATATTTATTTATGGCGATAGCTGTAGCATTTCCGAACATACCTTGAATGTGCTCCCAAATATAAATAAAATTATATTATTATTGGATAGAACCATCTAATAAGCGAAAGATTATTCTTTTTAAATATTACAAGTTTATTTTAGAAAGGACCACTGATATTCAAGCCTTATACCCGAATTATCATGAACATTAGACTGGCACACATGTATTTCTGAATCAATATACAAGTATTAAACTGAATCGCATCTGTATAAATAAATTTAGGGTTGTAATCCTTCAGGAGATTCAACATAAATACCTAAAAATATGTGGATTTTTTACCTTTTAAAATAATTAATAATCGCTTAAAAATTCAACCCTCAACTTTCAACCCTTTCCGAGTGGAAAACGTGAATCATTGACAAACACACATTATATTTATATAGGTAAATATCGCAATTTTCATATATAAATAAATTAATTCTCATTTTATTGTTTTTGATAAAACTGTATTAATATATGAATGCGTGCAAACCCCTGAACACCTTCAGATAAACTGTCCATTAACTTCTGATCTAAGGGAAGAAAACCAACTTTACCTGACTAATACAAAACAAGCTGCTTGCAATAAAGACCAATGCATCAAGTTTAATAGATTCTGCAGGATGTGTATTTTGAGGCGAAAGTGTTGACTGTACATATTTCAAGCTACTACTTATAATTACTATATGCAAAATTTGACATCGAACGTTTAATTTTCATGATTCCCAATGTTCAATTGTTTTTTAATTGTATATAATTTAAAATATACACGCAATTATCCAAATTGTGGATATGGCGTGTCTCTCCCAACTGTTAAATAAATAAATATATGTATAATTGAACAATTTTTGGTGATTGAATATTGCTGGTTAAACTATTGTATATAAAATATCTGATCGAATTTAAGACAAAAGTCTGGTGTCCTGACTTAATAGAGAATCCATTGTGTTGTATCAATATATACAAATCAAAATAATTATATTTTTATATGATTTTATTTTTATTGAATATACAAGGTTGTCAACATTCAAAACTATTTTAAAGGCGTAAGATTCTTTTTGATATTAAACAATTTCTACTGCCCTTATTGCAAAGGAAAAAAATAATGGGAGGGCCTGGCTCATCAGTGGTGAACCCTCCCAGCGGTTTCGCCAGTTTAATCTACCATACCGCTGTTATATTGCATTTTTGGAACTTCCTTTTATAGTGATACTGTTGGTAGACTCTTTGAATGGGTATTTTAGAAGAACTATGGACATAAGCTTTGAGGACAGTTGAAGAGCGATTGCTCGAAGCATATTATATATTTATAAATGTATGTCATTCTACTGTCCTCAAAGCTTATGTCCATAGTTCTTCTAAAATACACATTCAAAGAGTCTACCAACAGTATCACTATAAAAGGAAGTTCCAAAAATGCAATATAACAGCGGTATGGTAGATTAAACTGGCGAAACCGCTGAGAGGGTTCACCACTGATAAACCAGGCCCCCTAATTAAATTTTCCATTGCAGTAAGGGCAGTAGAAATTGTTTAATATCGAAAAGAATCTTACGCCTTCAAAATAGTTTTGAATTTTGATACAAGGTTGTCCCTAAGGTTCATAATTCTTGCAAAAAAAAAATTGAAATACCAATATTATTCGCCGTTATGTATAATGCCTTTGTATTATGTATAAAGTATTGTATTATGTATTATTATGTATTCGCCGTGATAATATTATTCGCCAAGTAATAAGAAAAACAACGTTTCAAGAAAAAAAAACACGAACCTTTGAGATAATCTCATAATATCAGATTGTAAGGGAGAACGATGCTCTTTTTAAAATTATTATTTCTGTTTTATCACCCCACAACGCATAGGAAATGATAAAAGAATGTTCCACAACACAACCTTTAGGAATTTCAAACTAAATCCGTCTTAGATGTCATGGTTTATTACAGATCCTACCAACTTTAAAACTTCTTTCGTCGCATATGATGAGATCGAAGCCACCCCGTTACTGAAGAGGGTCATAGCCCGAAACCATGGTATACAGGTTAGCCTTTTATATAAGATATAAGAAGCTACTCTTTATTCCTTACTTCATACTAAATTGGTCATGATAAGAGTTATTCCTTAAAAAACAGGTTAGCTTCTTGTCTGAATTAGCCAAAACCCGGTGCTGAGGCACATTATTAAAATATACATGTATCAGAGTCATCAATCAACAATTCTTAATCAATTCTGTCACCGTTTGCTTTTGTGAATGGAATAAATACCCAAATATGACCATTTCTCATAACAATCGGTGGTTCAGTGGTAGAATGCTCGCCTGCCACGCGGGCGGCCCGGGTTCGATCCCGGCCGATGCATTTTTTTTTTTTTTACAATTTTTAAAACTCATTTATATATTATACAAGAATGACATCCACGGCGCCAATTTATAATTGTAACGAATAGTATTTGAATAAAAGCATTTAATCGGGTAAAACCCGGGCGTTGCCCGGGTCATTCGGCTAGTTTTATTATAACCTTCGCGTTCTGCATAGATCTGAAAAGTACATTATCTTTATGTATTTTCAAAATGACAGGGAAAGAAGGTTAAGAGGCTTAGATGCACGTCATGGCAGAAGAAGCTAAAGCATCCGTGAGCACAGATACGCAGAGAGAGACGTAAGCATTATTAAAATAATATAAAAAATACTCGCCTATAGAAAGGTACTTCTTTTATTTATCTTTTTTTCTGTATTTCTAACAATAAGGCCTTGCCAAATAAAAAATACATTTTAACATATATCTTATTTCTTTTGTTAAGTTTGATTTATTTGGACTTGTAGGAATCCCAATACCCAACCTTTCTACCTTATATATTTCATTAGAGCGTACAAATTTACTTTTTTCATCATAACTATCTATTTTCTTGATTTAATAAATTTTCTCATTGAGGATTCAACAAGAAGTTTATTAAAGCATAGTATGTGTGATATATGGGGGATCGGTGATTTTAAATATTTATTTTACAAAGTTTGAGCTATTTTTCAGGATCAAATAGTGTACCCATGTTTCATCCAGAGCTGAATATATATTTTAAAATTATTCACTTCTAGACTAAAATCCTCAAACGTGCCTTGATTGAACTTAATCGTTGAGCTTTACTAGGGTGTTGAACATTTATCTATCCAAGACTTGCAGCTACCTACTTCTTTAGAAATAATTCCTTAATTAGTCCAATAAATATATTCTACTAGCGGACGTACCCGGCTTCGCCCGGGTTTTACCCGAGTAAAAGTTTGTCTAACGAATCTCTCGATAAAGTGAACATTTTTTTCCCGGTCCCTTGAAAAATACTCGATAAGTTGAATAAAATCAATATTAATTGGTTCCCTCGGTAATTGGAAGTTAAAGGAATAGTATCTTGCCTTGGAATTGTATCATTATTCTTGTATGGATGTACCCGGCTTCGCCCGGGTTTTACCCGAGTAAAGGTTTGTTTAACGAATCTCTCGATAAAGTGAAAATTTTTTCCCGGTCCCTTGAAAAATACTCGATAAGTTGAATAAAATCAATATTAATTGGTTCCCTCGGTAATTGGAAGTTAAAGGAATAGTATCTTGCCTTTGAATTGTATCATTATTCTTGTCTCAAATAAATTGCCGTGTCATCCTGAATTTTGTCTTTCCTAATTTTCTACATTACAAAATCATCGTATCATCATGATAATATTTAGAGCAGATTGTTGAATTATAACAGATAAATTAGAATATTTATCTTGATTATTTCTAGGCGAAAAGTTATTTCAAAAATTTTATTTGCTAGAAACCTTCCCAGTACTATACTAAATAACTTCCCAAAGTTTCATGGCGATCCAATGAGTGGTTTGGTCAGGCATAAAGGACAAACAAACAGACACACATACATTCATTTTTATATATATAGATTATTTATACGACTAAAATATTATCTGATAATTATATTATCCTTATCTAGAATTACCTGGTGTATTTTTCAATTATTTCTCTAGTTCGTGTTTTTAATGTTATTCCTATAGATGTTTTGCATATTGACTTAATATTCTACCTCTTTTATGTAATTCTCAAGTACACTTTTCAGTCTTTTCCAATAGTTTTTAAATTAAAATATAAATTTAAATTGGTATACAAGCAGTTACACTATGTAGCATATGGTCATACATTTTATAGCTTGTGGGGGGGCTGGATCAAGTATTTTCATTTTTTGTCAAAGCTGTTTAAGATTACTTGGCTGTGGAGATTTCCAAATGATTCTTCCCATCATGCCCCATACATAATCAGTTGAGGAAATATCTGTCGAACATTCGGGCCAATAAAATATGTCAACATTTTCAAGTAAGGCTCGTGAGATGTTAGTTGTATGTGGTCAGGCATTATCTTGTTGTAAAATGGCATTATTAGTCTTCTCAAAAAATGGTAACACAACATTTTGCAACACATCTGCAATGTATAGCTAAGCAGTCATTGTGTCTTGAATAAATACTAAATTGGCCCTACTTTCATAGCTGATACCACCCCACACCACGAAGCCAAGGGTTTTTGCTGTATGTTTTTCTACAATACAGTCCTGATGGGATCTTTCGTGGGGCCCACGTCTAACATGTATCTTGCCATCATAAACTCCTTACTGATTCTGAATTATCCAAAAAATTATAGAATGCTATACTTGAGCTCAAAGACGTCTCTCTACATACTAGCTGAACCTGGCGCTTCTATGTCTGAAAGAGAGTGTAATTCTTAATTAAGGCCGGCGACTACTGAGTTCTGTTTTGATAAGGCGGTTATTAATGGTGTTCAGAGATAGTCCGGTTTCATCCTGTACATATATAGCTGCTTTAATCATTGGTACAGTTGTTGTCTTGTCTGATACAACCATCCTTCGAATCCTCCTATCTTCTCTCTGTTGGTACTCTAAAGCGAACTGAGCCAGGTTTTCTTTAACTTTTCTCTTCCTCTGGCCACTGACACTAAATGCTTACTGCAATATATTCTAGCCCGAAGACTTGAAAATACTATTTATTTTCAATGCAAAAACAACCATAGCTAACACGATTAAACACTAAAATACCTCGAACGTCTATTTACACAAACACTATATATATACACATATACTCACAATTATAATCATTAACTCTGTGCACAAACAATTGAATAAAACAATTCTTAAATTAATTAGCTAATATATTACACTTACAACAATTCTTTGAATGTAGCCCCTACTTTCATAGCAATTATTCTAGTCGAAATTCCATCTTCTCTGAAGCCTATTATTATGCCCCTTTTAAAACAAGAAATTTGTTTATATAACGCCCTTTTTTGTGCCTTAGCATTTCAAAGATAATCTTAATAATAAAAATATATATGATAACTATAATTAATGATATGCGCTAGGAGGCTATTCACTACACCTTTTAATGAATAAATATACCATTTTTTACACTTATATTCAGGTTACGCGGTTTCAGCAAATTGGTCATTTACATGCTTTGATGTTCTTATTAAGTTTTAAAAATTCTGAAAATTTGCTGAAGTATTTATAGGTGATGCAGTTATTTTGGGGCCAATTTATTTTTTAACTCGTAATTCGTGCATACTTATCTAAGATAAAACATGTGCCTTATGTTATAGAATAACCTTTTTAAGAATGTAGCTTTAAGGTATGTCCCTTCTTATAATAACGATAATAAATTATTGCGGTCTAATATTTAATTTTAGAGTATCAAAATATTTGATGCGAGGTCAGTCCTGATATTATAGCTCAAATTTGAATATATCCGAACTCCTAGAAAGACAGGATTCTAGATGATGAGGCACCTAATGATATATTCTACTACCACCTGTAAATATTTACCAAGTTGGCACAGGTGAGAAAGAAGAATATTCTGTCCCGTAGTGCAGGCCCATAGCATGCCACCGCTGTGTACGCCAAGTCCGTGCTATCTCTAAACACCTGTTATGGAAATGAGGCCACAATTACCTCCACGCGCAAGTTTCAAGCGAAGTGCGTGCGTAAAAATATTATTTCCATTTAATGTATTGCGTCACGTACACAGCGGTTAATTAAATTCGCATTAGAGTGATTGGGAATTATTTTACAGACGCCTCTACTCTTTGCATTCCTAATTTGAAGCCAATTGGGGGTGACTTTAGAATGGGACAATTTTACTGATTAGGAAGACTTTCTCCGTACATTTTCTCCCCTCTTCTAGAGCCTATATTTAATTTATACCAACTAATCATGGTCGTTATTCATTAATTATGAATAGTTATATAAATAAAACTATATAATTCATCACTTGATAAATATTATGGCTTACTATTCATATCAAACAAAAGTTAACCTTTGTATTCGAGTAACACTAAATATAATTTCGATCATTATCTTCAAATTAGTGTGTGTGTTCAGAATATTTACCTTCGACAAAATTTAGATGTGAATATATTGATATTTGAATTTATATGCTAGAAACAAAGTTCAATGAGAAATTGAAAGTAAGTTCGAAGAAAGAAAAGCAAAAATAATTTCAATTATTTAAAAATAAATTCTTATACAATTTTAATAGTTTTCTCTCTTAGAAAATAGTAATTGTATTGAAGTCTCTTTGTACTTTGTGTGGGAAGGGATGTGTTGAGAAGCGATTATACATATTTTATAAATTGAATGATGATTCAATATTTATGTCTTGACACAATATTAGAAAGTGAAAATTTGTTTGATTCGAGTTTATTCGATAGATGCAGCCAACTCTGAACAATTAGCAGAGATCTATTAAATATTTGAGGTGAACCAAGGCTATTGGTTCTCATCAACCAAGCTCCTCCGAAATAAACAGTTAGAAGAGATCATGCTATTATATATTTGATGTGAACCAAGAATATTAGGGCTATCAATCAGGCTCCTATGAATATGAACGATTAGAAGAGATCATAATTTTATATGTTTGATGTGAACCAAGAATATTAGGGCTATCTGGTAGGTTTCCTCAATCAGGATACTCCGAGATTAAAATTAGAAAAGATCATGCTATTGTTTATTTTATGTGAATCACGGCTTAAGGTCTTTCCAATCATGCTCCTCTGAGATGAATGATCATAAGAGATCATGCTATTATATATTTGATGTGAACCAAGGCTGTAGGTCTCCTCAATCAGGCTCCTCCGAGATGAACAGTTAAAAGAGATCATGCTATTATATATTTGAGGTGAACCAAGGCTGGTAGGTATCCTCAATCAGGCTCCTCCGAGATGAACAGTTAAAAGAGATCATGCTATTATATATTTGAGGTGAACCAAAGCTGGTAGATCTCCTCAATCAGGATACTCCAAGATTAAAATTAGAAAAGATCATGCTATTGTATATTTTATGTGAATCACGGCTTACGTTCTTCCCAATCATGCTCCTCCGAGATGAATGATTAGAAGATATCATGCTATTATATATTGGATGTGAATCAAGGCTGTAGGTCTCCTCAATCATGCTCTTCCGAGATGAATGATCATATGAGATCATGCTATTATATATTTGATTTGACAAAGACTTAAGGTCTTTTTAATCAGGCTCCTTCGAGATGAATGATTAGAAGATATCATGCTATTATATATTTGATGTGAACCAAGGCTGTAGGTCTCCTCAATTATGTTCTTCCGAGATGAATGATCATAAGAGATCATGCTATTATATATTTGATGTGAATCAAGGCTGTAGGTCTCCTCAATCATGCTTTTCCGAGATGAATGATCATATGAGATCATGCTATTATATATTTGAGTTGAACCAAGACTTAAGGTCTTTCCAATCATGCTCCTCCGAGATGAATGATTAGAAGATATCATGCTATTACATATTTTATGTGAACCAAGGCTGTAAGTCTCCTCAATCATGCTCATCTGAGATGAATGATCATAAGAGATCATGCTATTATATATTTGAGTTGAACCAAGACTTAAGGTCTTTTCAATCAGGCTCCTTCGAGATGAACTATTTGGAGCAATAATTTCAACTCGAGGTAGGACGTTGTGTCTGTGGATTTTCTTTTGCCATTCGAATTTTAAATACTTTTATTAAATAAATGAAGATGTGTCTTATTTTTTCTTATATAAATGTGTATATATAGATATATTTTTGAATCAATATTTATTGTACCAAATTTTCAGAGTATTCAAAACTATTTTCTATAATAAATTTTAATAGGAGAGCAAGAAACAACTTGTAGGACAGGCCTTATTAGTGATTGACTTCCCAGAAAATTTGATCAACCAGACCGTTACAACTTTCGTGTTTAACGCTGTTAATAGTTATAAATTCAACTGCCATCTATCGATAAAATTATGAATAAATATTTTGCCAATGTGATTCCTTTTACATAAATCACATAAAATTTAATCTCTACAGATCTTATTGCAATGATAAAGGTTATTGAATGAGAGGGCTTGGCTCATCAATGATTAACCCTCTCAGTGGTTTCGCCAAATTATTCTCCAAACCGATCTATTATTGCTTTGGGTTGGTTTTTCTTATAAATCCTGCATTTACTAAGGAAGACAGAAATACTATAGTATTAGCGCTTGAAGTGCCTTTCTATTAAAAGTATCCAATGAAGGTAAGAAGATAAACTTTTGTAATTGTAGAGAGGTTGGTTCATTTATTAGCCTAAGTAACTTATAGATTCATTCTGAAGAACAATATATGAAGCACAAAGGGCAAATTTAGAAAGCCCCTTAAAACCATAGAGTGCTAAATACGATTAATATTAAGGATATTCAAAGACCTTTATGAAAGTTTTCCAGTAGATGGTTTAGTTATGGCCTTTTGGAAGTATAAAGAAAAACATAAAGACCAAGAATAACGAGACCATTGACCTCAAAGTATATAAAGAAGTAAGCTTTGTGCTGCTATAATAAAATAACCAATATGTAGGAGGTTGGAACTTAAAGACGACATCGAAGACGGAAATTATATCTTTATTATCAATTTGAATATCTATTCATAGCTAGGTTCTGTTCATAAGGAACATATTACGGTAGAATCCATTGAAAATAGATAGATTCTGACTGATAATAGGAATAAGATAGAGATGTCTGTCGTTGCAATTATGAGGAATAGACTTTTAGGTACATGCATTCAGGATAAAGTCTCTGAAACTTTAAAAATATTGTATTGAAACACTTAATTAAACTGACGCCATTTTATAACAAAAAGAAGTTAAGCTGGGGTTGATTTGAGGAGTCTAACGAGAGTTTTGTTGTGTCTTTAGCAGTCGCAGTCCAATCAGAGCCACGTCTACCTCTACAAGTCGGACCTGAACACCGAGGGAACCTACGGCTGCGAGGTGTCGACAGAAGCTCCGTCCTTCAACACAGTTAAAGCTGAGGAGGATCTACGAGTCTATGGTAATGTAATCTTTACATAGATTCTATACATATTTGGAGAGAACTTTTAGGCTTCTTATTATTCAAATAATAAAACCGACATCTTCAGCCTTCTAACTGCGGTGATATAAAATACTAGCCGAATGACCCGGGCAACGCCCGTGTTTTACCCGATTGAATGTTTTGATTCAAATACTATTTGTTACAATTATAAATTGGCGCCTTAAATAAATGCATATTTTAGTTAATAACTATAGCCTATGTGCTTTATCTGTCTATGTACTGTTGGCTTCCGTAGGCGTCTCTTACTGGGAAAAAGAAAGAGAGGATTCCATTTAGTTATTAACTAATATATGCATTTATTTAAGGAGCGACCCGCTCCAACACAATAGTTACAGAAATGGGGGGGGGGGGGCAAAGGTGGCGTGATCGTAGCCGACCAATAGGAGGGCGCCATTCCAAAAAAAAAAACCAAACCGTGACAGAGGCCACGCATGACGCTTGTAACTGTATATAGAATTAGGTGAGATAGCTTGGCTTATTAGTGGTGATGAATCCTATAATAGCAAATAATTCTTCCAAATTCTAATGTGATACTTGGCGCGCCATCTGTCATGGGAATTCTAAACTATTATAGACACGTATCATTCTTTTAAGGAATTAAAACAGTTTTCTACTGCCTATACATCAATGAGAAATTAATGGGAGGGTCTGGCTTATCAGGGGTGAACACTCCCAGCGGTTTTGCCAGTTTAATCTACCATACCGCTGTTATATTGAAAATTTTCGATTTTTAATTCTAATGTATTGGATTGTTTTCCGTAGAGAGATAATCTATAGTTGAAATAGAGAGAAGAAAAATATTGGGGATATTTCGGTCATCTCTGGTCATTAGATCCTAGATCTACGCATACAAGTGACCGCATAGAATTACAAGTAAATGCATCGAAATAAATATATTTCAGCGATGATAAGCCAAGGTTAACAGAGGTTAGTGTTTTGTTGATAAAAATAATAATAAAAACAAATGTGCCTAAAGTGCATTAAATTAATTCGATATATATTTTCATCCTAATATAATCAATGTTATTAAAATAGCAATCAGTATCAGCATTCGATGTCTTCAAATCGATAGTTCCTCTAAATGTACAATTAGACAATGAAAACCTTTTTAGTATAAATCAGAACGAATAAGGGCCTATTTTGTTGTAATTATGCACTGTTTTTTGAATAATATATTGATATATTTCACAAATTATTATTGGTACCTATAGGTTTCTTTATAAATACATCAAAATATGAAAATTTGAAGATAAAGCACATTTAGTATTTTTAAAGGATGATATTATTTTTAAGTTCAATCAAATTTTGTTAGAAAATATACTATATATTTTATTAAAATAGAAAGCATTTACAAAATTATATATTTGAGCTAAAATTCTTATCCAAACGTGGAATAATTTTATGTATATTTTAAAATTGAAAACGCTAGGAAAGGGGTTGAAAATTTGAAACGATTTTTTAAAAGCCGCTTTAATGATTAAATCATTAGTGAATTCTCTAATGATGACACACAATCATTAATTATAATGAGGTTCCATGTTAAAGAAGGAAGGCTGGCAGAATGAGTTGACGATAATTCCTGAGAGAGAGGCCAAATTAATAAAGGAACAAGGAAGGCCTTCACCCCCAAACACACTGAAATCTTTGTTAGCAACCCTAATCTCAAAGGAATTGATTTCGCCTCCCCTCAAATCCCCTGGTTTAAAACAACAAATTCCGGGATTTTAGGAATTTTCAACTTGTCGCTTATTTTCATTTAATTTTAGATATTTGCCATCGTTTCGTATAATTATTTTATAACGTTGGTTTGGTTATACCTTCAATGAATTTGTCTAACTCTTTTTGCGGTATATAGAGAGATGCGTAACAAGATTTACCCCTAAATATTTGTTTTTCAAAAAAAGTAATGAAGTAAGGTTTTATAACAAATCGTTTATAAATTCCACCCTAAATAATGTCAGTTTTGTTTTACTACTATTGCTAAAAGTTTAGCAGTTTGTAAAGGAACTAGGCAAATTATGTTAAATCATTTTTTTTTTTCAAATATAAGCTGTACCTTAACACAAAGCAATAACGCGCCATCTAATACATTCATTTTATAAGCTGTACCTTGTTTCACTTATTTTGGGAACAGCTACAAAATTATTTCGAAAATGAAGACATTAAAGATAATATTTCATTAATTATAATATCTATATGAAAATTCTTAACTATTATAGACACGTATGATTATTTTACAGATGGGTTAAAGAATCATACACGCCTATAATAGTTACGAATTTACATAACAGATGGCGCGCTAATGCATCATAATATAAGATCTATATATTTGAAATTGAACCATTAAAGCACGAATGCTTCTTTTGTATACATAAAATAAACTTCGATTGTCCTTAATGCGATGAAAATCATAGGAAGTGCTTGGTTCATCAGTGGTGAACCCTCCTAGCAATTTCGCCAATTTAATCTAACAGACAGCTTCTTGAACTATAATACTGTAACGAATGGAGACATTAAGACACGATTGTTTATTTTCACAAATAAATAAAACCTCCACTGTCCCCACTGCGATGAAACAAAATGTATTACAGCAAGCATTTCAAACTCAAATCCTAACACGGGCCAAATAAAAAAGTAATAAGATTATGTGGGCCGCAAAAAAAGAAGACAAGTAATTAAATTTTTATAGTAACATTTATGTAGGTTTATTTTGAAAAATACTAATAAGAAAAAAGAAAGTAAAGTTAATATTTTCTCCCTGATATTTGGCATCTCTTTTCTGCTACCATCTTTCCTACTTTTGTTTTTATTTATAAAAAAAAATTATTAAAATATATTATCTGGTGGGCCGCAAATTTATTCGTTGTGGGCCGCATGAGGCCCGCGGGCCGCGAGTTTGACATGCTTGTATTACAGTATATTATTAGAGCTCTAGATGGGCGGTCTGGTGGATTAAATTGGCTAAGCCGCTGGGAGGGTTCACCGCTGATGAGCCAAGCCCTCCCAATATTTTTTCATCGCAGTGGGGTCAGTGGAGGTTTGATTTATTTGTGAAAAGAAACATTCGCGTCTTTAGGTTTCCATTCGTTATATATAAATGGCGCGTTATTTCTTTCTATTATACTGTATTGCACGATTCTGCTTATATGTGCTGCATTGAAGGGTAGAATCTTAGAAATGGTAATCAAGCAAATTATGGACATAAGCTTTTAGAATAGCATAGTTAAATATAAATGGCGAAACCGTTGGAAGAGTCCCCATTTTTTGCGTCACCTTTTGTAACGATAAAAACCCACAAATCTCTTTCGCAGTCATTATCTTCTGATCCTTTGTTTTTTAAGTCTCACAATTCTAAAAAAAAAAGAGTTAGAAAAATCAAAATTCAACAAAATCAGGAAATAAATTATTTTTGTAGCATACGCCCCTCTATTTTTTAAATAAATATTTGATATTTTTAACTTTATAAATTTCAAACAATATATACAGTATTTCAACCCTTAAATATTAATGAGTGATAGAAGTTGAAACACACACACACACTTGAACGAGAGAGAAAAAAAACAATTTTGAATAAAAATAGTATTGTGATTTTCATTGCAGTGTTGTTTGTGTGTTTTGTGTTTGTTTTTGTGTTGTGTTTGTGTGTGTTAGAGAGAAAGAGAATATTTTTTATATATTAAAAATATATTTAAAAATAAATATTTTGCAGATAAATCAAAAATTTTAAATGGTACGCAAACAAAATAGAGGTATCTGAAGCTTCTGATATAGATAGCGAAGCATCCATGTTTAACGGCACGACAGCGACAAAGGAACAAACCTAGCAGGAACTAACCTGTGCAATAATAATAAAACTACGCATGCGTCATCTATGTTTCACGACAGTACGATCAACATAAATAGAATTTTAACAATATTACGGATAATTGACTTACCTCCGTATGTACAGCGGATGTTCCATTTTTTAAATATTAATTTTAGAGCCTTATTAAAAGTAATTTACAAATGCACAGCCTTGAATTGATGCTTTCAGGTAATAAAGCGCTTCGTGTTAGAATATTTTGATCTAGACCGACAGTCCTTAAAGACTTTACAGAGAACATCTAGCGTATTCGGCTTTCTAGATATAAGAGCAGTTTTCAGAAAGTTGAAAAGGCAAAATTTCATAGGGCCATGTCTGAGGATTTGGCAGAAAGTTCTTAAAAGATATGTACGAAATGCCGGTTTCATCGCTCTTTTCGTCCAGAAAGTAACGTATTGAACGTGTTGTATGACTCGTGACTCTATTTTGGTATAGCCACACGGATATCGAGTCAATTTGATGCACATATTGGATCCCATTGTTGAATAATGAGTCTAAGATAATTCTTTGCTGTAATTTCAAATTTATTTCAACATTTAGGTCAGCTTTCTTTACAGGAAATTCCCTAATGTAGCAGAAACCTGAAACAATGATAAAGCCATTTGAAAAACTTTCCTTGCATTGCTCTTTGACCCAGTTTTAAAATATCTATATTTAAGAGTTAGCGTAGTAAGTGGCACTTGTTGCTATCATTGAGGCTATATATCTAATAATCAGATAAATTAATATTATTAGATTCAATATTGTTTGATCATTTATGCAATGTTTCCAGACAAAAGACTCGAAAATAGTATATCTTTTTAATGCCAAGAAACAAACAAAGTTAACCAATTACATATTAGAAAAATAACAAACTACTAAAAACACAAACACTTTATATATCCATATATACACAATTATCATCATCAACTCTGTGACAACAAATAAAAATAAAAACAAATATTAAACTAATCCGCCAATAGATCACAATTTATTATTGATAAACTGATAATTCGATATCATTATTGCAAAAATGAAAAGTATAAAAGTGTTTGCACAAGCGGAGATCAAACTTTTGAATAATAAAAGGTATACCTCACATAATATTTGAATATCTATGGGAAATTGAACGATTATCTTTCGAATCCGAAAAATTAGATTTTAGAAAAATTTCCATAACACTATATCTGGCAACATTGAAAATTCCTTTTAGAAAATATAGATTCATGATACGATAATTGTTAGATGGATTCAATTTGAGATGGTTTCAACATAAGCCTCATAAAAATAAGCAAAATTGCAAAAATATCTTTCACCCTGGCAAAGTAACGGAGCCAATGTTATGTCTAAAATATATATCGTAATATGTCCCTATTGAAGAGTTATATTAAAAAATAATCGAATACTTTGCCATCAAAATGCCAAGGAACCTATCCAGAATGAGTTTACAAATGACGAGCATTGTTCTAGATGAACATTTTCTGAAAGAAATTGATTTCGAAACAACACTTCCCCCGTCGAAATAGACTGAAAAATACGCCCTCTATTGTTCGTCTCTACAATCTTGAAGACTTGGGTCGCAATACTAGCTTTGTCAAATTCATAACGCCTACTGAAGTCCACGGTTTTTCCTCTGTCTAGGGAGGACTTAATTTCAGGCGATCAACAAAGTATACCTGAAATCTTTAACGTTTGACAACGAAGTGTTTGACTGGTAGAGTGGCTAGGCCAATTATGTGGCCGAAATATAGTTGTAAAATTTGTTAGAAGTTATTCGAATTTGAAAATGAAAAGACAGTTCTTCAACTAAATCTGACGCTAACTATCGTGCCACCGACCCAAGTCTGCTAGATTTCAGAGAAGATCAAAATATAGCAAAGAGAATTTTGTCTATTTGACGGAATAGGTGTATCTTTCTCAGAAATAGATTTGCTTCATATTTTTTAGTAAAATGGTATAAATAGACCTATTAATGTATTATACACTGCGTGACATTGAAAATGGAACACAAAGAAATAGTGGCCAGAAAATTATGCAAATTTCAGGGTAGACGCGCCTAACCGAGTTATGCAAATGATGTAAAATGCGTAGCTCTCGTGCGCACATGGAGTAAGATATAAGGGAAGGAACTTGCAGAAAGGACAGTATTCGTGTCGTTATTTCTTCAAGGAAAATCATTGTAGAAATTTTGTTCTTGTGTCAAAAGACACGTGTAATAACAGAGAATGCCAGGTCATCGTAAACGGAGGCAGTTCAAGCAGAAAGACGCTTTTACGAGGGGCATGGTGATCGGACTGAAAAGGGCAGGTTGGTCCATACGTCAAATCGCAGCTGATACACACCTTGGTGCGTCCACGGTGCACCGACTGTGGAGAAGATGGTTGGAACAAGGAAATGTGGCAATTTATAGGAATGCCGGTGCAACCAGAGTGACGTCAGCACGTGTGGATCGGCGTATCCTTCGACAAGCAGTGGCGGCCCCACAAGCCACTTGTACCGCCATCCTGCAACATGTGCAAGACACCCTAGATCATTCCATCTCGACCAGAACCATTTCCCGTCGATTGGTTGCTAATGGCTTGCACTCATGCCGTCCGCTAAGAAGACTGCCATTGACCCCACCGAATAGGCGCCAACGTTTGGAATGGTGCCGGGCTAGATCGACGTGGATGACGGAATGGCACAGGGTCGTGTTCTCAGATGAGTCGCGTTTCTGCTTGTCCAGTGATAGTCGCCGTGTACGCGTGTGGCGTCGACGTGGAGAAAGGTCCAATCCGGCAGCAATTGTGGAACGCCCTACCGTGCGACAACGTGGAATCATGGTTTGGGGCGCAATCGCGTATGATTCCAGGTCACCTTTACTTCGTATTCAGGGCACTATGACGGCCCAACGATACGTTGATGATGTGCTGCGACCGGTGACACTCCCCTACCTTCAGGGGGTACCCAATGCCCTTTATCAGCAGGATAACGCCCGACCGCACACTGCTCGCATTAGCCAACAAGCTCTGCAAGATGTACAGATGCTTCCCTGGCCACCGTACTCTCCTGATCTCTCACCAATCGAGCACGTCTGGGACATCATTGGACGCCGTTTGCATGCCTTGCCACACCCGCGTTCAGAAGACGAACTGTGGCAACTGGTTGAGAGGGAATGGAAGCCATCCCTCAGGACGCCATCCGTACTCTGATTGACTCTCTACCTAGACGTGTTGCTGCGTGCATCGCCGTCCGCGGTGGTCCTACTTGCTACTAAGCCGACGCCGTTCTCGCTCTGTATTATGACTATCATTTTGAAATAAAGATCACTTATTGTTCGTCCCTGTCTCTCTCTGTCTGCCGAGTTTCATCACTTTCTGGCCACTATTTCTTGGTGTTCCATTTTCAATGTCACGCAGTGTATATATATATACTTACTATTATACTTGCAACTTTCTTTATTCAAATTTTAATTCTCACGGATTACAGTTGCCGGAAGAAGTTTTTCGCCGGATAAGTCCAGTCGTAAAGTGCCATAGGCGAGGCATAGGCACGTGACGCCGTCATTTCTTGTAGGGCCTCGGTGAGTCGGTTTACCAAGTTGGCCAAGCTGGGCCGGATGAAAGTGGCGGGCACCTCAGAAGCGTCCACGTAGTGTTCCCCGTCTTCGTCCATAGTCCTTTGTACACTGTCCGCCATCATAATCCTGTCGACTTATACGGGTCTACTGTCGTAAACCCGGGTAAGCCAACAAGTGAGTTGGAAGCAGTCGGGGTTGAGTGGCAAGGCGTGCAGAGTGGGAAGTCCGCACGGGACAGTAAGGACAAAGTTTGGGATCAAAAGACGCTCTCCCAGTACGTCTCACGTGGCACCAGTACCAAGAGAAAGTTGAGGGCAAACTGAGGAAAGCTCGTTGTCCTGCATAAATCCGCGGAGGCAGGGAGGAAACAAAACGGCGGCCACGAGGGCCGCCGTGAGACCTAGCACTGTGCGGGCCTCTCTGAAAATATCCACTGTAACCTAACTAACTGTCAACATCCGGACCAACGCCCCTTCTTTGTCCCTCTCTGTATCCCCTGGGTGTCCGGTGGCAAGCTGGTGTCACTTTGAGACGACTAGAAAAGACGTCATACTTTATTACTTACATATCACATTGTTTAAATTACGACATATATGTTATATATACAGTTCCTCACTCATTACTTCGGAAGAAATTAACCAATCTGGGCGTAAGCGATCAATTTATACACGCAATTAGAAATTACTACGAACAGGCGAATGTGGCAGTCAGATGGAGGGGATCAATTACAGAAAATATCAAGATATATCCGGGCGTTTTAAAAGGAGAGCCACTATCGCCATTACATTTTATATTATTCATGACGGCCCTGATTAAAATGTATGACAATTCAGATCTGACGAGTGTATACCTGCCGGAATTTGGTGACGTTCACCTGCTGATGTATGCAGATGTTATTACTATTTTAGTGGAGTCGAGGATAAACCTAAAAAAAATTAACATATTGAAAGAATATCTTGGTGAGAACTATATGACACTGAACGAGTCCAAATCGAAGGTTATGGTATTTCGCAATGGCGGTAAACCCTCAAGAGAAGCTAGATGGTACTGGAGTGGTAAACCTCTGATGGTAACAAGAAGATATAATTACTTGGGATACCCTCTGGTCAGTACAACTAAAACCACTCAAGCAGCAAACTTTTTCAAAGGAAAAGCACTCGCGGCAATAAATGCTACAACCCCAATATTAGCAAAATCAAAAATTAATTCATTAAACTCTACAATGAAACTGTTTGATTCTATTGTGATGGCTGTTTTGATGTATACTGCTCCAATTTGGGCAACAGAGCATAAATATTTATTAGCTCATATACAAGATACATTTATTCGTAGGTTCTTGAATTTGCCAAGATATACACCAGGATACATAATAAGACCAGAAACAGGCCGCTTCTCAATAATAATAACAGCTCTGAAATTGACCTTGAAATACTGGCTGAGGGTGCTGAGTATGGATACAAATAGATTGCCTCGAACATGTTTAAATATAATGAGACAAATATCCTGTGCTACAGGTTGGCCCATCGGGTTTATAAAACAATTAAGCAATTTACTCAATAATAACGGATCCTCGTGGCTTACTTATTGTAATGATCCTAATTTATTAAGGAATGAGATCCCAGGAATATAAAGAACTGCGATAGAGCAAACAATACAAAATGACTTAACAAGAATAACCCAATCAAAATTATATTTCCACTATAGAGACATATATACAACGTTTACCACCGAATAATATTTCTTAAGTGAAATCTCTTTTCCTGTCATCAGATTAATCGCGCAATTTAGAACCCTTTCAATTTTTTTCAGAGGACACCATTTGATTTTAATGAGGGATGAAGACCTGAAATGCACATTCTGTGGATCAGGAATAACAATGGAGATGTTTCACTACTTATTTGATTGTGCTGCTCTGTCTGAGGAAAGACGAAAACTAAACGATAAACCGGGATGGAATGTCCTTCATTTCCGGCACTAATTAATGAAATATCAAAGAATAGATATATAGCGGTGGCGATGTTTGGATTCCACAGGATTATATCCCGGAAAAAGGCCACACAGTGTTCTCCCCATCCTTTGTGAACTGGCGAATCCTGTATAGGGCGAGAGGCCCTAAATAAAGGCTTTGTTGTTGTATATATATATGTTATATTAAAATATTATTTTATTTAATATTATATTTCCTAAATACAAATAATCTGTTAAATCGACCGCCAGAAGTCACTCTTCCGCTATAAAACCTCATTGTTATTGTATCTCGCTGGCCGGCTCAAAACCTTTGTACATTATGTGAATAAGTTTTTCAATTTTTTATTCTTACGCATTAAGCCAGGCAGTACCTTTATCAAATGTATGTTTTTTTATATATTCCTTCAGCTCAATTAAGCAATCTCTGATCAAAACTATTTTTATTATTATACTTTCAAGATTTCTGCCACGACTGCAGTATCATTTAGTACTAAAAAGAACCAACAAATAATTCTCTAGTATATCAAAAATATCATAATAATACTCATGTATCGGGAAAATGATTGATAAAAGCTTGTCTAAATAATGTTCAAAAATCCACAGAAAGTCTTATTTCATTATATATATATATATATATATATATATAACTTTTGAGATCAGAATAATCAATATCACTCGGAAAATCGTTGAATTTATTTTTCGAGGCCGAGGCATAGTTTCTAATTTTGTGGCTGTAGTTTGTCCAGCGCCTAATCATTTTTATACCGATGTAGGGGTTAAATTTATTATTCTCATTAAGGTGGCTCAGCATTTCAATTATAAATAGAGGAAAATAAAAGAAAAGGACGATGTTAACACCACACAAGCCGCTCGAACTCGAAATATTTCCAATGGAGGATAGGAATTTCGTCGAAATTTGTTTTAGAAATAAATTTTAAAAATCACTAGGGAATATTGACTTATCCTTTGTCTTCCATGTGATCAAATTTTATTTGAAAAACCAATTTCCCCTCTGTGAAAATTATTAAGGGAATGTATTCAAATTGATTTCACAACACGGGTGGCATCGTTCTCCATATGAAAATGTATCGGTAGATTTTTATTGTTTTTCTGTGATTATTTAATCGAAAATTTTATATTTGAATTGAATTTAGATTTATTTTTAATCGTCTATAAAATTTGATTTATATAGTAATATAAAAAATACAAGAATGTGTTGCTTTTATATTTATAAACTGTCAGATTATATTTTAGGCTCTTCAAAATATTAATTTTTACCTTTTAAAATTGAATATTGTTTAGCCAGCTCTAAATTAAACTACAAATCGCACCACAGCTCGAAACAGTTACCGTTTGGCTTCTTTTTTCATTTTCAAATTGAAAACATTTTTAATATGATGCACTAGCGCGCCATCTGTTATCAAAATTCGAAACTATTTTAAAGGCGTAAGATTCTTTTTGAAATTAAACAATTTCTACTGCCCTTACTGCAATGGAAAAATACCCATTCCAAGAGTCTACCAACAGTATCACTATAAAAGGAAGTTCCAAAAATGCAATATAACAGCGGTATGGTAGATTAAACTGGCTAAACCGCTGGGAGGGTTCACCACTGATGAGCCAGGCCCTCCCTTTAATTTTTCTATTGCAGTAAGGGCAGTAGAAATTGTTCAAATCAAAAAGAATCTTACGCCTTTAAAATAGTTTCGAATTTTGAAAACATTTTGCCGATATCCTGTGAGATATAAATGAAAATGAACTTTTAAATTATTATTTATACTTAAAGGTAGTGCAATTCATCAGTAAGGTTTCAGTTGTATAATAATAAGTTGCTGTTTATATCATTTCATAACCTGCTGAAATATTTTTAATTTTATTTATTTCTCCTGCATTTAATAATTTTGAAACTTGACCAAATTTCCTATAAGGACCATATTTATGTTGTTATCTTCCTAAACAGCTCACGCTACGCTATTTCATCTATAGGCTACACCCACACTATGTGTAGTATATGTATTCTTCAGAAATTACGGGAGAGGCGACCCTTGTCTCTTTAGATCAATTTCCTCCCGGCAAAATTTCCATCTATATTTTAGCCATAGATATGGCCCAGCCACTTTGCCAGCTAAACACCTCTTTGGCAGATTGTCAAGATTCCATTAGATCCTGTGTGGATCTCATGGAATAAAGTCCGCCCTAGACTGACGAGGGCCATCAGCCCGAAACCATGGTCTCTAGGTGGACGCTTTTCAGTTTGCCAAAGTTGGTGTTGTGACTTTGTCACCGACCCGAGGCCGCTAGTTGCGGCGACGTTCAATAGATGGCGTCTGGTTTTATACGTCTATTTTGCGGGAGAGGCGACCCTTGTCTCTTTAGATCAATTTCCTCCCGGCCAAATTTCCATATATATATATGTGAAAAAACAACAAAAAATAAATAAATAATAAAATGGTCGGGTGTTGATATTAAAAAGAATGAAGGCATATCCTGACCAGGAGCACATGTGCTTTTAGATGGCAGAGAGCCAACAGCGCGAAACGCGTTCGTGAATGGCTTTTCTTGATTTATCAAGAACAGGGAACAGGTTAAATCAATGTTTAGTGGATTTCTGTTCCACTAGTTGGCGCTCTGCCATCTAAAAAGCACATGTGCTCCTGGTCAGGATATACCTATATTTTTAATATATATATAGGTATTTATTTTAAAGTGCTTCAGTTATAGTATCGGTCCATTATAATCATAGTGAATGAACAATAATACTTATTAATATAAAGCAATAACGCGTCGTCTATACATAAGAAAAGAAAGTATTCAAAGCAAGAATGTTTCTTTTTTCATAAAATTAAACTTCTACTGTCCTTACTGCGATGAAAAAATATATTGGGAGGGCTTGCTCATCAGTGGTGAACCCTCTCAGCGGTTTCGCCAATATAATCCACCAGACCGCTTCTTAGAGCTCTAATATTGTATTGTACGATTCTGCTTATATACGCATTACTGAAGGGTAGAATCTCAGAAATGGTATACAGGAAAATATGGAAATAAGTTTTTAGGACAGTAAAATTACGTATAAATATTTGCATCGAGCAATGCTCTTCCGCAATATTATTTATATATTTAGAAAAATGCATAAATTGGATTTAAAAACGTTTATTAACTTCAATTTTTTTTCTCTCTAGAAGTAACTCACTTCTCTTTATCGAGGATGTTTGTGTTTTGTACTAAAACATGTGAGCACACGTGCAACACTCTCTTTCTACAAAACCAACGAAGGAATTATCTCTGTGATTTAAATATCAAATACAGTGTATATAAAAGCAGCATATAATTATATATATGTATATGGAAAAACAATAGAACAAAATAAAAGATAAGTGGGTCAGGTGTTGATATTAAAAATAAAGAAGGCATCTCCTGACCACGAGCACATCTAAAAAGCACATGTGCTCGTGGTCAGGAGATGCCTTCTTTATTTTTAATATATGTATATATATAAAAATCAATGTTTGTATGTTTGTTTGTTTGTATGTCCGGTATACAAATTCGCAGTAGTTCACTAATTCAAACAAAAATTTCCATACATAGGTAAAAAAAATACGGGGAAGACGATAGGCTATTTAAAAATATATATATAAATCAATTATTAAAACTATATATTCAAATTATTCTACTTAGCACACGAACAACGCCCTCTATCAAAGATTAGATTAAATTATGCCGATGCAAACAAATAGATAATGCTAATAACAAGCAATTATAAAAAAAAATCTTATCTAAATATATATCACTCGGGTAGATATGCACACGGGTCAATCCCGGGGCGAAGCCCGGGTCACCCGTCTAGTAAATAATATTATTTTAACTTTATTATTATATAAACATATATAGACAATAAGCAGAGTTGTTATATAAAATTCTGAAAATATATTAAATAAATATTATAATTTAATTATAATAGATATTAAAGCAAAAAATTAAAAAAATGAAAGCCATATACATAGGTATATGAATATAATTAAGATATAAATTATTTATAAATTTTGTAAAATCTATTTTTTTAATTTTTAATATTTGTCTATCTTCTCTCTCTCTCTCTCTGCTAAAGCCCATCTTTCTAAGAATCATCTGTAATGCCCTTCTGATTTATATTATATATAAATTATGCTTTCTCCCTCAATATCAGGTATATGTTTATTGTTTAGGCAGTTGTTGTTTGTAGTTTCTTAAAGCTGTTTTATGCTGATCGATGCGATCCTTTAGTGATTTAGCGGTTTCTACAACGTAAGTATCTTAATAAGGTATTTTGTATATTAAATTCTTTTTATTATACTGTGTGTATTTATATATATAAATTCTTTTAGCCTCTTAGTAGGGGTTTAGATTTGTTGCGTATTTATTTGTTAAAATTATTTTATATATTTTCATATTCTAGTAATTATTTTGAGGCGTAGTTAAATAAAATGGAGCAACATTAATATATATCAAATTACAAAACTATTTTAGACTCGTAATATTCTTTTTAAAATAAAACAATTTCTACTGCCCTTACTGCAATGGAAAAATTAAAGGGAGGGCCTGGCTCATCAGTGGTGAAGCTTCCCAGCGGTTTCTCCAGTTCAATCTACCATACAGCTGTTATATTGCATTTTTGGAACTTCCATTTATAGCCCTACCTTTAATTTTTCCATTGGAGTAAGGGCAGTAGAAATTGTTTTATTTTAAAAAGAATATTACGAGTCTAAAATAGTTTTGTAATTTGATAACAGATGGCGCGCTAGTGCATCGTAATTAATATATATATGAAAAAATAGTATAAATGTGATATTGTACTGGGAGAAGGTGCATAAATTAAGAAAATAAAAGGAGGCATCTCCTTATTTTGCAACTGATTGCAAGCCATTAGCAACTTTTATTTGCACGATAATATATATCAGAGTACAAAACATATGCGTACACGTTTACCCTATATTTACACTTAGGTGTAAGAATTCAGTTTTGTTTGTATGTGTGTGTTATTGAATCTATACCGTTGTTGTTTTCCCTCCAAATTTGAACAGAGAGGTATTATTGAAAATTTAATAGAATCAAAGGATTTTATGACAAACTACACAGACATGACTGAAAAATATGACTTAAATCTGTTGTAATATTTTCAGCTCGTATTGAGAATATGGGTAGTATTGTACCATAACATGTGCTGGTGTTACTTATATCTAGTATATGGTACAGTCCCATTCTACAACAAACATTACAACAGAAAATCTCCACACAATTAATGGTTAGTTCGTCTTGAAACTAATAGGTGTCAGTTAAATTAACTATTTGTATTCACTGTAACATTTTGAATTGGGCAAGAATCGATGGTCATCAGAGCAGGTTATTATTCATCGAAGTGAAAATCTGTGTGTGTTGTCAAGGTTTGATTAGAATTCAGGAACAGGTAATCTAACAGAAATTCTCAATTCTTTGGTCACCGACTTCACCAAGATTGTCTTATGGCGAGATTGAGTGATGTTGTGCCAAAGGCGACATACCCAAACCGCTGGAACAACCTAGTGACACATATTACGAATATATATATATATAATTTTTAAAATATATATAGATTAGTTAATTCCTCACAGGTAAATATTCTCCACGAATTAAGAAAAAAAAGGCATCTTCTTCACTCTTCACAATTCATCCTTTCATACCTCATCGATAAGTTTAGAAATAATCGTTATTTCTCCTTATAATAAGTTTTGATTTTTCGTTGAAAAGAAACACATGCGGGATAATTTTCAAATGTAGTTATACAATCACAAGCCGAATTATATAATTACTTTATGCATTATTTACGAACGGAAAAATATGTCCAGGGTAGCCTAGTGGACATGGCATCTGCCCGGTAAGCGGAACACTGTGGTTTCGATTCCCATCCCTGGACAATTTTATTTTTCCGTTTATCATTACTCTTCACAATCCATCCATAAGGTTAGAAATAATCGTTATTTCTCCTTAAAATTAGTTTTGATTTTTCGTTGAAAAGAAACACATGCGGGATAATTTTCAAATTTCGTTTTACAATTATAATGTATTCTGACCTTAGGATCAGTCCTGCCACTTATTGATAACTCATTGATTAGCTGTTCCTACCTTTGAAATCAATTTGTTGAGATGAATAAAGATAACATACAGGATGATCCAAAAGTCTTGCACAAAATTAAAAATTAATAACTCCGCGAATATTTGCGCTATAGCAATGCGGTAAACACTATTGTGTTCAGGATGCAAATGGGAATTTTTAGTGCAAATAATGAAAAAATCGAAATTGATTTTAGTTACAATTTTATAGTATTCGCTACTCTAGCGGGTAAATTGTTTAATAAATTGAAATATATAACTGATCGACACGTATTTTTCCTTTTTGAATACCAGAAAAGAACCATAATAATATAAAAAGATAAATTGATAAAACACCATTTCGCCAAAAGTTGAAGAATTGAATGACGATTTTTAAATGCAACCGAGATATGTAAAATAGGTAAATGCAAATTAAACATGTAGGAAAAATATATATATTTTAGATGTGGTTTTGAGAAATAGATTGAATGTTTGAAAAACTCTGCTCCAATCAATACACGATTTTTTGAAATGTTAATAAAGTACCAAAAATTATTATGACACTACTTATAGGATTTCTTTCTATAAGAAATGTACAGTTTCTTGACAAATTAGCAACACTTGACTATTCAACTGGTAATTTGTAATGATCCAACAAATGAAATGAAAGAGGGGGGTGACAAAATCTATTTGTCGTACTTTATTCCAAATATCCTATGAGCTTGTCAAATGTTATCATTGCTTATTATACTGTACAAAATTTTAACATTTTCAGATCGACCTTTTGCGTTAAATAACGTGGTAGTAAAATCATTTTGTATCATTTTTTTGCGCAAAATTTCTAAAGTAAGGGGTGTACAGATAATATTTCTTATGCTATTTTTTCTAATGAGTGAAAAGCGATAAACCAAACATAAGGAATTAAAATTGTGTGTACCAGTGTTATTCGAAAAGTTATAACACTTTGGTCTGCACGACATAATATAAGATGTGAGCAAATGACAAAAATATTACTGTTCACAAAAAAAAAAAAGAGACAAGATGTGAGGACAGCATTTATTATCATCATAATCCAACACAAAGAGCTGCAAAATATTGGTAGATAATATAATACATGACAGCTTATATAACACATGATGTAACTGCCTTCTCTCTTGTATTAGGTCACAATCCTTGCTCAAAGTGGCGCCTTTCATTCTCAAACACCGCAGAGTTGTGCAAGACTTTTGGATCACCCTGTATATATTTTTAGAAAAGTATTATATGCGCTTTAAATAATTTGTAATATATGAGTGTTTTGCTAAGGTTGTGCAGTTAGTGAACCTTCCTGAAAATACAATAATACCATTTTAGATCACTTTTCGCTTTAATTGAGCTATAGTAATTTGTATAAAACAAATTAAATATTATTGAGGATTTGAATAATATTGACAATGGATCACTACGTCTATTAAGGCAAAAAATAATTTGAGAAAAAAAGACCTGACTTAAAACGTGAAGAAGAAAGAAATTAAGACTTGTCTATGTACTAACATATTTACTTTTTTTTTCTACTGTAATAAATGAATAGTGTAAAGCGAGGCCATCTGGCAGTCTACTTCACAGAGGTTGTTCTAGAAAATATTTTTCAAATTGAATTTTAAAATTTTAAAGATCAGGTTTTGAGTCCTGATTGTGACATTTTACTGAAGGATTATGATGCAAATGAAAACTTGGTATGTGCCCCGTTTTATTCATCTGGTTAACTCTATCAAGCAATTAAGGAATTTAATATTTGAGACATTTCACTGCTGGTTTAAGGAACGAGAAATAGATACATCAAAAAACTGCATTTGATATTGCTATGTCTCAGCAAGTTTGCCACTATATCACCTTTAAATCCTATTAGCAAAACAAGCTATCCGTTCTAGCATACTAATAATGAGTTTTGCGCGCGCGAGTTGGGTGTATTCATAATCGTATAATCGTATTAATCAATCTATACGATCCCCATATATCGACTTGAAATGAATATTCAATTAAAATCCATTAATTTTTTTTTTGTGATAAGATTCCACAAGGTGAATTTTAATTATCTATATGACACATGGAATTCAATCATCATCGTTTCAAAAAATGAATCTACAAAACTAAACTTAATTAACAAAAAATAGATATATCGACAAAATGAACATTCAATGGATAGTTGCCATTCATTTATTATATAATTTACAGATGTCAAATAAGTAACTCAATGTCAGTAAAACAATATGAATATCTAGCCTGTATAAGAAGCATTATAAAAAGGTTCTTAATTCAAACTATACATAACAGATCAGAAAGGAGTGAAATTGAAATACAAAAAAAGGCTTAGCATTTAAAATAGCTTCTTACAAATAAATATATTAGAACAGAGGTAAAGGATTAGGCATGGCTAGAACAGAGCAGGGCCCGGTTCTCGACTATGACCTGGAGTTGTACCAAGAATTCATCCAGTTGGACTTCATCGCATTCTGGAGAAATTCCGGTGGATTAGCTGCTCATACCAAATGGGAACGATCTCGAGTCGAGCTCTTGTGTCTTGACAAAAGTTGAGACAACCAATTTACTCTAAACTCAAAACTGAAGTAGAAACAACTGTGCCTTCACAAACCACTTTGGACCCACTGGCTTTATAGCTTGAAACCATTTATTTGAATCATTGCTTCCCAATCAGCTAAATACATTTTGAGCCTTCTGCCCGGAATCGTTTGTAGAGATGACCATTTCATAGTACGCCATTTTTTGATGATTATTTTTAATACTTCAATATTATTCAAGCGTATATTCTGTGCCAAAAAAATAATATACAAAATATTTATTAAAGAGACCCGACTAGTAAGAGTCCTAACTGGATGAAAACTTTGTAAAAGAACAACACACACACAATATAGACATTTTTAATCAATTCTAACCTTCAATAAACGAACACCTTCGTGAGAGACCATCAGAAATGTTTTATTGGTACACATTCCTATAAAACTAATGCATTTAACCTAATCCTTTTTAATTTAATATAAAAAATACATAAAACAAACATTCTATTAACCGTTCTGCCCCCGATTAAAATGTATTATTCTAAAGTATAATTACTTTCTAGTGGGTCCAACAAGTTTATTATCTTTATTTCTATAAAAGTATTTGTTAAATAAAATGCTTATTATAAAGTAGTTTTTATTGTAGCGCTCCATTAATAAATAAATTTTAGCCACAATGGAAGAGCTTCTTTCCATTAGCGTTGCCAGGAAGTTACTGTTCCACAGCTCTCACTAGATTAAAACCTCCCGCTAGGGTTTATTAAAATTAATTTCCTAACAAATTACGCTCACAAAAACCTAATTAATTTTTAAATTAATCTTATATATATATATACAATAGAGGAATATATAATGATGAAAAAATTATATATAATAATAGTTTTATTGGGAGAAATAAATTGACTGTATATTGAAAATAAGCAAATGGATAATTGTTGATTAAGAGTCTATTGTTATAGCTGAAAATCTTAATATATATATACAGGTAAACCTGTTTATAGCGCTCCCTCTTGGGACTTAACAAAATAGGGTGCTATAGAGAGGAGATGCTATAGACAGGTCACTTTTAATGCAAAATGTTTACATTTTAATGTTTGAAATCGGGCGTTATAGAGAGGAAGGCGCTATTCAGAGGGGGCAGGTTTAACTGTATATTAAAAATAAAAAAGGCATATCCTGACCGGGCTCACATGAGCACTTCTAGATGGCACAGCGCCATCTAGTGGAACAAAAATAAACTAAACGTTTATTTAACTTGTTCCGTGATATTTATCCAACCCAATTTCTTGATAAATCAAGCAATGTCAACCACCTACGCGTTTTGGACTGTTGGCTCTCGTCAGCGTGGTGCAGACTGTACCTCTACGACCAAATATTTGTTCCAGAAGCTTCCTGAGAAATAAAAGAAATGGGTATTTGAGACCAGGTTTGCGTAAATACGCTTTTCATTTGAAAAACAATAACCTTTTTTTTACATTGTTTTAATTTGATTAAAAAGGCATTAATTGGATCAAAATATCATTTATTTTACCAATATTTCAGTTGGCTGAAAGCCAACCTTTATCAAGGTTTTATAACATTTTAAAGTATGTCAATTGCTTCGCGAGAATTGCGCATAACTTGCAGGTAATATTCCTTATTGACCGTTCTACCCTGTGGCAAGAACTCATGATGCACCACGCCCCTGCAATCGAAGAAAACTGTCAGCAAAACTTTCACATTCGACCGAACTTGGCGCGCTTTTTTCGGTCTTGGTTCGTTCGGCAGCTTCCATTGAGATGATTGAGCTTTGGTTTCCTCGTCATAACCATAAACCCACGTTTCGTCACCAGTTATGACCCTCTGGAGCAAATTTGGGTCGTCGCGGGCAGAGTCCAACATCTCATTAGCAATGTTCATGCGATGCTGTTTTTGGTCGCAATTGAGCAATTTTGGTACGAATTTCGCGGCGACCCGTCTCATGCCCAAATCATTGATAAAAATCGAATGGCACGAGCCAATCGATATGTTTAGGTCCTCAGCAACTTCACTAACGGTGATTCGACGATTGGCCAATATCATTTTCTCCACTTCATTAATTTTTTCGTCTGTTGTTGAAGTGCTCGGGCGTCCGGCACGCTCTTCGTCGTTCACATCTTCTCGGCCTTCTGAGAACATTTTGTACCACCGATAAACGTTGCTTCGGTCCAAGGTAGCTTCTCCGTATGCCACAGTCAACATTCGGAATGCATCCGCGCACTTAATTTCGTTTTTCACACAAAATTTGATACAGGTTCTTTGATCCATTTTTTTAATAGGTAAAAATCGAAGACGATCCAAAACAACTGCAAGCAAAGCAGCTGTCAACAATTAGGTGAACATTCAAAATGGCCGAGCTTGTCGGGATAAGTGAGAGACATGAGTACCAACATAAAACCACAAAAAGATCGAAATTCGAATATACGTAACCCGCGAAAATTCAAAAGTCGCGATACTTTCTGAACACACCTCGTACATAATATAATAACATACTGTCTCATTTGTAAATACGCGTTTTAAACATATTTTAATGCTTTAGTATCCATTAAGCGCATCCCTGCGTGAGCAGGTAAATATAATTAATAATATTTACCTGATATAAAAGAGAACCTAAAATCTACCTAAGATATTGATATCAAAATACGAACAAAGAGAAACATTTCATGAAAATTAAAAGGTTGAAATTATTGGTTCATTCCAATAACAATTTCAAATTACTTTTAATACCTAAGAATTTATATAGAAAAATTATTTTAATTTATAATCGATATAGAATATAAGATGTTAAATGTACCGTAGACAATATTTTTATCCTCCAGAATTATTTATTTTAAATATTTCAATATTAGAATTATTTATACATACTGGAGATAAGAATTATTTTTATGGTAAACACATAAATATTTTTGGAATATATCAGCACGCAATCTAGGGATTAAAATGTAAATCCTTTAGCGCTGTACCATTTAAAAACCATTTCCTAAAGTTCTCACAACGATGATAAAACAATTAGGAAGGTTTGACATCCGCATAAGTGATGTGAATGGTTCCTTGCAACAACTTCACTAGTTTAACGACACTGGTGCTGTTCTGTTTAAGCCAAATGGAGCGTATGATATACCAACTGGCAAAACCGCTGGAAAAATTTGATATTTTGGCCATAGATTTAGCATAACTACTCTATTAGCTAAAGACTTCTTTGGCAGATTGTTGATATTTCATCTGACACCTTGTTGATCTCATGAAATAAATTCTGCTCTAGACTGACGAGGGACATTAGCCTGAAACCATAGTCGCTAGGTGGACGCTTCTAAGTTTGCCAAAGCTGGTGGCTTTTCACCGACCCGATTCTGCCAGTTTGCTAGTCAGTCGATAGATGCCGCTTAGTTTGAGCGTCTTTTTTGAAGGGAAAAGAGACCTTTATTTTCATGGAACAATTTCTTCTCGTCAAAATTTCCATTTATATATTATATATCAATAAAAAATTAGATTTTGGGCAAATAATTTCTTTTTATTCTAGTTGCTGCAAGTTTTCGAGTATACAAGGTGTGTCCCATAAGTTCCCGGACTGGGTCCACAAAAAAATAAATAAATGAAAAATGTAAATATATTTGACTGTTTATTATTAAAAAAATATCTGGCAACACGGTGGTACCAATATCGAGGCTGTACGTGCGCGCACGACAAGGTCATTCTAATTTATTTAAAGGTCACACCTAGCGCTGCGGCGATTTTACGATGGAACAAAAATTGAAGCAGAGGATTTGCATAAAATTTTGTGTGAAACTTCAAATATCAGCAACCGAAACTTTTGAAATGCTTAATAAAGTATTTCCCAATGACCCCCCAAAGAGAACAACTGTTTTTGAATGGCATTCTAGATTTAAAGCTGGCAGAATTTCTATTGAAGATGATCCTCGTCAAGGACGCCCAAAATTTCAAAGGACTGATGAAAATGTGCAAAAAATCACCGATTTGATAAAAGAAAATCCTCGAACCACTTTGCTGGAGCTAGAGCACGACATAGGCATCTCTAAAACAACGATTGGAAGGATTGTAACCAAAGATTTGAAGCTCAAAAAGACTCCTGCAAAATTCATCCCAAGATTCCTCACTAATGAGCAAAAACTGTGTCGGCTTGCAACCTGTAAAAACATGTTGGAAATGACAAGAACGGATCCGAAATGGAAAGACAATATAATCACAGGCGACGAGACATGGGTCTATGGCTATGACCCTGAAACCAAGCGTCAATATGCCGATTGGAGAGGTCAGGGTGAGCCTAGACCAAAAAAATCCAGGATATTGAAATCCAGAAAAAAGGTGTTGCTGGTCGCTTTTTTGGATAACAAGGGCATTGTTCATCACGAGTATCTTCCTGCAGGCCAAACAGTTATTAAGGAAATGTATTTGGGCATTCTTCGCCGTCTAAGGGAAGCGATTCGAAAAAAAAGGCCAGAAAAATGGCCTAATGGTGACTGGATCCTACACCATAACAATGCCCGCCCTCACACAGCGCACTTGGTGACGGTTTTTTTTTTTGGCTAAAAACGGGACAGAAATCCTACCTCAACCACCCTATTCCCCAGACATCGCACCAAATGACTTTTTCCTGTTCCCCAAACTTAAAGCAGTACTAAAAGGAAGACATTTTGACACCAGGGATGACATAATAGAAAAATCGCTGTTGGCATTGAAGAGCATTCCAAAAGAGCCCTATAAAAACTGTTTCGACAATTTGGAGAAACGATGGCGCTGGTGCGTTGAAGCAAGGGGGGATTACTTTGAAAAGTTTTAATAATTAAAAATATATATATCTTACCTTTTTTTTTTAAGGACCCAGTCCGGGAACTTATGGGACATACCTTGTATTTTGCTCTTTAACGGGCAAATAAATTTATTAATGACAACAAAAATGATATTTCCACTAAATTAAATGAAAGATCATTTTCGTTATCATATATAATTTTATTTGCTTGTTAAAAAGCAAATTTTCTCGAAAGAACTTGCAACACCCGAAATAAAATAAATAATTTTCCTAAAATCTAATTTTATTATTAAAATAATTCCTGGGTAACTATTGTTGCATATAATACAAGGTATGTCCCATAAGTTCCCGGACTGGGTCCATAAAAAAATAAATAAATGAAAAATGTAAATGAATTTAACCGTTTATTATAGAAAAAATATCTGGCTACACGGTGGTACCAATATCGAGGCGGTACTTGCGCGCGCGCCAAGGTTATTCTAATTTATTTAAAGGTCACACCTAGCGTTGCGGCGATTTTACGATGGAACAAAAATTGAAGCAGAGGATTTGCATAGAATTTTGTGTGAAACTTCAAATATCAGCAACCGAAACTTTTGAAATGCTTAATAAAGCATTCCCCAATGACGCCCCAAAGAGAACAACTGTTTTTGAATGGCATTCTAGATTTAAAGCTGGCAGAATTTCCATTGAAGATGATCCTCGTCAAGGACGCCCAAAATTTCAAAGGACTGATGAAAATGTGCAAAAAATCACCGATTTGATAAAAGAAAATCCTCGAACCACTTTGCTGGAGCTAGAGCAAGACACAAGCATCTCTAAAACAACGATTGGAAGGATCGTAACCGAAGATTTGAAGCTCAAAAAGACTCCTGCAAAATTCATCCCAAGATTCCTCACCAATGAGCAAAAACTGTGTCGGCTTGCAACCTGTGAGGACATGATGGAAATGACAAGAACGGATCCAGAATGGAAAGACAAGATAATCACAGGCGACGAGACATGGGTCTATGGCTATGACCCTGAAACCAAACCTCAATCTGCCGAGTGGAGAGGTTAGGGTGAGCCTAGACCCAAAAAATCCAGAAACAAGGTGTTGCTGGTCGCTTTTTCGGATAACAAGGGCATTGTTCATCACGAGTATCTTCCTGCAGGCCAAACAGTTATTAAGGAAAAGTATTTGGGCATTCTTCGCCGTCTAAGGGAAGCGATTCGAAAAAAAAAAGGCCAGAAAAATGGACTAATGGTGGCTGGATTCTACACCATGACAATGCTCGCCCTCACACAGCGCACTTGATGACTAGCTTTTTGGCGAAAAACGGGACACAAATCCTACTTCAACCACCCTATTTCCCAGACATCGCACCAAATGACTTTTTCCTGTTCCCCAAACTTAAAGCAGTTCTAAAAGGAAGACATTTTGACACCAGGGATGACATAATAGAAAAATCGCCGTTAGCATTGAAGAGCATTCCAAAAGAGGCTTATAAAAACTGTTTCGACAATTGGGAGAAACGATGGCGCTGGTGCGTTGAAGCAAGGGGGGATTACTTTGAAAAGTTTTAATAAAAAAAAAATTAAAAAAATCTAACCTTTTTTTTTATGGACCCAGTCCGGGAACTTATGGGACATACCTTGTAGATATATGTGTGTGAAAAATAATTTTAAAAATAAAAAGGTCAGGTGTTGATATTAAAAACAAATAGGCATATCCTGACCACTAACATGAACGGTTTTTAGATAGCGCTATGCCATCTAAAAATAATATATCCTTAATAATAATTGAATGTAGAAAATAAATGGATCAGAGAGATAAATTAATGAAAGTCCACCTCCTGATTCTCCATCTAAATGTTACTGATGACTCAATGTCATCTATAGCAAATATATCAACTAAACTTTGATTTTACAGAAATGAAACCAAATCAATGTTGAATGTTTTATTCAGATTGCTGACAATGGGCCATCAGCTACAATCACTTGCACGATTGAGAGCTTTTTTTCATATAAATATACACCAATACCTCGCTTTGCGTCGTTTCGTTTTGCGTTTTTTTTTTTTTTTCGAAGTTGCGTCGCTGCTTAATTTTTACTGATTTTCACAACAACAACAACAATAGCCTTTATTGGGCACACGTGCCATACAGGATTCTCCCTGTAGAACAAAATAAATAAATAACAAATTAGCATCGTAGTTCACTGTGCGTCGTTAGATTTTCGAAGTTACGTTGTTTTGGATTCGAGTCTTCAATTTTTTTGATTTTTTTTCCCTAAAATATGGCAACACCTTTGTTTGTGATTGCGCCTTCACATATTTTCACTTTGCGTCGTTTCAATTTGCGTCGTGTTTTTTTTTGGAAGGTAACCCCGACGCAAAGCGAGGTATGGGTGTATATAAAATTAACATAAAAGTGAAATCTTACTGGTATCAGGTGAAAAATTAAGAAAAAAGGGTATCTCTTAATTGTGAAATTTATTTTATTCCGATAGATTCCGCAAGCCATCAGCAACTTATAGTTACACGATAATGAGTTAGGTATAATTGTCCAGAAAGTGTTCAATATAGTAAAATGGCTAGGATAATTTTACTGTACTACGACAAAAAGTTGCGTGAAGATGTTATTCATGTTCTAAAAGTGGCACATGTCACCCTTCACACATATATATATATATACACACCGACACGCAAATTTAAAGGATCAACATATTTCTTTTCGTTTATCTAAAATTTTATCGAACATTTATCAATGAAATTTCATACGCAAATTTAATATTCCATTATTGATTAAAATACCCGAATTAAAAGAAATCTAACAGGTGTTTTATGCAAATTATCCGGTCAATCATTGATATCTCAGTAGGTGCATAAATATCTTGGATATTGTTGTTGATATGGGGTGTGATCGCCTTTAACTAATAGACAGGCTCTACTTTGGCGACCCATACTAATTATGGAGATTATCAACTCCTGTGGAATCAACGCCCACTCTTGTTTTAAGGCTGTTTCTAGCTCATGAGTGTTTTTAGGAGGGGGTTGGAGGGATGAGATCCGCCGTCCTATATTTTCCCATACATCCTCAATGGGATTTAGGTCTGGAGATCGAGCTGGCCAATTCATCCGAACAATTGCCTGGTTTTGGAGAAAAGTGTGCACCACACCAGCCTTATGTTTACGAGCATTATCATCCAGTAGAAGAAGGTTTTCTCCCATTTCAATTGATACAAAACGCAGAAGACTTCACATGAATGGCCTCTATGTTCGAAGACCCATAAATTGTGTTCCATTGATATCACTTCAAAAGAGAGACAACATGTTACTGGAATCCAGATGTACAGAAACGTGTAAAGTTCACTGGTGAGTCGAGATTCTTTCTAAAAATCGATTATCGTCGTATCTTTGTTTGGAGAGAGGTAGGAACCAGAATTAAACCCGGAATATGATTGAAAGCGATCCCTACAGAAGCCAAGGTTTTATGGTCTGGGCTGAAATCTTCTTGGGCGGTCGCACAGCACTCCATATTTCTCGGCAAGGAACCCTGACTGGACAGAGGTAACGGGACGAGATCTTGGCAGCATACGTCATGCCTCAAGCATTGGAAATGGGAGAAAACTTTCTTCTAATGGATGATAATGATTTCCACATAGGGATGGTGGGGTTGACAATTTTATCCAAAACCATGCAATTGCTCGGATGAATTGGCCAGCTCGATCTCCAGACCTGAATCTCATTGAACATGTATGGGACAATCTAGGACGGCGGATCGCATCCCTTCAACCCCCTCCTAGAAACACTCATGAGCTAGAAACAGCCTTAACACAAGAGTGGGCGTTGATTCCACAGGAGGTGATAAACTCCCTAATTCTTAGTATGGGTCGCCGATGTAGAGTCTGTCTATCGGTTAATGGCTATCACACCCCATATTAACAACAATATCCAAGATATTTATGCACTGACTGCAAGAATAGCATTGCTTGACCGGCTAATTTGCATGAAATATGTGTAAAAGACTTATTTTATTTCGGGTATTTTGATCAATAATGGAATAATAAATATGTGTATGAATTTCATTGATACAAGTTCAATAAAATTTGAGATAAACGAAAAAAATATGTTGTTCCTTTAATTTTGGGGCCAGAGTATTATACGCATAAACACATATATTTAATATATATATATATAAATGAATGTATGTGTGTGTGTCTGTTTGTTTGTCCTTTATGCCTGACCAAACCACTCATTGGAACGCCATGAAACTTTGGGAAGTTATTTAGTATAGTACTGGGAAGGTTTCTAGCGAATAAAATTTTTGAAATAACTTTTCGCTTTAAAATAATCAAGATAAATATTCTAATTTATCTGTTATAATTCAACAATCTGCTCTAAATATTATCATGATGATACGATGATTTTGTAATGTAGAAAATTAGGAAAGACAAAATTCAGGATGACACGGCAATTTATTTGAGACAAGAATAATGATACAATTCAAAGGCAAGATACTATTCCTTTAACTTCCAATTACCGAGGGAACCAATTAATATTGATTTTATTCAACTTATCGAGTATTTTTCAAGGGACCGGGAAAAAAATGTTCACTTTATCGAGAGATTCGTTAGACAAACTTTTACTCGGGTGAAACCCGGGCGAAGCCGGGTACGTCCGCTAGTTATATATAAAACTATAATAAAAAATCCCATAAATAAATTCTTTTATATTTCATTTCGATTAGTAATTTTATTATATTGCCTTAATCAAAATATATAGAAAAACGACTAAAAATAATTTCCTAATGAAATATAGTTTTAAAATATATTCTTAGTTTTAAAATATTTCTTAAATTTTCCTTCTAAGACGATTAATACAAGATTTTTTTAAACAAAATTTGTATAATTATAGGTGATATGGAGGGTTCATCGATCAAGGTGAAATAAATGGCTTCAGATTACATATTGAGGGAAGTTATTCTAATTAATCTATTTACCTCCGAGGTGAATCAATACCTCGTTCCTTTTTGAAGTGCTCTCTTTGGAAAATTCGCTTCCTACCACTCGAATGGATGCTGCAACACCTCTGGTAAATAGATATCCTTCTGATAGGTAAAATAGTTTCAATGTGTGGATTAATTTTGGCTCAAACTCTAGGAATCTTCAATTTGTAATAAATAAATATTGCGTCATTTATTTTAGTAATCAAAAGAGGTTTATGAATCTACACAGATCTTCCTTTGCATTTTACAAATTATCTTTATATTATTAAATAAAATGCGTACTTTAAGAATAGATTAAAAGTATTTCGTTATGAACAAAAATAAAAATGCGAATAATGTCAGTTTTAATGGTAGAAGAGCCTTTTCTTTTAGATCAATCATTTCCCGTAGTTTTTGAATATTAAAAAAAATGATGTTTTATTGGAGTTGCCCATTTTTGAACTTGGTATCAATAAACACCAGCAGGCAGTTTGCTGTTTATTTGGAAATGATTATCATTGAAATTGTATCAAAGGGCATCATCACTGTTAGATGTTTTATTAGGGATTCTGATATTTTATTGAATTTAATTTTATGGTACTTTAACGATCATATGTTTAAATGGAGAGATGTAATATTGAATTCAAATTCATTCAAAATGAGTAGTTAGATGTTTATATTGGAAATCTTATAATTAATGACAAACTGTTAAGTGTTTCATTGGAGATTCTCTAAGTGAATTGATTTTGTATCAATCACCATTAGCATTTAGACATTTCATTTAGATGACCATCAAAAATATCGGTAGGTATTTGATATATTGGAGGGGTGTTTTTTTTTCGATCTTTTTTTGTATCATTGAACAAAAGTAGTGGGGTCTTCTATTGAGGGGCAAATAATTATTTCATTTTAAATGTTTTATCATTAAACGTCTTATCTTTGAACATTAGCCTTCAAGTGTTTTGTTAGAAATACCCAATATGGAACTTCGTTTCACTATATTTCAAAAATAAGGTTTTTCATTGGTCCATCAATTATTCAACGGGACACCAGCAGGTATATATTCAAATGGCATTTCTAAGCTTCTTCTCATTATTCAAATGCGTTAAATTTCTGTATTACAAATAATTATTTTTTAAAATCTTTGATTCTCATTTTGAATATTTCAAATAAAAAATTCCATATATACTGGTATTTTCATATTATTTAAAGCATTTTTCTTACTATCTTGAGGTATTTCAAGTTTTTGACTAACTTAAATGATTTAGGGAAGTCGTTTGACTAATTGTTGCTATAGAGAGGTTTATTATTTAGATAATTTAAACTGCCTATATTTCATTAACCTTTAGATATTTATCATGTTTTATTTCTGTTTCTCTTTTTAAGAAGTGTTCAACTTTTAATAAACTTCCAAACCTCGTATATATTTAAAATTTTGTCGAATGGCCCAATACTGCCAAAATTCAAGTTTATAAAGTTTCAGACTTTTAGCTTGTTATGGTGGTCGGGAATACATTCATTTGTATGTTTTCTTTCAAATGAAAAGATTAAAGTAGAGACAGCCATTTCTGTTGCGCTCTTGGTAGCTGAGAAATCAGTAAAAAGAAGTGGGCAGTTCGAAACTTGAGCTATGAATAATTATTAGGATAAAATGGGGGGTCGGTGGAAGGCTGGTTAAACCGTTTGGTTTACGACCACTACGACCCGGGTTCGATCCCCGCATTGGACACTTTTTTCTGTTTAAAAAAAAATGCTCCAATGGCCCCCCGATTCTTGCAAAAGTCCAACCCCACCAGCGAGTGCAAGTAACCAAACGGGGCTCTGGCACATTTGTAAGTGCAAAGTCGAACTGCTTTCACATGTGTAGACATGTGGTGCGCTTACAATAAAAAGCAGTCGCTAACTACCCACCATGATTATCATGGCCTGTACCACGTGTACTAGGGATAGCAAAAAAAAAAATTAGGATAAAATATTAATTCAAACTGATATATAACACTATATATAGTATATACATATTTAAAAATATAAGAGAGAAAATATATAATTATATTTATATATGTGATATCCAAGAGTGTCAATCCTGTAGTAACCGAGAGGGACAGTCAGGGTTTGGAGAGTTTTCCAGTACCTCTCTGGACCTTGGAAGACCTTTAAAAGTTCTCACAGAGTACAGGTAGTCGTGATCGAGGCAGAATGGAAGACTTGGGAATTTCCACACAAAAAACGAAGGGACACAGTTGTACTAGGAAAGTTACGTGAACAAATAGAGTTAAGCTAGCAGCAAGATGGAGAGTTAAGAAGAGTCTTTACTGTTCTACATGGTCGATGAGTTGGACCTTGTGGACAATCGACAAGGACTTTCTCCGATGGTAAAGTGACTGTTTATTTCCGACCCTGCTGGGGGTTTATATAGTTTGCCGAGAGGAAGTACTGGGTTTCAGCGGATGCAATAAGGACGTGGATCACGGAAGAGATGTCATTGTACACTCTTAATGACTTCCTGGCATCTTTAGGCCTCGTTCTCAAACGTTATTGAATTTCTTATACTCCAATCTCTACTTTAGCTCAACTCTTAATCTACTACAGTTTTATTTTATTATTTTCAGTTTGTACAAAGAACATGGTGATGTAATGACACATGTCAATCATGCGTATACTTATTTTCATATGTGTTTCTATTATACAACACAACTATCTTGTTATATCATACAATATGGAGTTGTGGGTTTAAATTACCATATATACAGTTAAGGATAAACTTTAGAAAGTTGAAAGTATTTGATGCTACGGTCTCCTGTTTTTAGAAGGATACAGGGACAATTTCGTTCACACTTGGTTATCTCGTGTGTCTTCAGTAAATGTTACTGTGTATTAAATATTGCAGGATCTGCTATTGTTTTAGATGCCGCAACTTGTGAAATGGTAGGCCGGCGCCTTCATTAGTAGGTTATGGCCTTCATCAGTAGAGGGGCGAATTCGATTCGGTAACATGCCCTATTTGCGGTGTTATTTTATAAGTCAGATCCGTTTAAGATATGTTATCTCTGATTTTTATATTTACAATATAGCAACAATATAGGTATTGTCTGAGTACTTTGATGACTTTCCAGTATTGTCTCAATACGTGTTTTAGCTAAATTTATTTATAAAGAAAGTGTGGTACCCTTTTCACATATTTTTAAAAAAACATTATTATGAATAATGCTAACATAAAGTTGTCATATATTTGTAATATATTCAAAATACCTAATTAAATTCGATATTTTACCAAAATAGGTGGAGGTGATTTAAATATTTTAAATATTTCAATTTTTATATTCCCAGCGCGCATTATTTCATTGAAATGGAAAGCAATTGTCTCTCTTTATTTATCATTCATATCTTATTTTAAAACATTAGCGGCTTTCAATAATCCCAATGACAATTTCTGGAAAGAGATAGCATTTCTAATGGATTGAAAAACACCAAAATATAATCAGATGACTCGGCAAACATTCCATTCGCTGCATATCGGAGGACAAACAACTGGTACAATGCCTTCAATTTGATCTCAATTGGCTCCAAACAGTTTATTTTCCTATTAAATTGGTTGGAATATATGCGCGGCCTGACTAGGAAGGGCAATATTTGGATGTTGAGATAGCGTGATGGTTTATATATGTACTATGCACGTATAGGCTGTAGTTTTTCAAATAGAACATAGTGTCTAAGCTCGCATTGACACAGTTACCTAACAATAATTAATAATTAAGAATTCCTTCTATTACTGTCCGTACGACATGTACTCAGGTTTAATATCAGTAGCAAAACCACACTTTATTTTTAGATGAGGAAACAATTTGCAATTGAATATTTAATGATTAAATATATTTATTAATTTTATTCAAAGACAATATCAGGATATTTAAGAAATATATTTTCCATCGCGAAGTACTACCCAAATCTTATCTAGAATATAATTTTTAATTAGTTCGCTTTCAATTCATTAACAAATATTCATTGGTAAAAACAATTATATAATTATACCAATTCAGGGAATGTGGGTAAGAAGTGAAACGGTTAGTCTAATGTTTGAATTCGTTGTTTGCGGTTTATTAAAGCCCGACTTCAAATCGACAGTGAACATCTTATATTGACTAGAGTAAACACTCTATATATAATTTAGATTGAAATATTAAAATGCAAGAGATATAGAGAGAAATTGGCGAAATATATTAATTATGTATAAAAAATAACAACCTGATTGTTTAATTTAGTTAGAATATTTGTCAACAATTTGTCAAGATTTGTCAACAACAGTCGAATGCCTTCACATTCAAGGAACAGGGAGCCCTTAACATTAAGAGAGTTGAATTTTGGGCCCTGGAATTAAAGCATCATTCAAGGACAAACCTGAATCAGTCTTTGCTGATGCTTCAAATACTACTCGCAATTTGGTGGTGCAACTTTTTTCCTTTATTACAGGATGATGAGGCAGATAGTACCTTCCCTTAATGATATCTTCCTTTGGTACTAAGCTCACTGATTTTTAATAAATGTTGCAAGTATTTCTCTAAAAAGTGTAATGAATGGTCTATTTACATATTCTTATTTTTCCAACAACAGATATATAATTATAATTGAAATCTTGACTTCTGGTCAGTGCTGTGCTCCTGGCCCTCGAAGATTTGGTCCCCTGATGTCCTTCAGCTCTCCAGCAATCTTTCTACCGCCTATCCTGGTTGCTCCTTGATAAAATGGTCCCTGGCCTTGCTTGATTCACCTTAATTCTAGTCTGTCAATACTCCTCTGATCTACTCAAGTCGTTCTCTTGGATTTTTTATGAAACATATCCTGTGGTTCATTCTTCTTTCTGATGAAATTATTTCCATGTTTTTTTACAATCAATTATTGAATGTTGGAATTTTTTTCTTATGTTTATTTCTTTTCTATACTGTTTATTTTATATTGTTACATTTCTTTCTGGGCACTACTTTTACTGGCATTTTTCTATTTGAACCAATTTCTTCGCCAATAACTAGTATATTCGTTTCTTCGTTATCTCCGTAGTTTGAAAATTGTCTTGTAATATGATAGCTAACTCTATAATAGTTATGTCTTTTTGATTTTATCGTTTACTATTATATTAGCCTTATTAGCTCTGATATTGATAACACCTATCATAGGTATGTACATTTCAATCTTAGCGTATGAGTTTGCTATTTTAGTCGTGATTTTGTGGAGCGTTATCTTGTTGTTTTTTGAAAGTTGTATTTTCTTGACAGATTGAAGTGAACGCATCTCACTACTTAATTATGCTTCTCAGTGAAGTCGAACGAAGGAAATTTTCCACAATTTGTAACGAGGTGATCCCTTGACCTTTGTACTGTTTTACAGTGAGGGAATTCCTCTCTCTTTTTTTTTGTATTTTGGGAACACATTTCTATCTTGTACAAACATATAAAAGAAACCTTCATTTCGTGGTGTGTTATTTCCAGGTTAAGCCATCGTAAGGATCCTGTTATGTCCACTAGCGGTTGATCTGCTTTTCAAAACCTCTCTATATATATTTATATAACTAATAATACCTTTTATAAATTTTGAATTTGTTTGTCTTTTAGAGACTTCATTGTGAGATTTTGGCTTTCTATTTCATACTTGTTTACGATTTTTAACTGAATGTTTACGAGCATTGTATATACGCTCATATGTCTTCTAATGTTTTTTATTTATTTATTTATTTTTAGCGGTCTCTCTCTCTCTCTCCAACAAATATATAAATATATGTAGAGGTTTGGTAAAATCCGTCAGTTTTTTTATCGGGTTCACCAATCTTTTTCCCATTTCATCTCTCGCTTTGAAGATATAATATTTCTTTATTCACTGATTCAAGAGGAAACGCTCGGAGTTGCTCTTACCTTTTGGTTCATTATTTCTAATTCTCGCTAAGCTCCACGATTCCAATATGTTAGTTCATGAACGAGAGTGAATACTCGTTAATAGCAGCGAAGAGGTTTTTTTAGCGTTCAGCTTAGTTTCTGCTAGAGATTCCATTCTAGCTACTATTTCGCCTTTTATTCTTTCTCTTTTTTTTTTTTCTGTAACGGATGTGCTTGTGTTATCCTTAAGAACACCTAAATATATGTACGTTTATTTTACTGTCAGTGTCCAAAGATCCTGGATTAGGGTGGAGTTGGTCGCTATTTTCGTCCGGTGGATTTTGAAACTTATTTTTTTAGAAGCTGAGTCATATTATTCGCTGTTATCTCAAAATCCTTATCGCGGTGGGCAAATAATTACTGATCGCTTATTAACAATAAATGGTTTATTTTGTTTTTCTCTCCTATTCTCATCTTCACTTGGGGACTGTCTTCTTTATTGAGCTCCCTTGTTATCGGCTCGAGGTTTATGACAAAGAATAGTGGTGATAGTCCATTACCTTCTAATATTCCTCTTTCATTCTTAACTGCTTTTAAACACTGTTTTTCCATAATGAAACTGTACTTGCATTCATTTGAAGAAACCTTTGCGAATTGATAAACCTCTTTTAGAACTCTTGATGCTTTCAACATATATACCTTAAGATTTTTTTTTGTGATCGATGTTGTCAAAGGCTTCCGCTGTGTCAATCCACACGGATTTTAATTTATTTGCGCATTACATGAAGATTGTCTTTTTTTAATAATACATCTTTCATGGTGCCCTCGAGTTCGCTGCGTCGTTCCTATCTAATTGATAGACAGATATCGTTCCTAATCTATGTATTTGTTCAGCTTTCTATATAATATCTCGGGATTAATTTGTACAGATTATCGATGCAGCTTATGGGGCTCTAGGTCCTGGAAGTGTTTTCTCCTCCTTTAGGAAACAAGAACGTTTTTGCAGTAAACATCCAGTTTGGAATTGTTTCAGGATTCCTTATAGCTTGAACAACGGCTTTAAATAGATTATCTTGCACACAGATGGGTTAATTATTTAATAAAAAAAATGTAAATTCTATCTATACCGCCTGCCTAAAAATTGATTTTTTAATATTTCTCGAACTCTTGTTATTTCTCCTTACTTGCGCGATATTGTTTATTTATTTATTTATATTTTAGATTAGGTGCTCCAGAATTTTGAAGTATTGATTCTTTGTCCAAGTTTTGGGCTAGGTATATGTGTTAAATCTGGTTCATTAATTAGGCCTTCATCTGCTATTTGTGGTTTCAAATTACTGTAATATGCTTCACTATTCAGCTCAAACATTGCTCAACAAGAAATTGCTCAATCTGATGAACCAAAATTAGATGAGTTCAGAGAAGACGTTAGATCGATTAAAGAAGGGATTACTCCATTGGAATCTCGATTGAGCCGACTCGAGCATAATCGGAATGTCAAACGTTCCGCCACACCCATGTCTTGCGAATTTAAGGTCAATGTATACCAGCCAGAAAATCCTGATGGCTTTTCAAAAACAATCACAGCAACTAATAGCCCACGTATTCAATGTCTAAGGGGACAGAAGACGAGTCAAGGTGATGAAGATCCCGGCAAGGCCATCACAACAAAGACCGTCACGTCGGGAGACGTCGTAAGTGAACTGTCAGAATCTACGCTAGATTCTTCTTTGATCCAGAAGTCCGAATAGTGTCGTCAGCAGGAAATGATCCAGTGTGGTTGCGTAGCGGAAGAGCGCGAGCTGATCGCCTCCGACAACGGCTGTGGCACGAGTGTTTTCAACCAAATCAAGCGGACGGAAGGAGAGTATCCTCCAGGTGATATACAGTGTGGAAATTCAACCCCTGGGATTCTTTCTGAAATACTCCATGAGAACAACAAAAATCTTGGCGAGCTGCAATGCGACGGCGTGGCTGACCTCTGCGACAGTGACGGACTGTCAGGGACTACAGCGGCGATCCAACTGGGCGGGACGGGGCTGGGTGCTCCGTGGAAGAGCGACAAGACTAGATAGTTGGAGCACCCCGAAGATGAAGCCGGCGACCCGACTGAACGGGAATGAGCATTGGACTCTCTGTGGGAGTCCGACGAGAATGTCTGTGACGGGAAGTAGCGCGCAATGTGTCAGCGCCGTCGTCTGCAATACAAGCTGAAAATATGTGCTACGAGTGTGTGCCCATCACCTTCGTTACGTCACCCGACAAAGTTCAGACTCAACCACCATCGCTTAGAACAAGTTGTGCCTAAGTTGAAATTATTGGGCGGTCTGACCTTTCAGAAATTTCGAAGATTGCATGATCCAGGGTAGGAACAGCATCGAGATGTCCAGGTCTAGAATTTATAGAAGTAGAAATCTCCAGTTGTAAATGAATGCGAAACCGACAGAAGAAAGGAACTTTCCCGGCCACCTCTGTAAATCTAGCAAGGTTAATTACGTGCCGGACGGCCCCGATATGGTCAGTGTGGATCGGTTGGACGAATCTACTGTAAAGATCGACCATCTACAGCCCCGTCGCGCGAATGAGAAGAAAGCCCGAGTTGGGATATGGTTCTGCAAACAAGGGTTGACGCTAATCCTGCCGCTACGCTTACGGGAGGCTGACGAGCTTCATGTGGCCAGATACGTCAGGGAGAACAAAGGGCCACCGATCAGCGCCGCTGGGGAAATCAGTCCTTTTCGGGACGAAGAGGATTGGGAAGGGGGCAGTGTTACATGGATGACAAGGCCAAGATACCAGATAGTAAAGTTGGGGAAAGAGTGGTGGACTCTAGCTGCCCCCGATTCCATGTGGAAGGCCTTAAAAACATAATTCCTGTGAGGGGGAGGACAGAGTCTGGTTACATCTGCGGCAAGGAGAAGACGTGACGACTTGTCTCCGGGCGTGTGGAGGATCCTACAAGACGGTGCCAGGAGAGACTGACATCGGAGCGACCTACAAGGCGGTGTGGGCCAGGCTGCATGTGTATAGTGTGGGGCGGAACGCTTCACAAGAGGACGTCCACGGCGCCAAGGATACTTCTGACGGGGAGGTTGAAGGCAAGTCCCACTGTTGTATTCCTTCTATTAAGTGAGATACAATAAAGCGCTAACTTTAACTGCAATCCCTTCGAACTCACATGTGTATCTTTGTGGCATCCTGAGTAGACAAAGTACACGAAAAACGTTTGGGTACAACGTAACAATATTTTCTGGGGTCGCTTCTTCATTTACTTGTTTAACCGCGTAATATATATATTGCTATTTATTTTTTCTTCTAATTCTATTTGTTTTTTTATTATTTTTTTATCATTTTTTCTTATGAAATTATTTGTTTATAGGATATCTCTAGTTCCTCGTTCTTTGTAGCTTTTTTGTTATCTGTTGATAATCCATTTGTGCTGCATAAATTATTTTGCTTCTTTTTCCAAGTTTATATTTACCCATTGGATTTTTCTCAATAGGATTAATAATTTATTTGAGAATATGATTTTTATATTTCATATATGTGGGATTTTGAAGATCGATGTCCACTCATTAACTGGTTTGCTCGAGCACTCTTCTGTCGCTATCTCTATTGCCTTTGTTACTCTAAACCGCAACTTTATGTTTACTGGGTTATCGCTCTTGCTGTTTGCCTCTTCATTTTTCCCATATAGTTGATTTACTAGTTCTGCTGATTCCTATCATTCTTCTCGTTTGTTCGATCAAATTCATCTTGGCCTATTTGGCTATTGGTTGTGGCGTTTATGTTTTTACTACCGCAGTTAGTCACGAAGTGAAGATAAACATGGAAATTTATGTTCATGATCCTGGTGGTTTGTCTCATTCATTTTTAGATGACTTGCTGAGGGAGGGAGATTTTATTAAATAATCCTAAAAAAAAAAAAAAATAATCCTAATATAATAAGAATAATGGAGAGGCTATATTGACCAAATCTAGCTAAGTTCCCCTGGCGGCGCCACCGCCGGTGAGAAGTGGTACGCCTCCGTAGATAATGACGAAGAATCAGAGGTGGTGCGCATGCGCGGCGGAAAAACAAGCAGTAGAAAGAACTTTTATCAAGAAGAAAAGCCACGCCATTTAAACGCGCGTCCAATATTTTCATATTTAATCCTTATGTTTTAATTAAAGTACCTAAATTTAATCCAATGTCAATCTTAAATTATCCAAGTTAAGATACACTATTTTGAACATATATTTAAGCAAGTTTTTCTACCAAAATGTTTATTAATAGTGTTTTTATTTACCGATAAGTTTTATTACATCTAAGTTTTTTATCTAAAAGTTTGAATACCAACAAGTTTTTTTATCTATAAGTTTGATTACCAACAAGTTTTTTTATCTATAAGTTTTTATTATCTTAAAGATTATTTATCAAAAGAAAGATTTTCTACCTATTAATTAAGCACAAGTCAAAGTTATTTTATCGTTTATCTACAACAAATAATAATATTAGAAAATAGATAAAGTGTAGGAAAGATATACTTTTCAAAATCTCATTTGCTTTCTCAATAAATCATTTTATCTAGCATGCATTCATTATTCACCTATGAAGACAAATCAACTAGCGGGATCAAGAAATCTCCCAAAGAATTCAAGCCATTTACTCAAAATGAGGGGATCGCGTGAGGTCTGACATGCCGTACGAAGACATTGTATGTTGATGGCGCATTCTGTATATTTTTTACAACCCTGAACCTGGATATGACTAGTGCATTGAGCAATATTTTTCTAAAATTGAATATTAGAGAATTTGCTTGAATGTCTTCTCAAATCATTTCCATCTTCAGTTTTCTCTTTGTAGAAGTCCATCCTATATAATTCACAGAGAAATAGTGATGATAAATTCAATTATAAAAAAGATTGAAAATATAACGAGCAAATAACATTAACATATCATATTTTGACGTTTTAAAAATTATATTCATAGAAATAAACCGGGTTTTATTCTTTTAATGGAATTTGGATAGAACGATATTGATAAATTCATAATGGTCTGCCAATCAATTCTCATTTCATCAGAGAGGTCGACTTTTTCATGATGTCTTGACAACTATGCCTTTTCAGATTCTTACAGATTTGTGTGTTCAAATAAACTATATTTTGATATATTCTTTAACTATTTTTCCTAATTTTTCTTTTTGCACACATATATGTACATATGGTAATTTAAACCAACAACCCTATATTATATAATACTTATAACAAGATTGTCATGTTGTATATAGAAACACATCTATAAATAATTATACGCATGATTGACAGGTGTCATTGCATCACCATATGTAATGTACTTTGTACAAACTGAGGATGAATAAATAAAACTATGTAATAGAATAAAAGCTGAGTTAAAGCAACTTCTAAAATAGATTGGAAGCCGTCAGGTCGGCGCCAGTGTCCAGTAGCGACACGTGCTGTAATGCAATTCTCTTTGTCGGAGGCGTTATATAAGGCCTCCCTCGGCTTAGCAAAACAGTTACAGTTACTTCACCGTCGGCGTCACCCCTTGTCGTTTGTATCCAGGACCACTTCATCGACCATGTAGTCAGTAAGAACTCTTCTATCTCTCCATCTTGCTCTTAGCTCGACTTTTATCTGTTCATGGAACTTTCTTACTACGTCTGTGTCTCTTCGTTTTTTGGTGTGTGGACATTCCCAAGCTTTCCACTCTGCCTCGACCACGACTGCCTGTACTCTGTGAGAACTGTTAAAGGTCCTACAAGGTGCAGAGAGGTACTGGAAAACTCTCCACGCCCTGACTGTCCATCTCGGTTACTACAGGTTTGACCCTCGGTTACCACATACATGCATATGTTATGATATTGTTAAGGTCATTTTAAAGTTTCTCACTTAGATTCTATCCTTAGAGAGAAAATTAGAAAATGAATTAAAGATATATTTTTCAAGTGATTTAAAATCAACCACATTAATTGAAATATTCAATGCTGCATTAATATTTCACGTAGAATATGTGATTTATGTCAATATTATTTATATATGAAAAGATATACGTGAATTTTTCTGATATCTAAATGAGTGTTTCTAGATTTCAGGAATCGATCTTTTCTACACAGAGAAAACCTGATGAAAAAATAATACAGCAAACTCTTGAATAATGTTTGAATTGATATTCCTCTCCGTATCATACACTTTGCGATGGGATCAACCAACCCGCTAAAAACTTGGAATTTCTGTCTTTGTAGTATGCCTTTGTAAAATTTAGCCAACACAATAGAAGGAATCGAGGAATATAATTTCTAAGAATAGTTGAAAGCTAATGGCGACCAGTTTTTTTATTGAAAAGGTATAAGCTTGGCGAGCTTTGGGACTATAACGTCCTTCATCAGTCTGCAATACGAATATAAGTTGAAGGACTTTTTTTTTCGAAAGCTCGCTTAGCTTATACCTTTTCAACAAAGATACTCATCGCTTTCAGCTTTCATATCTTCTTAAGGGGGGTCGGTGGAAGGCTGGTTAAACTGTTTGGTTTTCGACCACTAGGACCCGGGTTCGATTCCCGCATTGGACACTTTTTTCTGTTAAAAAAAAAATGCTCCAATGGCCCCCGATTCTTGCAAAAGTCCAACCCCACCAGCGAGTGCAAGTAACCAAACGGGGCTCTGGCATTTGTAAGTGCAAAGTCGAACTGCTTTTCACATGTGTAGACATGTGGTGCGCTTACAGTAAAAGCAGTCGCTAACTACCCACCATGATTAGCATGACCTGTACCACGTGTACTAGGGATGAGCAAAAAAAAAATCTTCTTATAAATGCAGCCATTGTTCGAAATTTCCACAGTGAAGATGCCACTGGTTTATAGTTTACAAAGCAGAACTAGATATACTCGAGATATTGGGTGTTAATCGGCCAGATCTCACAAAGTGTATGCCTCTCTTCGCGGTGAATATCATTCGAAATAAAGCTGAAGTGTTTGTCTTATTATTTTATCTTGTTCTCCTATAGAGAACGGGGTACAAGTCTGAAAGTCAAAATATAAGGTTTTCCCAAAAGTTCGTGTTTCTTCTTATTACTTGGCAATAATATTATTAGGGCGAATACATAATAGTAATATCATTTCATTCGTGATCGAACGTTGTGGCCCACTGTATTCATTACATCCCAAACACAATGCGACTCCGGCCATATTTGTCTTGAGCATGATATACCATCTGGGCGACCGTCAAGCCAGTGAGAATACATCCTTCTTCTTCTTCTTCTTTCTTATCTCAAAGCCATGATAATCATGGTGAGTAGTTAGCGACTGCTTTTACTGTAAGTGCACCACATGTCTACACATGTGAAAAGCAGTTCGACTTTGCACTTACAAATGTGCCAGAGCCCCGTTTGGTTACTTACACTCGCTGGTGGGGTTGGACTTTTGCAAGAATCGGGGGCCATTGGAGCATTTTTTTTTAACAGAAAAAAGTGTCCAATGCGGGAATCGAACCCGGGTCGTAGTGGTCGAAAACCAAACGGTTTAACCAGCCTTCCACCGACCCCCGTGAGAATACATAATAAAATACATATGCACACATGAAACAATTACTTTATACCTAATACAAAGAAATTATACATAACGGCGAATATTGATATTTCAATTTTTTTTTTTGCAAGTGTTCACGAACTTTTGGGACAACCTTGTAATATATCGAAATAAATTCAAATTCCAGTTTATCGAGTCGTAAAAGGTCAAAATGCCAAAAACTATACAAAGAGATCAATTTCTGTATTGAATTGTGTTGGTTAGCTTCGGTTTTTTGGCTGTGGTTCCTTATTACACGCCCTGTTAAAGTTAAACTGTCCCAAGAGCTAACAAAGCATAATTCAATAGAGATTTTTATTACTATAAGTAGTGTTGAATCATTGATATTCGTTATTTCCTTTGTCTCACTGCTTTGTTCTTATGCATACCTCTGGTGAATCCTGTATAGGGTCAGTGACCCTAAATAAAGTTTTTTTGTCGTTGTTGAATCATTGATATTTTTATTTTAGACCGCTGGATAATACATTTCAGAAGAGATAACAATTTCATCTCAATGAAGAGTTAACTGTGGTGAAACTGATACATCATATGTGTGGGCAGTGCTCCCCAGGCACGGTCCTCACCTCGAGGGACTGAAGCAGCGGTACCTCCCGGGTGAGGAGTTCAACGCCACGTGTTGGTCTAGCCCCTCCAAGCCCGCGGCCACTCTGCGCTGGTATATCAACGACCAGCCCGTAAGTATATTTATATACCTAGTATACCCCTTAAAATATACTCTTTCAATTCCATAATCCTGCTAACCTTATGTTTTCATTTAAACGGATTTCCTTCTAAGCTGTTTTCTAGTTCTACATTATCTGTATTTTAAAGATATACATGCTGACTCACAGTATTATCGTGCCACGTGGAAAATTAGGGAAGACAAAAACTTCAGGAGGAGACAACAATTTATTTCAGGGAAGGTCAAACTATGAATGGTAAACAAAAGAACAAAGCACGAGAGAAATTTACAGAGTCGCAAGATATAAACATAAAAATGACCACTCTGTTAATAGAAAATAATAAAATTAATAAATACTATGTTAAATAAATAAAATTAATAAATACTATGTTGCAATCGTAAAACCTATGTCAATAGTTTCTTAAATATCTGAGAATTCTTCAACCACTCTGGATATAGAGTTAATACAGTTTGAAGCAATATTAGTGCAGTAGGGAAGATTAAATTGGCAAAACCTTTTGGAGGGTTCACCACTGATGAGCCAGTCCCACTCAATATTTTTCTTCGTAGAAAGAGCAGTAGAAAGTTGGCTCTTATTTATAAAAGAAATAATTGCGGTATAAATAGTTTCAAACATCATGCATAGATGGCGCGCTGTGTTATCTAAAAGAATAGGTGTCGCCTCGACTTTTTTGAAATATTAAAGCGAAATTCAAAAGGATTTCTAAAATATCTAAAATATTATATATTTCAAAATACAAAAGAGTAGAAAGAGAGAGAATATTAACTATTTTAAATCTAAATATAGATATCTCTCATGTCTAAAAAAAACTTGAAACTATTTAAGATTTTGGTAAATTACATTTATAATACAATATATAATACAATAGATACGGTTATGATTATAGAACGATGTTTAACAAGTTTTACCGCAAATGTTTCTTTTTACAGAAGGAAAAATCGTAATTTTGATTATTTTTTAAGGAGAAATAACGACTATTTCTATCCTTAGGGATAAAGTATGAAAGGGTGATTTGTGAATAATATGATAAACGGAAAAATAAAAGTGTTCAGGGATGAGAATACTTTTATTTTTCCGTTCATCATTACTCTTCACAAATCATCCTTTCATACTTCATCCCTAAGGATAGAAATTTCTTCTTAAAAAATAATTAAAATTACGATTTTTCGTTCTGTAAAAAGAAACATTAACGGTAAAACTTGCCAAACGTATTTCTATAATTTACTCTACATGAATATATTAAACCACTAGTATTATTAAATCTATAAATTTAAATGTCATCTATCGTTAAAATTTTGTACAAATAAATTTACTGGCAATGTGTTTCTTTTAAATAATATCATAAAATATGCAGTAAGGTCTGTAGAGATAATAAATGACGATGTTATTTAAAAGTAACACAAGTATTATATTTTAAACCACTAAGATGAAATTATGTATGGAAAGAAAATTTGGTTTGATATTATCTCCTCAAATTTCAATATAAAAACATTTGTTAGATGCCCATCTATCTGTTCTCATTAAATCTCTAATTACAGTTTCTTGTGAGAATACTATAAAAATTACAAAACTAAATCCTTTTCCCAGAAAGAAAGTGGTCTAATTGAAAATTAAATAAAAGATGGAAATCAAGTTTTTCTTCAGTTTCCTTATCACGATTGAATATATTCGAAACAATAAAAGTAGGCTTAAGACTTCTATATCGGCCTCCAAGACCAAACTGGTAGTGATAGGGGTAGGAAGTTTATAATTGATAATAAATTTCTCTTCCAACGGTTAATTAGTAAATGGGAAGAAAATTTTCAAAAAATGGTGAGTTTACAATTGAGTTTCTAACGCTCCCCCTCTTCTTTCCTTTTTCATCTCCCTTCTTGTGTTTTTAGCTTAATTGAATTTGTTAATTAAATCCAGCAAAAACATTCTGCTTGGCTTCACCATAAATAACGCATCTGACACAAATAGAGAGAGTTATTTGTTTTGCTTTTTCCTTCGCGTCAAAACGTGAAATATTTGAGAGTGGTAAGATGACAGTTCTTTAGGGATTATTTCAGATTTAGATAAAGATGTGTTTGTGGGGGGCGATCATATGAACCTTCTTTTATTTGTGATGTGTGTGATATTTTTTAGATAATAATTAGAGTAGAACTCTCACTATTTAATTAAAATCTTTATATATAACGGGGGAAAATCTTTCAATGAAAACTCTTCAAACGTTCACAGACTTTTCTAACCCTTCAATATACCACAGTCTGTTGGATATAAAAAAAAGTTTATAAAAAAAAAATAGATAATGAAAATTAGAGCAGAACTAGAATTCAACAGACTGTGGTAAACTTTTAAATATCAATTCCAATAATCCTATAATAGATAAAAGACAGGTGATAAAATCTCTTGTACAAAGAGTCAAACAGGTATGCATAGACCAAGATATTTATAAAAAGAGATAATGAAAATTAGAGCAGAACTAGAACAACCTGATTATCCAGTTGGTTTCACAAACAAATGGATTAGAAGATATGAAATAGATAGGCCAAATTCAAATAGGAATAAAGATGATTACAATAATATAATTATTCCATATTTTAGAGAGGTAGATAACGAAATATCTAAAAATTTGAGAAAATTTAAATATAATATTTGGTATAGTACGGGGACAAAAAGGGACTTTTCAACTAGAAATAGCATAATGAGGGATAACATAAGCACATCAAAACCAAGTAATGTAATTTATGGGGTTGAATGCACAAAATGTGACAACATTTATGTAGGAGAAACCAACCGTAATTTAGAGACCAGAATTAAGGAACACCAACAGGGTTTAATGGGGAGAAGGGCGTTAAGCAAAATTAGGGAACATGCATTATATTCAGGACATAGGCCAGATTGGAATGATATTGAGATATTTTACAGGAATATATATTTTTAAAAAGAAAGATTATTTTTAGAGGGATGGGTATCACGGGAAATTGGGAAAATATCTTTAAATGTATTTGAAGATATTCCGCTACAATATAATTTGTTTTTAAATTTAAAAAGTAATTATAAAGGGAAGGTATAAATTGTACATAATAGATATCGATTTATATAAAATATTTTGATATCTTTTAAATGTTATTATTATTTTAATATTTAATTTTGTTTATAATTTCTCATTATTTATATGTATATTATATTTTATTTCAAAGATCATAGTCTTTTGTGAGTTAAATATTTATTTTTGACTCGTGCTTTAGATGTTGTACAAAATTTGGAATATCGCGTGAGATCGCCCTTGGAGCCTTAGAATTATTTTTAACGCCTTGCCAAATGTTTTAATTTTTGTTTGCTCCTGACAAGGACAAAGATTTTTGTCGAAACGTCGAGGTAATAAAAATATTTACTGGCCGAAGTACCTTTATTTTCAAGAAATATGAATGCTGGCCAGGCAGCCTTAATATTTACGATAGTTTATGATAGTATTGGAGTGGTTTTCTTATAAACCCTGCATTAACTATGCAAGGCACCTTAGTGGTGTTTAAGGAACATATGCCATGATTGTTTACATAAGAGCATTGCTCGATGCAAATATTTATATATAATATTGCTGTCCCAAGAACCTCGGTTTCGCCAATTTAATCTACCAGACCGCTTCTCAGAGCGTTTTTATTTCTCTCTATTTAATGTTTGAACGATAATATTATCAATAAATCTTTCGCTAAAGACAGATTATTAGGTTAAAGAACAAAATATAATCTTGTGTTTCAATTTCTTTAAGACAGACAGTTTTGATAAGAGGCGGGGTAATTCAGAAAGCGTCAACAAAACTATATAACTCAGTAAGTCTATGGATCCAATCAGATCCAAGTGACTCCACTATAGGTCTTTTAACGTTTATAGGGTGTCCTTGTTTCGCTCCCGCTCATTGGTTCTCTCAACTTTACCGCGCGTGCGCAGTTCATTTCCTTATTTTCTGCCCCGCGTACTCACAACCTGGGATGGGTGACAAAGACTCTTCATTTTTCTTGGCAGATTTTTTTTTTAAAATGGTTATTTGTGTTTTGAAAATGTTTAGTCAAGACTCATGACAAGTTAGGAATTCTGGTAAATGGGTTATTTTCGATCTTCCCCGTCGCGTGTGTGACTCTATGAAATATAGTTTTTCTTAATAGTCACAATTAGACAAGATAATATTTTGAGACAAGAAAACTTTCAGCTTCATTCAACCAAGTACACAAATAATGAGGCTATATCCGACACATTTCTCTTACCGATAAGAATTTTTTCCGGAAATGTTCATTGCCAAAAAAAAAAAAAAAAGAGACATAATATGCCTATTTAAAGCAGTCATCAAGGCAAAAATATGTATTCATTCATATTCAAACGATACATAAACTAGAGCTATTATACATGGGTTACTAAGAACAACACCATTCATGGTAAGGCCATGTCAAAGAAGAACACATTTCTCTGACATACAGAAAGCTAACTCTGTCTGCTTGGATTCAGCAAACCAATCACTTTAAACAAAGGCAGATGGCGGTCCAACATGAATAACTAATTGTTGCCATGGCAACAGACCGGACCTGAATGTCGCTCATGTAGAAAAACGGACACACTACGGTGTTCTTCAGCCAACTGCCATAATTGAACCAAATTCCTTATCTTTTTTTGGTCTCTAGAGAATAACACAAAGTTTTGAAAGTAAAAGCGTTTAGTGTTATATAAAGTAGAATATAATTTATTGTCGAGTCAATTTGCAATTATCATTGAACGATTTTAAATAAATCAGCCTATATTTACTACGATTGGAGACTAAAACACCTTTTAAAATAGAATATAGATACTTCAATCACGTTCTTGAGGCTTATTTCTTCCCCGTTGTCCATCAGGGGATTGTGAGGTGAGTCGCCAAAACATTGGGAAATAAATAAGCGCAGACGATGCATCTACACTCATGGACAAAACTTGAGGAAGTGGAAAGTCTTTGCTCGCAGACGTCCGTGTTTTTTTTTTTTTTTTGAAGGAGACAAGGGCAATTTTTTACGCTTGGGTATCGCGTTGGCGTCAGGAACTATCACTGTGTACCAAATATCTTTCAGAGCTATTGTCTGAATCCCGATATACATGCTAAAAGGTACAACTTTCTTAAGTTTTGTCCATGAGTGTATATCCTTTAATAAACAAAGGCCCAATCAGCAAATTATTTTCAATAAAATATTTTGCAATATGCCGATTATTCACCGATAATATATACGAGGGTTGTCCGTTAAATAAGTTCCACGGGGCACCACTGTCATGAGGATCGCTTTTAGGCGCGAGCCGACTGCACGGGCTCGTAGCTTGTTCTCCCCACTCCAATTTCCCACCAAGGCCACGTCGCTGGTAAGCTTAGTATTGACTGAGCAGCCGTTAGTGACGGAGCTTCCCATCGTGTCTCCCGCCAGCTGCGAATTACGGTCAGTAATTCGCTTTTTGGCCGCAAAGAAGAATTCGGCGAAGGACATTCATACTGAACTCTGTCAAGTGTATGGAGAAGGGTGTATGAATTCCGGGATGGTGCGCAGATCGGTCAGAGAATTTAAAAACGGCCGAACAGACGTCCACGATGAACCGCGTGCTGGACGGCCATCGATTTCGGACGATGTCTACCGTCTTTTGGGACCGAAAGAGCCTTTTGTTGTGCGACTTTTTGCGTCGGGGTACAACAATCAATTCCGTCCGGTACTGTGAGACCTTAAAACAACTTCGACGCGCGATTCAGAACAAGAGGAGAAGGATGTTAACCAAAGGGGTGCGTTTTCACCACGACAACGCTCGGCCGCACACTGCCCGTCAAACCACCGCCCTCATTAAAGAATTTGGATGGGAATTGGTGTCACACCCACCTTACAGCCCGGACGTAGCTCCTAGTGACTTTCTTCTCTTCCCCGAGTTGAAGAAAAACCTGGGTGGAACCCAATTCCAGGACGATTACGAGTTGGAAGAAGCGGTTTTAGGCTTTCTACGCGGCCAGGCGGCAGAGTTCTTTGACTCTGGGTTACATAAGTGGGTGTCCCGAATACAAAAATGCGTCGAACGAAACGGGGAATATGTATAAAATGAAAAAAAGTCTGATAATTTCGAAAATGTATAGTTCAGGGCAAATAAACCTGTTTTTCTGTATTAAAAACCTCTGTGGAACTTATTTAACGGACAACCCTCGTATAATAAATGTACATTATGGAATATAACAAACTTTTTTGTGCGCTGGATATTAAGTCCCGAGAATCGCCGAAGAATGTGCTATAGTCCCCAAACTGTTAGATAATTTGAATTCAATAAATTATGCAGCTATCTTCATACGTATTTTGATCTCAAAAGCGTAAAGAGACAATGTTTACTTCAATCAATCTTTGTTATATTAGCACAAATATAATTATTAATTTTGGTTTGTCAGCACATATTAAATTCTATTGTTTAATCCATTATTAATATCTTTGTACACCTATCTCCCGATTTACGCGGTACTTGTTTTACACGTTTTAGCTTTTACACGGTTTTCCAAATAAGTTTTTTTTTCTGTTTTTATCGCACTATACTAAATGCGATATTCTACTCTATACTACTCTCTTGTTGAAAAGAATAATGGGAGGCTCTGATTCATTAGGGGGCGAACACCTATTCAGATTTGAGAGTTTAATATACACCTATCCTTCGATTTACACGTTTTTCTCAGGAACGTATCTACCGTGTAAATCGGGGGATAGGTGTATATTTTCCCTGTGGGAAGAGTATATTATTTAACCGTGAACGTTTAAATTAGGGGGAAATAAGGGTTTTATATCGCTTTTTTATAAAGACTGGATGAAGTCAAGGAGGTGATGTTAACATATTCTACGGTCTACCATCTATCATCTGTATGTATCTCGATCAGTGAGGTGATGTGTATGACACATTCTACGGCCTACCATCTAACATCTGTGTGTAGCACGGTCGGTGAGGTGAGGTGGACAAAATATTCTACGGCCTACCATCTAACATCTGTGTAATGCACGGTCAGTGAGGTGATGTTAGCATATTCTACGATCTACCATCTAACATCTGTGTAATGCAAGGTCAGTTAGGTGATGCGGATAAAATATTCTACGGCCTACCATCTAACATCTGTGTGAAGCTCGGTCAGTGAAGTGATGTTAGCATATTCTACGATCTACCATCTAACATCTGTGTAATGCACGGTCAGTTAGGTGATGCGGATAAAATATTCTACGGCTTTTCAGACAACATCTGTGTGTAGCTAGGTCAGCAAGGTGATGTGGATGGCATATTCAACGGCTCACCATCTAACATCTGTGTGTAGCCCGGTCAGCAAGGTGATGTGGATGACATATTCTACGGCTTACATCTAACATCTGTGTGTAGCTTGGTCAGCAAGGTGATGTGGATGGCATATTCTACGATCGACCATCTAACATCTGTGTGTAGCACGGTCAGTAAGGTGATGTGGATGGCATATTCTACGGCTTACATCTAACATCTGTGTGTAACTAGGTCAGCAAGGTGATGTGGATGGCATATTCTACGATCCACCATCTAACATCTGTGTGTAGCTCGGTCATCAAGGTGATGTGGATGGCATATTCTACGATCCACTTTCTAAAATCTATGTGTAGCAGGGTCAGTGAGGTGATGTGGACAAAATATTCTACGGCCTACCATCTAACATCTGTGTGAAGCTCGGTCAGTGAGGTGATGTTATGATATTATACGGCTTACCATATAACATCTGTGTGTAGCACGGTCAGTAAGGTGATGTGGATAAAATATTCTACGGTGTACCATCTAACATCTATGTGTAGTTCGGTCAGTGAAGTGATGTTATGATATTATACGGCTTACCTTATAACATCTGTGTGAAGCTCGGTCAGTGGTGTTATTTTATCATATTCTACTGTATACCTTCTAACATATATGTGTAGCACGGTTAGTTAGGTAATGTGGATACCATATTCTATACATACCATTTAACATGCATGTGTAGAACGGTCAGTTAGGTAATGTGAATACCATATTCTATACATACCATCTAACATCTATGTGTAGAACGGTCAGTTAGGTAATGTGAATACCATATTCTATACATACCATCTAACATGTATGTGTAGCACGGTCAGTTAGGTAATGTGGATACCATATTCTATACATACCATCTAACATGTATGTGTAGCACGGTCAGTGAGGTGATGTTAAAATATTCTATACATACCATCTAACATGTATGAGTAGCACGGTCAGTTAGGTAATGTGGATAACATATTCTATACATACCATCTAACATCTATGTGTAGAACGGTCAGTTAGGTAATGTGAATACCATATTCTATACATACCATCTAACATCTATGTGTAGCACGGTTAGTTAGGTAATGTGGATACCATATTCTATACATACCATCTAACATGTATGTGTAGCACGGTTAGTTAGGTAATGTGGATACCATATTCTATACATACCATCTAACATGTATGTGTAGCACGGTTAGTTAGGTGATGTGAATACCATATTCTATACATACCATCTAACATATATGTGTAGCACGGTCAGTGAGGTAATGTGGATACCATATTCTATACATACCATCTAACATCTATGTGTAGCACGGTCAGTTAGGTAATGTGGATACCATATTCTATACATACCATCTAACATGTATGTGTAGCACGGTCAGTTAGGTAATGTGGATACCATATTCTATACATACCATCTAACATATATGTGTAGCACGGTCAGTGAGGTAATGTGGATAACATATTCTATACATACCATCTAACATGTATGTGTAGCACGGTCAGTTAGGTAATGTGGATACCATATTCTATACATACCATCTAACATGTATGTGTAGCACGGTCAGTTAGGTAATGTGGATACCATATTCTATACATACCATCTAACATCTATGTGTAGCACGGTCAGTTAGGTAATGTGGATACCATATTCTATACATACCATCTAACATCTATGTGTAGCACGGTCAGTTAGGTAATGTGGATACCATATTCTATACATACCATCTAACATGTATGTGTAGAACGGTCAGTTAGGTAATGTGGATACCATATTCTATACATACCATCTAACATGTATGTGTAGCACGGTCAGTGAGGTGATGTTAAAATATTCTACGGTCTACCAGCTTACATTTGTGTGAAGCTCGGTCAGTGAGGTGATGTTAAAATATTCTACGGTCTACCAGCTTACATTTGTGTGAAGCTCGGTCAGTGAGGTGATGTTAAAATATTCTGCGGTCTACCATCTAACATCTGTGTGAAGCTCGGTCAGTGAGGTGATGTGTACAAAATATTCTACGGCCTACCATCTAACATCTGTGTGTAGAACGGTTAGTGAGGTGATGTTAAAATATTCTACGGTCTACCAGCTTACATTTGTGTGAAGCTCGGTCAGTGAGGTGATGTTAAAATATTCTACGGTCTACCATCTAACATCTGTGTGAAGTTCGGTCAGTGAGGTGATGTGTACAAAATATTCTACGGCCTACCATCTAACATCTGTGTGTAGAACGGTTAGTGAGGTGATGTTAAAATATTCTACGGTCTACCAGCTTACATTTGTGTGTAGCTAGGTCAGCAAGGTGATGTGGATGGCATATTCTACGATCCATCATCTAACATCTGTGTGTAGCTAGGTCAGTAAGGTGATGTTGATGGCATATACTACGGCTTACATCTAACATCTGTGTGTAGAACGGTCAGTTAGGTGATGTTAAAATATTCTACGGCCTACTATCTAACACCTATTGTAGTAGGGTCAGTGAGGTGATATGGATGGCATATTCTACGGCTAATCAGCTAAAATATGCGTGAAACTCGGTCAGTGAGGTGATTTGGATGACATATCCTACAGCATTCCATCTAACATCTAGGTGAAGCTCGGACAGGTAGGTAATATTAATGTAGATATAGAGCCTGGGTATTCTCAACCTACCTTTCGTCATGTTTGTTAAGCTCGTCATCTTGTGCGGCAGGCACTACCAAGCCAAGAGACCAGGACCCATCCCGTGCGACACTCCGATGGGCTTCAAAGCACCAGGGTCCGTCTTCATTTCCGACTCGACGGCGAGCACTTCCAGACTTCAGGCGGACTGTTGAAGGTCCACTGCCAAGCCGCCGTTGCCCAGGTCTACTCCAGCACCAGCGAGGAGTTGGTGCTGCGCGACCGCATCTCCCGGCAGCCGCCCGTGGGGCCGCCTCACACCATGGAAGGTTCGTACTCTCTCCATTGAAATACACATTTTAATCACAGAAAATTTGACAATTTGAGATAGATATAAAAGAATAAATCTACACCAAATAACCTCATTATCTACAGACATCTTCTAGGGTTTTCCTCCAAATGTCTAGTCAAAGATAAAGAGGCGATCGTCCACTTTTGTCACAATACAACTACTACATCACTTTGTGACCGTCAATTGGGTCCTCTAGAACGTAGAAGGAGGCTCGCATGAACTTCTTTGAGAACTTGCAGCCTCCGAATGTGAACCTCTTTTCCTTCCCTCGGTGACAGACGCGACCATTGGTGACATTCGTTGTTTCTAGAAACCTGAAAAAGATTAACGGCTATAATAATCTTCTCGGTAATATTTAGACAACAAGACGAAATAAAAGACGAAGAGTTTCTTTAATAGACATATATCGAAGCAAGCTTTCGGGCAAAAAACCCTTCTACAGGCGTGATTATGGCGAAAACGTGACACTATAGACGATTATAGTGTCACGTTTTCGCCATAATCACGCCTGTAGAAGGGTTTTTTGCCCGAAAGCTTCCTTCGATATATGTCTATTAAAGAAACTCTTCTTCTTTTATTTCGTCTTGTCGTCTGAAATAGATTATTTTATATTTTCCTGTCCTTATTGCAAGTGGAACAAGCCATAATAATCAAGTTCGATAATTAGCAACTGCCTTTTACTGTAGTCGCACACACGTGTAGAAAAGAGAATGATTTTTGAACTTACAATATGTCAGATTCCTGCTTGGTACTTGCACTTACTAGTGGGCTAGGTGTTGTGTCAGAAATATATGCCATTGAAGCAGAAAAAACTATCCCTAATCAAAACAGTCCATCTTTGTAGGGTTATTGAGGGATTCTAAGGTACAAGAAAACAAAAAAAGGTTATTCACTCTTTAGCTGTCATTCAGCAAAAAATAACAAAGATTTATTATGGACGGGCGGAGTGATATGAAATTATAAACTATCGACAACCCGAGACACCCGAGTTCCAAATCAACATTGAACATTTTTTTCCTAATAATAAATTGCTTTATAAGGGGCTCTTGATTTTGGGCACAAATCCAAGTCGAAGTGCTATTTCATGTGCATACAAGTATTTAGGGATTAGGTATTACAAACCTCTACTCATTATTCAATAAAATAATCATTTGTATCAATCATCATCAATTCCTTGTGTCATCTTATTCTTTTGGAATAAATAACAAACATTTTGGAAGCATTTGTGCTTTCAGAAGGTTAGGGTTATTTTACGCCATATACAATATGCTGTAAATCCCTTCTGCATGAAACAAAATAATCCTTGCCTGATTGAACAAGGTGTTCCAACGGTGCTGCAGGTCCTCATCTCATACCCAGTGTCAACCGTCCGACCATATCCGGCCAGAAAAAAAGGTACGAAATCGGCGATTTGGTGGATCTCAACTGTACCAGCGCCAAGTACCGACATCAGGCCACTCTCAAGTGGTACATCAATGACGTGGAGGTAGGTTCTGATTAATATTTAGTTTTATTTTGATATAGGCATTCATAATAAATACATATTAGAATCGAGAGAGAGAGATTGAGATTGAAACCGATTTATTAACCGTTCATATAATATTATATAGTGCCAAATTAAAAAAAAAAAAAATAATAGTAATAAAATAAAATAAAAAATATAATAATCTATATATATTTACATCAGACATGAGCCTTCTCTGAAGGGTCGTCTGAACAATGTCAAATGTTCAAGGCCGCCCTGAGTTCGGAAAGGCCCGTGCTTATAAAGGGGTTTTGTCCCCAACGTGCTCAATTACATCGCCGAGGAATTCGCACAGAATTTTCCTGTTTTCATCGGAGAGTTCATCGGGGAGTGTTTCTCTGTCAGAGCGGTATAGAACCGCGGCCACTACTTCATCATCATCAACCTCTTCATAGAGAGGGGCCAGAATAGAGTCAGCGTTTAGCTCTATGAAAATATTCTCTACCTCATCCCTCTCCTGAAGGAACCGAGAGGGAGATAGGATTTGGGCCACGGGGGTAGTAGACTGAATGGATGGTACAGTCATGGTTTGGTTCTCCTTTGCAGGAGCCGCTGATGTCTCAGTATTGGTCGAGAAGGGCTCTGGTCGTGACGGCAACTGGCTGGTGCTCGGCGCCGAAAGAGGAAGCTCGAGGGCTATAATCTCGTAGGGACGGACAGGGAAGTTCGCCACGGACGCAGGCGCGGCAGGGCTGGAGGATGTTGAGGGGGTCTGCTTGAAGGGTGCAGACAGTTCCGCAGGTGGTGTAGAGAGGGCGGATTTGTTGAAGGAGATGGGCTTGGAAGAGGGAAGCCTCGACACCGGGTCCTGGCGGGTGTCTTGATGACGTTCCCCGCCGATCCCCATGGATAATGCGGCGCGCCGATGTCCTTGCCGGTCGCATTTACTACACCTAACGCCGTAGGTGATGTAGGCAGGCGTTGATTCGCCTTTCGAGACGATAACCAGCTTGGCAGGGAGCTGGTGGAGTTTCATTCCATCTTTTAGAAGGATGAAAACCTTCCTGTTGCCGGTGGTCCAGGTGTAGCCACTACTCGCCACTATCTCATGGGTCAGGGAGACAACCCTGCAGTAGGGCCGCAGCGCCGCGATGACGTCTTTTAGGGCAAGTGGGAGGTTCCCCACTACTATCTTTTCTGGTCTTTGCCTATATGGGAAGGCTCTTAGGAAGGTGGTTCCGATAGTGAGTCCCCCTCAACCAAGCGATCCGCCAAGTTGACGTTGGCCAGCCCGACCTGGCCGGACATCTTCATCAGCTGGAAGACAGCGCCTTTTCCCAGCATTTCCTCCAGTGCCTTGAAGTACTGCACTGGGCTGAAGTCAGCGCAGTATTCAATGTAGCAGCATTGGTCGAATGATACTGCCGCTGACCTGGCCTTGCTCAGAGCCTGCAGTTGTCGGTTGTTCTTCAGCTGTATCACAGCGTCTCTTGTCACCCTTTTTGGTGGTTGACTTAGCTTTGCTGGGATGTTATCAGCCTTTGGGACCTTAGCTGGATTGCCTTCGGGGTCCCGGTCCTTTCTTTTAGCACTTTAGGCTTTTGGTAACCTTCGGAAATGTATTTTCAAAAACCTCAACACGATCAGCCCAATTTGCATAGCTGAAGCAAGCATTTGATGCAAAATTAGCATGTTTTCTTGTTTCATTGTTGCTTTTAACGCTAACAATTTTCGAATTTTTAACTTCATCCGATAACTCGGCCATTTCTTGGTCTCTGTCAACAAGATCTACACAGTTGGATAGCTCTTGAGCCGAGCATTCCGCCAATAAGGCATATAGGTTGGACAGCTCAATATCCATCGGCGAAAAACGAGGAGCTCGCGCGCCGCGTGGCCACACGGCCGAAAGAGAGAGAGACGTATATTTTCAGCAATACTTTTATTCTTCAGCGATAGTTTTATAAGAAATCATCCTTGGAGAGAGAGATCTTGTATAAATAAATACATTTAAAACACCTTCATTGCTTAAAAAATACATTTTTGAAATTTATAATATAAGTTTCTAATAATTGTATATATACCACTATACGAACCAACTTACTATCAATTTTATTGATAAATTTGTTTATTTATCAATTCATTAATCAAGAAGGCGCGATATTGAAGTATTTACACCTATTACAGAAAAAACAAACAAAATAAACAATTTGACTTAGGATATTTACAAATTTAAATTTATTAATCGACAGAGTTTATAAAATTGATATAAACAAAACATGGTTGATATTAAGAGATAAATCACTTATACCTGAAAACAATAAATGTCTCACTCCTGAAAAATTCGGGAAGTCATAGGTTGAGTCTTAAACCATTTTTATCGTTTAAAAATCATCTACAAATTATTTTGAAAAGAGGGGGGGTCGGTGGAAGGCTGGTTAAACCGTTTGGTTTTCGACCACTAGGAACCGGGTTCGATTTCCGCATTGGACACTTTTTTCTGTTTAAAAAAAAAAATGCTCCAATGGCCCCCCGATTCTTGCAAAATTCCAACCCCACCAGCGAGTGCAAGTAATCAAACAGGGCTCTGGCACATTTGTAAGTGCAAAGTCGAACTGCTTTCACATGTGTAGACATGTGGTGCGCTTACAGTAAAAAAGCAGTCGCTAACTACCCACCATGTTTATTATGGCCTGTACCACGTGTACTATTGATAAGTAAAAAAAAAAATTGAAAAGATGACCTGATAACTGTTGGAAATTAAATTGGAAAAATGATGACAGCTATAAACAACGACATTCAAGACTGTCTCAATGTGGTTCTCTTTAGAAAAGAGGTATTAAAATCTCTTTAGTAAAACGCTTATAAGGTTCTAAATTTCGCTCAATTTTGAATAGTTAAGTCTCTTTTCCTTCGCCGAATTGATCATTATGTTCTTGCGATTAATATAGGACTTGTTTCTATTTCTCAATTATTTTTGTATACACCGCCATATTATTAAATAAATTTAAAATATTGAATTTGATTAGCTTGATATTTTATAACTATTAATAATATTTGAGTAAAATTAAAGTATAGCTATCCTCTTGAGGGACATCCTTTTATTGTGACCTGTATTTTCTTCGATCCTTTATTACTGTTATTATACTTCAAAGGAAATCATATTAATAGATGTGATATTTACACCATAACTATAAATACAAAAAAATATATCTAAGATAGAATGTGAGAATATAATATTATATTAGATAATATAATATAAATTTTAATTTGTCGTCGAAAAGAAACTCATGCGGTATAACTTCTAGTGTCGTTTTACAATCACAGGCAGCAGTGTATTATTTTGTATTTGAAGTTACTTTATGTATCATTTACGAACGGAAAAATACGTCCAGGGTAGCCTAGTGGACATGACATCTGCCCGGTAAGCGGAACATTGTGGGTTCGATTCCCATCCCTGGACACTTTTATTTTTCCGATCGTCATTACTCTTCATAATTCATCCTTTCATACTTCATTCAAAAAGGATAGAAATAGTCGCTATTTCACCTTGAAATAAAATTTTAATTTGTCGTTGAAAAGAAACTCATGCGGTGTAACTTCTAGTGCCGTTTTATAAAGATATTAGTTTAAGAGAAATTAAATAATTTGAGTATTTGTTATGAAGACATATATAACGAAGTTTTCTAGAATTATTTCTAAGATAAACTACATAGTATATAAAAACGTGGAATTTAATATTCTATTCTAATAGGGGAACATCTAAAATATTATAAATTTAAAATACAAAAGAGTAGAGGGAGAGATAATATTTAACTATTTTAAATCTAAATATAGATATCTCTCATGTCTAAAAAAAAACTTGAAACTATTTAAGATTTTGATAAAGTACATTTACAATACAACTAGACGGGTGACCTGGGCTTCGCCCCGGGATTGACCCGTGTGCATATCTACCCGAGTGATATATATTTAGATAAGAATTTTTAATAAAATTGTTTGTTATTAGCATTATCTATTCGTTTGCATCAGCATAATTTAATCTAATCTTTGATAGAGGGCGCTGTTCGTGAGCTAAGTAGAATAATTTGAATATATAGTTTTAATAATTGATTTATATATTTTTTAAAATAGCCTATCGTCTTCTCCGTATTTTTTTACCTATGTATGGAAATTTTGGTTTGAATTAGTGAACTACTGCGAATTTGTATACCGGACATACAAACACACAAACATACAAAAAACATTGATTTTTAAATATAATCACTATATATAATACAATAAATACGGTTATGATTATAGAACGACGTTTAACAAGTTTAACCGCAAATGTTTCTTTTTACAAAACGAAAAATCGTAATTCTAATTACGAGGAGAAATAACGACTATTCCTATCCGTAGGGATGAAGTATGAAAGGGTGAATTGAGAAGAGTAATGATGAACGGAAAAAATATAATAGTTTTGCCTTATCTATATATATAAAATTGAATGTCTGTCTGTTTGTTTGTTTGTTTGTTTGTACTCTATAGATTCAAAAACCATACATCCAATCGCCGTGAAATTTTGGGATATTATTAGGTATATCACCGGGAAGGTTTTTGAAATTTAATTTCAAGAATATCTTGAATATCCTTAGAGTTAATTGCAGATTTGTAGATTTAACTCGCAAGCAGCGCCCCCATTGTGACGATGTTAACAAGTTTTCTTATCACTAAGTTTGTTATCTTAAATATTATTTATCAAAAGTAAGATTATCTCAGGATGACACGGCAATGTGACACGGGAAAAAATGTTCACTAGATAAAACTTTGATTTTCTATATGATATAAAAAGCCAACAATGAAGAGTGAATGTAATATAAAAAGCCAACAATGAAGAATGAATGTAAGATAAAAAGCCAACAATGAAGAGTGAATGTAATATAAAAAGCCAACAATGAAGAATGAATGTAAGATAAAAGCCAACAATGAAGAGTAAATATAATATAAAAAGCCAACAATGAAGGTTGAATGTAAGATAAAAAGCCAACAATGAAGTGTAAATGTAATATAAAAAGCCAACAGAGTGAATGTAAGATAAAAAGCCAACAATGAAGAGTGAATGTAATATAAAAAGCCGACAATGAAGAATGAATGTAAGATAAAAAGCCAACAATGAAGAGTGAATGTAATATAAAAAGCCAACAATGAAGAATGAATGTAAGATAAAAAGCCAACAATGAAGAATGAATGTAAGATAAAAAGCCAACAATGAAGAGTAAATATAATATAAAAAGCCAACAATGAAGAATGAATGTAAGATAAAAAGCCAACAATGAAGAGTAAATATAATATAAAAAGCCAACAATGAAGGGTGAATGTAAGATAAAAAGCCAACAATGAAGCGTAAATGTAATATAAAAAGCCAACAGAGTGAATGTAAGATACAAAGCCAACAATGAAGAGTGAATGTAATATAAAAAGCCAACAATGAAGAATGAATGTAAGATAAAAAGCCAACAATGAAGAGTGAATGTAATATAAAAAGCCAACAATGAAGAGTAAATATAATATAAAAAGCCAACAATGAAGAATGAATGTAAGATAAAAAGCCAACAATGAAGAGTAAATATAATATAAAAAGCCAACAATGAAGGGTGAATGTAAGATAAAAAGCCAACAATGAAGCGTAAATGTAATATAAAAAGCCAACAGAGTGAATGTAAGATACAAAGCCAACAATGAAGAGTGAAGGTAATATAAAAAGCCAACAATGAAGAATGAATGTAAGATAAAAAGCCAACAATGAAGAGTGAATGTAAGATAAAAAGCCAACAATGAAGAGTAAATGTAATATAAAAAGCCAACAATGAAGAATGAATGTAAGATAAAAATCCAACAAAGAAGAGTAAATATAATATAAAAAGCCAACAATGAAGAGTGAATGTAAGATAAAAAGCCAACAATGAAGAGTAAATGTAATATAAAAAGCCAACAGAGTGAATGTAAGATAAAAAGCCAACAATGAAGAGTGAATGTAATATAAAAAGCCAACAATGAAGAATGAATGTAAGATAAAAAGCAAACAATGAAGAGTGAATGTAATATAAAAAGCCAACAATGAAGAATGAATGTAAGATAAAAAGCCAACAATGAAGAGTGAATGTAAGATAAAAAGCCAACAATGAAGAGTAAATGTAATATAAAAAGCCAACAATGAAAAATGAATGTAAGATAAAAAGCCAACAATGAAGAGTAAATATAATATAAAAAGCCAACAATGAAGAGTGAATGTAAGATAAAAAGCCAACAATGAAGAGTAAATGTAGTATAAAAAGCCAAAAGAGTGAATGTAAGATAAAAAGCCAACAATGAAGAGTGAATGTAATATAAAAAGCCAACAATGAAGAATGAATGTAAGATAAAAAGCCAACAATGAAGAGTGAATGTAATATGAAAAGCCAACAATGAAGAATGAATGTAAGATAAAAATCCAACAATGAAGAATGAATGTAAGATAAAAAGCCAACAATGAAGAGTAAATCTCTATATATATATAAAAGTCAATTTCTGTCTGTCTGTCTGTTTCGCGATAAACTCAAAAACTACTGAACCAATTGGTACCAAATTTTTCAACGGGCAAATACTTCTATACAAAGCAATAACGCGCCATCTACTGTCCTTACTGCGATGGAAAAATATATTGGGAGGGCTTGGCTCATCAGTGGTGAACCCTCCCAGCGGTTTCGCCAATTTAATCCACCAGACCGCTTCTCAGAGCTCTAATACTGTATTGGATCATTCTGCTTTTATATGCTACACTGAAGGATGGAATCTTAGAAATGGTTTTCAAGTAAACTATGGACATAAGCTTATAGGACAGTAGAATTACATTCAAATATTGGCTTCGAGCAATGCTCTTCCGCAAACAATAAAGACAAGGCCAGTTAGGCATAAATTAACACAAAGCAATAACGCGCCATCTATACATATAAAATGAAAGTATTTAAAAGCACGAATGTTTCTTTTATACATAAAACAAACTTCTACTGCCCTTACTGCGATGAAAAAATATATTGGGAGGGCTTGGCTCATCAGTGGTGAACCCTCCCAGATTATCTTTATATTGTTCATAGATGTTTTTGCCCGTTGAATAACATAAATATTGCTTGAAAGCTTTCTAAATCAAAATTAAAAGAAATTCTCTACCTTAATTTTATTATTTTTTGCTTTTTCAAATAATTGCTTGGTGATTATTGCTAACATATAAAAAAATAAACAAAGCGGTTTCCGTAGATGCGTTTCTTGCTCTATGTAATATTGTTTTCAGCTTTCCTGGTTCTAAAAACCTTTCTACAGGTGTATATTGCCACGTGGAAAATTAGGGACGACAAAAACTTCAGGAGGAGACAACAATTTATTTAAGGAAAGCACAAAACTCCGCCTTTGCCGGTCCCAAGCCCGGATGAAAAAGGAGGAGGGTGAGCAGTAACAAGCTCACTAAAAAACCTGGGTTCAGCTGGCCCGGCTAATAGTACCCTGTAAGGGCTCCTAATCCAGGGATACAGAATGAGCAGCGTCTGTACTCCATGTTAGGAGCGGCTGCACATGGCGTCTGTTCCTCATGTCAGAGGCGGCCATTTTTTTGGAGCTAAGTCGGCCTGCCACTGAGTAGTGCTCCCAGTCTTAATGACAAAGGCAGACGCATTCTACTTCACCCAGTGTGGAGATAAGAAAGAAGAAGAAGAAGACAAAACTAAGAATGGTAAACAAAAGATAAGCCACGAGGGAAATTTACAGAGTCGCAAGATATAAACATAAAAAAATGACCACTCTGTTAATAAAAAATAATAAAATTAATAAATACCATGTTACATAAATAAAATTAATAAATAATATGTTACAATATGATAAAACTATATTCCTGTAGTGAGGTATTTGATACCCGAATGCTTGAGAAGATTATAAAATAAAGTAAGAAACTCATTCTCGGAAACCGTTTTGTTTATTATTTTATTCAAATATGCTTCAATGGCACCCGATTCTTGCAAAGGTCCAACCCCACAGCGAGTGCAAGTAACCAAACGGTTCTCTGGCACATATGTAAGTGCAAAGTCGAACTGCTTTTCACATGTGTAGACATGTGGTGCACTTACAGTGAAAGCAGTCGCCTACTTCTACCCACCATGATTATCATGGCCTATACCATGTGTACTAGGGATAAGCAAAACAAAATTATTCAAATTGATAAATTAAATATATAAATTGCTAACCTATACTCTCACTACAAAGACATTCACATATCTTTCATGACGGAGGGATACCTTTTAGGGGATTTTCCTTTCCCGGTTGTAAGACTACTCGCACAAGTAAGAATACTTTCAAGTTTTTTTAGAGAAAACCACACCAAGATGCTCTGCGGTGAGGACCCGATTTGTACCTTCTGTAATTCAAAACTAAAAAATGAAATCACTCACTATATTTTTTATTGCTTTGCTCTGAAAGAAGAAAGAATAACCCTTATGCTCAAAACTGGGCAACTCTGTGCTTCACTTCCATCAATAATTGACAATATGACCCCGAATAAGTATATTGCTACGGCGTTTTATGGTTTCCACAAGTTCATATCTCAGAAGAAGGCCAAGTGACACTCACTCCTCTCTTTCTTACTGCTACTATTTTTGTGTTGTTTTCTTGCTTCCCTCTTTCTATTTCTTGTTTTTTTTTCTTTTTTTTTTCTGTCTATATCGTTGTTTCCTTTGTCTCATTGCTTTGTTCTTATGCATACTTCTGGTGAATCCTGTATAGGGTCAGTGACCCTAAATAAAGGCTTTTTGTTGTTGTTGTTGTAAATTGTTCAGTTATCAAACTCGAACTTGGCGTAAGTTAGCGTAAGCCAGGTAGGATAGGTCAGTTTATTACAGAACTCTTTTATTGGATGACTTCATTTTAACTCTGTAAAAAAGCATCGTTTTTTTTTCAAATCTTATATTGAAGTTTTTAAAGTTAACATATCGATAGTCATTGATAGAATCTAATGAAAGTGTCTCGTATATAACATTGCTCGAATTTTATTGGTTTGCAACTCTAGAATTTATCCAATCAATTCCTCTGTCAATTTTTACATCAACACGTTGCCAGTCAATTTTAGGCCAATTTAAGGAAATTATTTTGTTCATAAAGCTCGAACATAGTTCCGCAATCCAGTATTTTAAAGATAGATTCATTAAATTTATATTTTTTTTTTCTAAAAAGAGTATATTGAGTTACACACAAAATGAATTCTAATATATTTTCAAAAATACGTTCCGATACATTTTAAATAGAAAAAAAGATGTAATATATACTCAAACAAAGTAAAAATACACAAGTATCTATATAAATAAAGAAGAAAAATGTGTTATTATATTTGTCCAGCACACATATTTGACATATCTGGATGAAATTTGGGCACTATATAGAGTTAGCAGCAACACATAAAATTCCGAGGATAAGTTTCTTTTATTTCAAAAATAATAATATTTTGAGCTTTCGGGCGTAAACAGCCCTTCTGTTCGTAAACAAATATTCCTGAAGAAGGGCTGTTTACGCCCGAAAGCTCAAAATATTATTATTTTTGAAATAAATGAAACTTATCCTCGGAATTTTATGTGTTGCTGCTAATTATACACCAGAGAATTCCACCTTACGACTATATAGAGTGTTTATGTCCATAGTTTATTTAAAATATCTTTTCCAATAGGTCAGATTCAGTATCGGTATAAAGGCAAAACAGCCCAATTCAATATCACAGCGGTATGGTAGATTGAACTGGCGAAACCGCTGGGAGGGTTCACCACTGATGATCCAGGCCCTCCTATTATTTTATTTTTACAGTAAAGACATTGTTTTCTGTTGTATTTCAATTTGATTACACACAGCACTTAACGTTAATTATTATTTAATTAACTACAAGGTAAAAGGATTATATATAGATTAAATAGTAAACATGGAGAAAGAGAATAAGTCAGCGTGACGACGCCGCTTGCAGGTTACATCAACAGGAAGTGACGTCAGCTCCAGTGTTGCCGAAGCCAGCCGCCCGCCGTCACGGTCTAGCATTTTCCGTTTAAAAAAGAATCATACGCATCAAAAATAATTTCAATTTCTAATAACATATGGCACGCTAATGCATCATAAGATGAGTCAAGCACTACTTCTCTACCTCAAAATATGTCTGCGAGCATGCTTTTACATATTCCATTTAATCCATATTTCATGTTCTCACAGAATTCGACTAATCTGAATGTAAATCAGACACTATATAGAGCACGTCTGGTCGGCATAATGAACGTAGTGTAAACGTCCTGATACTACATTATACTACATATTATGTTTACATTATACTACTATTAATGCTAATTACTACTAATAATTCATTTTCAACCAATGTTGGTTGGTTAAATACTCACTCAGGTAGAATCCGGGTCATTTGTTTAGTGTGAATTACAGAAAAAACGATTCTTCAGTTACCACCTAAGGTTAACATTTACCTTTCAAAACAATGTCCAAATTAGAGAAATAGGCCTAAAATCCGTCTATTCATAGCAGAAAAAACGCTTATTTAGCTATAACCTAAGGTTAGCGTTTACCTTTCAAAACAATGTCCTAAAGACAAATATACGAGTATATATATTCTAATATTTCTATATTTTAAATATATATTTTATTTTTATTGATTGATAATTCCACTTTTGTTATCATCATTTTTAGAATGAATTTTAGTTTTGTTGTAAATATGCGTAGTTAACCTATCTTATTCTTTGAATCACCAATATAGGATTAACTTTATAAATTCTATATAATGTCAAAATAACTAATGTGCTATATTTCCTCAAGTAATTGAAAATAAAAGCTACTTGATGGTAAATAATTATCTTTTTCTTATCACGACTGCACCTTTACCCCTTTATCTTATCAACCCTTTATCTAACAACAAACAAATTATTCATAACATATATACATATATATATATTGTGAAAAAATAGTACAAATGTAACATTGTACTGGGATAAGGTGCATAAATGAAGAAAAAGGCATCTCCTTATCGTGCAACTAAAAGTTGCTGATGGCTGGCGCCATCTATCGGAATAAATATCAACTATTCTCGTTGATTTTTAATTATTCCAGAATTGGCCAAATACCCATTCTTGATTAATCAAGAAAAGCTAACCACGGACGCGTTTCGGGCTGTTGGCCCTCATCAGCGTGGTGCAAGCTATACCTCAACGACCAAGAAATTGGTCCTTTAGGCATCCTGAAAAATCATGAAACGGGTAGTTAAGGCCAGAATTGCGTGAGGACGCTACACAATGTGAAAAAATAGTACAAATGTAACATTGTACTGGGATAAGGTGCATAAATGAAGAAAAAGGCATCTCCTTATCGTGCAACTAAAAGTTGCTGATGGCTGGCGCCATCTATCGGAATAAATATCAACTATTCTCGTTGATTTTTAATTATTCCAGAATTGGCCAAATACCCATTCTTGATTAATCAAGAAAAGCTAACCACGGACGCGTTTCGGGCTGTTGGCCCTCATCAGCGTGGTGCAAGCTATACCTCAACGACCAAGAAATTGGTCCTTTAGGCATCCTGAAAAATCATGAAACGGGTAGTTAAGGCCAGAATTGCGTGAGGACGCTACACAATGTGAAAAAATAGTACAAATGTAACATTGTACTGGGATAAGGTGCATAAATGAAGAAAAAGGCATCTCCTTATCGTGCAACTAAAAGTTGCTGATGGCTGGCGCCATCTATCGGAATAAATATCAACTATTCTCGTTGATTTTTAATTATTCCAGAATTGGCCAAATACCCATTCTTGATTAATCAAGAAAAGCTAACCACGGACGCGTTTCGGGCTGTTGGCCCTCATCAGCGTGGTGCAAGCTATACCTCAACGACCAAGAAATTGGTCCTTTAGGCATCCTGAAAAATCATGAAACGGGTAGTTAAGGCCAGAATTGCGTGAGGACGCTACACAATGTGAAAAAATAGTACAAATGTAACATTGTACTGGGATAAGGTGCATAAATGAAGAAAAAGGCATCTCCTTATCGTGCAACTAAAAGTTGCTGATGGCTGGCGCCATCTATCGGAATAAATATCAACTATTCTCGTTGATTTTTAATTATTCCAGAATTGGCCAAATACCCATTCTTGATTAATCAAGAAAAGCTAACCACGGACGCGTTTCGGGCTGTTGGCCCTCATCAGCGTGGTGCAAGCTATACCTCAACGACCAAGAAATTGGTCCTTTAGGCATCCTGAAAAATCATGAAACGGGTAGTTAAGGCCAGAATTGCGTGAGGACGCTACACAATGTGAAAAAATAGTACAAATGTAACATTGTACTGGGATAAGGTGCATAAATGAAGAAAAAGGCATCTCCTTATCGTGCAACTAAAAGTTGCTGATGGCTGGCGCCATCTATCGGAATAAATATCAACTATTCTCGTTGATTTTTAATTATTCCAGAATTGGCCAAATACCCATTCTTGATTAATCAAGAAAAGCTAACCACGGACGCGTTTCGGGCTGTTGGCCCTCATCAGCGTGGTGCAAGCTATACCTCAACGACCAAGAAATTGGTCCTTTAGGCATCCTGAAAAATCATGAAACGGGTAGTTAAGGCCAGAATTGCGTGAGGACGCTACACAATGTGAAAAAATAGTACAAATGTAACATTGTACTGGGATAAGGTGCATAAATGAAGAAAAAGGCATCTCCTTATCGTGCAACTAAAAGTTGCTGATGGCTGGCGCCATCTATCGGAATAAATATCAACTAGATAGATGGCGCCAGCCATCAGCAACTTTTAGTTGCACGATAAGGAGATGCCTTTTTCTTCATTTATGCACCTTATCCCAGTACAATGTTACATTTGTACTATTTTTTCACATTGTGTAGCGTCCTCACGCAATTCTGGCCTTAACTACCCGTTTCATGATTTTTCAGGATGCCTAAAGGACCAATTTCTTGGTCGTTGAGGTATAGCTTGCACCACGCTGATGAGGGCCAACAGCCCGAAACGCGTCCGTGGTTAGCTTTTCTTGATTAATCAAGAATGGGTATTTGGCCAATTCTGGAATAATTAAAAATCAACGAGAATAGTTGATATTTATTCCGATAGATGGCGCCAGCCATCAGCAACTTTTAGTTGCACGATAAGGAGATGCCTTTTTCTTCATTTATGCACCTTATCCCAGTACAATGTTACATTTGTACTATTTTTTCACATTGTGTAGCGTCCTCACGCAATTCTGGCCTTAACTACCCGTTTCATGATTTTTCAGGATGCCTAAAGGACCAATTTCTTGGTCGTTGAGGTATAGCTTGCACCACGCTGATGAGGGCCAACAGCCCGAAACGCGTCCGTGGTTAGCTTTTCTTGATTAATCAAGAATGGGTATTTGGCCAATTCTGGAATAATTAAAAATCAACGAGAATAGTTGATATTTATTCCGATAGATGGCGCCAGCCATCAGCAACTTTTAGTTGCACGATAAGGAGATGCCTTTTTCTTCATTTATGCACCTTATCCCAGTACAATGTTACATTTGTACTATTTTTTCACATTGTGTAGCGTCCTCACGCAATTCTGGCCTTAACTACCCGTTTCATGATTTTTCAGGATGCCTAAAGGACCAATTTCTTGGTCGTTGAGGTATAGCTTGCACCACGCTGATGAGGGCCAACAGCCCGAAACGCGTCCGTGGTTAGCTTTTCTTGATTAATCAAGAATGGGTATTTGGCCAATTCTGGAATAATTAAAAATCAACGAGAATAGTTGATATTTATTCCGATAGATGGCGCCAGCCATCAGCAACTTTTAGTTGCACGATAAGGAGATGCCTTTTTCTTCATTTATGCACCTTATCCCAGTACAATGTTACATTTGTACTATTTTTTCACATTGTGTAGCGTCCTCACGCAATTCTGGCCTTAACTACCCGTTTCATGATTTTTCAGGATGCCTAAAGGACCAATTTCTTGGTCGTTGAGGTATAGCTTGCACCACGCTGATGAGGGCCAACAGCCCGAAACGCGTCCGTGGTTAGCTTTTCTTGATTAATCAAGAATGGGTATTTGGCCAATTCTGGAATAATTAAAAATCAACGAGAATAGTTGATATTTATTCCGATAGATGGCGCCAGCCATCAGCAACTTTTAGTTGCACGATAAGGAGATGCCTTTTTCTTCATATATATATATTATAAATAAAAATATTTATCTTGATTTTTGAATATTAGAGTTATATAGAATTATTTTATTAATATAGATTACTTGATGCTGAATATTTTAAGAATATAGAATATTGTTGAGCATTCATGGATCGTGGAATCCATGCGTATGTTGCGATATTGTTTTGCAGTCGTGGGAATAATTAAATTAAATTAGTTAACAAAAATAGCTTTAATTAAGCTAAAGGAATATATGAAAAAACATAATTTGATAAAAGTATTGCCTGATTTAAGGCTTAAAAATAAAGAAAACAAAAGATTATTTACATAATTTACAAACGGTTTGAGCCGGCCATCGGGAAAGGAGGAAATATCTTTATTTACAGGGCTGCTAACCAAAATGAATGATTTTTGAGCTCCGATGGACGCATAAAGCGGAATGTAGATAAAGCACAGTTGGAGGGGCCTGGGGATGGGTGGCCAGGGGATCATCGCCAGGTGAGGCCAGGAGAGCCGGGATGTAGATGAGGATCAGGGAGGCAGGGTGGTAATCCGCGGAAATCAGGGGGAGGCAGAGACGGGTTCAATAGTGTTGAACCCAGGGGTGACCGTGGAGAGCAGACATACCGCAATGCTTAAAGTGTATGATTTTTAAGCCCAAAATAATATAGCAAGCAGACAAACCGCAATGCACTATATCAAAGTACCAAAGTGCTGCACGCAACCAAGTTTGTTCAAAAAGGTTAGATTCCACAGGCCAGGGAAGATAAAAGAAAGACAGATGTTGTTTAAATAAGAATATTAGATAAAGCGGGAATGATTCAGCAACTAATGGGAAAAGATAGATTTTCTTTTTGGAAAAATAAATATATAAAAAGTTTTAGATAAGATTACTGGTGAGGGTACCTGTACTAAGACAACCAACCAGAAAAGTACACCATAGCGCGTTTAAATGGGTCGCTGCGTAAGTCGATTTCTCGAGCAGCCCGCGCCGTCGAATCGCCAAACCATTTTCCCTCTGTCCTTTGGTTACAGAGACAGCGTCAGGGGCGATTACATACGCAGGGCAGGTCGCGCAACCGATCTTAAACAGCGGCACATGCCAGGGTTGCGTCTACGAGCGGCCGCTAATGACCGGTGTTAACCATGAGGTGAAAAGTCCGAGTCACTCAGATGATCGGAATCCTCCGCGCGGACGCGTGGCTTAAGTCTATCAGAGGCCTTCAGGAACTCCAGGCAGGCTTGCCAAGTGCTCCTGTTGGAAATAAAGTCTTTGGGTGACCGCGGAGTGTACCCTAATTCTTCTGCACAGGTGGAAAGAAGGGGGAATCTAAGGGCATCAAGGTTGCTGCACTCAAGCACGATGTGAGACAGAGTTTCTTCCCTGTCAGCGCGCGGTAAGGGCAGGAAGGATCGTCAATGACGCCTATCTTGTGGGCGAAACTGTCCGTCCACCTGTGTCCCGAAAGCATGCCAACCACAATGTGCTCGCTAGGGACGATGTATATATACGCATACCTTTTGCCTAAAAAACTCATTGGAGTAAGGCCAAAGCGGGTGTGGATAGATGGAGTTAGAGAGAGGAATCTGCTTTCCCATGCTTCACGCGCCCGGCCGTAGATTGCCGATTTTACAAAAGACAAAGGAGCGAGTTTGTAACAGCTTGGGTCAGAAGACTCATCACTCCGCTTTGCGAGTGTGTCCGCAATGTCATTACCCACGTTCCCACTGTGGCCCTTGATCCATTGTATGGTGCATCTATTCCCCTTGCGATTAAATCGCGAAAACAGTAGCAGAGCTCTGTCGATAAGGTAATTACCAGTCTTGGAGTTCAGAACTGACTTCACAACTGAGAGGCTGTCCAGGAACAATCCTAAGGTTAGATGACTTGCGTTGTTGCGTTTTCAAGTGCTTTAACCAATCCAAGGGCTTCCGCCTGAAAGACAGAACAATGAGGGGACAGGACATGAGATTCACGTATTTCAGGTGCACAATCGAGACAAGAGAACCTGTACACGCCGGCGCTAACTCCATTTCTGGTTTTGGAACCATCTGTATAGTATGCCACGTGGAAGAAAAGAGCAGAAATATTACTGGGAGCGGAGTAATAGGGGGGGGGGGGGGGGGTGAGGGAGAGGATGTCGAAAGGAAGGAGGCTCGAGTGGAATTTCAGCGTCAACCAATCCATACTTTTTAAGGTATAGCTCAGTTTTAGCCGAGATTTCCAAGTCGAGAGGAAGAACTCTAGAGAGGGAGATTAGAGGAGCGTTGCTGGTTGATCTGAAAGCTCTACAAGCTCTCACTAGGAAAGTCCTTTGAGCACTCAGTAGAACATTTGGGAGCGTTGGGAAATATTAGGAAATCATACCGCCGAGGCATAGGCAATTGCTGGAACAATCACTTTCAGATACAGAGTTCTCTCAAGGCGCGGTAACCAAAACCAAAGTTGAGATTAGCGGCTGCGTGCTGGTGGAAAGATAGACGTTGATCAAATCTCACCCCCAGCACCTTAATTGAGTCGCACCATTGGATTGGCCGTCCGTGGATAACCAGACCCCGACGCGGTTCAGGCAGTCTCCCGTGTGGTCTGAGGAGAACCATAGCCTGGCACTTCCCCACGCTGAGTTCCAGTTTATGCAAACTGCACAACCTAGCGATCATATCTATGGTGTGTTGGGCCGCAGGAAGTTGACTAGGTCGACATCCCGAGACCACCACGACCAGATCATCCGCGTAGGCTTGCGGGAAAACATTATTCCTGTAATCCAGCGTGAGGAGTTCGTCAAAGACAATATTCCAAAGGAAAGGGCCGAGAACTAAACCCTGGGGGCATCCTTTGGAAACTCGTCTCGACACAGTACAACCATTCATAGACAGTCTCACAACACGGTTACATAGAAACGAGTTTATCAGATGATAAATGTTTCTAGAACAAACGCTTTTGTGCAACGCTCTCAAGATACTGGAATGGAGCATGTTGTCAAAAGCGCCTTTAACATCAAAAGAAAGGAGAAGACAAGATTTACTATTTTTAATCGTCCGGGTTATAGTAGATTTTAGATTTAAGAGTGCGGTTGTAGTAGATCTACAAGGCTTAAATCCGAACTGGTTTGGAGGCGCTTTACACATCCTATCGGCCATCCACGACAGCCTAGCAAGAATTAGACGCTCAAGGATCTTGCCCAAACCAGGCAGCATCGTGATTGGACGGTGTGATGCGAGAAAGCCCTCCCCACTTCGCTTGGGGACGAGAACGACGTCCCCCAGCTTCCATGTAGATGGAAAGTGGCCAGTGGTTAAACACTTGTTGAAAATACTTAGAAAAAACGTCCGAAAATGTTTAACTAGTTTTACGATAAGAAGAGGTGGCATGCCATCACTACCAGGAGAAGAAGATAAGTGCACCTTATCCGCTGTCAACAACAACTCGTTATCTGTAAACAAAGGGTCGTTATCAGATAACGATATGATGACTTTGCTCAAATCTTTGTGTTCTAACATGGTATCGGGCGGGACGCGGCCGAAATAGTATTCTAATACGTTATATATTATAACCACGACTGCATTTCCAATACCATCATCCTCAACATGATTTAAATTCAAGCAAAAAATATTTATATTTTTAATTTATAATATATATATATATATTATTAAATAGCATCACTTAATCTTTATTTCATGTGTCCTTCAGTGGGAAGGATATATTCAAGTTGGTAAAGAAGGCGAAATGAATTGTAGTCACGTGGTGTTGTTGTTAATTAGAAGGGGACAGCTTCCATCCCAATTGTCGTCTGCGGAACACGACATTGTCACAATGTCCCCTTCCAGAATCGTCAATAGTTTTGTAAACGAGGGTTTGAAGAACTGATATAACATAGAGCGTCGAATATTTGTCATTAATTTTAAAAGACCATGTGATAACAATAAAATAGAGAATTTCAAACTTTCTATTTAGAAATATGAGGTATTGTTTTGTATTCAGAAATAAATCATATTTCCAAAAACAAAACAATTTCCCTTATCAAAATTATTTTGAGAAAAAAATTAGCGTCATTGCCTTCGAGCCACTAAGGTAAACATACAGTGTCACTGATATCCATATCTGAATTGTACAATATTCAAGATAACATCAATATATCTGTTAATATGATGAATTAGCGCGCCACCTGTTGTACGAAATTGAAACTATTTTTGAGGCGTATGATTATTTTTTTAAATAAATCAATTTTCTGCTGCCCTTACTGCAATGATTAAAATAATAGGAGGACCTGGCCATCAGTGGTGAACCTTCCCATTATTTTATCACTAGCCGAATGACCCGGGCAACGCCCGTGTTTTACCCGATTGAATGTTATGATTCAAATACTATTTGTTACAATTATAAATTGGCGCCTTATATAAATGCATATGTTAGTTAATAACTATAGCCTATGTGCTTAATCTGTCTATGTACTGTTGGCTTCCGTAGGCGTCTCTTACTGGGAAAAAGAAAGAGAGGATTCTATTTGGTTATTAACTAATATATGCATTTATTTAAGGAGCGACCCGCTCCAACACAATAGTTACAGAAATGGGGGGGGGGGGGGCAAAGGTGGCGTGATCGTGGCCGACCAATAGGAGGGCGCCATTCCAAAAAAAAAAAGCAAACCGTGACAGAGGCCACGCATGACGCTCGTAACTGTATATAGAATTAAAGTATGAGCAGTAGAGAGAGAGAGAGAGACAATTGACAATTGAAACACTTTTATTGACGTCTAGTCAATTTTTACAAAATGATTATGATAAAAGTAATGAATAAATAATGGGAATTTACAATGATTTTAGGAGCTAGGGAGGCTCCACCACCTTGACAAGGTTCTCCTCCAGACAAGGAGGGGGTCTTCTTGGACTCCCCGCATCTCCAGGCCCAGGAAGTGCTTGTAGATGCGGGTCTTGGCGGACGCCATGATGGCCAGGGCGTCGTCCTCCAGGTCATGCCCGAAGATCCAGCTTTGCAGGTCAGGAGGCCGTTGGAGGATGGTGAAGGCCTCCAGGATGACAGGCCTGATCCGACTGCAGGACCAGTAGCGGTGGGCCAGTGACAGGTCTCCGGACCCACAGGCGATGCAGGACTCCCGGGCTAAGGCCGGATGTGCTGGATGGGGAAGGGCGTGCAGGGCCAGCCGCACGGCAACGTCAGCATTGTGCCCCGAGAAGGCGCAACGCCGGAGGGAAGACCAGTTGATGGAGATGGGGATGCTGACGTGGGGGAACCACCGTCCGAACAGCTGGGTAATGGGCAGCGCAGCCAAGCGCGGACGCTCAAGCAAGCGGCGGGCTGTGCGGGTGGTTAGGCGCTGGAAGGCGGTGGTCGTCCCGCGCACCACGATTGCGTCCGCCAGGCTGTCGACGCGATAACGTCCCCGGGCATTCTGGGTTATCAGGCGTGTGCAGAAGCTCCCCAGAGCAGCGACGTCCGTGAGGGCGCCACGCGTAGCGATGGTGATGTTTGGAGCAGGCCCGGTCAGTTCTCCGATGCGCCAGCCCAGCCATCTTGTAGGAGCCAGGAGCTCAGGAGGCCGCAGGAAACGGCAGTCGCCCACGACCCGAAGAGCCCGGAGAAGTGCAGGTTGTAAGATCCGGTGGTTTAGATCTAGGATCTCCGCGGCAGACTCGAAGAGGTGAAGACTCCGACGACGCCGCGGGGGAAGCCAGATGCCAGGAGTGGACGCAGGAGTCAGCCACATCCCGCTCTCAGCGAGCCAAGAGTGCCGGAGCTGAGTGCCCACGTCGAGAAGTCCCATGCCTCCCACAGAGATCGGCCGCGTCAGGATGCTACTGGGAAGCCATGAGGTTCGATCGTGCCCCCACACGAATCGAGCCAATCTTGCCTGCAGTCTTCCGATGGTGGTCTCGCTGGGAAGGTAGGCCTGGAGATGATAGTAGATGGCCGAGAGCACCAGGCTATTGGCCGCTTTTGCTCGACCAGCAAGTGAGAGACCGCGGACAAAGGGGGACCACCTAGCAATGGCTCGCTCCAGCAACTCTTGCAGGTGTTGATCTTGAGCCGAAGTTCCCATTCCAGGAGTCACTAAGGTCCCTAGAATATTGATTTTCTCCCTGTTCCAGGAGATTGCCGACGGGGAGTCAGTGCGGTTCCTCCATCTCCCGCACCAGAGACCCTGGCTCTTGCCGAAGTTGACTCTTATTCCTGACGCACGCCTGAAGTCCTCGAAGATCTTCCTGACGACCTCCAGCTGCCCATCCTCGCGGATAAGCAGGACGATGTCGTCGGCGTACGCCAGGACATTATCCCGGCCAAGTAGCTGTTCCAGGCGTAGCAGGAGGGGCCCGGTGGAGATGGTAAAGAACGCTGCGCTGGCAGCGCATCCCTGCCTCACTCCGTTGAGCATGTGGAACAGAGGAGTTCTCCCAATCCCCTCAATCCTCGCCGCAGCCTCGGCCCCAGCGTAGAGCAGAAGAACCCACCCCACGAAGACTGGCGGCAGACCGACGGAGAGAAGAGTGGACACCAGGAAGCCTCTGTCCAGCGTGTCAAACGCTGACTCCAAGTCGATGGCGACGACTGCCAGTGGAGCTTCATCTCTGCAGGCAGTGGCAACTTCATCAGCTACGCGGGCTATGTTCCAGGCTGGTGTTCTACCTGGAACGGCGTAGCTCTGGCATTCAGGTACGATGTCTCGGAGATGGGGTCGCAGTCGCCAGTAGAGGACCCCGCTGAGGACTCTGTAGTCCGTCGTTGGCAAGGAGAGGGGTCGAAGTCCGGCTAGGCCCGGACCACCGTGCGGTTTTTCTATCAGGGACATATCGCTGCGCCGCATGGAAGTGGGCAGAGCCCCGCAGAGCTGGGACGCCTCGAAGACCCGACGGAGTGCACTCGCGAAGTAATCCTCAAAACCCCTGAAGAGCTCGCAGGGCAAGTCATCCCACCCGGCCGCTTTCCCAGTTGGCAGACGACCGATGGCAGCAACGATCTCTTCCTCGCCGATCCCATAGCGGTGGAGAGGATCGCTTTCCTCAATGGTGACCCTTAGAGTAAAACCCCGCAGGAAGCCATCGATGTCCTCCGGTGAGCACGAAGGATGGGAAAAGCGCTCTTTCAGGTTGACGAAAGCCAGTTCTCTCACCGCTGGTCCCGTAATCATTCGACCTGCGCTGTCGTAGAAAGTATTCGACGACGTTCCCTGCGACGAAGACGAAGGGCGCGCCCGAGGTCCGGCAGGGAGGGATAGTCCGAGTAGATGGAGACATCTTCGAGCTTGGCTTGAACATATTTTCTCGCCCTCGAGATGTAGTCGTCGTCGTTATTGCGCAGGTCGTGGAGTGACTTGATGGCGGAGGCCAGATGCGCCTTAATATGTCCCCACCTCCTCCAGATTTCCGCATTCCGCATGTCCTCGATGTTTCCCAAGGCCTCGTCAAGAAGCGTTTCTACTGTCCCAACGACTAGCCTCGATCGGAGCATGCTAGCAATGCACGGTGGTCGAGGTTCTGAGGCCTCGCCGGTTTGGAGGAGGACCGCACGGTGGTCGGAGTTCTTGTAGTATAGGCTCCAGTATCGGGTGACGCGGTTGGAGAAGCTTGATGGTATAAGCACTCGATCCAATCTGCTCGCATCCACCCGGCTTCCGCAACTGGAGATCCTTGTTGGTAGGTGCGTGGCGTCGAAGATAGCTGCGGCGTCTACGAGGTTGGCCCGGTCCAGGAGCTCCCCAAGGGCTTCGACGGAACCGGACGCAATGTCGCTTGCAGACTCCTCGGAGATATTGAGGTCCCCAAGGACCCACGCGTCTTCATTGACAGCAGCAGCTGCGATGACCTGTAGCTGCTGTAGCCGCTCATCAGGAGCATGAGAGAGGTGGCAGTTGACAAATGTCGCCTTTGATCCCCGGATGGTAACGTCAAAGGCGGCGATCTTGCCAGGGGACAGGACCTGTTGTCCGATGACCTGGACGCCGGAAGAGAAGATGCAGGCGAGGCCGGATCCTCTGGCGCCAGAAGCTGGAACAACTGCTGCTCTGTATCCCAAGCAGAGGTCCTCAACGCTGTCCAGGGTGGTGACATTGGTTTCTTGAATGAAAGCGATGTCAACTGCGTGCTGTTTCAGGAAACAGCACAATTCAATGCTCCTGTGTCGAGCGGCAATGCCGCGCACATTAAGGCACGCAAGGCGGAAGCTCTTGCGCGCTTCTTGTCTTTGTTCTGATGTCAGATAGCCGCTTGTAAAGGGCTGACTTGGAGCTTCCAAGTCCCTTTATCAACTTTTCATTGAAGGTGTGCAGCCCCAGACTTTGTTCTACGCTGAGCTTTCCCAGGAGCAGCCTTAGATGAGGAAGGGAGACGATGGCCTGTTTCACTTCCTCTTCCTTCAAGCCTAAGAGTGTAACCTCTTCAAAGAATGATCCTGGGAGGCGCTCGAGGAGGGTGTCAAGCTGTAGTTGAGTCGTAGACCCGGCCTTGGGAGACAAGGATCTAGATCTATCCTTGATCTTGTGATGGCTAGAGTTCTCGACTCTGTTGATGTTGAGGTCTGTCTGGGTGGAGGTTTCCGGGGTCCTGGTGGTGGGCTCAGTCTCGAGAGCTATATCCTCTTGAGCAGGTGGCGCGGAGGATGTCTGTGCCAGGGCAGCCACTGGCGCAGGGTGGGAGAATGTTGCAGGTGGCGAAGCAGCTGCTGTGGTGTTAGGAGCAGGCGCCGTGGTTTTCACGCTGCTCGTCTGGCTCAAGGGTTGGGTGGTGCTTGTCTCCCGGATGATCCGGGGACAGTTCATTCTTTTGTGTCCCATTCTGTAGCACTTGGAGCAACGGAAACCGTACTCCAAGTAGGCCAGTGCAGAGCCGCCCTTGGCAGTCACAATGATCTTTTTAGGAAGATCTGTGATTTTTTTTCCATTGTTCATGAGAATGAACGCAGTTTTTTTGAGGTCCAGCCAGGTGTAGCCGCCGGAAGAATTCACGGTAGGGGCGATGGAGACTACCTGACAGTAAGGCCTCAGAGTCCTGATGATATCGGCGTCCTCGATTACAAATGGGAGACCGCTGATGGTGATTTTTTCTGCCTTCTTTTGGTAGGGAAGGGCTTTAAGGAGGGCTCCCTTAATCATCAGACCATCCTCTATGATCGTCTCCGCCATATCAGGCCGCTCGAAGCCAACTAGGATCTGTCCGGAAGCTTTTCCTATCTGTACAACGCAGCCTTTCCCCAGTTTATCCTCCAGAGCCTTGATATAGTCTACTTGGGTGAACTCCGGGGAGAACTCCAGATAGGTCATCTGGTCATAGGTTCCGGCAGCTGCTTTGCTCCGACACTGAGCCAGCATTTGCCTCGAGACCTTTATTTGCTCGATGGTGTTCCTAGGGCACGATGGCTGGCGCGGCGTAGTGCTGTCCCGGGTGGTTTTCGTCTGTCGAGATGGACCAGGCAGAGACTGACTCGCACTTTCCGAAGGAAGCAGACGCTTTCTCTTTTTGGGTTGTTCAAAATTTTCATCGTTTTCGACGATGTCGGCCCAATTCCGGCTTGATTGAGGCGAATTTGCATATCCGCCGCTTGTCACGGGCGATTTTGCATACTTCTCGTTAGTTTCAGAAATTGAAACATTCTTCACTGAATTGTTTTCCGCCGATATTTCGGCATTCGTTGTTGTAACACCGAAAGAAATAGCACCATTCTGTTCCCCGTCATATTGGCTATCCGCCAATACTGAAAACATATTGCTAACTTCCATTCTCTCGCCCTCCATGCCCGAAGAACGCGGAGCTCGCGCACCGCGTGGCCGCACGGCCGAGAGAGAGAGAGAGAGAGAGAGAGAAAATTTATTTAGTTTAAAAAGAATTATAGGCCTCAAAAAGAGTTTCAAATTCTTATATCTGTTAATGTTCCGTGTGGGACTTAAAATATTATTTCATGTATAAATAATCTGGTGAATTATCTTGGCGTCTTGTCCGTTGGCCATATGATTATATAAAATTAGCGCATTTGGGAACCACAAAATAGAGATTTGCTAAGTACATCTAATTCCGAAATATGCCACATTTTAATATATAACAAGGTGAAGGGGATCAAAGACGGTTTGTTTGCTTTATAGAGAGGTTTTATATTATAAAGAGATTCGTTTTAAAAAACTCAACAGCGAAGAGGTATTATGGGATTTTCGATAAATATGTCCACTTCGCTATAATTCAATGGTTTCTATTTTCTGAAATAGTTTATTCATAAAAGAATCTATCAATATCATAACCAAGATTGTTTTAGAAAAGTTTTATAGTTTTTCTCTTAGAATTATATGAAGTCGAAGCCATTCTTGTACTGTTGAGAGCCATAGACTGAAACCATGGTATAACAGGTTGGAATTTTTTCTGATTTTTCCTAATCTATTGTGAAGGCACTTATTCATCTCCAGCATTAGGTTTTGTTTGGAATATTAAACAAAATGAATTATTTTAATGCATAATTAATTTTAGAGGTGTCTCTTTTAGTATATATGCACCAAAAAGTGACATCTTCCCATTTTAAAATGCATTAAACAATTCATTCTTTTCATTTAATAGGTTAATCCCCTAATAGAATGTTCAAATCAATAAAAGCTTGAGGGATAAGTATCTTTCAAATAAATTTATTTCAAACTTTCGGGCACAACCGCCCTTCGACAGGAAAAATAAGTAGAAAATAGTAGCGTAATATATATTTCCTGTTGAAGGACGGTTGTGCCAGAAAGCTTGAAATAAATTTATTTGAAAGATACTTATCCCTCAAGCTCTTATTGATTTGAACATCATTCTTTTCATCTCCAAAGAAAAAAAAAACGTATTGCTGATAATAAAGAATGAGCCGTAACACCGTTTTGGCAAATTCACACGAAACAATCTGTATACCATAGTTAGGGCTTAGGCATTCCCTCATTCGTACTGGGGCGATTTTGATTTAATAACATCCAATGAGAGGCATCATGAAATCGGTCGATTTTCCAAAAATGTATTTAAGCTGGTGAAGTGGAAGGGCAATTTTTCGCTAAAATACAACAAAAAGAAGATGGTATTCCAATATCAAAAATGGCACTTTTCCTTTGGAATTTACACACAAATCCTTTGGATTTTAAAATGTTGGAGAGTAACTTCGCACATCAGCTGTTGTCTAGCAACGACACCTTCCTACCAGACATCACGTGACCTGGCGACACGCTGTCTATACCGTAGTTTAAGTTTTGGTTTTCTTCCTGCTACTGCGCTTGCCTTTTTTGACTCTTTTTGTTCCTTGTCATCTTAATATAATATTATTGTTAATTAAACAATACTTTCTGATATCCAGCCTCTGATTCTCTTACAAAAAATACAGCGTTTTAATTGTAACCTTTACCAAACCAGATGTAGTGACTTAGTCTTTATCACTAAAATTACGTTCTGTATTGTAATGATAAACCAAATTCATTGTTTTAATGTATTTTTAAAGAGAGAAGAATCACGTTTGGTAGATAAATACCATACTCCTGCAACTTTGTTATATAGTATTGTAAAATTTTGAAGTAATTTTATATACAGTTATCAGCGTCATAATCAAGCAACAATTCTTAATCAATTCTGTCACCGTTTGCTTTGTGAATGGAATAAATACCCAAATATAGCCATTTCTCATAACCATCGGTGGTTCAGTGGTAGAATGCTCGCCTGCCACGCGGGCGGCCCGGGTTCGATTCCCGGCCGATTCATTTTTTTTTTTTTACAATTTTTAAAACTTATTTATATATTATACAAGAATGACATCCACGGCGCCAATTTATAATTGTAACGAATAGTATTTGAATAATAGCATTTAATCGGGTAAAACCCGGGCGTTGCCCGGGTCATTCGGCTAGTTTATAGAATAATTAAGCAACTGTGAAAATAATAAATACATCAATTTTTCGTTTCAAATTTTGTAAATTGATACGTTTCCTTTATATTACAATTCAATCTGGGTTTTGTTCATGCTTTCGCTTTTATCGTCATATTTATAAAGTTCATAACTAAGATTTTTACAAGGTAGAGGGAGATTGTAAAAAAAAGAAAATAAAGTATATGGATCAAGTGCATAACGTGTTAATAATTTATGTACAAGGGATAAAAGTGCCTGTAGAGAATTTTTTAATTAAAACCATTCACGTTTTTATGCCCTCCCACCCCATTCCTGAAAACACCTCAAAATTCTCCATTAAGTTTTATGCACTTTGTGTGTCCAATGTGTGTGATATTTGTTTCTGAATATTTAATATATATATATATATATATATATTGTAGCGTAGAAATCAAGCCTTGAAATATCCTAAGGTGTAAAAGTATTTATTGATGACGTCACAGCGACGAGTCGACAATTATTAACAGGTCAGCCCCAAAACTATTTACAGCTAGAGAATCTTAAGCAAGCAAGCAAAGAAATATTTTAAAGATGATTTCACAAATACAGATTAATATATATTTTTATAATCTGTGAATATATTTTCATTGAATAATATTAAATTAAATAATAAAATATTTCTTCGTCACAATATGTTATGAATATTTTGTTGTTGTTGTTAGATAAAGGGTTGATAAGACACTACTACTGCGCTTGCCTTTTTTTGACTCTTTTTGTTCCTTTTGTCATCTTAATATAATATTATTGTTAATTAAACATTACTTTCTGATATCCAGCCTCTGATTCTCTTACAAAAAATACAGCGTTTTAATTGTAACCTTTACCAAACCAGATGTAGTGACTTAGTCTTTATCACTAAAATTACGTTCTGTATTGTAATGATAAACCGAATTCATTGTTTTAATGTATTTTTAAAGAGAGAAGAATCACGTTTGGTAGATAAATACCATACTCCTGCAACTTTGTTATATAGTATTGTAAAATTTTGAAGTAATTTTATATACAGTTATCAGCGTCATAATCAAGCAACAATTCTTAATCAATTCTGTCACCGTTTGCTTTGTGAATGGAATAAATACCCAAATATAGCCATTTCTCATAACCATCGGTGGTTCAGTGGTAGAATGCTCGCCTGCCACGCGGGCGGCCCGGGTTCGATTCCCGGCCGATTCATTTTTTTTTTTTTTACAATTTTTAAAACTTATTTATATATTATACAAGAATGACATCCACGGCGCCAATTTATAATTGTAACGAATAGTATTTGAATAATAGCATTTAATCGGGGATCGATAAGATAAAGGGTTGAGGTGCAGTCGTGATAAAAAAAAAGATAATTATTTACCGTCAAGTAGCTTTTATTTTCAATTACTTGAGGAAATATTACACACTAGTTAGTTTCACATTATATAGAATTTATAAAGTTAATCCTATATTAGTGATTCAAATGGATAGATATATTAACTACGCATATTTATAACAAAACTATACAACAAAACTGAAAGTCTTTCTAAAAACGATAATAACAAAAGTAAAATTATCAAAGAATAAAATAAAATATATATATTTTTAAAATATAGAAATATTTGAGTTTTTAGATTATATAATATACTAGCCGAATGACCCGGGCAACGCCCGGGTTTTACCCTATTAAATGTACCCTATTCAAATACTATTCGTTACAATTATAAATTGGCGCCGTGGATGTCACTTTTGTGAAACGTCCCGCTCCAAACTTTGTGTCTGAGAAGCGATATTTTTATAGAAAGATGATCTGGCTTTTGTTTTCTGCTCGAATGAATGTTTTTCTGTTAGAATTTTGTTCCTGTATACAAAATAATGAACTGGTTCCACCCGTGGTCTCTGCTTTTTGGAATTTTTCCCGATATAATTTTGTATCTGATAATCAAACATGATACAGCAATATCGTCATCATCATTTTCTGACTAAAAATATATAGTTTTAATAATTGATTTATATATTTTTTAAAATAGCCTATCGTCTTCCCCGTATTCTTTTACCTATGTATGGAAATTTTGGTTTGAATTAGTGAACTATTGCGAATTTGTATACCGGACATACAGACAGACAAACAGACAAACATACAAACATTCATTTTTATATATATAGAGATATATATGCCATGTGTGTAATATAAATTTTACATAAAATCATATCGATTTTAAAATTGAATTGAAGAATATATATTTGAAAGAGAGAGGCTATTTGATAGAGGCAATTCGGTCGGGCTAAATATATATACTAGATGATGTGAGAAGTATTGTAAAATTTAACCCACACATAAATACCTAATTAGAGGAGATTAAAATTGTTCGACCCTTCAATTTTATAATTTACTAGATTTGGCTTTGCTCAGCTACCTCCCAGGTAAATATTTGTTCAAATTATTGTAATTAATGGTAGGGTTCTCTCAGCAGCAATAGTAGAATGTATTTATGTCCTTTGTGTGTATTGTAACCTAATTTGTCATCCAATTGTGAATTTGGTTGCGTATATTAAAAATTCCAAACCAATGTGGTTATAAAGAGACAACAAGATTAGATATTCTATTTAAAGTCAATAGCCAACATCGATGGGCCCTTTCTGATAGGAATCTCCGGACAGTTGAAATGGACACACTCTTCTGGACACAGGGCCACATATGAATCCAGAAAAAGGTGACCCTAAATACAGTTTGACCAGACGCAGCCTTCCTATCACGCCGTGGGTTAACCGTTATCAGAGCCCATATGGCTGGACTTCCCCGCTCTTCTTTCTGCACGTTTGTGAGGTTCTTTTTTTCTTCTTCTTCTTTTATGATGTTGGCCGATCCACTAAACCACTCCACGACAACTCAATATCTCTCATTCATCCATCTCTTGATCACATCTATCTATTATAGATATACTTGTATATGCATATCTATCTATTCGTTCGTGTATTGCTAAAAGCAAGATGTGTTAACTGTAGCAAAGGTCCCTACAAAAATCACATTCATTTTGACAAAACCATTCTTGAAAATTCTAATTATTTTATCTTTTTTACGCATTCTAATAGTTTACTTTCTAAGAACATCTAGAAATTAATTAGCTTTTAGATCATGACATTGACGAAGTATTGCATTTTATACATTTCAATCAATAATATATAGCTAAAGATATAGATGCATTATCCCCATTTATATCCCCTTCCCCTCCCTCCCTCTCTATCATGCTTGCTTAATATTTAGGAAATCCAAAATTTACCAAATAATATTACAAAATATAGGCCTAAAACCTTCTCATCGTTTGAAATGTCTATTTGCGAAGTATGTGGTACGAATTGGTGGAATAGTTCAATCTCGAGATTTAAAAAAAAACAAACAGAATTTACTAATTTTATCATAAGTGATATCCAAGGTTACTTCGATAAGTTTCAGAGACAGACAGTGTTGCTGGAGTAGTTTGTGGATATTACAATGCACCGACCTTCTTTAAACGAGCACATACCAAATTTCGCGCTGATTCATGGGATTGTTTTGAATTGGCAGCCATATCACTAAGTCATCCCGCGTTGTTTAGACTAAGATGGAAATAAGTTCAATACCGTTCAGTAATTCGCTTTTTACTTTTGGATCGCAAACATTAAAAGTAATAAAAACAAAATGGATCAAATCATCTTTCTATGGAGGCTCTGTTGTCAAGAATGACAAAGAATAAATCCAATGCAATGGCCCTGTACAAGTTTTACAGGGCTGCCGCACAAGAAAAGAAAACATTGAAAAAAAGAGAGCCGTATTTTAAATGGATCACCTGAAAATAACTAATCATCTTTTCAAAGCATTTATGCACCTGGTCGAATCCTGTATAGGGCATAGGACCCCAATAAAAGGCTTATTGTTGTTGAATAAAAACAAAGTTAGATACCGTTTATTGGAGTTTAGAACTCTGAGATGTTGAAAAACAGGAGGACGTGTTTGAAGAAGTATGCATTGTTTATATTGGAAAATGAGTAATTTGACTTTAGGAAAAATTACCTTTTCATTCCGAACATGAGAACTTATTGAACTGCCCTTATATATACGGGATCATTCTATGCAACTCTTTCTTAGAAGTCCCCTATGTAGTTAGTGGGGTTTGGCTGAATCTTTTTTATTTATAAACCTCATTTATTTGCATTGACATTTTATATATTAACTCTATACACACGTTTGTAATTAAAAACCTAAAAGACATTTATCTTTATCTTTTTTTAATCCCGAATAATACAAATCGTGATGCGGTCGCATCTATTCATGGCAAAAGAAAGTTCTTTCGAAATGAAAATTCACCATAAGTTATATATATTTTTTTATTTTAATGAAAATTATCTGAAATATTCTACAATTAAATTGCAAAATACACGTGTATTCATGGAATTCCCATTTGAAAGCGTGGTGTAGTCTATATTTCAAATCACCAAAAATGCCATATCAGGAGACTTGATAATTCACTGAAAATATTTTTGAAAATTTACGAAATATAATAATACGTGTTTTAAAAGCAAATAAATGAAATTAGAATTGTGAATTTCATGACTAAAACATTACTGATTTCACAATATACATAAGCGTTGAATATATATTTATAAAACATTATCCAATACACTTGTAACACAAAGCCATATTTCCAATGTTTAATGGCATTCAAAATATCGGAAGAATAAGAAAGCCGATCATATATTTCGCTCAGAAGGACTATCACGCAACCGGTACGATTTCGACTTATTATCTTCTGTTATAAAAAAAAGAGGAAATAGGCCTAATTTTACAATAATTTTCTTCTGGAAAAATCTACATTTTGAATGATTTTATTCCATTTTTGTATATGCAAATTGATACAATTATTTTAAAGAAGGAATTTAAGTTTTCTTTCTTTTTTTTTTAAATTATTTTATTAAAAAGAACCATACTCTCTCTCTTTTTAAACTCAATTATTGAGGAAGTTGAATTTGAATGATGCTATTTTTAATACTAATTCTTTATTACTTTTGTATAGTAGCAAGGTTTTGAATAATATCTCAGAGGATTGATATGAAACTATGAGTTCCATAATTCGGTCTAATATAATTTTTAAAATCACACGAATCTTTTAAAATATAATTTTATATTTCTCTATCATTCTATATTACTTTTCAGAGGATCAGATATCACCACTTTGCAATATGTTAAAACATATTTTCACGATTTTGATGGCATAGGATTGGTACGTTTGCAAAAACTTCCATTTTAGAGATTTATTACCTAGAACAATCTTCTTTTTTAGCTTCCAATAAAAATTGACCACAAACACTTCAACATTTTATAAGTACCCGAAGCATTAATGTCATTTAACTCAAATATTAATATATATTCTTTACGCATTTTTTTTTAATCCTAGATCTTTCAAATCGCTTGAATCTATTTCCATTTGAACAAAAACAGCTGTTATTTTTAAACGCAACTAGTAATGCTTATTCTTTTTAATGGCGAATAAAAAAAATACAGAAAGTTTTCTATTTCTAAAAGAACGATTTTGCAACGCTGTAGCTCGCGAAAAAAGCGTACGATTCGATGTTTCATTTATTCGAAAGAACACACACACAAGCATTTATTTATATTTCATGAAAAAATAAAATATTTTAAATATTCCAAATGCCTAAAATTATAATTAATTTTGTAAACCGCGTGTTACATTTTCAGACTTTCCAAGGAGGGATACTCGTTTACCCAAATTATAAAAATTATGATTGAATAGAATACCGATATTACTAAAACACAATCTCTCAAATGATAAATGGAAAAAAATATATATATATCTATGAATTCGAGCGAAAATAAATTCTCTGAAAAAAAGAAGGGTGACTTAAGGAGCATTTAATTCCAATCTAAATAAAGATTTAAAAAAAACGGTTACCAGAGTAAATCTATCTTCTCAAAGGAAAATTTCCACAATAACCAAATATCTACTTTCTACCGTTAACCGTATTATCAGAAAAAACGGCTTAAATACGTAAAAAGGTTAAAGTTCGTATTCTTAAGCAGCAACATACCGAGGAACGCAAGACCTGCAGCAGGGACTTTTATGAAAAGTACCTTGCAGGTAAAAACGAAAAGATGTTGTTACATTGAACGAGGCAGGGGTTTAACTCAATGATTATAACCAACCCCGTGCCTATTACTAAGCTAATTCTCAAATATACGCTTTTCTGGGTTGAGCTATGCAAGGAAAGTTCTCAAAGGGTTTCATGATCGTTCCAGGTTTCTGATACAATGGAAGCTTCCTATGAAAAAATGGACCCAAATGTCAAAAATAAATTTTAAAATCTACCAAAGACTTGTCTTAGACTCATTATTCGACATTGGGGTACCATTTATGTTTTCAAGGAATTCAAGATCTATGTGGCTACGCCAGGATAAATCCACGAGTAATACCTCACGTATGTCAAACTTCACGTTCAACACGCCAAAATCTCGACGATAAGAGGGACATGAAACCGACATTTTTCACAAACCTTTTGAACACATACCTGCCAAAACTCCATACTTAGCCTCTTTGGATTCTTTGTGTATCTGGATTGCTGAAATTGCTTTTAGAAACAGAAATCCAAAGACGCTAGATGGTCTCTGGAAAGTCGTTAAGGACTGTAGGAATGTTCTTGATCAAAAAATTATTTCCTGGAAGCATCAATACAGGGCTGTTGCTAAACGTCAAGGCTTATACATAGAAAACAATAAGTTGTACAAATATTTGTGAATTATATTTAATAAAGCACTATCATAGTTTTTCTAAAAATAGAACACTCGCTGTAATATATCACTCTATAAAACTAATTGTTGCTTCGACCCTGGTCTAAATTCGTGTGTATTCTCTATAGAGTGGATGGTCACATGTGAGGTGTTATAGGGAAGCAGTTGATGTTTACGCTTTAATTAGTCCTAAAAAATATGAGCACGCCAAAAAGTCCTTGTCTCCAACCTCCACCAATAGAAGGCGGGGGGGGGGGGATCTTCCTCGAATATTCGTATATTAATAGTCTTACACATTTTATTAAGATTCAATTACAATTCTTTGGACACGCGTTATATTGTATTTTAAATTACTTTATATAATATTTACGAACGGAAAAATATGTCCAGGGTAGCCTAGTGGACATGGCATCTGCCCGGTGGGCGGAACACTGTGGGTTCGATTCCCATCCCTGGACACTTTTATTTTTCCGTTTATCATTGCTCTTCACGGTTCATCCTATCATACTTCATCCTTAAAGTTAGAAATAATCGCTATTTCTCTTTAGAATGGATTGTGATTTTTCGTTTAAGGGAAACATTCGCGATATAATTGCAATTTTCGTTTTACAATCATAAGCCGCGTTATATTGTATTTTATATATAAAAGTTATATTTGTTTATTCCTTAGTCTAAGTAAACCATGTACAGACCATTATAATCATATGGTTAGGTAAGAATTCAAACTGCCTCTATTGTAAGTTGCACCATATATCTACACACATATCTAGCATTCTTTTAAATCTTTGAGTTGACATGGTGCCAAAGCCTTTATTAGGTTAATTTCAATCAATAATTGGGTTTGATTTTCTCGTGAGTCACACACACAGCGGCCAATAAAGTAATTATTTTATAAAAACAGAGCTCGGTGTAGGATTTGATCCAGGTTTGTCGGTATTGAAATAGTGCTAGTCTTCTGGTATTTTATAAATGTGATATTATCAACGGAATATTTCAACTTTCACTAATGCCAGTTTTAAAATGAATTCATCAAAATTTAAATTTAACATTGGGTGTTGTAGAAAATGCATGGTTCCACATGGGATACCAAGGATGTATGGTGCAGGTAAAGCCAGGGGAAGGAGCTAGCCATATGCTGGAGCTCGACGCAGGCGACGGCTGGCGTCAGGCTTCCAGCTCTTTGCGGTTCCGCGTGGCCCAGCGCCACTACAAGGGCGACGAGCTGCGCCTCAAGTGCACTTCCACCTTCTTCAAGATGATCAGCCGAGTAGCGGCCAAGTCCCTGCTGGGCGTGGGCTCTCAGCGCTCGGGGCTGTATGCCGCTGCCTCGACCGCCGCTCAGCTGAGTAAGCAAATTGCATTTGTTGGGATCTTTACCTGGACCGTTAAAAATACATCATTTAATCTAATGTCGTTTAATCGTTTGTTTTGTATATAATTCATTGTAAATAATTCTATAGAGGTGGGGAGCTAGACAATTCTTTTCACTACGCCTAATTTTGAAATATAAATACAGAAAAAACGTATTTATCATTATATTTTTTTATAATTCGTATAGCCTTCGTTTTCAAAATATTTTCGTTATATATTGAGTAGTGTTATATGCTTATCACTTTCAGGTTACTTTGTTGTTACTTTCATCTTGGAAGGAGGGAACTATTCAAACTGATAATGATAGTCGAGGTGATGTGTCACCCAGATTGAAGTCCTAGAAACCCAAAAAGCAATTTCGTTGATTTTTAGGAACTATATGTTGGTGTTGTGTGTCGCACTATTTATATTGTAAAATTAAATTTTGTCTCTGAGAGAAGGTTGGTGGAGGGGTGGTATGAAACGTTGATTTCCAACAGCCACGACCTGGATCAATTCCCGCTTTGGGCATTTTTCCTAAAAATTACTTCAATGGCTCCCTAATTCTTTCGAAAGTCCGACCGCACCAGTGAGTGTAAGTAACCAAAGGTTACTCTAGCACTAAGTGTGAAATCCGAACATTTTTCTAATTTGAAAAAATAGTACAAATGTGATATTGTACTGGGATAAGGTGCATAATTCAAGAAAAAGGCTTCTCTTTATTGTGCAACTGAAAGTTGTTGATGGCTTGCGCCATCTATCGGAATAAATATCAACTATTCTCGTTGATTTTTAATTATTCCAGAATTGGCCAAATACCCATTCTTGATTAATCAAGAAAAGCTAACCACGGACGCGTTTCGGGCTGTTGGCCATCATCAGCGTGGTGCAAGCTGTACCTCAACGACCAAAAAATTGGTGATTCAGGCATCCTGAAAAATCATGAAACGGGTATTTGAGGCCAGAATTGCGTGAGACCGGGACGCAATGTGAAAGAATAGTAAAAATGTGATATTGTACTGGGATAAGGTGCATAATTCAAGAAAAAGGCATCTCCTTATCGTGCAACTGAAAGTTGCTGATGGCTTGCGCCATCTAGGTCGTTGAAGTACAGCTTGCACCACGCTGATGAGGGCCAAAAGCCCGAAACGCGTCCGTGGTTAGCTTTTATTGATTAATCAGGAATGGGGATTTGGCCAATTCTGGAATAATTAAAAATCAACGAGAATAGTTGGTATTTATTCCGATAGATGGGGCAAGCCATCAGCAACTTTCAATTGCACAATAAGGAGATGCCTTCTTCTTGAATTATGCACCTTATCCCAGTACAATATCACATTTTTACTATTTTTTCACATTGTGTCGCGGTCTCACGCAATTCTGGCCTTAACTACACGTTTCATGATTTTTCAGGATGCCTGAATAACCAATTTTTTGGTCGTTGAGGTACAGCTTGCACCACGCTGATGATGGCCAACAGCCCGAAACGGGTCCGTGGTTAGATTTTCTTGATTAATCAAGAATGGGTATTTGGCCAATTCTGGAATAATTAAAAATCAACGAGAATAGTTGTTATTTATTCCTATAGATGGCGCAAGCCATCAGCAACTTTCAATTGCACGATAAGAAGATGCCTTTTTCTTGAATTTTTCTATTTTTTAGACATTTAGAGCGCTTACATTAGAAGCAGTCGCAAACTACCCACCATGCTTGTATGGCCTACCTGGGACAAGTACACCATTACCATTATTGTCTTTCACTGCGTGCGCTCAGTATTTAGAATAGCTTGGCTCCTCGGTTATGCTTCTGCGGTAGAGCCCCAGTTTAATCTATCAGATCGCTCTACTATTATACTCTAACGTATAGATAGAATTTAGAGGTATTCTTAGTGAAAGGGCATACAGGAAAAATAACTATAAACATAGGATTTGTGCAGATTGTTTAAACATATGGAAAAAATAAGGAAAGAGATTTCCTTTCCCCCTACCCTCCTAAGCGTGCACCTAATAATAGGTATTAACATATAACCATCTTGTCCACAATTCAGGGAAGATCGGAACATTCATGGAGGTAAAAAACAATATTTTTGTTTGTTCAATATTACTTATGATGAGTGATACTGTGATCATGCCTCAGTTTCATAATCGGGAGTTAATCATCTGTTGGATCGGTGGTTCAATCAAATTGAGAATAGATTGAAATATATATAGGTTTTAATATATCACGAGGTTATGCAAGCAGTCAATACAAGGGAAGACATAACAGGAAGTGAAGAAGGAGGGTACAGCGCCTCTAGTGGCAGTAGTTGGAAGCTCCCTGAATGCCACTTCATCCCGTGACGTAGGTGCGCTGGATTTTGAAGTAGCACGCGGTTCAGCACTATCAATATACGCTAACATCTTAATCTTTCAGACCTATAGATCTGCATTGAGTAATGCTCTTCCGCTAAAAATAACTAATATTAGGCATGATTTGCTTTAAATAAAACTTAATTCTTCTTTTGGAGTAAGATATACTAGCGATTGTACTGATTATATATATAAAAAGCACGAAATTTTCCATAAAATCTTCTTACTTTAATTAAATCTCCTAGATATAAAAAAAAATTAAAATGAAGCAAATTTCTGGATTTTCATTTTTATTAACGTAATATCAAGCTTTCGGGCATCTTTACCCTTCTACAGGAGTATATAAAACGAAAAATAAAATTACTTTATGTACTCTTGTAATTGATAAAAATGGAAAGAAACACATCTCCAGAAATCTGTTGTTTTATTTCAATTATATAACATCAAATCTTCCCTATAGGTGACGAATCCTATAGGAAGTGAGGAGAGGGTTGAAAGAAGAGTGTGGTTGCAGATCTGGAAGTGGGAGGACTGACGACGTGGTGCATAGCAGCCGTGATGGGGCTGGGATCGTTATGAGACTCCGACAACTGGTAGAGAAGACTGCACGGACGCTCCAGCCTCTGACGGCACAGAAGCTTCTTCCACCGAGGCCCATCTCTCCCGCCACGTAGACTTCCCCCCTCTCTGTCCACCGATACGGTTTGGTTCATCTCTCTGTGCTCCGGACATTCACGAGACGTACTGAGAATATATCACCTAAGTTCAGTGTTTTCAATATAAAAATATAGTTTATAAAAAGTCTAAATTGATTCTGCCTGACCGGCACTTAATGTGGAGAATAGATGCTTCGGCCAAAGGAAAATCTTTATTTCTTCTATTGTTTCAACATACATAGTAAAGCCCCGCTATAGCGAACTATACGTTTGGTTCACTCTAGCAATGATATATATGGTATCACTAAAATGAGATTCATTAGATTAGCTGAAAATCATGAAAGCTTTATTTTCTCTTTTTACCTGGTATTGCCATTATTCCGCGTTCAGGAGAATCTTCTATGAAGCAGACAGTCCTAATAAAAGGTTCAGTGTGTATTCAGTATAAATAATATTCGGAATTATTTTAAATTCTATATAAAATTCGTGACCCTCTTTTAACGATGAGTGCGCTCCTCAACTATCAGGAATATGTATATCAGTATGTAAAGTTTAGCGTATTTATATATAGACGAAAAGACGGAATAAAAGAAGAAGAGTTTCTTTCAATAGAAATAAATCAAAGCAAGCTTTCGGGCAAAAAACCCTTCTACAGGCGTGATTACAGCATCAAACTTGGCACTATAATGCAGGTACAATGGCTAAAAAGAATATATACATATAACTATTTATATATTTTCGGAATAAATTATGAAAATGAGTATTTGCATTAGTTATGACTATTTTATAATTAGAGAGATATTAAGTAAATAAATAATAAATATATAGGTCTATACATTTAAATATATATATTGATTCTGAAAATTGATTTGATTGCATTCCATACATTTCCAAATAAGTGTCTTAAAGAAATTTTGACGACTGTGTAAGGTTAGGTCTGAAAATGTCACTGTCATTGTTTTGACTTCCCAATATGATGATAATAATAATTCTTTAATTTTGTTTTTCTTTATTTGGTATAGATATATTTCAGTGATTATGTAAATTAATAAATATAATATGATAATTATTTTTAATTCATTATTACTTCTGTTTAAATATATTATACAGGTTTTGTTTGAGCATAGGTAATTTGCAAGTTAAGTCGCTCACAGATAAATTTCGAAATGTTTTCTTCCTAGTTTCATTTATCTCCTATCTTATTCGACCATATTCGTCGATATTTTGATGAAGATGTTCTACTGGCCGAGGTGTCTTTTCAACAAACAAAAGTTCTGAGCTACAATTAAATCTCTCTAAGATGACCCTAAAACGTTCAGTTTTCTCTGAGCACCCTAAGAACGATTGAATTTCATAGGCATCTTCCAAGTAACCAACTTCCCTGAAGAATGTTCATTTTGGCTTGAATATATGTGGTCGTCTTGGGAGCATTTACTGTAGAAAAGTAGAACCTCTCTTAAACGCCCTCTTCCATAAACGTCTATCCTCTTTTATACCTAATTTTCTTTGAAATTAAAATTTTCTTCAAAAATCCTTACCATATTCAAATCCTTATTTTATCGATATATTTAGTTCAATTTATTATTGATTTCCTCATAAGCGCGCGCGCTCATGCCTAACACTTCTGAAGCATTCTATTCTGGACGTTGCTTAAAGAGGTCGCCCTATCGGAGGTTTTACAGCCCATACATTCTCTATGAAATATGTTGACATTTTTAGGATATCAATGGATTTGGCTCTTTTAATGACAAATTTTATAAATGGTAGAGAAATAATATATTAGAACATTATTATTGACTGATGTATGATTAAAAAAATAAAGTTATATATTTACATTATAAAAAGTATAGAGGTCATTAATTAGTACTCATGGATTCAATTTAAATATAAGTATTATAAATATATATCTATTGTAAGAATTATTCATGAGAAAATGAAGTGAAAATTTATAAGGTGTTTTTGACAGTCGGTTCTCGATTTAAGACCAATTCACTGGGAAAAAATACCACGCTCTTCAAGCCGCATTTATTATCAAAATCATCGCAAAAATTATTTGAAACCTAATTTTAAAAAAATATTGTGTAATATTAATAAAATTAGAAAACCTAACTTCTACAAAACTACTCGTTTTAAAAACCAAGTATTTTGATCCTAATATCAAATAATTGAATGAATAAAATTGATGAATTAAAATCTTCTATATAAACTGGCTTGGAGATCGTTCTTATTTCTTTTTTGATTTTGATAGCAGAATTGTTTTGAGACAAGCGATACGAAAAAAAGGTCTTAAAACGGGAATTGTCACAATATGCTTTTATTTTCTCTTAAAAAATCGATCCCACAGAAAAAAAATCAGCCTTTCCTTAAAGACAACCTAAAATAGAGAAAGATTAGGAAATAATTTTTATTTATTCAAAAATCAGTAGAACTGTTAATAGATGTAAAAAAAAGCTGAAAAGTGGTCCGTAAAAAGAATATTTCAAACTTTATTTGATTTAGCACGAAATAATAATGGGAAGAGTAACCAGATGAATGTGTGGATTAAATATCGAAAGAATTAACAGAGAGATGTCATAATAAATTGTTCTTTTATATTATTCTCGATTATACTCCAATTGTTATAAATTTGATAAATAGAAAATATTATAAATTCTACATTATAGAAATACTTAAATATGAAAAGACTCTCTTGAGAGAAATAAAGTGAAGATATGAGACTATATAATAATGGCTATATAATTATGTCATTTACACCTTGAAAATAAGTTATAAAATTATAAACAAATGATACGTGCATAGATCTGAAAAGATATAAATATATGAAATTTTAAATTATTCAAAGAGATTGCTTCTTCTATTTTCAGTTTCATTATATTTATTGATATGTGTCTACACATTCTTCGCATGTTACAAAGAACACGGTATATGTGTGAAAAATACAAAAAAAAAATATATATATATTCAAAATTAAAACATAAATAAAAATAATACACGATAATTAGAGTTAAATTAATAAATGACATTGTAAAAAATTTCTTTAACTCAAATTTGTTTTGTACTATTCTATAAATTTGTGTATGTGTTTAAACTCTGTATCTTAGAGAGCGATGTTTCTAAATATTTATTTGATTAGCGAAATCCGTTTGCCATTTTGTATCTTATTGAAGTTCAGCTCCAATCATGTTTCAATTGAAAGACATGCTCCATCGTGGCAAATCTAACATAGGCATATATCAAGTTTTTAATGTTCATGGATTCTGGTTATTAGATTATGTGTCCTCAATGTGGCAAACGTTGCAATTTTTAGATCAAGACATGCCTTATTCAATTTTTAGAATTAATGGAATATCAGGTAACTCCAAATATTGGCCATTTATAAATTAAATATATCCGTTCAATGTATTTCGATTTATTCAGAAATACCCAAGGGTATATCGGTAAAAAGGCGATTCTTTTGTTGTGTATATATCCAATTATAAAATTATACGAGATAAAATTCAAAATTAATTAACATTATGTTCAATCTTTTTTAAATATGTTCTGATGTAAAAATGACACTTGAAGAGTAATATTTTACTAGAAATAGGTCGCTAGCAATATAATATTTTACTGAACAAAAATCGAGAGCATGTTTCCAAATTTTTATCTTTTAAAATTATTAAATTTATCCTTAGTCCTTTATTTGAAAAGAATGTGGAGCGAGAATATTTTGAATTTTTATATATCAAAGAGCAATCGTTTGATATGTGTTGTGTGGCTAATTATAAACAATTTAACTATATAAAAACGAAAATTAAATGATAAAATGGAATTAATTAATTAAAAGGGCAATTTTGAGGTACAATTTTAAAATAAATATATTATCAAATATATTTTTTGTTTGGTCATTTTCACAAATAAACGTTGGAATATTGAAAATATTTATCATCTGGACTAGGGACCACATAAATACATTTGTCTTCTGGTAGCATGTAATTTGAAATTCAATTTTTATTTCTCTGAAAATGCTTATTTTAGAACCAAGCGTAACATAGTTAGCTTTTGCTGTAACATAAAAAAAACTGTACATATAAAATTATTTTATAATAAATAATTCTTCCTTAACTAACAAAATATAGCAATAGTTATGTTTATTTAATATTCTCCTCTCTCTGTATATATATAAATATCTCTTTATAATTTAGGTATGTATACAAATATAGCATGTTGTTTTATTTATTTATTTGTGCTGAAAAGAGTATAACTTCGATTTTTAACGGTGTTTTCAATATTATTTTTTAAATGAAATTTAATCATTAGTATAAATATGTTGGGTTATATCTTATATAAATGATCATTTATATATAATTTCATCTGAATAATAGTATTTTTCTTAATAATTATAATCTCTGTTCTATACACTTTTCAATTCTTGAGGAAATTCATTTATCCGAAATCTAGGATGTGGATGTGAATATATTTTATAATATAAAAACAGATCATTCTTCGGATTTACCAATATTTTTGTGTGGGCCATTGATAATCGTTATGTCGAAGTTATCTTAATTTATTGATATATCTATTGTTTATTCAAATATTTCTTAATGTTCCTTCATTTTTTAGAATGATAAAAATATATTTAGTAATTTCATATGATTTATTCTCAATCAATCAATAAATTGTTGTGTAAATTTGTATTATTTTGCTCAAAGGTTCTATTTTAAAAGGAATAGGAACTGAACGAGAATTTCATATGTATTGTAAATAGAAATAAAAAAAATGTTAAATACAATTTAGATTATCGTGATTTTTATGAAAAAAATAAACGATGCACTATTTGTATGAATTTCCTGTTTTACTCACACACATTAATTTTCTCACACCACACAAAACCATTTTGAACAGAGTATTTCCTGATTGCACAGATGACTTTGAAAAGGGGCCAAATACAACTACAGTAATTAATACACAACAAAAGTTTATATTTCTTTCGCCAAATAGCGGAAACGTTATAAGAAGCGGGCGGAGAAAATAGCGAATGAGAATCTCCCAACTGCTATCAGAGACGCGTTGCTATCGCGGCACTGCGGCCCTACTGCAGGGTGGTTTCCCTTACCATGAGGTCGTGACCAGCGGCGTATTCTCCTGGACTACCAGCAGCAGAAAGGCCTTTGTCTTTCTAAATAAAGGCTTCAAACTCCACCATCTCTCTTACAAGCTGGTAATAATCTCCAAAGGATAGTTTGCACCCGGCTACATGACCTACGGCATAGAATGTAGGATATGCCACAGAAAAGAACACCACCTCCTGCCCCTTGAAGATCCACGCAAGTCGTCCTGCCCCTCTTCAGGACACCAGGAGTGGACCAGGAGACTCAGTGCCTACATCGGCTGCGAGGGCTTCTGACACCATCCAAAAGACCTGTTTAACCCCTTCTAGCCCTCCCACGCCGTCCCTTCCCTCCTCAGGAGACTCCATCCACCGAGCCTTCTGCACCGGCGAGAGCTCTACAAGCGGCTTCCTCGACCGCTGCTCTAAAAACAGAAGCATCTGCCAAAGAAACCCAGACCAACAATGATCCAATCATTCAATTCACAATAACAAAGCTCCAAAAGAAACAGCTTCTTCAGACGACTTTACAACAGGCAGAGGACTTGTTCGAGAGTTCGAATGATAACACCATCCTCGAAGCCCTTTATAGGGAAGAATTAAAAGACTATGTTGTAATCCTTTCTAAGAAGAAGCTCCTGTCACATGAGCAGAGGTCGGCTCTGAAGGAATTCTTGATAAGGCAATAACACATGTCGGGGAGCAGTCTGATCCACTACATATTGTATAACTTCAGGGCAGAATGTGACATCGACCCAAACGACCCTAAGTGGGACTTGTCAGATGCAAATAATTTTAATTATCAAATTTATCTTTTTATGTAACCTTAAACTCTTATATAAACGATTTATAAAAAACTTTCAAACTCTATCTCTCGGCCGTGCGGCCACGCGGCGCGTGAGCTACGCGTTCTTCAGGCATGGAGGGCGAGAAGATGAAAATAAGCATTATGTTTCCGACATTGGCGGATGGCCAATATGACAAAGAACAGGATAGTGCTATTCCCATCGACACCGAAATATCGACGGACAACGTTTCAACAAAGAATGTTTCAAATTCTGAAACAAATTTAAAAATGCAAAATCGCCCTTGACAAGCGGCGGATGTGAAAATTCCTCTCTAAAACGCCGGAATTGGGCCGACATCATTTAAAACGAATCAGATAACCTTTGACAAAGAGCCTCTATCTGATCCATCTCGCCAAATTGAAACTACCCAGGAAGGCACTGAGCCACGCCAGCCATCGCGCCCCAGGGAAATTATTGAGCAAATAAAGGTATCCAGGCAAATGCTGGATCATTGGCGGAGTAAAGCAGCTGCCAGAACCTTTGACCAGATATTTTATCTGGAATACTCCCCGGAGTTCACTCCGGTGGACTACATCAAGGCCCTGAAAAATAAACTGGAGAAAGGCTGCGTTGTACAGCTGGGAAAAGCTTCCGGATAGGTCCTAGTTGGCCTTGAGCTGCCTGAAATAGCAGAAATGGTCATAGAAGATGGACTGATGACCCAAGGAGCCCTCCTCAAAGCCCTACCTTACCAAAATAAGGCAGAAAAAACATTAGAGGGCTTCCATATGTCAATGTGGGCGCTGGCATCATCAAGACCCTAAGGCCTTACTATCAGATGGTCTCCATTACCTGATCCTCATCGCTCGACACAGGAACATCGAATTGTGCTGTTTCCTGAAGTGGCACGCAGTGTACGTCGCCTTTGTCCAAGAAACAAATGTTACCACCCTGAACAGCGTCGAGGACTTCGGCTTGGGATACAGGGCAGAGATTTTTTCAGCATCTGGCGCAAAAGAATCCGGTTTTACCTGCATCTTCTCATCCGGCGTTCAGGTCATCGGGCAACGGGTCTTGTCCCTTTGCAAGATCGCCACCTTCGACATCACCATCCGGGATATAAAGGCGACATTTTTCAACTGCCACCTCTCTAATGCTCCTAATGAACGGCTATAGCAGGTATAGACCATCGCAGTTGCAGCTGCCAATGAAGACGCGTGGGTCCCTGGGAACCTCAATATCTCCGAGGAGTCTGTGAGAGACATGACGTTCGGATCCGTCTACTGATACTGAACCCATTACTGGGGCCTATACTACAAGAACCCTGACCCTGTGCGGTCCTCCTCCAAATCGGCGAGGCTCCAGAACCTCGTCCACCATGCATTTCTAGCATGCTCTGATCAAGTTTAATCGTTGAGACAGTGAAATGATAACAATCCCGCACGGTGGTCTAGGCCTAACCGGACTTCGACCACTCTCCTTGCCAAATACGGACTACAGAGTCCTCAGCGGGGTTCTCTACTGGCCACTGCGACATTATCTCCGGTACATCGTACCTGAATGTCAGAGTTATGCCGTTCCAGGTAGAACACCAGCCTGGAAAAAAGCCTGCGTAGCTGACGAAGTTCCACTTCCTACAGAGATGAAACTCCGCTGGCAGTCGTTGCCACCGATTTGGAGTCAGCGTTTGACACGCTAGATAGAGGTTTCCTGATGTCTACTATTCTCTCTATCGTCTGCCGCCAGTCTTCGTGGAATTGGTGCTTATTCTCTACCCTGGGGCTAAGGCGACGGCGAGAAGTGAAGGAGTTGGGAGAACTCCTCTGTTCTATATGCTCAACGGAGTGAGGCAAGGATGCTCTGACAGCGCAGCGTTCTTCACCATCAACACCTTTAATTATACACCTCCTATTCCTACCGCTAGGAAAATGTCCTGGTGTACGCCGACGACATCGTCCTGCTTATCCGCGAGGATGGGCAGCTATAGGTCGTCAAGAATATCTTCGAAAACTTCATGCGTGCGTCAGTAATAAAAGTCAATTTCGGCAAGAGCCAGGGCCTCTGGTGCGAAAGATAGAGGAACCACACCGTCTCCCCGTTAGACTACTCCTCGAACAAGGAGAAAATAATCACCTTAGGGAATATAGTAACGCTTGGAATAGGAACTTCGGCTCAAGACCAACATCTGCCGGAGTTACTAGAGCGGGCCATTGCTAAGTGGCCCCCTTTGTCCGCGGTCTCTCCTTGCTGGTCGAGCAAAAGCGGCCAATAGCCTGATGCTCTCGACCATTTTCTATCATCTCCAGGCCTACCTGCACAACTACATCACCATCGCAAGACTGCAGGCAAGATTGGCTCGGTTCGTGTGGGGCTCGATCGAACCTCATGGCTTCCTGGCAGCATTATAGCGCGGCCGATCTCCGTGGGAGAAATTGGACTTCTCGACGTTGGCACTCACTCCGGCTGTCGTTTCTCAAAGGCGTCCAGGCAAGCACTGCGTGGAAGCCGCAACGCTCATTTTTGGCTCGCCGAGAGCGGGAGGTGGCTGTCTCCTGCGTCCACTCATGGCACCTAGCTTCCCACGCGGCGTCGTCGGAGTTTTCACCTCTTCGAAGCTGCCGCAGAGATCCTAGAGCTGAACCACCGGATCCTACAACCAGCACTCCTCCAGTCTATTCGAGTCGTGGGCGACTGCCGCTTCCTGCGGCCCCTTAAGCTTCTGGCTTCTACAAGCTGGCTGGGCTGGAGCATTGGTCAACGAACCGAGCCTACTTCAAACATCAATATCGCTACTCGTGGCGCCATTGCGTACGTCGCTGCTCTGGGGAGCTTTTACTCACGCCTGGTCACCCAGAACCCCCGGGGACAGAATAGAAATTCGGCTCAATCACAGACTGAGCCAGGGATGATATAGGCTCAACAGCGGCCCTTGCATCCCAGGCTTTCGCTGAAATCTAGATCCACACACAGCCAGAAGGAATGATGCATTCTCCATGCACCGAGCGGCCATTGGTAGGCCCCTCGCGCCCGCCATTATGGTCTGGCTCTGTGGGGTTGACCACTCACCCACGGGCGTCATCGAGAGTCATTGGCAAGGTTGCTGACCGAGCCCTCTCGTCGGACTTAGAAGAACCCGTCCTACGCTCCAATAGGACTCCCCCCCCTTTAGCCCTCGAACCCTTATCCAGTACTCCCTGAATCTGCCGTCGAATCAAGGACCTCTGAGGTACTGAGGTTTACACGGGGAACGTCGCGAACGCGGGGGGGTGGTACTACTGTGTGCACCCCTTGGTTTTTCAACACCAGGCCTAGCCCTGGTGCAATTTTCGCGCACGGCAAGGACGCTCCCAATGACGCACACACAGAGCGAAGACCCAAGAGTTTCAAGACACGTGTGCCTCGCCTCAGACAACCAAGGAAAGACGGCCAGCTTACAGCTTCACTGGACGCCAGTCAGTGGCACCCCTACGGAGGACAACACGCAGAGACGCCTCTCCACTCACTCCTCTAGAGTGATTGTAGAGGACGGGAAAAACTTCTTCCCCTTCTTCCCCGGGGACGTTATCATGTCGCTAGCCTGGCGGACGCAATCGTAGTACGCGGGACGACCACCGCCTTCCAATGCCTAACTACCCGCACTTCCCGCCGCATGCTGGAGCACCCACCGCCTGGCTGCACTTTCCATCACCCAGCTGCTGGGCCGATGGCTTCCTCGTGTCAGCGTTCCCATCTCCATCAGTTTTTCTTCTCTCCGGCGATGTGACTTCTCGGGACACAATGCCGACGTTGCTGTGCGGCTGGCCCTACACGCCCTTCCCTATCCAGCACATCCGGCCTCAGCTCTGGAATTCTGCATCGCCTGTGGGTCCGGAAACCTGTCACTAATCACCGCTACTGGTCCTGTAGGCGGTTCAGGCCTGTCATCGTTGAGGCCTTCACCATCATACAGCGGCCCCCTAACCTGTCAGAGTTATTGTCTAATTCTAGACATATATGTGATGATTTAAGACCATGGAATTGTTGTAAATAATGCAGATATCTAGTACCACATGTTTCACCACGTGACTGTATATAACTTGTTATTTACTGCAAATAGAAATCCTCAAATAACATCCATCTGTACCGCGTTAGACTCTAATAAAGTATAGCAACTGTACAGATAGAAGGAATGGAGAATAACAGGAGAAAATTAAGGCTAAAACTAATCAGGCCTAAGTGAGAATAAGAAAGTAGGCCTATCGAGCCCAGTCCAATTTTTACGAGGTCGTGTCCCTCCTGGATGATGTAACTTCCCCCCCCCCCTTGTTTACGTCAGAAAAGGGCAGTGACCTGCTTGAACCTAGAGCAGCTATAAAAGGAGGCCCCATGCCTCAGTTAGTTAGTCCTTAGTCATCGGTCAGTCTTCGTTTCAGTCCCAGTCCGCGCAGGCCGCTCCTAAAAAGGTAAATCAATCCTTTCCTGTCAGAAACCTCCTCGTCTCATTCCTTCTTGACGTTCAGACGCTTCTTAGTGGAATCTCTGTTTGTTTATTTCACCTTTGGCCCTGCTGTGTCGCCTTCCACCACGACTGCACGGTAGAGTTGACATCGAGGTTCGTCTAGCATCAGGTAACACTGGTCCCAGAGGTCCCAAGATATCACATATATGTTAATTTTTCAAGATTTGTTCATGAGTGTATATATCTGGAGGGGGGGGGGAGAATTTGCTCTTGCGCATATTTAGGGATGAGATAATTTTAATTATTCTGGTTGTGAGAGGTAAAGTATATGCTCTTATAACCTCTCTTTTTGTTCAAATATTTTACCCCCCACTGCCAAAAAATTATAAATAATTCTATAGATTACCCAAAATTTGTAGGGGTATGCAATACGAGCAAAAGGTCAAGTAACAGAGCGTACACTCTATCTTTCAAAACCAGAATGTAAATTTATTTGAGAAAACATAGAGTTATAGGGAAAGGATTATAAATACATTTTCTTACTTGAAAGCTTTCATATATACAGTTATCAGCGTCATAATCAATTCTTTCTTAATCAATTATGTCACCTTTTGCTTTTGTGAATGGAATAAATACCCAAATATGGCCATTTCTCATAACTATCGGTGGTTCAGTGGTAGAATGCTCGCCTGCCACGCGGGCGGCCCGGGTTCGATTCCCGACCGATGCATTTTTTTTTTTTTTACAATTTTTAAAACTCATTTATATATTATACAAGAATGACATCCACGGCGCCAATTTATAATTGTAACGAATAGTATTTGAATAAAAGGATTTAATCGGGTAAAACCCGGCTAGTTCATTCGGCTAGTTTTTCTATAAATACAGGGTGATCCAAAAGTCCCGCACAACTTTAAAAATTAATAACTCCTTGAATATTTGCGCTAGAGCAATGCGGTAAACACCATTGTGTTCAGGATGCAATGGGATTTTTTATGGCAAATAATGAAAAATTTGAAATTGATTTTAGTTACAATTTTATTCGCCAGATGGCGCTCTACCAGAATCAGAGATTCAGCGGCCAAATTGTTTGATAAATTGAAAAATATAACTGATCGACACGTATTTTTCCTTTTTGAATACCAGGAAAGAACCCTAATAATATCAAATAACAAATTAATAAAACACCACTTCGCCAAAAGTATGAAGAATTGGTTAACGATTTTCAAATACAATCAGAGATATGTAAAATAGGTAAATGCAAATTAAAACATGTGGCAAAAATAAAATTGATATTTTAGATACGGTTTGTTTCCGAAGATAATAAATTTCTAATATTTTTAATTCAACTCTCACTCAGTGTCGATTATGTTTATTTTAATTCATTTGAAAAATATGTATCTATCTCTGATAATTTAATTTACTCTGGAATGTCGTTGTTGTTTTTTGTCGTGTCCAATAAATAGCCTCAGATGTCTCCATGCATTTCTATCACAGCAGCAGCAATGTCCACTATCTTCGGTGTGTAAAGCTGCTGCTCTGGGTCTATGTCAAATTTCTGCAAGGCTGCGGGCATGAGAATTTGTGGGTAGGTGTTGGTTCCATACCAGGACAGTTGTTGCATGTTCTATAGGTTCTTGTGCCATCTGGATGTATTTTCATTCCTTTATAATGTTTTGTTCTAAGTCTTGTTAAAGTTTTTGTCAGTTTTCTCTCAGAGTTTATTTCACATATTTGATCTTTTCTTATTTTTTGTTTAATTATCTTGTATTTTGCCAAAGCATCAGCGTCAAATACTGTCATTTGTTCTTTATTTTGGCTCAGCTATCTGGCTTCCTTTGCCAAATCAACTGCCATTTCATTACCCCCAATCTCAACACTGGCAGGAATCCATTGTAGAATGCAGTTATTCTCCAATGATTCCAGTTGGGTAAGTAACGAGTGTATTTTCTGTGTGATTCTAGTATTGCCCTTCTGAATTGCTTCTAGAGCGGATATGGAGTCGCTTTATATTAAATTTCCTTCTGCTTGATGCAGGGATGGTTGGTTAAGGCATAAATCAAGAGCTTTCCAGATAGCTGTCAGTTCACAGGTGAAGTTTGACGAAATCTGTCCTGCTCCTTCTTTGATTTTGATGTTTGTTCCATCTTTCAGTATTATGTTAATTCCGGCCCCTCCATTACTCAGGGTGAGGTCTGAAGATCCATCTGTATATGCTGTTGAAGGGGGTGGCCTAGCATTTTTAATCAATAATTCGTACTATGAGGACATAGCCGTTAATATTCCAAACACATTAGACCTCGAAGCCCAAGGTATCAAGGTCTACCTCAATCAAAACAAAGCCATCAACATATACAATATGTATCACCCTCCAAACAATACATTTATTGACGATGGAACAATGGCTCAATTTCTTACAGACAACACTATTATTGTAGGTGACCTTAATGCCAAACATCAACTATGGGGATGTTCTACGCCAAACCCAAGAGGCAAAATACTATCAAACATATTTGACGACAATGCCTTCATGTGCTTAAATGATGGGAATCCTACCCATCATTCCTACAAGCTATAATACTGCACAAGCCCTTGATATAAGTTTTTACTATCCTGACATTTTCCACAAATGCAAATAGCAAATATTAAAAAGTTTTGTAAGTGATCATTTTCCTAATTTGATAGAAATTAGCACCAAGACCAAAACTAGCTCAATTAAGAAAAATTCTGGAACTTCAAAAAGGCTAATATGATATCTTTCGAAAACACCATATTAAAGCAGCCAAAGTTTCAATACCAAGAGGTAATATTAAGAAATGGATTCCAAATTATACACACCAGGCAAAAAATATTCAAACACTTATAACTAAAAGAAATGAACTACAAAAAAGTGCACCCAAAACCAAACAAATTGTATAACTGCACTGAACATTGTGATTGCAAAAATAAAAAGATTATACGTAAATGTAAAAAGGGAAAAATGGAAACAAACTTGTGAAAACCTGAACCCAAGAAACCCAAATACAAAACTTTGGAATTTGGTAAAACAAATTGACAGAGCCCAGCCACAAACTGAAAACACAAATATGATTAAGAATACAGATAGTACACCAGCAACTAATTACAAAATTGCTGCCAATCTTTTAGGTAATTCATATCAAATAAGTAGTAAAATCAAGGTTGAAAAAAGAAAGATTATTCATGACTGTAAAATATCACCAGCACTCATAATATTTCCCATGAAAAAAATCAATAAGAAAAAGCTAGCTTATGCATTAGAAAACACTGACCTAAACAAGACTCCTGGGCCAGATGAAATCCATGGCCGAATGATATCAAACTTGGGCAAAATTGGCAAAAAAAGACCTCTTAATATTTTCAATAACTCCTGGAAAACTGGAAAATTGCCTCAAGACTGTAAAAATGCAACAATAATTCCCATTAAAAAACTTGACAAATCTGCTGATGACCCAAAAAACTACCGACCTATCTCCCTAACAAATATGTGCTGCAAATTAATGGAAAAAATTATACTCAGACGACTCACCTACCACCCCGACACAAGAAATCTCTTACCAGAAGAACAATATGGATTAAGGAAAGGACATGGGACAATAGACCAACTCCTATTTTCACACAAAAGGTAAAAGATGCACAAAACAAAAAAAAAAAACAACTAACCACACCATAGCTGCTTTTTAGACCTTACACAAGCTTTTGATAAGGTATGGAAAAACAAGTTAATTACAAAATTATACAAACATTTCAAAATTGATGGAAAAGCTATCACTTGGATAAATGATTCCCTTAAAAATATATAAATCAGGGTCAAATATAATGGCACTCTATCTAAAACCCTCAAATTGTACCAAGGATTACCACAAGGATCAATCCTTAGCCCAACTCTCTTCACCCTATTTATAGCAGGCATAAAAGAAAATTTTTCACATATAACCAATATTGGACTTTTCGCTGATGACATTATTCTATGGAGTAGCAACACTAACTGGAAAAAAAGCTGAAAGAGATTTGAACAAGACTCTTCTCCACCTAGAAAAATTTGCTAATAAACATAAATTAGAATTTAACCCCCAAAAATCTGAAACCTGTCTTTTTACTACCGATAAGAAACTATACAAAATAAGACCAAATATTATTCTGAAAGAACAACAATTGCAATATAATAAACATCCTAAATATCTCGGCTACACTCTGGATCCAGAAATTAACTCCAGTAAGCATATTGAAGGAGTTGTTAGAAAAGGAAGAGACCGACTAAAAATCTTGAAATATATTTCAGGAAGAGTGGGGAGCTGAAGCAACAACACTAAAATTAACTTACACATCTCTAATGAGACCTATCTTGGAATATGGATATCAAATCTATGGTACAGCATCTGAAACAAATCTAAAAACACTGGAAAGGATACAACTAAATGCAGCTAGAATTATTGCAGGTCTTCGAAATACCTGCCCTAATGATATTGTACTTTACGAGGCAGACATTATGCCCTTGAAGGATAGAATAAGCTACAATCTGCCAAAATATATAAACAAAATCAAGAGTTATGAAAACAAACACAGAACTTTCAATTACATACTTAATTGGGAACCCAATATAAGACTCAAAAAAGAAGGCCCTCTCCACCTGGCCAAAAGAAATAGATTTTTAAAATATAAAGTGGAAAAATATTATTTAGCTGAAAAAATATCTCCATGCGAACCACTAACAAAATGTTATTTTTAATGCCACTTTAAATGAACCTAACAACAGACAATACCAAAATCCAGAATACTTAAAACAATTATCATTAGTGTTTTAATGTCCATCCATACAGAGAGCAAAACAACAACTGACTCACCCGTGCAGGCAAGGTCACGCTCCGCTGCGTCACGTGGGAAAACATACATAAATGTTTTCGTACTTGTTCTCAGCACATCCCCCTTTTTAAGATTTGAAATATATATATATACATTACAAACTTTAAATGCATAATATAATTAATAATGAAGGCGATCCACAGGTTTAACAAATTGTCCACTCCGGCTTCTTATCTGGCCGTCTTCTGAGTCGTTAGAGGGATAATCCACAACTGGGGTCTTTTCATTTTCAACCAGTTCCTCTCCCGAAAAGGTCGGCGTCGATGGGTCGGCTGGATATTGCACTGCATATCCTTTTCGTAGATGGAACCTGTTTCGACGTAAAGTCCCAACTGGAGTATCAACCATATATGACCTTGGTGTCGATGCCTTCTGCTTTACAATCCCCCAGGTTCGCATATCTGTAATCCAAACCGTGTCACCTTCGGATAGCTCCTCCATGTCCGTAGCTCCGCAGCGTCGATCATATCTGGATTTCATATCCTTTCTCCTTCTCCCCTCCTTTCTTTTCAGGGTCTGAGAGTCCACCAACTTTGGATTAAGATTCTCTGGTGCAATTGGCAAGGTCGTTCGGAGTTTACGTCCCATGAGAAGCTCAGCAGGGCTGTAACCGTTCTCCAAAGGGGTCGATCGATACTCCAGGAGTCCAAGCGATGGGTCTTGATTTTTCTTGAGGATCAACTTAGCAATTTTCACACCTGCTTTGGCCATCCCATTGCTCTGCGGGAATCGAGGACTTGAAGTGACATGTGTGAATCCGTACTGCCTTGCGAAATTTGCAAACTCACGAGCAGCTCCAAATTGCGTCCCATTATCGCTTACAACAGTTTCTGGTATTCCATGTCGGGCAAATATGGATTTGCAACTACGCACCACCACATTGGCTGTGAGCCGATCCAGCTGAACCACTTCAGGAAAGCGAGAATAATAGTCAATGACGACTAGATACCACTTATTCTCGAACTTGAACAAATCCATTCCAATCTTTTGCCACGGTCGTGTAGGAAAGTTGGTTGGTATCAAAGGTTCATGTTTTGAGACGGCTTCCTGGATACAGACACTGCACTTTCTGACCGTTTCCGCGATCTCCTCCGAAATTCCAGGCCACCATACCGTCTCACGTGCGCGAAGTCTTGTTTTTGTAATCCCGAAGTGCCCAGCGTGCAACTTATCCAGGATCTCCAGTTTCATACTTGCTGGAATAACAAGACGACAGCTACGCATCAGTAGTCCATTTTGAACGCCGAGTTCATCCTTGACATGCCAATAAGAGAGCAGAGCCTGTGACATCTTCTTCTTATCTGGCCAGCCTTGCTCAAGGTAGTTGACTACTGCTTTCAGGGTCGTATCTTCTTGTTGAGCTTCAAAAATCTTCGTCAACATCTCGTCTTTGTCGGTTATACACGAGAGAACTGCATTTATATGCGCTGAGGTTGGCTGTTCGTCTTCACCTCCCTCGGTTGTAAGAAGTGGTTGTCTGGATAATGCATCGGCGTCGAGCAGCTCCTTTCCAGGAATGTCCAATCTTGTTTTTAGCTTTTCCATCAAAGGTATTGGTACCCGTCGAGGAGTATGCACAGCATATGGTTTTGCTCCAGGTTTCAATTTGATTTCGTAAGGATTTCCGATCTGTCCCAGTCCTTCAAATACTTCAGGGAATTCCTTGATCGGGTTAATTCTCGTCGCAACCACTTCAATCCGCCTCGCCAGGTTCAAGAGCTCACATGCCCGGCGACTCAGAAGAGGTTCACTCAAACGACGAATGACATAAATCTTCTCCTTGATTTCATAATTGCCATTTCGCAGCGTTGATATAAACATACCCACAGTCTGAAGTTCGGAAAATTCAGCAGCTCTAAGGTTGATATCACTTTCCACTAGTCGTTGCTGTCCCATTATCTTCTTGAAGAGACACAGAGGAACACATGTAACATCCGCCTGGGAGTCGAGCTTGAACTTCACCTTTTTCCCGTTCACTTGGATTTCTGCTGTCCATCGCCTCCTGCACTCGCCTTCATCATCATCGAGATTAGATGAATCCTCCACAGCTGAGACCTCCAGGAGAAAACCAATTTCTTCATCAAGTTCAGAAACAGCTTTGACTTCCGCAGTCTTCGCCTGCTTATCTGGGCAGCAATTTGCAAAATGGCCAGTTTTTGAACACAGGTTACATTTCTGTCCTTCAGCACGGCAAGCCTGTCCTTCCCTGTGGGTGAAACCTCCGCATTTTGGACATCGTGATCTTGTTTTGGCTGACTTCTCCTTCTTCCTCGAAGGCTGCTGTTGTTGTTTCGGTGATTGTTTCTTCGAGTTGAACTTCACTTGATTGACCTTTTGGCTTGTTGAGGGACGCTGCAGGTCGACTTGCTGCTGTCGAACGGCTTCCTGCTGTCGAACCATCTTCACCGCCTTTTCCAAAGTCAGTTCGCTGTCCAACTGCATTCTTTCAGATAAAGCTTTGTCCCTCACTCCAACCACTATTCGGTCACGGATCAACTGCTCATGAAGACCCTCAAATTCGCAACTATCAGCCAATTTGTACAATGAAGTGATGAATTCGTCCACTGGCTCCCGATCCTCTTGGATTCTTGAATTAAATTTCGCACGTTCGTAGATAATATTCTTTCTGACACAGAAGTGGCTGTCGAACGCCTTGAGGACGGAATCAATTTTCGTTGCCTCTTCCTCCTTTTCGAACTTGAAGGTCCTGAATATATCATCCGCGCGGTCACCCATCAAGTACATGAACAAATCGATCTTGTCCGCCTCCTCTTTCTTCTTCATTCCACTGACCACGAGGTATCGTTCGAATCTCTTTCTCCATTTGGGCCATTCGTTGGGAGTCGAGAAGTCGAAAGTTTCTGGAGGTTGAATCTGAGCCATGTTGAATTATCTTCCAAGGTACGCAAAAATCGATATTTTGCAATATACGGGTTCGTATTTTATCCAGCTATCGCTGCCACCATGTTTTAATGCCCATCCATACAGAGAGCAAAACAACAACTGACTCACCCGTGCAGGCAAGGTCACGCTCCGCTGCGTCACGTGGGAAAACATACATAAATGTTTTCGTACTTGTTCTCAGCACAATTAGAAATAATTAATAAAATTCCTAAAAATGCAATAACTATCTATACCGATGGTAGCAGAGACGAGTTGGGACACACTGGCAGTGGCTCTCTCATTAAAACCACAAATGGCAATGATAAAATAAACAGAAGAAACCCAGAATTTTGCTCAGTCTTCAGATCAGAACTTATAGCCATCTATGAAGTCTTAAAATCCATCAGAAACATTAAACATCACGATATATGGATTCTTACTGATAGTAAAGGTGCCATACAACACTTGAGTCACACAGGGGATCTTAGAGTCAATTTAAGCAGGAACATAATTGGTTATCTCCAAAAACTCTCAATACCTCAAAAATTCACCTTCAATGGATACCCTTACATGTTAGCATTGAAGGCAATGAAGCTGCTGATGCGCTAGCGAAAAAGGGCACAAAAGAACCCTTGCTACAGAAAAATAAACTTACTTTTAAAGAAATAGAAACAGTAGCCAAAATAAACAAGAACTGGAGGATCCCACCTAAGCACAGTTGGTATACCCTAGAAGCAGATGGCCACCCAGACCTTCAAGTCCACAAGCCGGCATGCGAAGCATGCCCTTCGCTGTTATTCTGTTCAACTCATAAGCCAAGTAACGGTATCCAAGCTAGTGCCTGGACATTGTACCTGGAAACACCACCTCCCAGACAACGTGTCTGGAAGGATTTCTATACCGGTGGCCTTTAATCATAACAAAATAGGAAACTATCTACTGTGTCCAGCAGGGACCGCGGGGAGGCAGCCCCCGGTCGACTCTGTTCACTCACAGCTGAGGAAAAGCTCAGCTGCCACGTCGTGGGCTTTCTCAAGAAGCTTGCTGTGATTTCTCAGCAGCTTACTCTTGATCGCGCCCCTCGCCCTCCTTCTCTCTTCCTGCACACCCACTACCCTTGGACAATCCAAGACGTAGTGGCGTGCATTCACATCCTTTTCTCCATAGACGCAATCAGGGTTTCTCTTAATTTTAAATCTGTGGAGCCTTGGGAAAGAGCCCATGTCCCGAACTACCCTAATGAGTTTGTGGGACATTACCTTACAGAGGTACTTGGGTGTTGTTACCCCATTGAATACCTCTCTCCCCTTCACACTGTTCCTCCATCTGTC
>CP092877.1:18879737-18900343 GCA_030710605.1 Cordylochernes scorpioides | reverse complement strand
TAAATTATATATAAATGATAATGAAGATATAACCCAACATATTTATACTAATGATTAAATTTCATTTGAAACTAATATTAAAAACACCGTTAAAAATCAAAGTTATACTCGTTTCAGCACAAATAAATAAATAAAACAACATGCTATATTTGTATACATACCTAAATTATAAAGATATATTTATATATATACAGAGAGAGGACAATATTAAATAAACATAACTATTGCTATATTTTGTTAGTTAAGGAAGAATTATTTATTATAAAATAATTTTATATGTACAGTTTTTTTATGTTACAGCAAGAGCTAACTATGTTACGCTTGGTTCTAAAATAAGCATTTCAGAGAAATAAAAATTTAATTTCAAATTACATGCTACCAGAAGACAAATGTATTTATGTGGTCCCTAGTCCAGATGATAAATATTTTCAATATTCCAACGTTTATTTGTGAAAATGACCAAACAAAAAATATATTTGATAATATATTTATTTTAAAATTGTACCTCAAAATTGCCCTTTTAATTAATTAATTCCATTTTATCATTTAATATTCGTTTTTATATTTAGTACATTGTTTATAATTAGCCACACAACACATATCAAACGATTTTGCTCTTTGATATATGAAAATTCAAAATATTTTCGCTCCACATTCTTTTCAAATAAAGGACTAAGGATAAATTGATAATTTTTAAACGATAAAAATTTGGAACCATGCTCTCGATTTTTGTTCAGTAAAATATTATATTGCTAGCGACCTATTTCTAGTAAAATATTACTGTTCAAGTGTCATTTTTACATCAGAACATATTTAAAAAAGATTGAACATAATGTTAATTAACTTTGAATTTTATCTCGTATAATTTTATAATTGGATATATACACAACAAAAGAATCGCCTTTTTACCGATATACCCTTGGGTATTTCTGAATACATCGAAATACATTGAACGGATATATTTAATTTATAAATGGTCAATATTTGGAGTTACCTGATAATCCATTAATTCTAAAAATTGAATAAAGGCATGTCTTGATCTAAAAATTGCAACGTTTGCCACATTGAGGAAACATAATCTAATAACCAGAATCCATGAACATAAAAAAAAACTTGATATATGCCTATGTTAGATTTGCCACGATGGAGCATGTCCTTCAATTGAAACATGATTGGAGCTGAACTTCAATAATATACAAAATGGCAAACGGTTTCGCGAATCAAATAAATATTTAGAAACATCTCTCTCTAAGATACAGAGTTTAAACACATACACAAATTTATAGAATAGTACAAAACAAATTTGAGTTAAAGAAATTTTATACAATGTTATTTTAAGACTTAGATTGCGGAATAATTGCAATGACGATTAAAAAAGGTATACACTTGGCCTGATGATGAGCTAACGCTTGAAAGCTAGCCGTTTTATATTTTATATTTAAAAAAAAAATAAACTTTTTGCAATTAATTTGATCGGTGTATACCTTTTTTAAACAATGTTATTTATTATTTTAACTCTAATTATCGTGTATTATTTTTATTTATGTTTTAATTTTGAATATTTATTCATTCATTTTATATTTTTCACATATATACCGTGTCCTTTGTAACATGCGAAAAATGTGTAGACACATATCAATAAATATAATGAAACTGAAAATAGAAGAAGCAATCTCTTTGAATATTTTAAAATTTCATATATTTCTATCTTTTCAGATCTATGCACGTATCATTTGTTGATAATTTTATACCTTATTTTCAGGGTGTAAATGACATCATTATATAGCCATTATTATATAGTTTCATATCTTCACTTTATTTCTCTCAAAAGAGGCTTTTCATATTGAAGTATTTCTATAATGTAGAATTTATAATATTTTCTATTTATCAAATTTATAACAATTGGAGTATAATCGAGAATAATATTAAAGAACAATTTATGATGACATATCTCTGTTAATTCTTTCCATATTTATTTCACACATTCATCTGTTTACTCTTCCCATTATTATTTCGTGCTAAATCAAATAAAGTTTGAAATATTATTTTTAAGAACCACTTTTCAGCTTTCTTTTACACCTATTAACAGTTCTACTGATTTTTGAATACATAAAAGTTATTTCTTAATCTTTCTCTATTTTAGGTTGTCTTTAAGGAAAGGCTGACATTTTTTTTTTCTGTGGGATCGATTTTTTTAAGAGAAAATAAAAACAAGCATATTGTGACAATTCCCGTTTTAAGACCTTTTTTTATTTCGTATCGCTTGTCTCAAAACAATTCTGCTATCAAAATCAAAAAGAAATAAGAACGATCTCCAAGCCAGTTTATATCGAAGATTTTAATTCATCAATTCAATTTTATTCATTAAATATTAAATATATATATTATAAAATATATATATTAAATATTCACTTGGTTTTTAAAACGAGTAGCTTTGTAGAAGTGAGGTTTTCTAATTTTATAAATATCACACAATATTTTTTAAAATTAGGTTTCAAATAATTTTTGCAATAATTTTGATAATAAATGCGGCTTGAAGAGCGTGGTATTTTTTCCCCAGTGAATTGGTCTTAAATCGAGAATCGACTGCTAAAAACAGATTATAAATTTTCCCTTCATTTTCTCATGAATAATTCTTACAATAGATATATATTTATAATACTTATATTTAAATTTATTCCATGAGTACTAATTAATGACCTCTATACTTTTTTATGTAAATATATAACTTTTTTTTTTAAATCATACATCAGTCAAGAATAATGTTCTAATATATTATTTCTCTACAATTTGATAAAATTTGTCATTAAGAAAGCCAAATCCATTGATATCCTAAAAATGTCAACATATTTCATAGAGAATGTATGGGCTGTAAAACCTCCGATAGGGCGACCTCTTTAAGCAACGTCCAGAATAGAATGCTTTAGAAGTGTTAGGCATGAGCAAGCGCGCTTATAAGTAAATCAATAATAAATTGAACTAAATATATCGATAAAATAAAGATTTGAATATAGTAAGAATTTTGTAGAAAATTTTAATTTCAAAGAAAATTCAGGTATAAAGGAGGATAGACGTTTATGGAAGAGGGCGTTTAAGAGAGGTTCTACTTTTCTACAGTAAATGCTCCCAAGACGACCACATATATTCAAGCCAAAATGAACACTCTTCAGGGAAGTTGGTTGCTTGGAAGATGCCTTTGAAATTCGATCGTTCTTAGGGTGCTCAGAGAAAACTGAACGTTTTAGGGTCATCTTAGAGAGATTTAATTGTAGCTCAAAACTTTTGTTTGATGAAAAGACACCTCGGCCAGTAGAACATCTTCATCAAAATATCGACGAATATGGTCGAATTAGATGGGAGATAAAAGGTAAATGAAACTAGGAAGAAAACATTTCGAAATTTATCTGTGAGCGACTTAACTTGCAAAATTACCTATGATCAAACAAAACCTGTATAATATATTTAAACAGAAGTAATAATGAATTAAAAAATAATTCATCGCTGAAATATATCTATACCAAATAAAGAAAAACAAAATTAAATAATTATTATTATATCATCATATTGGGAAGTCAAAACAATGACAGCGACATTTTCAGACCTAACCTTACACAGTCGTCAAAATTTCTTTAAGACACTTATTTGGAAATGTATGGAATGCAATCAAATCAATATTTAGAATCAATATATATATATTTAAATGTATAGACCTATATATTTATTTATTTACTTAATATCTCTCTAATTATAAAATAGTCATAACTAATGCAAATACTCATTTTCATAATTTATTCCGCAAATATATAAATAGTTATATGTATATATTCTTTTTTAGCCATTGTACCTGCATTACAGTGCCAAGTTTGATGCTGTAATCACGCCTGTAGAAGGGTTTTTTGCCCGAAAGCTTGCTTTGATATATTTCTATTAAAAGAAACTCTTCTTCTTTTATTTCGTCTTTTCGTCTATATATAAATACCCTAAACTTTACATACTGATATTTTCCTGATAGTTGAGGAGCGCACTCATCGTTAAAAGAGGGTCAAGAATTTTATATAGAATTTAAAATAATTCCGAATATTATTTATACTGAATACACACTGAACACCTTTTATTAGGACCGTCTGCTTCATATAAGATTCTCCTGAACGCGGAATAATGGCAATACCAGGTAAAAAAGAGAAAATAAAGCTTTCATGAGTTTCAGATAATCTAATGAATCTCATTTTAGTGATACCATATATATCATTGATAGAGTGAACCAAACGTATAGTTCGCTATAGCGGGGCTTTACTATGTATGTTGAAACAATGGAAGAAATAAAGATTTTCCTTTGGCCGAAGCATCTATTCTCCACATTAAGTGCCGGTCAGGCAGAATCAATTTAGACTTTTTATAAACTATATTTTTATATTGAAAACACTGAACTTAGGTGATATATTCTCAGTACGTCTCGTGAATGTCCGGAGCACAGAGAGATGAACCAAACCGTATCGGTGGACAGAGAGGGGGGAAGTCTACGTGGCGGGAGAGATGGGCCTCGGTGGAAGAAGCTTCTGTGCCGTCAGAGGCTGGAGCGTCCGTGCAGTCTTCTCTACCAGTTGTCGGAGTCTCATAACGATCCCAGCCCCATCACGGCTGCTATGCACCACGTCGTCAGTCCTCCCACTTCCAGATCTGCAACCACACTCTTCTTTCAACCCTCTCCTCACTCTGCCTATAGGATTCGTCACCTATAAGGAAGATTTGATGTTATATAATTGACATAAAGCAGCAGGTTTCTGGAGATTCTTTCCATTTTTATTAATTACAAGAGTACATAAAGTAATTTTATTTTTTCGTTTTAAGTACTCCTGTAGAAGGGTAGAGATGTCCGAAAGTCCGAAACCTTGATATTACGTTGATAAAAATGATAATCCAGAATTTTGTTTCATTTTAATTTTTTTTATATCTAGGATATTTAATAAAGTAAGAATATTTTATGTAAAATTTCGTGCTTTTTATATATATAATAAAAACAATCGCTAGTATATCTTACTCCAAAAGGAGAATTAAGTTTTATTTAAAGCAAATCATGCCTAATATTAGTTATTTTTAGCGGAAAAGCATTACTCAATGCAGATCTATAGGTATGTCTGAAAGATTAAGATGTTAGCGTATATTGATATAGTGCTGAACCGCGTGCTACTTCAAAATCCAGCGCACCTACGTCACGGGATGACGTGGCATTCAGGGAGCTTCCAACCACTGCCACTAGAGGCGCTGTACCCTCCTTCTTCACTTCCTGTTATGTCTTCCCTTGTATTGACTGCTTGCATAACCTCGTGATATATTAAAACCTATATATATTTCAATCTATTATCAACTTGATTGAACCACCGATCCAACAGATAGATTAACTCCCGATTATGAAACTGAGGCATGTTCACAGTATCATTCATCATAAGTAATATTGAACAAACAAAAATATTGTTTTTTACCTCCATGAATGTTCCGATCTTCCCTGAATTGTGGACAAGATGGTTATATGGTATTATCTATTATTAGGTGAATGCTTAGGAGGGTAGGGGGAAAAGGAATCTCTTTCCTTATTTATTTCCATATGTTTAAACAATCTGCACAAATTCTATGTTTATAGGTATTTTCCCTGTATGCCCCTTCACTAAAAATACCTCTAAATTGCTATCTATACGTTAGAGTATAATAGTAGAGCGATCTGATAGATTAAACTGGGGCTCTACCGCTGAAGCATAACCGAGGAGCCAAGCTATCCTAAATACTGAGCGTACGCAGTAAAAGACAATATGTTGGGAATCTGTTATGGTTCAGACAATGAAACAACAAATAACAAGTTTACTTACAGCTGAAGTGGTTTTAAAGAATTAGGCGATTTTACCTTTTAAGAAAGTATTTTAAATTTATTATTTTCAAAGAGAGAGAGAAAAGAACATTTAACAATTTACATTACAATTACTAATTTTGTAAACAAAAACCAACACTCCTTTGTTCTAGTTTTTATATTACAGTGTTGTCAGTCTAAAAGTATTTCAAGATCATTGATTTACTATTCTTCTTTTTTTCCAACATTCCCTCTTAAATCAGTGATCTTATCACATTCAACAGTTTCTTCACTTGACTTATGTTTTAAATGGTTGTCATAAGAAGGGATTTGAATTTGTCAAACTTTGGTCTGGCTAGAGGTTTTGTTAGGATGTCTGCAATTTGGTGTTCTGTTGGACAATATATCAGGTTAAACTTTTGAGCTTGATCTTTCACAAAATGATATTTGACATCAATATGTTTAGTTTTAGTGGTGAATTGGCCTGATTTTATAATTTTTATAGTGCTTTGGTTATCAACATAGAGATTTATATCAAAATTATCTGGAATTAATTCTTCTAATAGGGATCTTATGTATGACACTTATTTGCATGCATCTGCTGCAGCAATGAACTCTGCTTCAGTGCTTGAAAGGGCAATTACAGGTTGCTTTCTGGAGCACCAACTTATGGGACCTCCACATAAATAAACTACATATCCTGTGGTACTTTTTCTAGTTTTAATATCTCCAGCAAAGTCAGAATCACAATACACATTTAATTCAAATGGCATCTCTCCATCATATGATATGCCTAAATTGGTGGTGTGATTTAAATATCTTAGGGTTCTTTTGATGTTTATAATATCTTGAGTTGTAGGATCATGCATTGACCTGCTTTCAAAATTTGTGGCAAAGGTCATGTCTGGTCTAGTTTTGTTTGTCAAATATAAAAGGCTTCCAATTGCTTGTCTGTAGGGAAATTTGTTATCAGTTGATATTTCTAAGTTTTTGTCTAATTCTTTTACTACATCTGTAATGGGAGTGGGTACTGGTTTTGAGTTTTGCATATTATATCTTTCAAGAACTGATTTTGCATAATTTTCTTGTGAAAGTAAAATTTTATTTTTTCCTCAAAACACAAATCTATTCCCAAAAAAGTTCTTGGATCATTGTTTATTTTAACTTCAAACTCTTGGGATAGTTTTTCTAAAATATTATTTAATTATTCTTCATTATCTCCCATTAAGATACCATCATCTACATATATTGCAAGGTACATATTTCCTTTGTTGGTTTTAAAAAGACATGGCTCTGATTTTAGTTGTATGGAATCTTGGGATTTGAGAAAGGTTTTTAATCTTTCATTCCATTTTAATGGGGCTTGCTTTAAACCATACAATTTTTTTCTTAACCTACATATATTCCCTTTATAAACTTCTGGCAATTGAACATATATTTCTTCATCCAAAAACCCATATAGAAAAGCTGTTTTTATGTCAAATGTTTTAAAAACAAACCTTCTCTTAGCCATTAGAGCAAAGTATATCCTTAAAGAGACAGTGCTTATAACTGGACTGAAAGTCTCATCATAATCAATGCCTGCTTCTTGTTCAAAGCCTCTTACAACTAGTCTTGCTTTGTAGCGGCCATCTTCTTTCACTTTAAAGAGCCATTTAGAGGTCAGAATCTTCTTGTTTGACGCTTCATTTTCTATTAATATTTCCCAAACTTCATTTTTGTCAAGAGACTCTTTTTTCTTTTATTGCCTTTTTCCATTTTTCTTGATTTGGACCAGATATAGCTTCCGAGTAAGTTAGAAGAGCTGATTCTGTTGTTCCGTCCCGTTTTAAATAGAAGTCTTCATATCTTGATGGTGTTTGTTAACTACTTCTTGGTCTAAGATTATATTTTAAAGTACTTGGTTTTGTAGGGATATCTTCTTTGTCTTCAGAGACTTCTGGTAGACTTGGTTCTTCATTTAATTCTAGTTGATCTTCAGATTCCTCTTCTGGTTCGACAATAGGTATTTTTTCTTCTATATTTATACATCCTTTATCTAAAAACATTACATCTTTAGCTGTAAAGATTTGTTTTCTTTGTTCATCCCAAAGGCGATAACTATTTGGTGCATAACCTATAAAGGTATATTTTTTACTTCTGTCTTCCAATTTCTTTACGTGTTTTAGGGTTTTGACATAAGCTTCACAAAAATAGTTGTAAGTTTGACAAATTTGGTCTTTTGTTGAACCAAAGTTCTGCAGGGGTTTTCTCTAATTCTTGAGCAGGGCTTCGGTTCAGCAAATAGGCTGAAACCCTTACAGCTTCTCCCCACATGTATTTTTCTACACCAGAATCAATCAAAAGAGCTCTAGTTTTCTCCATCAGGGTTATATTTAATCTTTCGGCTTTGCCGTTTAGCTGAGGTGAGTGAGGTATGGTGAGATCCATAATGATTCCTTTAGCTTTTGCACCAGGATTTTATATCTTCATTTACATATTCTCCGCCATTGTCACATCTTATTTTTGAAACTTTTAGATTCATTTGGTTTTCTGCTTCTGTAATAATTCTTTTAGATATCCTTTTACTTCATATTTATTTTGTAACAAGTACACATGACAAAAATGTGTGTAGTCATCAAGAAATGTTAGAAAATAGTTTTTGTTGTCATGGGTAGTGGGATCTAAAGGTCCACATACATCTGTATGGATTATTTCTAAAGGCCTTTTTGATTTTGTTCTAATGGAATTGAATGGCTTTCTTACCTGTTTAGCTTTTATGCATGTTTCACAAATTTCATCTTGACTTATTTTTTCTATGTTTATTCCATTTACCATAGATTTTAATTGTTTTAAGCTTGAAAAACTTATGTGACCCATTTTTCTGTGCCATTTTAGCATTTATTCATTTGGGTAGCTGATAGGTGAGATTCTTTAATTTCAGGATTTTCTGTTTCTATATTTATTGTATAGAGTCCATTTTCCCGTTTTTCTCTTTCTAAAACTTTTATTCCATTTCTTACGACAAATACCTTTCATCTTCAAAGACGACTTTGCCTTATTTCTGGTAATGACACTTACAGATAGTAAATTATTTGTCAAGTTTGGTACAAACATCACCTCCTTGAGATCACATTTCTTCCCTTGAATTTTTCCGACTGATTTTGCTATTAGAGTTTCTTCCTTTTTTTGCTATTGATATTTTTGAGTTGCAATCTACTTCATCTAGTAAAAACCTTTTACTATTTATCATATGGCTTGTTGAGCCACTGTCTACAATGAATTCTAGCAATTTCTCATTTTTACATTTTAAAGTCTCTCCTGCAAAAAAGGACAATTTTTCTTCATTTTTGTTTCTGAAAAAGCAATCCTTTTCTTTATGATTTGTCTTTTTACAAATTCGGCAAGGAATATTTTCCTGGAATTCATTTTGAGATTTCTTAAAGAAGCATTGGACTTGAGAATGAATTGTCTTTTTACAGATGGTACACCATTTTTTATTTAGTCTACAGTATTTTGCTAAGTGCCCGCTCTTTTTGCAGTTAAAGCCCTGCTTTACTTTAGTAGCACTCATGGCTATTCCCTCTTCAGGCTTTACCTTTTATTTAGTTTCTTCAAGTGATAGTCTTGATATTAAGTTTGTTAACGTTTTCTCACTTTTTGGTGTCGAGTCCCATGCTGTGCTGAAGTAATTAAAGTATTCCGGCAAAAATGCTCAATATTTTAGAAATTACAAAGCTTTCCTTCTCAAATTCTTGTTTTACATTATTTAGTTTGAATACTAAATTTTGCATTCTGCTTATATTTGTTGCCATATCTGTATTTTTATCAAATTTGAATCCATGAAATTCTTTTAGTAATTTGCATTTTAATTGCTCATCTTCTCTTTGATAAATGGCTACTAGTTTTTCATACATTTCTTTTGAAGTTTTGCAATTAAGAATATGTGTTAAGACATTCTTTTCAATGGTTAACATTATGTATTTTTGTGCTTTGGCGTCTTTTAGGCTCCATTTATCTTTTCGAGTTTCATCTTTCAAGTCTTCAAACAACGATTTTCCATTTACAATATCTAGAAGGGCCATTTGCTTTGAAAATAATTGTTATCTGAAAATTCCATAGATCAAAATTTTCAGGACTTTTAAGTCTCACAATATTTGCGATATCTTCGCTGACAGCCATTTTGGTTTTTATTTATATTTTATATATATATTTTACCGCGATTCAAAAAGAACCACGCTCTGCTACCATGTTGGGAATCTGTTATGGTTCAGACAATGAAACAACAAATAACAAGTTTACTTACAGCTGAAGTGGGTTTAAAGAATTAGGCGATTTTACCTTTTAAGAAAGTATTTTAAATTTATTATTTTCAAAGAGAGAGAGAAAAGAACATTTAACAATTTACATTACAATTACTAATTTTGTAAACAAAACCAACACTCCTTTGTTCTAGTTTTTATATTACAGTGTTGTCAGTCTAAAAGTATTTCAAGATCATTGATTTACCATTCTTCTTTTTTCCAACACAATAATGGTGATGGTGTACTTGTCCCAGGTAGACCATACAAGCATGGTGGGTAGTTTGCGACTGCTTCTAATGTAAGCGCTCTAAATGTCTAAACAATTAGAAAAATTCAAGAAAGAGGCATCTTCTTATCGTGCAACTGAGAGTTGCTGATGGCTTGCGCCATCTATCGGAATAAATATCAACTATTCTCGTTGATTTTTAATTATTCCAGAATTGGCCAAATACCCATTATTGATTAATCAAAAAAAAGCTAACCACGGACGCGTTTCGGGCTGTTGGCCCTCATCAGCGTGGTGCATGCTGTACCTCAAACACAAAAAAATTGGTCATTCAGGCATCCTGAAAAATCATGAAACGTGTATTTAAGGCCAGAATTGCGTGAGACCGCGACACAATGTGAAAAAAATAGTACAAATGTGATATTGTACTGGGATAAGGTGCATAATTCAAGAAAAAGGCATCTCCTTATCGTGCAACTGAAAGTTGCTGATGGCTTGCCCCATCTATCGGAATAAATATCAACTATTCTCGTTGATTTTTAATTATTCCAGAATTGGCCGAATACCCATTCTTGATTAATCAATAAAAGCTAACCACGGACGCGTTTCGGGCTTTTGGCCCTCATCAGCGTGGTGCAAGCTGTACTTCAACGACCTAGATGGTGCAATCCATCAGCAACTTTCAGTTGCACGATAAGGAGATGCCTTTTTCTTGAATTATGCACCTTATCCCAGTACAATATCACATTTGTACTATTCTTTCACATTGCGTCCCGGGATCACGCAATTCTGGCCTTAAATACCCGTTTCATGATTTTTCAGGATGCCTGAATGACCAATTTTTTTGGATCGTTGAGATACAGCTTGCACCACGCTGATGAGGGCCAAAAGCCCGAAACGCGTCCGTGGTTAGCTTTTCTTGATTAATCAAGAATGTATATTTGGCCAATTCTGGAATAATTAAAAATCAACGAAAATAGTTGATATTTTATTCCGATAGATGGCGCAAGCCATTAGCAACTTTCAGTTGCACGATAAAAAGATGCCTTTTTCTTGAATTATGCACCTTATCCCAGTACAATATTACATTTGTACTATTTTTCAGATTAGAAAAATGTTCGGATTTCACACTTAGAGAGTGCTAGAGTAACCTTTGGTTACTTACACTCACTGGTGGGTCGGACTTTTGAAAGAATTAGGGAGCCATTGAAGTAATTTTTAGGAAAAATGCCCAAAGCGGGAATTGATCCCGGGTCGTGTCTGTCGGAAATCAACGTTTCATACCACCCCTCCACCTACCTTCAGAGACAATATTTAATTTTACAATATAAATAGTGCGACACACAACACCAACATACAGTTCCTAAAAATCAACGAAATTGCTTTTTGGGTTTCTAGGGCTTTAATCTGGGTGACACATCACCTCGACTATCATTATCTGTTTGAATAGTTCCCTCCTTCCAAGATGGAAGTAACAACAAAGTAACCTGAAAGTGATAAGCATATAACACTCCTCAATATATAATGAAAATATTTTGAAAACGAAGGCTATACGAATTATATAAAAAAAATAATGATAAATACCTTTTTCTGTATTTATATTTCAAATTTAGGCGTAGTGAAAAGAATTGTCTAGTTCCCCACCTCTATAGAATTATTTACAATGAATTATATACAAAACAAACGATTAAACCACATTAGATTAAATGATGTCTTTCTAACGGACCGTCCAGGTAAAGATCCCAACAAATGCAATTTGCTTACTCAGCTGAGCGGGCGGTCGAGGCAGCGGCATACAGCCCCGACGCTGAGAGCCCACGCCCAGCAGGGACTTGGCCGCTACTCGGCTGATCATCTTGAAGAAGGTGGAAGTGCACTTGAGGCGCAGCTCGTCTCCCTTGTAGTGGCGCTGGGCCACGCGGAACCGCAGAGAGCTGGAAGCCTGACGCCAGCCGTCGCCTGCGTCGAGCTCCAGCATATGGCTGGCTCCCTCCCCTGGCTTTACCTGCACCATAATCCTTTGTATCCCATGTAGAACCATGCTTTTTCTACTACACCTGATGTTGAATTTAAATTTTGATGAATTCATTTTAAAACGGGCATTAGTGAAAGTTGAAATATTCCGTTGATAATATCACATTTATAAAATACCAGAAGATTAGCACGATATTGATACCGACGAACCTGGATCAAATCCTACACCGAGCTCTGTTTTTATAAAAATAAGTACTTTATTGGCCGCTGTGTATGTGACTCACTAGAAAATCAAACCCAATTATTGATTGAAACTAACCTAACAAAGGCTTTGGCACAATGTTAACTCAAAGGTTTAAAAAATGCTACATATGTGTGTAGATATATGGTGCAACTTACAGTAGAGGCAGTTTGAATCCCTACCTAACCATATGATTATAATGGTCTGTACATGGTTTACCTAAACTAAGGAAAAAACAAAGATAACTTTTAAAATACAATATAACGCGGCTTATGATTGTAAAACGAAAATTGCAATTATACCGCGAATCCTTAAACGAAAAATCACAATCCATTCCAAAAGAGAAATAGCGATTATTTCTAACTTTAAGGATGAAGTATGATAGGATGAACCGTGAAGAGCAATGATAAACGGAAAAAAAAAGTGTCCAGGGATGGGAATCGAACCCACAGTGTTCCGCCCACCGGGCAGATGCCATGTACACTAGGCTACCCTGGACATATTTTTCCGTTCGTAAATATTATATAAAGTAATTTAAAATACAATATAACGCGTGTCCAAAGAACTGTAATTGGATCTTAATAAAATGTGTAAGAATATTAATATACGAATATTCGAGGAAGATCCCCCCCCCCCCCCGCCTTCTAATGGTGGAGGTTGGAGACAAGGACTTTTTGGCGTGCTCATCCTTTTTAGAACTAATTAAAGCGTAAACATCAACTGCTTCCCTATAACAACTCACATGTAACCATCCACTCTATAGAGAACACACACGAATTTAGACCAGGGTCGAAGCAACAAATAGTTTTATATAGTGATATATTACAGAGAGTGTTCTATTTTAGAAAAACGATGATAGTGCTTTATTAAAAATAATTCACAAATATTTGACAACTTATTGTTTTCTATGTATAAGCCTTGACGTTTAGCAACAGTTCTGTATTGATGCTTCCAGGAAATAATTTTTTGATCAAGAACATTCCTACAGTCCTTAACGACTTTCCAGAGACCATCTAGCGTCTTCGGATTTCTGTTTCTAAGAGCAATTTCAGCAATCCAAATACACAAAGAATCCAAAAAGGCTAAATATGGGGTTTTGGCAGGTATGTGTTTAAGAGGTATGTAAAAAATTTCGGTTTCATCTCCCCCTTATCGTCGAGATCTTGGCGTGTTGAACGTGAAGTATGACATACGTGAGGTATGACTCGTGGCTTTATCTTGGCGTAGCCACATAGATCTTGATTTCCTTGAATACATAAATGGTACCCCAATGTCGAATAATGGGTCTAAGACAAGTCTTTGGTAGATTTTAAAATTTATTTTTGACATTTGGGTCCATTTTTTATAGGAAGCTTCCATTGTATCAGAAACCTGGAACGATCATGAAACCCTTGAGAACTTTCCTTGCATAGCTTAACCCAGAAAGGCGTATATTTGAGAATTAGCTTAGTAATAGACACGGAGTTATAATCATTGAGGTAAAACCTTGCCTCGTTCAATGTAACAATTTTTTTTCGTTTTTACCTGCCAGGTACTTTTCACAAAAGATCCTGCTGCAGGTCTTGCGTTCCTCGGTATGTTTCGGCTTAAGAATACGAACTTTAACCTTTTTACGTGATTAAGCCGTTTTTTTTATGATAATACGGTTAAAGGTAGAAAGTAGTACTTTGGTTATTGTGGAAATTTTTCTTTGAGAAGATAGATTTATTCTGGTAACCGTTTATTTTAATCTTTATTTAGATTGGAATTAAAGGCTCCTTAAGTCACCTTTTTTTCAGAGAATTTATTTTCGCTTAAATTCACATAGATATAATTTTGTTTCCATTTATCATTTGAGAGATTGTGTTTTAGTAATATCGGTATTCTATTCAATCATATTTTTATAATTTGGGTAAACGAGTATCCCTCCTTGGAAAGTCTGAAAATGTAACACGCGGTTTACAAAATTAATTATAATTTTAGGTTTTTGGAATATTTAAAATCTTTTTTTTCATGAAATATAAATAAATGCTTGTGTGTGTGTTCTTTCGAATAAATGAAACATCGAATCGTGCGCTTTTTTCGCGAGCTACAGCGTTGCAAAATCGTTCTTTTAGAAATGGAAAACTCTCTGTATTTTCGCCATTAAAAAGAATAAGCATCCCTAGTTGCGTTTAAAAATAACAGCTGTTTTTGTTCAAATGGAAATAGATTCAAGCGATTTGAAAGATATATGATTTAAAAAAAAAGCGTAAATAATATATATTAATCTTTGAGTTAAATGACATTACTGTTTCGGATACTTATAAAATGTTGGAGTGTTTGTGGTCTATTTTTATTGGAAGCTAAAAAAGAAGATTGTTCTAGGTAATAAATCTCTAAAATGGAAGTTTTTGCAAACGTACCAATCCTATGCCATCAAAATCGAGAAAATATGTTTTAACATATTGCAAAGTGGTGATATCTGATCCTCTGGAAAGTAATATAGAATGATAGAGAAATATAAAATTATATTTTAAAAGATTCGTGTGATTTTAAAAATTATATTAGACCGAATTATGGAACTCATAGTTTCATATCAATCCTCTGAGATATTATTCAAAACCTTGCTACTATACAAAAGTAATAAAGAATTAGTATTAAAAATAGCATCATTCAAATTCAACTTCCTCAATAATTGAGTTTAAAAAGAGAGAGAGAGAGAGTATGGTTCTTTTTAATAAAATAATTTTCTATAAAAAAGAAAGAAAACTTAAATTCCTTCTTTAAAATAATTGTATCAATTTGCATATACAAAAATGGAATAAAATCATTCAAAATGTAGATTTTTCCAGAAGAAAATTATTGTAAAATTAGGCCTATTTCCTCTTTTTTTTATAACAGAAGATAATAAGTCGAAATCGTACCGGTTGCGTGATAGTCCTTCTGAGCGAAATATCTGATCGGCTTTCTTATTCTTCCGATATTTTAAATGCCATTAAACATTGGAAATATAGCTTTGAGTTACAAGTGTTTTTGTTAATGTTTTATAAATATATATACAACGCTTATGTATATTGTGAAATCAGTAATGTTTTAGTCATGAAATTCGCAATTCTAATTTCATTTATTTGCTTTTAAAACATGTATTATTATATTTCGTAAATTTTCAAAAATATTTTCAGTGAATTATCAAGTCTCCTGATATGGCATTTTTGGTTATTTGAAATATAGACTACACCACGCTTTACAAATGGGAATTCCATGAATGCACGTGTATTTTGCAATTCAATTGTAGAATATTTCAGATACTTTTCATTAAAATAAAAATATATATAACTTAAGGTGAATTTTCATTTCGAAAAAACTTTCTTTTACCACGATCAGATACCACCGCATCACGATTTGTATTATTCGGGATTAAAAAAGATAAAGATAAATGTCTTTTAGGTTTTTAATTACAAACGTGTGTATAGAGTTAATATATAAAATGTCAATGCAAATAAATGAGGTTTATAAATAAAAAGATTCAGCCAAACCCCACTAACTATATAGGGGACTTCTAAGAAAGAGTTGCATAGAATGATCCCGTATATATAAGGGCAGTTCAAAAAGTTCTCATGTTCGGAATAAAAAGGTAATTTTTCCCAAAGTCAAATACCCATTTTCCAATATGAACAATATATATTTCTTCAAACAAGTCTTCCTGTTCCTCAGAGTTCTCAACTCCAATACATGGTATCTAACTTTGTTTTTATACAACAACAATAAGCCTTTTATTGTGGTCCTATGCCCTATACAGGATTCGACCAGGTGCATAAATGATTTGAAAAGATGATTAGTTATTTTAAGGTGATCCATTTGAATACGGCTCTCTTTTTTCAATGTTTTCTTCTCTTGTACGCAGCCCTGTAAAACTTGTACAGGGCCATTGCATTGGATTTATTCTTTGTCATTCTTGACTACAGAGCCTCCATAGAAAGATGATTTGATCCATTTTGTTTTTATTACTTTTATAATGTTTGCATTCCAAAAGTAAAAAGCGAATTACTGAACGGTATTGCACTTTTTTTCCATCTTAGTCTAAACAACGCGGGATGACTTAGTGATATGGCTGCCAATTCAAAACAATCCCATGAATCAGCGCGAAATTTGGTATGTGCTCGTTTAAAGAAGGTCGGTGCATTGTAATATCCACAAACTACTCCAGCAACACTGTCTGTCTGTGAAAATTATCGAAGTAACCTCGGATATCACTTATGATAAAATTAGTAAAATCAGTTTTTTTTTTTTTTATCTCGAGAAATTCCTAAACTATTCCATCAATTCGTACCACATACTTCGCAAATAAACATTTCAAACGATGAGAAGGTTTTAGACCTATATTTTGTAATATTATTTGGTATTTTTTGGATATCCTAAATATTAAGCAAGTATGCTGAGAGGGAGGGAGGGGAAGGGGATATAAATATGATAAACATATTTTTTTACCTATGCATCTATATCTTTAGCTATATATTTTTGATTGAAATGTATAAAATACAATACTTCGTCAATATCATGATCTAAAAGCAAATTAATTTCTAGATGTTCTTAGAAAGTAAACTACAGTGGTACCTCGACATACGAGCGCCCCAACATACGAGTTTTTCGAGATACGAGCCGACGAGCAAGTTATTTTTTGCTTTGAGTTACGAGCGAAATTCGAGATACGAGTTCGGTTCGGTAGTGTTGAAGATATTAATCTGTGATTTTAAATGGGAATTTTGTATGGGGAAATTTGCTTCGAGATACGAGTAACTCAAGATACGAGCAAGGTTGCGGAACGAATTAAACTCGTATGTCGAGATACCACTGTATTAGAATACGTAAAAGATAAAATAATTAGAATTTTCAAGAATGGGTTTGTCAAAATGAATGTGATTTTTGTAGGGACCTTTGCTACAGTTAACACATCTTGCTTTTAGCAATACACTAACGAATAGGTAGGAATGCATGTACAAGTATATCTATAATAGATATATGTGATCAAGAGATGGTATAATGAGAGATATTGAGTTGTCGTGGAGTGGTTTAGTGTGGATCGGCCAACATCATAAAAGAAAAAAAAAGAACCTCACAAACATGCAGAGAGAAGACCGGAGGAGCCCAGCCATATGGGCTCTGATAACGGTTAACTCTTGGCGTGACAGGAAGGCTGCGTATGGTCAAACTATATTTAAGGTCACCTTTTTCTGGAATCATATGTGGCCTGTGTCCAGAAGAGTGTGTCCATTTCAACTGTCCGAAGATTCCTCTCAAAAAGGGCCCATTAATGTTGGCTATTGGCTTTATATAGAATATCTAATCTTGTTGTCTCTCTATAATCACATTGGTTTGGAATTTTTAATATATACGCAACCAAATTCACAATTGGATGACAAATTAGGTTACAATACACACAAAGGACATAAATACATTTCACTATTTCTGCTGAGAGAACCCTACCATTAATTACAATAATTTGTACAAATATTTACCTGGGAGGTAGCTGAGCAAAGCCAAATCTAGTAAATTATAAAATTGAAGGGTCGAACAATTTTAATCTCCTCTAATTAGGTATTTATGTGTGGGTTAAATTTTACAATACTTCTCACATCATCTAGTATATATATTTAGCCCGACCGAATTGCCTCTATGAAATAGCCTCTCTCTTTCAAATATTTATTCTTCAATTCAATTTTAAAAGCGATATAATTTTATGTAAAATTTATATTACACACATGGCATATATATATATATATATATATATATATAATCTAAAAACACAAATATTTCTATATTTTAAAAATATATATTTTATTTTATTCATTGATAATTTTACTTTTGTTATCATCGTTTTTAGAAAGACTCAGTTTTGTTGTATAGTTTTGTTGTAAATATGCGTAGTTAATATATCTATCCATTTGAATTACTAATATAGGATTAACTTTATAAATTCTATATAATGTGAAACTAAATAATGTGCAATATTTCCTCAAGTAATTGAAAATAAAAGCTACTTGACGGTGAATAATTATCTTTTTTTTATCACGACTGCACCTCAACCCTTTATCTCATCGATCCTTGTCTAATCAACCCTTTATCTAACAACAACAACAAAATATTCATAACATATATATATATTAAATATTCAGAAACAAATATCACACACATTGGACACACAAAGTGCATAAAACTTAATGGAGAATTTTGAGGTGTTTTCAGGAATGGCGTGGGAGGGCATAAAAACGTGAATGGTTTTAATTAAAAAAATCTCTACAGGCACTTTTATCCCTTGTACATAAATTATTAACACGTTATGCACTTGATCCATATACTTTATTTTCCTTTTTTACAATCTCCCTCTACCTTGTGAAAATCTCAGTTATGAACTTTATAAATATGACGATAAAAGCGAAAGCATGAACAAAACCCAGATTAAATTTAGTATATAGGAAACGTATCAATTTCCAAAATTTGAAACGAAAAATTGATTTATATATTATTTTCACAGTTTTTTAATTATTCTATAAACTAGCCGAATGACCCGGGCAACGCCCGGGTTTTACCCGATTAAATGCTTTTATTCAAATACTATTCGTTACAATTATAAATTGGCGCCGAGGATGTCATTCTTGTATAATATATAAATGAGTTTTAAAAATTGTAAAAAAAAAAAATAATGCATCGGCCGGGAATCGAACCCTGGCCGCCCACGTGGCAGGCGAGCATTCTACCACTGAACCACCGATGGTTATGAGAAATGGCCATATTTGGGTATTTATTCCATTCACAAAGCAAACGGTGACAGAATTCATTAAGAATTGTTGCTTGATTATGACGCTGATAACTGTATATAAAATTACTTCAAAATTTTACAATACTATATAACAAAGTTGGAGGAGTATGGTATTTATCTACCAAACGTGATCTTCTCTCTTTAAAAATACATTGAAACAATTCATTTGGTTTATCATTACAATACAGAACGTAATTTTAGTGATAAAGACTAAGCTACAACATCTGGTTTGGTAAAGGTTACAATTAAAACGCTGTATTTTTAAAAGGAAAAGTGCCATTTTTGATATTGGAATACCATCTTCTTTTTGTTGTATTTTAGCGAAAAATCGCCCTTCCACTTCACCAGCTTAAATACCTTTTTGGAAAATTCGACCGATTTCATGATTCCTCTCTTTGGATGTTATTAAATCGAAATCGCCTCTATACTAATGAGGGAGTGCCAAAGCCCTAACTACGGTATACAGGTTGTTTCGTGTGAATTTTCCAAAACGGTGTTTTGCCTCATTCTTTATTATCACCATTACGTTTTTTTTTGGAGATGAAAAGAATGATGTTCAAATCAATAAGAGCTTGAAGGATAAGTATCTTTCAAATAAATTTATTTCAAGCTTTCTGGTACAACCGCCCTTCAACAGGAAAAATATATTACGCTACTATTTTTCTACTTATTTTTCCTGTCGAAGGGCTGTTGTGCCCGAAAGCTTGAAATAAATTTATTTGAAAGATACTTATCCCTCAAGCTTATTGATATGAACATTCTATTAGGGGATTAACCTATTAAATGAAAAGAATGTATTGTTTTAATGCATTTTAAAATGGGAAATGTCACTTTTTGGTGCATCTATACTAAAAGAGACACTTCTAAAATTAATTATGAATTTAAATAATTCATTTTGTTCAATATCCCAAACAAAACCTAATGATGGGGATGAATAAGTGCCTTCACAATAGATTAGGAAAAATCAGACAAAATTCCAACCTGTTATACCATGGTTTCAGTCTATGGCACTCATCAGTACAAGAATGGCTTCGACTTCATATCATTCTAAGAGAAAAACTATAAAACTTTTCTAAAACAATCTTGGTTAAGACATTGATACATTCTTTTATGAATAAACTATTTCAGAAAAACAGAAACCATTGAATTATAGCGAAGTGAACATATTTAGCGAAAATCTCATAATACCTCTTCGCTGTAGAGTTTTTAAAACGAATCTCTTTATAATAAAACCTCTCTATAACGCAAACAAACCCTCTTTGATC
>CP092877.1:18816763-18879637 GCA_030710605.1 Cordylochernes scorpioides | reverse complement strand
GTGCCATGAGTGGACGCAGGAGACAGCCACCTCCCGCTCTCGGCGAGCCAAATGTGAGCGTTGCGGCTTCCACGCAGTGCTTGCCTGGACGCCTTTTAAAAACGACAGCCGTATCTGAGTGCCGACGTCGAGAAGTCCAATGCCTACCACGGAGATCGGCCGCGCTAGAATGCTGCCAGGAAGCCATGAGGTTCGATCGAGCCCCTACACGAATCGAGCCAATCTTGCCTGCAGTCTTGCGATGGTGATGTCGTTGTGCAGGTAGGCCTGGAGATGATAGAAAATGGCCGAGAGCATCAGGCTATTGGCCGCTTTTGCTCGACCAGCAAGGGAGAGACCGCGGACAAAGGGGGCCACTTAGCAATGTCCAGCTCTAGTAATCCTGCAGATATTGGACTTGAGCCGAAGTTCCTATTCCAAGCGTTACTATATTCCTTAAAGTGATTATTTTCTCCCTGTTCGAGGAGTTGTCTAACGGGGAGACGGTGCGGTTCCTCTATCTTTCGCACCAGAGGCCCTAGCTCTTGCCGAAGTTGACTTTTATTACTGACGCACGCATGAAGTTTTCGAAGATATTCTTGACGACCTATAGCTGCCCATCCTCGCGGATAAGCAGGACGATGTCGTCGGCGTACACCAGGATATTATCCTAGCGGTAGGAGTAGGAGGTTTAGAAGTAAATTCTTCAGGCAAAGCAGGAGGGGCCCGGTGTTAATGGTGAAGAACGCTGCGCTGGCAGAGCATCCTTGCCTCACTCCGTTGAGCATATAGAACAGAGGAGTTCTCCCAACTCCTTCAATTATCGCCGCCGCCTTAGCCCCAGGGTAGAGCATAAGCACCAATTCCACGAAGACTGGCGGCAGACGATGGAGAGAAGAGTAGACATCAGGAAGCCTCTATCTAGCGTGTCAAACGCTGACTCCAAATCGGTGGCAACGACTGCCAGCGGAGTTTCATATCTGTAGGAAGTGGTAACTTCGTCAGCTACGCAGGCTTTTTTCCAGGCTGGTGTTCTACCTGGAACGGCGTATCTCTGACATTCAGGTACGATGTACCGGAGATAAAGTCGCAGTGGCCAGTAGAGGACCCCGCTGAGGACTCTGTAGTCCGTCTTTGGCAAGGAGAGTGGTCGAAGTCCGGCTTGGCCTAGACCACCGTGCGGGATTGTTATCATTTCGCTGCGCCGCATGGAAGAGGGCAGAGCCGCGCAGAGCTGGGACGCCTCGAAGACCCGACGGAGAAAACTCGCGAAAAAATATTCGAAACCTCTGAAGAGCTCGCAGGGCAAGTCATCCCACCCGGTCGCTTACCCAGTTGGCAGGCGGCCGATGGCAAAATGATCTCTTCTTCACCGATCCCATAGCAGTGGAGTGGAACGCTTTCCTCAATAGTGAACCTTAGGGTAAATCAATGCAGGAAGCCATCGATGTCCTCCGGTGAGCACGGAGGATGGGAAAAGGCGCTCCTTTAGGTTGGCGAAAACAAAGTCTCTCACCGCTGGTACCGTAATCATTCGAACTTCGCTGTCGTAGATGTTGTCGACGACGTTCCCCTGCAACGAAGTCGAAAAGCGCGCCCGAGGTCCGGCAGGGAGGGGTAGTCCGAGTTTATGGACACAACCTCGAGCTTGGTTTGGACATTTTTCTCGCACTCGAGATGGAACCTAATCGTTATTGCGCAGGTCGTGGAGGAACTTGATACCGGAGGACAGATGCGCCTTGAATATGACCCTACCTCTTCTAGATTTCAGCATTTTGTATGTCCTCGATGTATCCTGAAGCTTCGTCAGGAAGCCGTTTTCACTGTCCCAACGATTAAACTTGATCAGAGCATGCTAGAAATGCATGGTGGACGAGGTTCTGGAGCCTCGCCGATTTGGAGGAGGACCACACAGGTTCAGAGTTCTTGTAGTATAGGCTCCAGTAAGGGTTCAGTATCAGTAGACGGATACGGACGCCATGTCGCTCACAGACTCCTCGGAGATATTGAGGTTTCCAGGGACCCACGCGTCTTCATTTGCAGCTGCAACTGCGATGGTCTATACCTGCTATAGCCGCTCATTAGGAGCATTAGAGAGGTGGCAGTTGAAAAATGTCGCATTATATCCCGGATGGTGACGTCGAAGGTGGCGATCTTGCAAAGAGACAGGACCCGTTACCCGATTACCTGAACGCCGGATGAGAAGATGCAGGTAAAACCGGATTCATTGGGCCAGATGTGCTGAAACAATCTCTGCCTTGTATCCCAAGCCGAAGTCCTCGACGCTGTCCAGGGTGGTAACATTTGTTTCTTGGACAAAGGCGACGTCCACTGCGTGCTACTTCAGGAAACAGCAGAATTCGATGTTCCTGTGTCGAGCGATGAGCGATGATGATCGGGTAATGGAGACCATCTGATAGTAAGGCCTCAGGGTCTTGATGATGTCAGCGCCCACATTGACATATGGAAGCCCGCTAATGTTTATTTTTTCTGCCTTATTTTGGTAAGGTAGGGCTTTGAGGAGGGCTCCTTGGGTCATCAGTCCATCTCTATGATCATTTCTTCTATTTCAGGCAGCTCAAGGCCAACTAGGACCTGTCCGGAAGCTTTTCCTCAGCTGTACAACGCAGCCTTTCTCCAGTTTATTTTTCAGGGCCTTGATGTAGTCCCACCGAAGTGAACTCCGGGGAGTATTCCAGATGAAATATCTGGTCAAAGGTTCTGGACAGCTGCTTTACTCCGGCAATGATCCAGCATTTGCCTGGATACCTTTATTTGCTCAATAATTTTCCTTGGGGCGCGATGGCTGGCGTGGCTCAGTGCCTTCCTGGGTAGTTTCAATTTGGCGAGATGTATCAGATAGAGGCTGACGCTTCCTCTTTGTCAAAAGTTATCTGATTCGTTTTAAATGATGTCTGCCCAATTCCGGCTTTTTGGAGAGGAATTTTCACATCCGCCGCTTGTCAAGGGCGATTTTGCATTTTTAAATTTGTTTCAGAATTTGAAACATTCTTTGTTGAAACCGTTGTCCGTCGATATTTCGGTGTCGATGGGAATAGCACCATCCTGTTCTTTGTCAGATTGGCCATCCGCCAATGTCGGAAACATATTGCTTATTTTCATCTTCTCGCCCTCCATGCCTGAAGAACGCGGAGCTCACGCGCCGCGTGGCCGCGTGGCCGAGAGATAGAGTTTGAGAGTTATTTATTAATCGTTTATATAAGAATATAAGGTTACATAAAGAGAGAAATTTAATAATTAAAATTATTTGCATCTGACAAGTCCCACTTAGGGTCGTTTGGTTCGATGTCACATTCTGCCCTGAAGTTATACAATACGTAGTAGATCAGACTGCTCCCCGACATGTGCTATTGCCTTGTCAAGAATTCCTTCAGAGCCGCCTCTGCTCATGTGACAGGAGATTCTTCTAAGAAGGGATTACAACATAGTCTTTTAATTCCTCCCTATAAAGGGCTTCGAGGATGGTGTTATCATTCAAGCTCTCGAACAAGTCCTCTGCCTGTTGTAAAGTCGTCTATAGAGGCTGTTTCTTTTGGAGCTTTGGTATTGTGAATTGAATGATTGGATCATTCTTGGTCTGGGTTTCTTTGGCAGATGCTTCTTTTTTTAGAGCAGCGGTCGAGGAAGCCGCTTGTAGAGCTCTCGCCGGTGCAGACGGCTCGGTGGATGGAGTCTCCTGAGGAAGGAAGGGACGGCGTGGCAGGGCTAGAAGGGGTTAAGGTGTCAGAAGCCCTCGCAGCCGATGTAGGCACTGAGTCTCCTGGTCCACTCCTGGTGTCCTGAAGAGGGGCAGGACGACTTCCATGGATCCTCATGGAGCGGGAGGTGGTGTTCTTTTCTGTGGAATATCCTACACTCTATGCCGTAGGTCATTTAGCCTGGTGTAAACTATCCTTTGGAGATTATTACCAGTTTGTAAGGGAGCTGGTGGAGTTTGAAGCCTTTATTCAGAAGACAAAGGCCTTTCTGCTGCTGGTAGTCCAGGAGAATACGCCGCTGGTCACGACCTCATGGTAAAGGAAACCACCCTGCAGTAGGGCCGCAGTGCCGCGATAGCAAAGCGTCTCTGATAGCAGTTGGGAGATTCTCATTCGCTATTTTCTCCGCCCGTTTCTTATAACGTTTCTGCTACTTGGCGAAAAAATATAAACTTTTGTTGTGGATTAATTAGTTGAATTTGGCCCCTTTTCAAAGTCATCTGTGCAATCAGGAAATACTCTGTTCAAAATTGTGTGGTGCGAGAAAATGAATGTGTGTGAGTAAAACAGGAAATTCATACAAATAGTGCATCGTTTATTTTTTTTTCATAAAAATCACGATAATCTAAATTGTATTTAACATTTTTTTTTATTTCTATTTACAATACATATGAAATTCTCGTTCAGTTCCTATTCCTTTTAAAAATAGAACCTTTGAGCAAAATAATACAAATTTACACAACAATTTATTGATTGATTGAGAATAAAACATATGAAATTACTAAATATCTTTTTATCATTATAAAAAATAAAGGAACATTAAGAAATATTTGAATAAACAATAGATATATCTATAAATTCAGATAAATTCAACATAACGATTATCAATGGGCCAAACAAAAATATTGGTAAATCCGAAGAATGATCTGTTTTTATATTATAAAATATATTCACATCCACATCCTAGATTTCGGATAAATGAATTCCCTCAAGAATTGAAAAGTGTATAGAACAGAGAATATAATTGTTAAGAATAATACTATTATTCAGATGAAATTATATATAAATGATAATGAAGATATAACCCAACATATTTATACTAATGATTAAATTTCATTTAAAAAATAATATTAAAAACACCGTTAAAAATCGAAGTTATACTCTTTTCAGCACAAATAAATAAATAAAATAACATGCTATATTTGTATACATACCTAAATTATAAAGATATATTTATATATATACAGAGAGAGGACAATATTAAATAAACATAACTATTGCTATATTTTGTTAGTTAAGGAAGAATTATTTATTATAAAATAATTTTATATGTACAGTTATTTTTTTTATGTTACAGCAAGAGCTAACTATGTTATGCTTGGTTCTAAAATAAGCATTTTCAGAGAAATAAAAATTGAATTTCAAATTACATGCTACCAGAAGACAAATGTATTTATGTGGTCCCTAGTCCAGATGATAAATATTTTCAATATTCCAACGTTTATTTGTGAAAATGACCAAACAAAAAATATATTTGATAATATTTTTATTTTCAAATTGTACCTCAAAATTGCCCTATTAATTAATTAATTCCATTTTATCATTTAATATTCGTTTTTATATAGTTAAATTGTTTATAATTACCCACACAACACATATCAAACGATTGCTCTTTGATATATAAAAATTCAAAATATTTTCGCTCCACATTCTTTTCAAATAAAGGACTAAGGATAAATTTAATAATTTTAAACGATAGAAATTTGGAAACATGCTCTCGATTTTTGTTCAGTAAAATATTATATTGCTAGCGACCTATTTCTAGTAAAATATTACTGTTCAAGTGTCATTTTTTACATCAGAACATATTACAAAAAGATTGAACATAATGTTAATTAAGTTTGAATTTTATCTCTCTTCGTATAATTTTATAATTGGAAATATACACAACAAAAGAATCGCCTTTTTACCGATATACCCTTGGGTATTTCTGAATAAATCGAAATACATTGAACGGATATATTTAATTTATAAATGGCCAATATTTGGAGTTACCTGATAATCCATTAATTCTAAAAATTGAATAAGGCATGTCTTGATCTAAAAATTGCAACTTTGCCACATTGAGGAAACATAATCTAGTATCCAGAATCCATGAACATAAAAAAAACTTGATATATGCCTACGTTAGATTTGCCACGATGGAGCATGTCCTTCAATTGAAACATGATTGGAGCTGAACTTCAATAATATACAAAATGGCAAAGGTATTTCGCGAATCAAATAAATATTTAGAAACATCGCTCTCTAAGATACAGAGTTTAAACACATACACAAATTTATAGAATAGTACAAAACAAATTTGAGTTAAAGAAATTTTATACAATGTCATTTATTAATTCAACTCTAATTATCGTGTATTATTTTTATTTATGTTTTAATATCGAATATTTATTTATTCTTTTTATATTTTTCACACATATACCGTGTCCTTTGTAACATGCGAAGAATGTGTAGACACATATCAATAAATATAATGGAACTGAAAATAGAAGAAGCAACTCTTTGAATATTTTAAAATTTCATATATTTATATCTTTTCAGATCTATGCACGTATCATTTGTTGATAATTTTTTAACTTATTTTCAAGGTGTAAATGACATCATTATATAGCCATTATTATATAGTCTCATATCTTCACTTTATTTCTCTTAAAAGAGGCTTTTAATTTTGAAGTATTTCTATAATGTAGAATTTATAATATTTTCTATTTATAAAATTTATAACAATTGGATTATAATCGAGAATAATATTGAAGAACAATTTATGATGGCATATCTCTGTTAATTCTTTCCATATTTAATTCACACATTCATCTGTTTAATCTTCCCATTATTATTTCGTGCTGAAACAAATAAAGTTTGAAATATTCTTTTTACGAACCACTTTTCAGCTTTCTTTTACATCTATTAACAGTTCTACTGATTTTTGAATAAATAAAAATGATTCACTAATCTTTCTCTATTTCAGGTTGTCTTTAAGGAAAGGCTGACATTTTTTTTCTGTGGAATCGATTTTTTAAGAGAAAATAAAAACAAGCATATTGTGACAATTCCCGTTTTAAGACCTTTTTTTTTCGTATCGCTTGTCTCAAAACATTTCTGCTATCAAAATCAAAAAGAAATAAGAACGATCTCCAAGCCAGTTTATATCGAAGATTTTAATTCATCAATTCAATTTTATTCATTAAATTATTTGATATTAGGATCAAAACGCTTGGTTTTTAAAACGAGTAGCTTTGTAAAAGTGAGGTTTTCTAATTTTATTAATATCACACAATATTTTAAAAAATTAGAGGTTTCAAATAATATTTTCAATGTATTTGATAATAAATGCGGCTTTAAGAGCGTGGTATTTTTTCCCCAGTGAATTGGTCTTAAATCGAGAATCGACTGCCAAAAACACCTTATAAATTTTCACTTCATTTTTTCTCATGAATAATTCTTACAGTAGATATATATTTATAATACTTATATTTAAATTGATTCTCCATGAGTACTAATTAATAACCTATACTTTTTAAAGTAAATATATAACTTTATTTTTTTAAATCATACATCAGTCAAGAATAATGTCCTAATATATTATATTTCTCTACAATTTATAAAATTTGTCATTAAGAGAGCCAAATCCATTGATATCCTAAAAATGTCAACATATTTCATAGAGAACGTATGGGCTGTAAAACCTCCGATAGGGCGACCTCTTTAAGCAACGTCCAGAATAGAATGCTTTAGAAGTGTTAGGCATGAGCGCGCGCGCTTATGAGGAAATCAATAATAAATTGAACTAAATATATTGATAAAATAAGGATTTAAATATGGTAAGGATTTTTGAAGAAAATTTTAATTTCAAAGAAAATTAGGTATAAAGGAGGATAGACGTTTATGGAAGAGGGCGTTTAAGAGAGGTTCTACTTTTCTACTGTAAATGCTCCCAAGACGACCACATATATTCAAGCCTAAATGAACACTCTTCAGGGAAGTTGGTTGCTTGGAAGATGCCTATGAAATTCGACCGTTCTTAGGGTGCTCAGAGAAAACTAAACGTTTTAGGGTCATCTTAGAGAGATTTAATTGTAGCTCAGAACTTTTGTTTGCTGAAAAGACACCTCGGCCAGTAGAACATCTTCATCAAAATATCGACGAATATGGTCGAATAAGATGGGAGATAAATGAAACTAGGAAGAAAACATTTCGAAATTTATCTGTGAGCGACTTAACTTGAAAATTACCTATGATCAACCAAAACCTGTATAATATATTTAAACAGAAGTAATAATGAATTGAAAAAATCATTATCATATTATATTATAAATAAAGAAGGCATCTCTCCTGACCACGAGCACATGTGCTTTTTAGATGGCAGAGCGCCATCTAGTGGAGCAAAAATAAACTAAACGTTTATTTAGTTGGCTCCGTGATATTTGGCCAACCCAATTTCTTGATAAATCAAGAAAAGCCATCCACGAACGCGTTTCACGCTGTTGGCGCTCGTCAGCGTGGAGAAGGCTGTAACCACTGCGACCAAAAAGATTTTTAGATGGCGCTCTGCCATCTAAAAAAGCACATGTGCTCGTGGTCAGGAGATGCCTTCTTTATTTTTAATATCAACACCTGACCCACTTATCTTTTATTTTTTTCTATTGTTTTCTCATACTATATTATATATATTAATTTACATCATCACTGAAACATATCTATACCAAATAAAGAAAAACAATTAAATAATTATTATTATCATCATATTGTGTGAGAAGTCAAAACAATGACAGCGACATTTTCAGATCTAACCTTACACAGTCGTCAAAATTTATTTAAGACACTTATTTGGAACTGTATGGAATGCAATCAAATCAATATTTAGAATCAATATATATATTTAAATGTTTAGACCTATATATAAATACCCTAAACTTTACATACTGATATACATATTCCTGATAGTTGAGGAGCGCACTCATCGTTAAAAGAAGGTCACGAATTTTATATAGAATTTAAAATAATTCCGAATATTATTCATACTGAATACACACTGAACACCTTTTATTAGGACCGTCTGCTTCATATAAGATTCTCCTGAACGCGGAATAATGGCAATACCAGGTAAAAATAGAAAATAAAGCTTTCATGAGAATCAGCTAATCTAATGAGACTCATTTTAGTGATACCGTATATATATCATTGCTAGAGTGAACCAAACGTATAGTTCGCTATAGCGGGGCTTTACAATGTATGTTGAAACAATGGAAGAAATAAAGATTTTGCTTTGGCCGAAGCATCTATTCTCCACATTAAGTGCCGGTCAGGCAGAATCAATTTAGACTTTTTATAAACTATATTTTTATATTGAAAACACTGAACTTAGGTGATATATTCTCAGTACGTCTCGTGAATGTCCGGAGCACAGAGAGATGAACCAAACCGTATCGGTGGACAGAGAGGGGGGAAGTCTACGTGGCGGGAGAGATGGGCCTCGGTGGAAGAAGCTTCTGTGCCGTCAGAGGCTGGAGCGTCCGTGCAGTCTTCTCTACCAGTTGTCGGAGTCTCATAACGATCCCAGCCCCATCACGGCTGCTATGCACCACGTCGTCAGTCCTCCCACTTCCAGATCTGCAACCACACTCTTCTTTCAACCCTCTCCTCACTTCCTATAGGATTCGTCACCTATAAGGAAGATTTGATGTTATATAATTGAAATAAAACAACAGATTTCTGGAGATGCGTTTCTTTCCATTTTTATTAATTACAAGAGTACGTAAAGTAATTTTATTTTTAGTTTTATGAACTCCTGTAGAAGGGTAGAGATGCCCGAAAGCTTGATATTACGTTGATACAAATGAAAATCCAGAAATTTGTTTCATTTTATTTTTTTTAATATCTAGGAGATTTAAATAAAGTAAGAAGATTTTATGTAAAATTTCGTGTTTTTATATATATAATCAGTACAATCGCTAGTATATCTTACTCCAAAAGGAGAATTAAGTTTTATTTAAAGAAAATCATGCCTAATATTAGTTATATTTAGCGGAAAAGCATTACTGAATGCAGATCTATAGGTATGTCTGAAAGATTAAGATGTTAGCGTATATTGATATAGTGCTGAACCGCGTGCTACTTCAAAATCCAGCGCACCTACGTCACGGGATGACGTGGCATTCAGGGAGCTTCTAACCACTGCCACTAGAGGCGCTGTACCCTCCTTCTTCACTTCCTGTTATGTCTTCCCTTGTATTGACTGCTTGCATAACCTCGTGATATATTAAAACCTATATATATTTCAATCTATTCTCAATTTGATTGAACCACCGATCCAACAGATAGATTAACTCCCGATTATGAAACTGAGGCATGATCACAGTATCACTCTTCATAAGTAATATTGAACAAACAAAAATATTGTTTTTTACCTCCATGAATATTCCGATCTTCCCTGAATTGTGAAAAAGATGGTTATATGTTATTACCTATTATTAGGTGCATGCTCAGGAGGGTAGGGGGAAAGGAAATCTCTTTCCCTATTTCTTTCCATGTGTTTAAACAATCAGCAAAATCCTATGTTTATAGTTACTTTCCCTGTATGCCCCTTCACTAAAAATACCTCTAAATTGCTATCTATACGTTAGAATATAATAGGAGAGCGATCTGATAGATTAAACTGGGGCTCTAACGCTGAAACATAACCGAGGATCCAAGCTATTCTAAATACTGAGCGCACGCAGTGAAAAATGGTGATGGTGTACTTGCCCCAAGTAGGCCATACAAGCATGGTGGGTAGTTTGCGACTGCTTCTAATGTAAGCGCTCTAAATGTCTAAACAATTAGAAAATTTCAAGAAAAAGGCATCTCCTTATCGTGCAACTGAGAGTTGCTGATGGCTTGCGCCATCTATCGGAATAAATATCAACTATTCTCGTTGATTTTTAATTATTCCAGAATTGGCCAAATACTCATTCTTGATTAATCAAGAAAAGCTAACCACGGACGCGTTTCGGGCTGTTGGCCCTCATCAGCGTGGTGCATGCTGTACCTCAAACACCAAAATATTTGGTTATTCAGGCATCCTGAAAAATCATGAAACGTGTAGTTAAGGCCAGAATTGCGTGAGACCGCGACACAATGTGAAAAAATAGTACAAATGTGATATTGTACTGGGATAAGGTGCATAATTCAAGAAAAAGGCATCTCCTTATCGTGCAATTGAAAGTTGCCTTGCCCCATTTATCGGAATAAATATCAACTATTCTCGTTGATTTTTAATTATTCAAGAATTGGCTAAATACCCATTCTTGATTAATCAAGAAAAGCTTACCACGGACGCGTTTCGGGCTGTTGGCCCTCATCAGCGTGGTGCAAGCTGTACTTCAACGACCTAGATGGCGCAAGCCATCAGCAACTCTCAGTTGCACGATAAAGGAGATGCCTTTTTCTTGAATTATGCACCTTATCCCAGTACAATATCACATTTGTACTATTCTTTCACATTGCGTCCCGGTCTCACGCAATTCTGGCCTTAAATACCCGTTTAATGATTTTTCAGGATGCCTGAATGACCAATCTTTTTGGTCGTTGAGGTACAGCTTGCACCACGCTGATGAGGGCCAACAGCCCGAAACGCGTCCGTGGTTAGCTTTTCTTGATTAATCAAGAATGGGTATTTTGCCAATTCTGGAATAATTAAAAATCAACGAGAATAGTTGATATTTATTCCGATAGATGGTGCAATCCATCAGCAACGTTCAGTTGCACGATAAGGAGATGCCCTTTTTTCATAATTATGCACCTTATCCCAGTACAATGTTACATTTGTACTATTTTTTCAAATTAGAAAAATGTTCGGATTTCACACTTAGAGAGTGCTAAAGTAACCTTTGGGGTCGGACTTTTGAAAGAATTAGGGAGCCATTGAAGTAAATTTTAGGAAAAATGACCAAAGCGGGAATTGATCCCGGGTCGTGTCTGTCGGAAATCAACGTTTCATACCACCCCTCCACCAACCTTCTCTCAGAGACAAAATTTAATTTTACAATATAAATAGTGCGACACACAACACCAACATATAGTTCCTAAAAATCAACGAAATTGCTTTTTGGGTTTCTAGGGCTTTAATCTGGGTGACACATCACCTCGACTATCATTCCAAGATGAAAGTAACACCAAAGTAACCTGAAAGTGATAAGCATATAACACTACTCAATATATAACGAAAATATTTTGAAAACGAAGGCTATACGAATTATTAAAAAATAATAATGATAAATACCTTTTTCTGTATTTATATTTCAAATTTAGGCGTAGTGAAAAGAATTGTCTAGTTCCCCACCTCTATAGAATTATTTACAATGAATTATATACAAAACAAACGATTAAACCACCTTAGATTAAATGATGTCTTTCTAACGGACCGTCCAGGTAAAGATCCCAACAAATGCAATTTGCTTACTCAGCTGAGCGGCGGTCGAGGCAGCGGCATACAGCCCCGAGCGCTGAGAGCCCACGCCCAGCAGGGACTTGGCCGCTACTCGGCTGATCATCTTGAAGAAGGTGGAAGTGCACTTGAGGCGCAGCTCGTCGCCCTTGTAGTGGCGCTGGGCTACGCGGAACCGCAGAGAGCTGGAAGCCTGACGCCAGCCGTCGCCTGCGTCGAGCTCCAGCATATGGCTGGCTCCTTCCCCTGGCTTTACCTGCACCATACATCCTTGGTATCCCATGTGGAACCATGCACTTTCTACTATACCCAATGTTAAATTTAAATTTTGAGGAATTCATTTTAAAACTGGCATTAGTGAAAGTTGAAATATTCCGTTGATAAAATCACATTTATAAAATACCAGAAGATTAGCACGATTTCGATGCCGACGAACCTGGATCAAATCCTACACCGAGCTCTGTTTTTATAAAATAAGTACTTTATTGGCCGCTGTATGTGTGACTCACGAGAAAATCCAACCCAATTATTGATTGAAACTAACCTAATAAAGGCTTTGGCACCATGTTAACTCAAAGGTTTAAAAAAAATGCAACATATATGTGTGTAGATATATGGTGCAACTTACAGTAGAGGCAGTTTGAATCCCTACCTAACCATATGATTATAATGGTCTGTACATGGTTTACTTAGACTAAGGAAAAAACAAAGATAACTTATATATATATAAAATACAATATAACGCGGCTTATGATTGTAAAACGAAAATTGCAATTATATCGCGAATGTTTCCCTTAAACGAAAAATCACAATCCATTCCAAAGAGAAATAGCGATTATTTCTAACTTTAAGGATGAAGTATGATAGGATGAACCGTGAAGAGCAATGTTAAACGGAAAAATAAAAGTGTCCAGGGATGGGAACCCACAGTGTTCCGCCAACCGAGCAGATGCCATTTCCACTAGGCTACCCTGGACATATTTTTCCGTTCGTAAATATTATATAAAGTAATTTAAAATACAATATAACGCGTGTCCAAAGAACTGTAATTGAATCTTAATAAAATGTGTAAGATTATTAATATACGAATATTCGAGGAAGATCCCACCCGCCTTCTATTGGTGGAGGTTGGAGACAAGGACTTTTTGGCCTGCTCATCTTTTTTAGGACTAATTAAAGCGTAAACATCAACTGCTTCCCTATAACAACTCACATGTGACCATCCACTCTATAGAGAATACACACGAATTTAGACCAGGGTCGAAGCAACAAATAGTTTTATATAGTGATATATTACAGAGAGTGTTCTATTTTTAGAAAAACGATGATAATTATTTATTAAAAATAATTCACAAATATTTGACAACTTATTGTTTTCTATGTATAAGCCTTGACGTTTAGCAACAGCCCTGTATTGATGCTTCCAGGAAATAATTTTTTGATCAAGAACATTCCTACAGTCCTTAACGACTTTCCAGAGACCATCTAGCGTCTTCGGATTTCTGTTTGTAAGAGCAATTTCAGCAATCCAAATACACAATAAATCCAAAAAGGCTAAGTATGGGGGTTTGGCAGGTATGTGTTTAAAAGGTTTGTGAAAAATGTCGGTTTCATCTCCCTATTATCGTCGAGATTTTGGCGTGTTGAACGTGAAGTATGACATACGTGAGGTATGACTCGTGGATTTATCCTGGCGTAGCCACATAGATCTTGAGTTCCTTGAATACATAAATGGTACCCTAATGTCGAATAATGAGTCTAAGACAAGTCTTTGCTAGATTTTAAAATTTATTTTTGACATTTGGGTCCATTTTTTTTATAGGAAGCTTCCTTTGTATCAGAAACCTGGAACGATCATGAAACCCTTTGAGAACTTTCCTTGCATAGCTTAACGCAGAAAGGCGTATATTTGAGAATTAGCTTAGTAATAGGCACGGAGTTATAATCATTGAGGTAAACCCCTGCCTCGTCCAATGTAACAACAATTTTTCGTTTTTACCTGCCAGGTACTTTTCATAGAAGTCCCTGCTGCAGGTCTTGCGTTCCTCGGTATGTTGCGGCTTAAGAATACGAACTTCAACCTTTTTACGTGATTAAGCCGTTTTTTTTCTGATAATACGGTTAAAGGTAGAAAGTAGTACTTTGGTTATTGTGGAAATTTTCCTTTGAGAAGATAGATTTACTCTGGTAACCGTTTTTTTAAATCTTTATTTAGATTGGAATTAAATGCTCCTTAAGTCACCCTTTTTTTTTCAGAGAATTTATTTTCGCTCAAATTCATAGATATAATTTTTTGACGTGACAACGTCTTAAATTAGGTTGCGGCTGGGAGTCACTTATGAAAAAGTGTAACGCCCGGTAACGTTACGATGAGTCATCGAACGAGAGTGCTGCGCGCGCAGCTGCGCGCGCAGCGCTAGAGAATTAGGCGCATTGAATCGGCGCATGCTTGTCTCTGTCTTTGTCTTTCTCGAACGTTCTTGGCGTTGGAAAAACAAGAAAGCGTCATAATACAAGTTCACACGTGTGGTTAAAGTATCGTCAGCTGTGTCTGTAGTGAAAATGTGGAGTGCTTAGATTCGTCTTTTACAACAACTACAACAATAAAGGTAAATAATTGTACACTGATATTTCATTATCGTAAACTATGATTGATTGATTAATTGTTAGATTGACACAAAAGTTGAGAAACTGAGTTTATAGGTTATGTCATACTATTGATAAATGTTGATAGTGTTAAGTAAATTATTAGTTTAAAATTAATTAATTAATTAATTATTATTTTACAAATTTTAAATAGTTTCAAATTTATTTAGCAAAAATTTGAACCTTCGATCTGAATAAATGTTTTGATTTTCGAATTGATTCTTTAAAATTACAAATATTAAGAAAAAGTGGCAGATATAAGAAAACTTTATTTAAACTGTGTTGAGCAAGAATTTTAACATCTAATTTAAGTAAATGTTTTAATTTTCAACTTCATCATTTACAATTACAAATTTTATTTAATTTCAAATTTATTTAGCAAAAATTTGAACCTTCGATCTGAATAAGTGTTTTGATTTTCAAATACCAACGCGGCTGGTGGAGTGGCGATCTATCGTAAATTATCATCGACATCTACGGCGGAAGTGTTCCAAGTTGCGATTACAGACGTAACTCGTGTCATTAAAACCAAGGGTGACATGTGCATGACTGAAGTTACTTGCTTCGCCGCTAATACTAGCTTCAAGTTTATACTCGGTGCTGTATATATTCATCCAGGAGCTAGTATGCAGGATATTGGAATGTTACTATGGCAAGGACTCGGTCCGTACATTCACAACAGCCAGTACGTGCCACCGTTCGTGCAAGTTGATTCTAGTATACCGATTCTTCTGTGTGGTGATTTTAACAAAAACGTAAAGCCTGACAACTCGTTTCTTAAATTCATGAAAAATACGTATAATCTTGATTGCGTATCAAACGTTTCTAAGTCAACTACGTTAAAAGGAACAACTATCGACTTGACTTTCGCAAGACACATTACAGCAGAAACACTTCCTTTCATTTCATATTTCTCCTATCATCGTTCTATCCTCAACAAAATCACTCAAATAGGAATTAGTTTTTTTCCATTTATCATTTGAGAGATTGGTGTTTTAGTAATATCGGTATTCTATACAATCATCATTTTTATAATTTGGGTAAACGAGTATCCCTCCTTGGAAAGTCTGAAAATGTAACACGCGATTTACAAAATTAATTATAATTTTAAGCATTTGGAATATTTAAAATCTTTTATTTTTTCATGAAATATAAATGAATGCTTGTGTGTGTGTTCTTTCGAATAAATGAAACATCGAATCGTGCGCTTTTTTCGCGATATAAATATATATACAACGCTTTGTACATTGTGAAATCAGTAATGTTTTAGTCATGAAATTCGCAATTCTAATTTTGGTTATTTGAAATATAGAGTACACCACGCTTTACAAATGGGAATTCCATGAATGCACGTGTATTTTGCAATTCAATTGTAGAATATTTCATTAAAAAGAATAAGCATCCCTAGTTGCGTTTAAAAATAACAGCTGTTTTTGCTCAAATGGAAATAGATTCAAGCGATTTGAAAGATCTAGGATTTTAAAAAAAATGCGTAATAATATATATTAATCTTTGAGTTAAATGACATTAGTGCTTCGGATACTTATAAAATGTTGAAGTGTTTGTGGTCTATTTTTATTGGAAGCTAAAAAAGAAGATTGTTCTAGGTAATATATCTCTAAAATGGAAGTTTTTGCAAACATACCAATCCTATGCCATCAAAATCGTGAAAATATGTTTTAACATATTGCAAAGTGGTGATATCTGATCCTCTGGAAAGTAATATAGAATGATAGAGAAGCATAAAATTATATTTTAAAAGTTTCGTGCGATTTTAAAAATTTTATTAGACCGAATTATTGAACTCATAGTTTCATATCAATCCTCTGAGATATTATTCAAAACCTTGCTACTATACAAAAGTAATAAAGAATTAGTATTAAAAATAGCAACATTCAAATTCAACTTCCTCAATAATTGAGTTTAAAAAGAGAAAGAGAGTATGGTTCTTTTTAATAAAATAATTTTCTATAAAAAAAAGAAAGAAAACTTAAATTCCTTCTTTAAAATAATTGTATCAATTTGCATATACAAAAATGGAATAAAATCATTCAAAATGTAGATTTTTCCAGAAGAAAATTATTGTAAAATTAGGCCTATTTCCTCTTTTTTTTATATAACAGAAGATAATAAGTCGAAATCGTACCGGTTGCGTGATAGTCCTTCTGAGCGAAATATCTGATCGGCTTTCTTATTCTTCCGATATTTTAAATGCCATTAAACATTGGAAATATAGCTTTGTGTTACAAGTGTTTTGGATAATGTTTTATAAATATATGTACAACGCTTATGTATATGGTGAAATCAGTAATGTTTTAGTCATGAAATTCGCAATTCTAATTTCATTTATTTACTTTTAAAATATGTATTATTATATTTCGTAAATTTTCAAAAATATTTTAAGTGAATTATCAAGTCTCCTGATATGGCATTTTTGGTTATTTGAAATATAGACTACACCACGCTTTACAAGTGGGAATTCCATGAATGCACGTGTATTTTGCAATTCATTTATAGAATATTTCAGATACTTTTCATTAAAATAGAAAAAATATATAACTTATGGTGAATTTTCATTCCGAAAGAACTTTCTTTTGCCACGATCAGATGCCACTGCATCACGATTTGTATTATTCGGGATTAAAAAAGATAAAGATAAAGGTCTTTTAGGTTTTTAATTACAAACGTGTGTATAGAGTTAATATATAAAATGTCAATGCAAATAAATGAGGTTTATAAATAAAAAGATTCAGCCAAACCCCACTAACTACATAGGGGACTTCTAAGAAAGAGTTGCATAGAATGATACCGTATATATAAGGGCAGTTCAAAAAGTTCCCATGTTCGGAATAAAAAGATAATTTTCCCAAAGTCAAATTACCTATTTTCCAATATAAACAATGAATACTTCTTCAAACACGTCTTCCTGTTTTTCAACATCTCAGAGTTCTCAACACCAATAAACGGTATCTAACTTTGTTTTCATACAACAATAAGCCTTTTATTGTGGTCCAATGCCCTATACAGGATTTGACCAGGTGCATAAATGATTTGAAAAGATGATTAATTATTTTCAGGTGATTCATTTAAATACGGCTCTCTTTTTTCAATGTTTTCTTCTCTTGTGCGCAGCCCTGTAAAACTTGTACAGGGCCATTGCTTTGGATTTATTCTTTGTCATTCTTGACAACAGAGCCTCCATAGAAAGATGATTTGATCCATTTTGTTTTTATCACCTTTAATGTTTGCATTCCAAAAGTAAAAAGCGAATTACTGAACGGTATTGCACTTTTTTCCATCTTAGTCTAAACAACGCAGGATGACTTAGTGATATGGCTGCCAATTCAAAACAATCCCACGAATCAGCGCGAAATTTGATATGTGCGCGTTTAAAGAAGGTCGGTGCATTGTAATATCCACAAACTACTCCAGCAACGCTGTCTGTCTGTGAAAATTATCGAAGTAACCTCGGATATCACTTATGATAAAATTAGTAAAATCTGTTTTTTTTTTTTAAATCTCGCGATAAATTCCTAAACTATTCCAGCAATTCGTACCACATACTTCGCAAATGGACATTTCAAACGATGAGAAGGTTTTAGGCCTATATTTTGTAATATTATTTGGTAATTTTTGGATTTTCTAAATATTAAGCAAGTATGATAAAGAGGGAGGGAGGGGAAGGGGATATAAATATGATTAACTAATATTTTTTTTACCTTTGCATCTATATCTTCAGCTATAAAATAGTAATACAATACTTCGTCAATGTCATATATGATCTAAAAGCAAATTAATTTCTAGATGTTCTTAGAAAATAAACTACAGTGGTACCTCGACATACGAGCGCCCCAACATACGAGTTTTTCGAGATACGAGCCGACGAGCAAGTGATTTTTTGCTTTGAGTTACGAACGAAATTCGAGATACGAGTTCGGTTCGGTAGTGTTGAAGATATTAATCTGTGATTTTAAATGGGAATTTTGTATGGGGAAATTTGCTTCGAGATACGAGTAACTCAAGATACGAGCAAGAATGCGGAACGAATTAAACTCGTATGTCGAGGTACCACTGTATTAGAATGCGTAAAAGATAAAATAGTTAGAATTTTCAAGAATGGGTTTGTCAAAATGAATGTGATTTTTGTAGGGACCTTTGCTACAGTTAACACATCTTGCTTTTAACAATACACTAAGGAATAGGTATATATGCATATACAAGTATATCTATAATAGATAGATGTGATCAAAAGATGGTATAATGAGAGATATTGAGTTTTCATGGAGTGGTTTAGTGGATCGGCCAACATCATAAAAGAATTAAAAAAAAGAACCTCACAAACGTGCAGAAAGAAGAGCGGGGAAGTCCAGCCATATGGGCTCTGATAACGGTTAACTAACGGCGTGACAGGAAGGCTGCATCTGGTCAAACTGTATTTAGGGTCACCTTTTTCTGGTTTCATATGTGGCCTGTGTCCAGAAGAGTGTGTCCATTTCAACTGTCCGGAGATTTCTCTCAGAAAAGGCTCATCGATGTTGGCTATTGGCTTTAAATAGAATATCTAATCTTGTTGTCTCTCTATAACCACATTGGTTTGGAATTTTTAATATACGCAACCAAATTCACAATTGGATGACAAATAAGGTTACAATACACACAAAGGACATAAATACACTCTACTATTGCTGTTGAGAGAACCCTACCATTAATTACAATAATTTGAACAAACATTTACCTGGGAGGTAGCTGAGCAAAGCCAAATCTAGTAAATTATAAAATTGAAGGGTCGAACAATTTTAATCTCCTCTAATTAGGTATTTATGTGTGGGTTAAATTTTACAATATTTCTCACATCATCTAGTATATATATTTAGCCCGACCGAATTGCCTCTATCAAATAGCCTCTCTCTTTCAAATATATATTCTTCAATTCAATTTTAAAATCGATATAATTTTATATAAAATTTATATTACACACATGACATATATATATATATATATATTATATAATCTAAAAACTCAAATATTTCTATATTTAAAAATATATATATTTTATTTTATTCATTGATAATTTTACTTTTGTTATCATCGTTTTTAGAAAGACTTTCAGTTTTGTTGTATAGTTTTGTTATAAATATGCGTAGTTAACATATCAATCCTTTTAAATCACTAATATAGGATTAACTTTATAAATTCTATATAATGCGAAAATAACTAATGTGTAATATTTCCTCAAGTAATTGAAAATAAAAGCTACTTGACGGTAAATAATTATCTTTTTTTTATCACGACTGCACCTCAACCCTTTATCTTATCGATCCTTTGTCTTATCAACCCTTTATCTAACAACACAACAAAATATTCATAACATATATATATATTCAGCATATATTAAAAATTCAGAAACAAATATCACACACATTGGACACACAAAGTGCATAAAACTTAATGGAGAATTTTGAGGTGTTTTCAGGAATGGGGTGGGAGGGCATAAAAACGTGAATGGTTTTAATTAAAAAATTCTCTACAGGCACTTTTATCCCTTGTACATAAATTATTAACACGTTATGCACTTGATCCATATACTTCATTTTCTTTTTTTACAATCTCCCTCTACCTTGTGAAAATCTTAGTTATGAACTTTATAAATATGACGATAAAAGCGAAAGAATGAACAAAACCCAGATTGAATTGTAGTATATAGGAAACGTATCAATTTCCAAAATTTGAAACGAAAAAATTGATGTATTTATTATTTTCACAGTTTCTTAATTATTCTATAAACGAGCCGAATGACCCGGGCAACACCCGGGTTTTACCCTATTAAATGCTTTTATTCAAATACTATTCGTTACAATTATAAATTGGCCTGTGGATGTCCTTCTTGTATAATATATAAATGAGTTTTAAAAATTGTAAAAAAAAAAAAAAAGCTTCGGCCGGGAATCGAACCCGGGCCGCACGCGTGGCAGGCGAGCATTCTACCACTGAACCACCGATGATTATGAGAAATGGCTATATTTGGGTATTTATTCCATTCACAAAGCAAACGGTGACAGAATTGATTATTAAGAATTGTTGCTTGATTATGACGCTGATAACTGTATATAAAATTACTTCGAATTTTACAATACTATATAACAAAGTTGCAGGAGTATGGTATTTATCTACCAAACATGACCCTTCTTTCTTTAAAAATACATTAAAACAATGCATTTGGTTTATCATTACAATACAGAACGTAATTTTAGTGATAAAGACCAAGCCACAACATCTGGTTTGGTAAAGGTTACAATTAAAACGCTGTATTTTTATGTAAGAGAATCAGAGGCTGGATCTCAGAAAGTATTGTTTAATTAACAATAATATTATATTAAGATGACAAAAAGAACAAAAAGAGTCAAAAAAGGCAAGCGCAGTAGCAGGTATAGACAGTGTGTCGCCAGGTCACGTGATGTCTGGTAGGAAGGTGTCATTGCTAGACAACAGCTGATGTGCGAAGTTACTCTCCAACATTTTAAAATCCAAAGGATTTGTGTGTAAATTCCAAAGGAAAAAGTACCATTTTTGATATTGGAATACCATCTTTTTGTTGTATTTTAGTGAAAAATCGCCTTTCCACTTCACTAGCTTAAATACATTTTTGGAAAATTCGACTGATTTCATAATGCCTCTCATTGGATCTTATTAAATCGAAATCGCCCCTATACTAATGAGGGAAGGCCAAAGCCCTAACTATGGTATACAGATTGTTTCGTGTGAATTTTCCAAAACGGTCTGTGGCTCATTCTTTATTATCACTATTACGTTTTTTTTTTTTGGAGATGAAAAGAATGATGTTCAAATCAATAAGCTTGAGGGATAAGTATCTTTCAAATAAATTTATTTCAAGCTTTCGGGCACAACCGCCCTTCAACAGGAAAAATATATTACGCTACTATTTTTCTACTTATTTTTCCTGTCCAAGGGCGGTTGTGCCCGAAAGCTTGAAATAAATTTATTTGAAAGATACTTATCCCTCAAGCTTATTGATTTGAACATTCTATTAGGGGATTATCCTATTAAATTAAAAGATTGAATTGTTTTAATGCATTTTAAAATGGGAAAATATCACTTTTTGGTGCATATATATACTAAAAGAGACACCTCTAAAATTAATTATGCATTAAAAAAATAATTCATTTTGATTATCATCTCAAACAAAACCTAATGATGGAGATGAATAAGTGCCTTCACAATAGATTAGGAAAAATAAGACAAAATTCCAACCTGTTATACCATGGTTTCAGTCCATGGCTCTCATCAGTACAAGAATGGCTTCGACTTCATATTATTCTAAGAAAAAAACTATAAAACCTTTCTAAAACAATCTTGGTTAAGACACTGATACATTCTTTTAAGAATAAACTATTTCAGAAAAACAGAATCCATTGAATTATAGCGAAGTGGACATATTTAGCGAAAATCCCATAATACCTCTTCGCTGTAGAGTTTTTAAAACGAATCTCTTTATAATAAAACCTCTCTATAACGAAAACAAACCCTCTTTGACCCCCTTCACCTCGTTATATATTAAAATGTGGCATATTTCGGAATTAAATGTACTTAGCAAATCTCTATTTTGTGGTTCCCAAATGCGCTAATTTTATATAATCATGTGGACAATGGACAAGACGCTAAGATAATTTACCAGATTATTTATACATGAAATAATATTTTAAGTCCCACGGAACATTAACAGATATAAGAATTTGAGACTATTTTTGAGACCTATAATTCTTTTTAAACTAAATAAATTTTCTACTACTCATACTGCAATGATAAAATAATGGGAAGGTTCACCACTAATGGCCAGGTCCTCCTATTATTTTAATCATTGCAGTAAGGGCAGCAGAAAATTGATTTATTTAAAAAAGAATCATACGCCTCAAAAATAGTTTCAATTTTGTATAACAGATGGCTCACTAATGCATCATATTAACAGATATATCTACACTAGCCGAATGACCCGGGCAACGCCCGTGTTTTACCCGATTGAATGTTTTGATTCAAATACTATTTGTCACAATTATAAATTGGCGCCTTAAATAAATGCATATGTTAGTTAATAACTATAGTCTATGTGCTTTATCTGTCTATGTACTGTTGGCTTCCGTAGGCGTCTCTTACTGGGAAAAAGAAAGAGGGGATTCCATTTGGTTATTAACTAATATATGCATTTATTTATGGCACGACCCGCTCCAACACAATAGTTACAAAAATGAAAAAGCGAGTGGAGGGGGGCATGATGGGGGAGGGGGGGGGCAAAGGTGGCGTGAGCGTAGCCAACCAATAGGAGAGCGCCATTCCAAAAAAAAAAAAAACAAACGGTGACAGAGATGAAAACTGAAGAATTGATTAAGAACGCATGACTCTCGTAACTGTATATAGAATTATCTTGAATATTGTACAATTCAGATATGGATCAGTGACACCTTATGTTTAGTTTAGTGGCTCGAGGGCAATTGCGCTAATTTTTTTTCTCAAAATAATTTTGATAAGGGAAATTGTTTTGTTCTTCGAAATTTGATTTATTTCTGAATACAAAATAATACCTCATATTTGTGAATAGAAAGTTTGAAATTCTCTATTTTATTGTTATCACAGGGTCTTTTAAAATTAATGACAATTATTCAACGCTCTATGTTATATCAGTTCTTCAAACCCTCTTTACAAAACTATTTACGATTCTGGAAGGGGACATTGTGACAATGTCGTGTTCCGCAGACGACAATTGGGATGGAAGCTGTCCCCTTCTAATTAACAACAACACCACGTGACTACAATTCATTTCGCCTTCTTTACCAACTTGAATATATCCTTCCCACTGAAGGACACATGAAATAAATATTAAGTGATGCTATTCAATAATATATATATATATATATATATATATATATATATTATAAATTAAAAATATAAATACTTTTGCTTGAATTTAAATCATGTTGAGGATTATGGTATTGGAAATGCAGTCGTGGTTATAATATATAACGTATTAGAATGCTATTTCGGCCGCGTCCCGCCCGATACCATGTTAGAACACAAAGATTTGAGCAAAGTCATCATATCGTTATCTGATAACGACCCTTTGTTTACAGATAACAAGTTGTTGTTGACAGCGAATAAGGTGCACTTATCTTCTTCTCCTGGTAGTGATGGCATGCCACCTCTTCTTATCGTAAAACTAGTTAAACATTTTCGGACGTTTTTTCTAAGTATTTTCAACAAGTGTTTAACCACTGGCCATGGAAGCTGGAGGACGTTGTTCTCGTTCCCAAGCGAAGTGGGGAGGACTTTCTCGCATCACACCGTCCAATCACGATGCTGCCTGGTTTGGGCAAGATCCTTGAGCGTCTAATTCTTGCTAGGCTGTCGTGGATGGCCGATAGGATGTGTAAAGCGCCTCCAAACCAGTTCGGATTTAAGCCTTGTAGATCTACTACAGCCGCACTCTTAAATCTAAAATCTACTATAACCCGGACGATTAAAAATAGGAAATCTTGTCTTCTCCTTTCTTTTGTTGTTAAAGGCGCTTTTGACAACATGCTCCATTCCAGTATCTTGAGAGCGTTGCACAAAAGCGTTTGTTCTAGAAACATTTATCATCTGATAAACTCGTTTCTATGTAACCGTGTTGTGAGACTGTCTATGAATGGTTGTACTGTGTCGAGACGAGTTTCCAAAGGATGCCTCCAGGGTTTAGTTCTCGGCCCTTTCCTTTGGAATATTGTCTTTGACGAACTCCTCACGCTGGATTACAGGAATAATGTTTTCCCGCAAGCCTACGCGGATGATCTGGTCGTGGTGGTCTCGGGATGTCGACCTAGTCAACTTCCTGCGGCCCAACACACCATAGATATGATCGCTAGGTTGTGCAGTTTGCATAAACTGGAAATCAGCGTGGGGAAGTGCCAGGCTATGGTTCTTCTCAGACCACACGGGAGACTGCCTGAATCGCGTCGGGATCTGGTTATCCACGGACGGCCAATCCAATGGTGCGACTCAATTAAGGTTCTGGGGTGAGATTTGATCAACGTCTATCTTTCCACCAGCACGCAGCCGCTAATCTCAACTTTGGTTTTGGTTACCGCGCCTTGAGAACGCTGTATCTGCAAGTGATTGTTCCAGCAATTGCCTATGCCTCGGCGGTATGGTTTCCTAATATTTCCCAACGCTCCCAAATGTTCTACTGAGTGCTCAAAGGACTTTCCTAGTGAGAGCTTGTAGAGCTTTCAGATCAACCAGCAACGCTGCTCTTATCTCCCTCTCTAGAGTCCTTCCTCTCGATCTGGAAATATCGGCTAAAACTGAGCTATACCTTAAAAAGTATGGATTGGTTGACGCTGAAATTCCACTCGAGCCTCCTCCCTTTCCACATCCTCTCCCTCACCCCCCCCTATTACTCCGCTCCCAGTGATATTTCTGCTCTTTTCTTCCACGTGGCATACTATACAGATGGTTCCAAAACCTGAGATGGAGTTAGCGCCGGCGTGTACAGGTTCTCTTGTCTCGATTGTGCACCTGAAATACGTGAATCTCATGTCCTGTCCCCTCATTGTTCTGTCTTTCAGGCGGAAGCCCTTGGATTGGTTAAAGCACTTGAAAACGCAACAACGCAAGTCATCTAACCTTAGGATTGTTCCTGGACAACCTCTCAGTTGTGAAGTCAGTTCTGAACTCTAAGACTGGTAATTACCTTATCGACAGAGCTCTGCTACTGTTTTCGCGATTGAATCGCAATGGGAACAGATGCACCATACAATGGATAAAGGGCCACAGTGGGAACGTGGGTATTGACATTGCGGACACACTCGCAAAGCGGAGTGATGAGTCTGCTGACCCAAGCTGTTACAAACTCGCTCATTTGTCTTTTGTAAAATCGGCAATCTACGGCCGGGCGCGTGAAGCATGGGAAAGCAGATTCCTCTCTCTAACTCCTTCTATCCACACCCGCTTTGGCCTTACTCCAATGAGTCTTTCAGGCAAAAGGTATGCGTATATATACATTGTCCCTAGCGAGCACCTGGTGGTTGGCATGCTTTCGGGACACACGTGGACGGACAGTTTCGCCCACAAGATAGGCGTCATTGACGATCCTTCCTGCCCTTACTGCGCGCTGACAGGGAAGAAACGCTGTCACACAACGTGTTTGAATGCAGCAACCTTGATGCCCTTAGATTCCCCCTTCTTTCCACCTGTGCAGAAGAATTAGGGTACACTCCGCGGTCACCCAAAGACTTTATTTCCAACAGGAGCACTTGGAAAGACTGCCTGGAGTTCCTGAAGGCCTCTGATAGACTTAAGCCACGCGTCCGCGCAGAGGATTCCGATCATCTGAGTGACTCGGACTCCTCACCTCATGGTTAACACCGGTCATTAGCGGCCGCTCGTAGACGCAACCCTGGCATGTGCCGCTGTTTAAGATCGGTTTCGCGACCTGCCCTGCGTATGTGATCGCCCCTGACGCTGTCTCTGTAACCCAAGGACAGAGGGAAAATGGTTTGGCGATTCGACGGCGCGGGCTGCTCGAGAAATCGACTTACGCAGCGACCCATTTAAACGCGCTATGGTGTACTTTTCTGGTTGGTTGTCTTAGTACAGGTACCCTCACCAGTAATCTTATCTAAAACTTTTATATATTCATTTTTCTAAAAAGAAAATCTATCTTTTCCCATTAGTTTCTGAATCATTCCCGCTTTATCTAATATTCTTATTTAAACAACAGCTGTCTTTCTTTTATCTTCCCTGGCCTGTGAAATCTAACCTTTTTGAACAATCTTGGTTGCGTGCAGCACCTTGGTACTTTGATATAGTGCATTGCGGTTTGTCTGCTTGCTATATTATTTTGGGCTTAAAAATGCATACACTTTAAGCATTGCGGTATGTCTGCTCTCCACGGTCACCCCTGGGTTCAACACTATTGGACCCGTCTCTGCCTCCCCCTGATCTCCGCGGATCACCACCCTGCCCCCCTGATCCTCCTCTACATCCCGGCTCTCCTGGCCTCACCTCTCGATGATCCCCTGGCCACCCATCCCCAGGCCCCTCAAACTGTGCTTTATCTACATTACGCTTTATGCGTCCAACGGGGCTTAAAAATCATTCATTTTGGTTAGCAGCCCCGTAAATAAAGATATTTCCTCCTTTCCCGATGGCCGGCACAAACCGTTTGTAAATTATGTAAATAATATTTTGTTTTCTTTATTTTTAAGCCTTAAATCAGGCAATACTTTTATCAAATTATGTTTTTTTAATATATTATTCTAGCTTAATTAAAGCTTAAATTTTTGATAACTAATTTTATTTAATTATTACCACGATTGCAAAACAATATCGCAACATACGCATGGATACCAAGATCAAGTAAATGCTCAACAATATTCTCTATTCTTAAAATAATCAGCATCAAGTAATAATTCTATATACCTCTAATATTCAAAAATCAAGATAAAATATTTTTATTAATAATATATATATCGTAATATATCCTGTCGACTTTCAATATAGCTGTGATATTATGCTATGCTGGGAAACCTTACTCTTGAGATTGAAGATTGTTGAAGTGATGGCGCAGTCGTGATGGCTGAGTAAGAAAAGATTACACACAAGGGAAATAAGCCAGGACACTTGATGGGTTTTGAAATAAAAGGCAACTGGTTTGGAGGGAAAGAAAAGCTTAGAGAGAAGGCGGAGCGGGTTTTGACTTATTAATTATCTGATCACATGGCGGTGATTGACTTAGCTATGAGCTGAGCGGGGAGGTCTCGAGAGCAGATGTTACCTCGTTGGGGGCGAAGGAGCAACTGACAATTCTTGCTTCTCGATTTAACACCAAGACTTATCTTCTTTACCATTGGTCGAGAGATGGAACGTGCCCGTTTTCTATTGGTTGACCTACTTAGGTACTGCCTCCTAATTGGTCCTTACTGACTTCCTTGAATTAAGATACGTCCGGCCTTGCTCCGGAAATACTGGGCGTTAACTCGACTTTTATTATTTCCGCGGTCATAAGATACGTCCGGCCCTGCCCAGGAAATATTGGCTTAAACTTAGCTTGCAGGGTTTCCGGGGTCAGAAGGTTAACTGTGACTTTATTAATAGTTATGTTCTTTTCTAGGCCTACTTCTTAGGTTTTTCTCTAAGGCGTTCTATCCTCCAGTTACCTTTGTTCTTTTATTAATTCTTTTAAAACATACATTTTACATACATAGTAGGTCGGAGGTGCATACAGTTATATACAAATTATGACATATATATATATATTAAAAAACGAAAGAAAAAAATAAAAGATTAAAAAAGCCTACTCCACGCTGACGAGCGCCAAAAGCGCGAAACGCGTTCGTAGATGGCTTTTCTTGATTTATCAAGAAATTGGGTTGGCCAAATATCAGGGAACAGGCTAAATCAATGTTTAGTTGATTTCTGTTCCTCCAGATGGCGCTATGTGGGCCGCAAAAAAAAAAAAAGAAAACAAGTATTTAAATTTCTATAGTAACATTTATGTAGGTTTATTTTAAAAAATACTAATAAGAAAAAAGAAAGTGAAGTTAATATTTTCTCCTTGATATTTGGCATCTCTTTTCTGCTACCATCTTTCCTTTTCCCATTTTTTTCCCTTTTTTTAAATTTATAAAAAAAAAAATTATTAAAATATATTGTCTGGTGGGCCGCAAATTTATTCGTTGTGGGCCGCATGAGGCCCGCGGGCCGCGAGTTTGACATGCTTGATGTACAATATCAAGATGATCTTTATATTGTACAAAGAAGTATTTGCCAGTTGAATAACATAAATATTATTCGAAAGCTTTCTAAATCAAAATTAAAGAAATTCTCTACCTTAATTTTATTATTTCTTGCTTTTTCAAATAATTGCTAGGTAACTATTGCTAACATATAAGATAATAAACAAAGTGGTTTCCGTATATGCGTTTCTTGCTCTATGTAATATTGTTTTTCAGCTTTCTGGTTTTAAAAACCTTTCTACAAGTGTATATTGCCACGTGGAAGACAAAAACTTCAGGAGTAGAAACCAATTTATTTAAGGAAAGCACAAAACTCCGCCTTTGCCGGTCCCAAGCCCGGATGAAAAAGGAAGAGGGGAGCAGTAACAAGCTCGCTAAAAAACCTGGGTTCAACTGACCCGGCTAATAGTACTCTGTAAGGGCTCCTAATCCAGGGATACAGGATGAGCAGCGTTTGTACTCCATGTTAGGAGCGGCTGCACATGGCGTCTGTTCCTCATGTCAGAGGCGGCCATTTTTTTTTTTGGAGCTAAGTCGGCCTGCTACTGAGTAGTGCTCCCAGTCTTAATGACAAAGGCAGACGCATTCTACTTCACCCAGTGTGGAGATAAGAAAGAAGAAGATAAAACTAAAAATGGTAAACAAAAGATAAGCCACGAGGGAAAATTACAGAGTCGCAAGATATAAACATAAAAATGACCACTCTGTTAATAAAAGATAATAAAATTAATAAATACCATGTTATATAAAAAATTAATAAATAATATGTTTTAATATGATAAAACTATATTCCTGTAGTAAGGTATGTGATACCCGAAGGCTTGAGAAGATTATAAAATAAAGTAAGAAACGCATCCTCGGAAACCGTTTTGTTTATTATTTTATTCAAATATGCCCTAATGGCACCCGATTCTTGCAAAGGTCCAACCCCACCAGCGAGTGCAAGTAACCAAACGGTGTTCTGGCACATATGTAAGTGCAAAGTCGAACTGATTTTCACATGTGTAGACATGTGGTGCACTTACAGTAAAAACAGTCGCCTACTTATACCCACCATGATTATCATGGCCTGTACCAGGTGTACTAGGGATAAACAAAAAAAATTATTTAAATTGATAAATTAAATATATAAATTGTTCAGTTATCAAACTCGAACTTGGCGTAAGTTGGCGTAAGGCAGGTAGGATAGGTCAGTTTATTACTAAACTATTCTATTTGATGACTTCATTTTAACTCTGTAAAAAACATTGTTTTCTTTCAAATCTTATATTGAAGTTTTTAAAGTTAACATATCGATAGTCATTGATAGAATCTAATGAAAGTGTTTCAAAATATCTCGTATATAAAATTGCTCGAATTTTATTGGTTTGCAACTCTAAAATTTATCCAATCAATTCTTCTGTCAATTTTTACATCAACATGTTGCGAGTCAATTTTAGGCCAATTTAGGGAAATTCTTTTGTTCACAAAGCTCGAACATAGTTCCACAATCCAGTATTTTAAAGATAGATTCATGAAATTTATTTATTTTTCTAAAAATAGTATATTGAGATACACACAAAATGAATTCTAATATATTTGCAAAAATACGTTCCGATACATTTTAAATAGAAAAAAAAAGGTGTAATATATACTCAAAGTGAAAATACACAAGTATTAAAAATAAAGAAGGCATCTCCTGACCACGAGCACATGTGCTTTTTAGATGACAGAACGCCATCTAGTGGAGCAAAAATAAACTAAACGTTTATTTGACTTGCTCCGAGATATTTGGCCAACCCAATTTCTTGATAAATCAAGAAAAGCCATCCACGAACGCGTTTCAAAAGCACATGTGCTCGTGGTCAGGAGATGCCTTCTTTATTTTTAATATCAACCCCTGACCCACTTATCTCTTTTTTTTTCATTGTTTTTTCACAAGTATCTATATAAATAAAGAAGAAAAATGTGTTATTATATTTGTCCAGCATACATATTTGACATATCTGGATGAAATTTGGGCACTAAATAGAGTGTTTATGTCCATAGTTTATTTAAAATATATTTTCCAATAGGTCAGCTTCAGTATGGGTATAAAGGCAAAACAGCCCAATTCAATATCACAGCGGTATGGTAGATTAAACTGGCGAAACCGCTGGGAGGGTTCACCACTGATGACCCAGGCCCTCCTATTAATTTATTTTTACAGTAAAAACATTGTTTTCTGTTGTATTTTAATTTGATTACACACAGCACTTAACGTTAATTATTATTTAATCAACTACAAGGTAAAAGGATTATATATAGATTAAATAGTAAACATGGAGAAAGAGAATAAGTCAGCGTGGCGCCGCCGCTTGCAGGTTACATCAACAGGAAGTGACGTCAGCTCCAGTGTTGCCGAAGCCAGCCGCCCGCCGTCACGGTCTAGCATTTTCCATTTAAAAAAGAATCATACGCATCCAAAATAGTTTCAATTTCTTCTAACAGATGGCGCGCTAATGCATCATATGATGAGTCAAGCACTACTTCTCTACTTTAGAATATGTCTGCGAGCATGCTTTTGCATTTTCCATTTAATCCATATTCCATGTTCTCACAGAATTAGACTTAACTGAATGTAAATCAGACACTATATATAGCACGTCTGATCGGTATAATTAACGTAGTGTAATCGTCATGGTACTACATTATACTACATATTATGTCTACATTATACTACTATTAATGCTAACTACTACTAATAATTCATTTTCAACCAATATTGGTTGGTTAAATACTCACTCAGGTAGAACCCTGGTCATTTGTCTAGTGTGAAATTCAGAAAAAACGATTCTTCAGTTACCACCTAAGGTTAGCGTTTACCTTTCAAAACAATGTCCTAAAGACAAATATACGAGTATATATATTCTAATATTTCTATATTTGAAAAATATATATTTTATTTTTATTTATTGATAATTCCACTTTTGTTATCATCGTTTTTAGAATGAATTTCAGTTTTGTTGTAAATATGCGTAGTTAACCTATCTTATTTTTTGAATCACCAATATATGATTAACTTTATAAATTCTATATAATTTCAAAATAACGAATGCGTTATATTTCCTAAAGTAATTGAAAATAAAAGCTACTTGATGGTAAATAATTATCTTTTTCTTATCACGACTGCACCTTTACCCCTTTATCTTATCGATCCTTTGTCTTATCAATCCTTTATCTAACAAAAAACAAATTATTCATAACATATATATGTAATATCTTGGACCTCTGGGACCAGTGTTACCTGATGCTAGACGAACCTCGATGTCAACTCTACCGTGCAGTCGTGGTGGAAGGCGACACAGCTGGGCCAAAGGTGAAATAAACAAACAGAGATTCCACTAAAAGCGTCTGACGTCAAGAAGGAATGGGATGAGGAGAGAGAGATTTTAGAGCAAGTGTTACCGTTGAGATCCAAGCAAAGACTAACAATTCTAGGTCCTCGATTTAACACCACGACCTTGCTTCTTTCTGATTGGCTGACCTATTTAGGTGATTCTTTCCTAATTGGTGGGACTTTTTCACGTGGCCGTAGGCTATTGGTTGACCTACTTAGGTGATGTCTTCTGTAATTGGCCTTGCGGCTTTCTTTGATGGAAAATACGTCCGGTCTTGTTCCGGAAATTGGGCGTCTCTCAAACTTTTATAACTTCTGGTCACCAGATACGTCCTGTCTTGTCCGGAAATATTGGTTTAAACTTAGCTCGCAGGGTTTCCGGGGTCAGAAGGTTAACTGTGACGTTATTAATAATTATGTTCTCTTCTAGATCTACTTCTTAGGTTTGACTTCTACGATCCTCTAAGCCTGATTTGTTTTAACCTTAACTTTCTCCTGTCTCTCTCCATTCCTTCTATCTGTGCAGTTGCAATACTTTATTAGATTCTTACGCGGTACAGATTGATGTTAGTTGAGGTTTTCTATGTGCAGTACATAAGAAGTTATATACAGTCATGGGGTGGAACATGTGGTAGTAGATATCTAGACTATTTACAACAATTCCATGGTCTTAAATCATCACAGATGGCCCCGGATGTGAGAGGGTTCATATGGAGGGATTTAAGAGAGCGGAATAGGAAGACTGTTATTAAGGAAGTAATTTTTTAAAAATTAATTAAAGTGAGTTGGTATATAACATGGGGTTGATTTCTGTATATCCATAAGAGGTAATAAAGCATAAACAACTAATATTAAACATACAAGTAAAATAAAAATAGGAATAAAAGAATTAATAGAGAGCATATAATGATGATAGGAAAAAATAAAAATGATTTGATGGGAAAATCATGATCTCTTCGTGATGGGCGTTAGAAAGGGTTGAGGGGTTAGTTATTACTTGGTTGAGGCAATGTCACTTTGACTCAAGTCCCAAACCATTTAATGTGCACGGCGCGGAAAACCTAGGCCATGTTTCACATGTAAATTTAAGGACCGAATAAAGTTACAGTACCACAATCGAAAAGTAAGATAAGGGGATTGTTATGGGTTTTAGTAATTAGTCGTTAAGACGTACGCATGCAGGATAAATGAGGGCGTAGATCAGTGACCAGAAATCAAAGTTTTAATTAGAGTCGTCAGGGGCTTAGCGGAAAAAAGAGTAAAATAAAAAAAAATGTGCCAGCGTGTGGCATGAGAGTGCCCTGGAATAAAAAAAAATACAATTTGCACGTATCCAAGCCAGAAGTTGGGAGAAGGTAAATCTGGGGGACGATGTGTCAAGATTGTTAATTACGAAATCAAAGTAGGTCAAGTCTAGCCTGCGAAGGAGTTAAAAGTTCCTGCGGAAAAGGAATGTTAGTAATTCTTAAGAAGTAACCTTTAAAGTGGTTGTTTAAGAGGTTATTGAAGATTGCCCTGTTTTTAGATCATGATTTTTAGTTTGATTATAAAAGAATATATCATTGAGATATGAAATTGCGAAATTAAGGCTTTGCATATAGCGTTAAAGGATTTGAAAAATCGAAAATAGAATTGCGAAGTTAAATGCAAAGTAATCTTAAAAAAAAAAAAGTAAAAATAGTGATGATATGATACAAAGATTAACACACTACAGCAGTATATAAGGGGTAATAGAAAGTGAAAATATTAAATGAAAATTAAAAATGAGCAGTAATATACTCGATAGCATTGACATGGTAGCGGAAGATGAAACAATGTAAATAACATCTAATTTATAAAGTGAGAGAAAATATAAAATGATAAATGCAAATTAGTGATATAAACATGAAATATAAACTTGAGATTATTAGATATGATATGAAAGATAAAATATAAAGTTGATTATAAAATAGAGTCATAAAGCAAAAGTAAATAAGTTTTGGTAAAGAAAAATAAAAAAAAAGACAATAATCTAAACTAATTGGTTGACGTAAAAAAAAACAATTATAAGAGCTATATAATGATTATATAAAGGATATTAAAATGAAAAATTTTTAAAAAATGTTCATCGAGAAAGAAGAGCAAGTAAGATTATATATAGAAATTATATATCGTGAAAGAATGGAAAGTTGTAGGCCAAACGTAATGTTCCTGTTTTTTTTTTTTTTAGGATGGGTAGAGAGAGCTTTAAATTGTCCTCGATTGATATCTTTGGTCTTGTTGGCCTAAGTTTTTCTAACTTATCGAATTTGTTTTATGTTTGACGCGACTCGTGGATCACATTGTTTCCAGCTGTGAAACTAACTGAGTCCTAATGTTGTCGATTTTTTTTTTAAACTTATGTGGGTGTGTGTGATTTTTGTAAGTAAAATGTTGTCCTTGGATCTAAGTGTCGATGTTAAGTTGACAAGTTAATTGAGGGCGAGAGAATCTAGACCTGGTGACGGGCCGTAACAAGATGTCGGCTGTTTGTTTGCTCGTGTCCAGCGGGAGAGGAGGGAGCGAAGCTATTTTTAATGCGATTCCGGATTTAGGTCAAGGGGGGGAGCGAGGGGGCTTGCTTGCTTTCTTTCAACTTATTGGAAGATCTCTGCATTAAGGTGCAGAAAAGGCGCTGAGCAAGTCGGGGGTATAAGACGGGATTTCTGCGCGTCAAATATTGTGGGACATAAATGGCCGAATTCTTTCAAGTGGACATCAGGTGTTACGCGAGGTGTTGGAATTAGAGGCTGGGGCGTGAGGAATAAGATATCTTCTGTATAGTATTTAAGTTTGTTCACATGAACTGTATCATCTTCTTTATTTAGGGGTCGATTGGGTCTGTTAATTCGGACTACGTTTGGGGATATTATTTCTATAATTGTAAACGGACCTGTGAAGTATGGTGCCAATTTTCCCGTATCGGGATGTTTATAATTTTTTACGAGGACTAGGTCACCAATCTCGAAATGCGGGGCTTGATGACCTTTATCATATCTTTGTTTGTCCCTTTCATGCTTAAGCTGTGTTCTGCTGGAGGCGAGTTGCCTAGCCTTCTGTACGTCGGGGAACGGGTTGTAATGAGTTTTTAGTTCTGGTGGGATGCTATTAAACATCAAGAAGATCGGTGGGAAACCTGTGACGGTGTGCGGGGATTGGTTATAGATTTGGACAACTTGTTTAATTAGTTTGGTCCAAGATGTCTTCGGGTTTTCGAGATAAAGTAACCTTAGTTTTCCAGTGATGGTGGCGTTCAATCGTTCTATCAATCCGTTAGCTTGCGGATTGTTACTGGTGGTAAGCAGTGGTTGTATCCCGCGAGATAGCAGAAATTTGCGGAATTTTTCGGAGGTGAATGCGGGCGCTCTATCCGAAAGTAGACGTTTTGGAGACCCTTGTTGTAGTACCTTTTTTAGGGTTTGGATGTACGTTAAGGTACTTGTAGATTTCGATGGGAATGCCCAAGCGTATCTGGTCAAGTGATCCACTATAACATGGAGATACGTCTTGGAGTGTCCGTATTTCGAAAATCCGGCTATTGTATCTATTGATATTAAATCGAATGGCTGTTGTGGTGGGGGAATTTGTCCTAAGGTGCCATAAGGTTTACCTTTGGGTCTTTTGATGATTTGGCAGGTATGACAGGAATTTACAAATTTTTGTATGGACTTGGCCATACCTTTCCAGTAATACTGAGTAGAGATTAGGCGAGTCATTTGGGAGATACCGGGATGGTTGTATTCGCTGTGAACCTGGTTCATAAGTGAGTGTTGAAGAGCTTCGGGTATTATTATTCGATTTACACCTTTACGCCGTATGGTGTGTAGACCGTTGACGTCTACAGCGACACTGGTATCTGTGATATTCGGTTGGTGTTTCTTAATAGTACGGGCACTGATAAATCCACAAAATGGATTGCGAGAAAGCAAATCGGCCTCGTGTTGCTGGGTTCCCTTGAGGTACTGTATTTCATAGTCGTAAGTGGATAGTCTTAAACTCCACCTAAAAAGTCGTCCTGACGGGTTTTTAATAGTTTTAAGCCATTGTAGGGCTTGGTGGTCGGAGTAGACAGTGAATTTGGTACCGGATAGATAGATGCGGAATTTTTCGATGCTTTCTACGATCGCTAAGCATTCTAACTCTGAAATGGTATAGTTGCGTTCGTGAGGACGTAGTGCTCTACTGTAATACTGTGTGGGATGAGTTTTTCCATCCGGATGTACTTGTTTGAGAATTCCTGCGATTCCCTGGGTGGAGGCGTCACAGTACAAGCGGCAGGGTAAGCCATCCTGATACAGATGTAATACGGGCTTACGTGTTAAGCTCTCCTTGAGAGCCGTGAATGCCTGTTGACATTTGTCGTCCCATTGCCATTTAGTGTCCTTTTTAAGTAAATTGTTGAGTGGGGTTCTGAGACGGGCATAATTTGGTATAAACTTGTTATATACGTTGACGGCTCCTAAAAAGGACTGTAATGTTTTTTGGTTGAAGGGAGGTTTGATAGCGTTAATAATATCGAGGTTACGGGTCTGCGGTGTGTAAGTTCCGTTCTTAACAGTGTATCCTAGAAATTCTATTGATGTCTTCAAAAATTCACATTTTTTATAGTTTAGTTTAATATTTTCCTGTTGGCAGATCTCCAGGAATTTTTCTACGTGTTGAATATGCTCTTCTAAGGTATCCGAAAAGATAATAAAATCATCGAAATAGTGGGCTATGAAGTTTAACTTATATTTTTGGAATATTTGGTTTATTGCACGTTCAAAAATCTGTGGTGAGTTGCGCATCCCAAAAGGAAGCCTACAAAATTCGTATTGCCCGTCTAATGTCACGAAAGCTAAAAGGTGACGGGAACTGGGATCTATTTCGACCTGCCAGTAGGCAGAAGATATGTCGGCTGAGGAGAAATATTTGGCGCGTGAGAGTTTGTCGAGTATATTCTCTATCAAGGGGAGAGGATGGACGTCTGGTGCAATGATTTCATTAATCCTACGATAGTCAACACAAAAGCGTTTTGATTTGTCACGCTTGGTGACAAGCGTAATAGGACTGGCGTAGGGAGATACAGAGGTTGTAATTATACCGTGTTCAAGCATGTGTTCGATCTGTGTTTGTATTTCGAAAATTCGGATATTGTATCTGTTGATATTAAATCGAATGGTTTTGGCGGACTTAGTAAAAATGTTATTCATTGATATCGGGATAGAATTGAATGAAATTGCGACTATCTACGTGGACAATGTGTGGTTAAATAAATGTGTCACAGGCGTGATGAAGGCGTCTTTGGCCTGAAAATTGAAAGAGTTTAGTGGTGTGGCGCTGTGACACGAAGCGAAAAAATTGTAAATGAAAAGGTGTCACGTGAAGTCTCTGTTTTGTACAAAATCTAACCTGTTTTACTATGAATAACAAATTTACTAAAGTCATGGGTGCTGGTTGTACGAACATATCGAGAATTTTTATATTTTTAGTGGATATGACACGTTTAATGTGAAAAAAAATAATTTTTTGTGTGTGTGTTTAGTAGGGCGACGTAATAAAGCTTGTGTGGCTCGAAATTATATTTGGGTGTGAAGTCGCGCACTAAAAATTTGTTGTCAATTAGAAAAAGTGATGTGAGAGGGTGTTGTTTATTTTGTTGAGAGTGATTTGTCGATGTTTAAATATGCAGGTAAAAGGAAGGAGTGTAGTTATGTGGGAATTTAACGATTGTAATAGTTTTGGAAGGCTGTGATTTAAGTTACTTCTGTCCTAAGATATGAAAGAAAAGGACATAGGAGCGTTGAAAATGGGATTAGGAACAGTACAATAAGATTAAATAAGAGTGTTGGAGTACACCACGTGTGAGCAACCCGTTCCAGGAGGGGAAAATTTAGTAAATGGGACAGTTGTATTAACCTGTCCATGGGACACGTGTTGCTTGCACGAGGTGAATTTGTACAAGGTAGTTGGTAGGGATACATTATCTTGATACAGGAGTAGCTGAGGACAGTTTATAATTAGTAGAAATCGTTTTATGGAATTAAGGAATAAAATGACAAAAGGCAATGGTGTATCGATGATATGGAATTTTAGATTCCGCGTTATGTTACTTATTTTTAAGATCAAAAAGATATAGTCTATGGTGAAAATATTGTTAGCTATGGCATTAATAGTTAAGTTAAATGGATGGACAGGTATTTTCTTTTACAAACTGATTTCTATTATTTTAAAAGTATTCTGCCTAATTATAGCGATAGATGCTTCTGTATCAAGTAGTAGAGGTAGGTTTACATTATTGGGCAGTTCAGCTCGAACGAGCAATTGTTCAACGAAAGTTATGTGAGGAGGAACCTACTGTTGTGCTGTCTTGTATGTCGGGACAGTCCTGGTCTTGTGTCATGGTTGGAGGGTCTTTGGGACAGTCGGAGTTCATTGTCTTCGCTGGGCTCGTGGTTTAGAGATGGTCGGGGGAGCAGGTAACATACGCTCGCGTGTTGGTAACTCGGAGGGGTGCTTGCAGGAGGTTTTCTGGCTTCCTCAGTCTTGTAGAGTATTGTAGTTGGGCCCGATCTGCTTGGGCGTCGTAGTTGGTGAAGAAGCTCTGCGCCTCGTACGAACCATCGTAACGCGGTAGTTCCACCTCTCGCGATGTCCGGTCACGGCAGAAAGCTGATGTAGCGTCGTCGTCAACCTCCCCAGGACATCTGACACCAGCGGCGGGGGGCGTGACGTCTTCCTGGCCGGGGGCAATTTCCTGCGTCTTACCGAGGGTGGTTTCTTTCTTCGGAAAAGTGGGGTTGTCGCCACTTTCGTAGTCGGGATCGGTCTTCATGGGCTCCTTTGAATCCTCCTCTCTTCCCTGTTCCATCTTTCTGTACAGACAGTGGTCTATTTGCTTACTTGTACCTTGGCGTCCACTATCCTGTCGACTCTTCGGTACGGGGGAGTCTGTGATATCTTGGGACCTCTGGGACCAGTGTTACCTGATGCTAGACGAACCTCGATGTCAACTCTACCGTGCAGTCGTGGTGGAAGGCGACACAGCTGGCCCAAAGGTGAAATAAACAAACAGAGATTCCACTAAAAGCGTCTGACGTCAAGAAGGAATGGGATGAGGAGAGAGAGATTTTAGAGCAAGTGTTACCGTTGAGATCCAAGCAAAGACTAACAATTCTAGGTCCTCGATTTAACACCACGACCTTGCTTCTTTCTGATTGGCTGACCTATTTAGGTGATTCTTTCCTAATTGGTGGGACTTTTTCACGTGGCCGTAGGCTATTGGTTGACCTACTTAGGTGATGTCTTCTGTAATTGGCCTTGCGGCTTTCTTTGATGGAAAATACGTCCGGTCTTGTTCCGGAAATTGGGCGTCTCTCAAACTTTTATAACTTCTGGTCACCAGATACGTCCTGTCTTGTCCGGAAATATTGGTTTAAACTTAGCTCGCAGGGTTTCCGGGGTCAGAAGGTTAACTGTGACGTTATTAATAATTATGTTCTCTTCTAGATCTACTTCTTAGGTTTGACTTCTACGATCCTCTAAGCCTGATTTGTTTTAACCTTAACTTTCTCCTGTCTCTCTCCATTCCTTCTATCTGTGCAGTTGCAATACTTTATTAGATTCTTACGCGGTACAGATTGATGTTAGTTGAGGTTTTCTATGTGCAGTACATAAGAAGTTATATACAGTCATGGGGTGGAACATGTGGTAGTAGATATCTAGACTATTTACAACAATTCCATGGTCTTAAATCATCACATATACATATGGTAATTTAAACCAACAACCCCATATTGTATATGACTTATAACAAGATTTTCATGTTGTATAATAGAAACACATCTGTAAATGATTATACGCATGATTGACATGTGTCATTACATCATCATATGTAATGTAATTTGTACAAACTGAGGATAAATAAATAAAACTCTGTAATAGATTAAGAGTTGAGCTGAAGCAAGAGATAGAAGTCAAAAACGTTTAAAATCGAGATAGATATAGCAGTCCCAAAACAACAAGGTCTAAAGATGGAAACTGTCACGGTGTACAATTTCACCCCTGATCCACCCTCGTGTGCATCTGTTGAAATGCAATACTCCCTTTCTCGGAAAGATATATAAGGCCCCCGTCTTAACCTATAAATACAGTCACTTGACAGTCACTTCACCATCTGCGTGAGCCCCCGTCGGCTGTACCCCAGGTCCATCTCATACACCATGTAGACCAGTAAGAACTCTGTTTGACATGCATGTTGTATATAGAAGTATTTGCCCGTTTAAAAGCAGAAATCTGTCCCGAAAGCTTGCAGAATCCAAATTAAAAGAAATATTAATTTTATTTATTCTTCTTTTTTTCAAATTATTTCATATGTATCGCAGAGAATTTTACTTTTTCGAATTTATCGATTTTTGTAAGAGAAAAAAGTTCAAATATATTGATGAGGAATCTTTTAATTTAAAGTTATACCGGATATTTTGTTATGTTGAAAAAGAAAGCCTGGAAAAGCTTTGATCAGACACATTCTTTAAATGTAACTTAACTACTGAAAGGCCAATGACATTTGTACTCACTACTCGCATGGGTATTATGGAGATTGAATTAAAGGAAAAGGTTTTCTTACTCCTGAGCCGAACTCTCTTATATTTTTATCATCGCTGTCTCCAGTGGTCGATTTTGATTATATATATTTAAATAAACATTATGCCAAAAACCTATATCACATCGATAATCAGTACATATCTCAACACGCATACATTATTTTTTAAATATATATCTGTCATAATATATGCTCTTCCAAGAATAATAAAGCAAACCTACAGTCAACCCAGAGAGAGAAAGCGGGTAAGGATCGGTCACTTGAGACAGCAGCGACATTCCAAGGGGCGACAACTGGGGCCCCGTTACTTAGAACCTCAGGACTAATTAAGACAGTTGGTGATTTTTTGTGTGCGATACAAACGGCTCCCCGGCTGTGGCCGGTCGAGGGCCTCTCCCGTCTCTCTCCATCTCTCCCTGGTTGTCTAGGATTCCTCTACCAACTTGTGGTGTCCTTATTTCTCTTTACCCACCTTATTATTATATTATACCACATTTATCTATATTAGATAATAAAAAGGCATATATTGGATTTAATAAAATATTTATTTTGTCAATATTTCGGCTGGCTGAACGCCAACCTTTATCGAGGCATTACATTTTTGTTACATATGGCGTTCAGCCAGCCGAAATATTGGCAAAATAAATATTTTATTAAATCCAATATATGCCTTTTTATTATCTAATGAATTAAATATGGATTGCTCTATTTTCAAAAAAATATATATATATATAAATCTTTTTTTTATCACTGTATACGTTATTTTATGATTTTATATTAGTCAAAACTATTATATTTTTTCCGTTTATCATTACTCTTCTCAATTCATCCTTTCATACTTCATCCCTAGTGATAGGAATAGTCGTTATTTCTCCTCGTAATTAAAATTACGATTTTTCGTTCTGTAAAAAGAAACATTTACGGTAAAACTTGTTTAACATCGTTCTATAATCATAACCGTATTTTTTATATATTGTATTATAAATGTACTTTACCAAAATCTTAAATAGTTTCAAGTTTTTTTTAGACATGAGATATCTATATTTAGTTTTAAAACAGTAAAATATTATCTCTCCCTCTAATCTTTTGTATTTTAAATTTATAATATTTTAGATTTTCCCCTATCAGAAGAGAATATTAAATTCCACGTTTTTATATACTATGTAGTTTATCTTAGAAATAATTCTGGAAAAATGTTATATATGTCTTCATATCAAATACTCAAATTATTTAATTTCTCTTAAACTAATATCTTTATAAAAAGACACTAGAAGTTATACCGCATGAGTGTCTTTTCAACGACAAATTAAAATTTTATTTCAAGGTGAAATAGCGACTATTTCTATCCTTTTTGAATGAGGTATGAAAGGATGAATTATGAAGAGTAATGACGATCGGAAAAAATAAAAGTGTCCAGGGATGGGAATCGAACCCACAATGTTCCGCTTACCGGGAAGATGCCATGTCCACTAGGCTACCCTGGAGGTATTTTTCCGTTCGTAAATGATACATAAAGTAACTTCAAATACAAAATAATACACTGCGGCCTGTGATTGTAAAACGACACTAGAAGTTATACCGCATGAGTTTCTTTTCAACGACAAATTAAAATTTATATTATATTCTCTAATATAATATTATATTCTCTCATTCTTTCTTAGATATCCTTTTTGTATTTATAGTCATAGTGTAAATATCACATATTTTAATATGATTTCCTTTGAAGTATAATAACAGTAATAAAGGATCGAAGAAAATACAGGTCACAATTAATGGATGTGCCTCAAGAGGATAGCTTTACTTTGATTTTACTCAAATATTATTAATAGTTATAAAATATCAAACTAATCAAATTTAATATTTTAAATTTATTTAATAATATGGCGGTGTATACAAAAGTAATTAAGAAATAGAAACAAGTCTTATATTAATCTCAAGAACATAATGATCAATTCGGCGAAAGACTAACTATTCAAAATTGAGCGAAATTTAGAACCTTATAAGCGTTTTACTAAAGAGATTTGAATACCTCTTTTCTAAAGAGAACCACATTGAACTAGTCTTGAATGTCGTTGTTTATAGCTGTCATCATTTTTCCAATTTAATTTCCAACAGTTATCAGATCATCTTTTCAATTTTTTTTTTTACTTATCCCTAGTACACGTGGTACAGGCCATGATAATCATGGTAGGTAGTTAGCGACTGCTTTTTTACTGTAAGCGCACCACATGTCTACACATGTGAAAGCAGTTCGACTTTGCACTTACAAATGTGCCAGAGCCCCGTTTGATTACTTGCACTCGCTGGTGGGGTTGGACTTTTGCAAGAATCGGGGGGGCCATTGGAGCATTTTTTTTTAACAGAAAAAAGTGTCTAATGCGGGAATCGAACCCGGTTCCTAGTGGTCGAAAACCAAACGGTTTAACCAGCCTTCCACCGACCCCCCTCTTTTTAAAATAATTTGTAGATGATTTTTAAACGATAAAAATGGTTAAGACTCAACCTATGACTTCCCGAATTTTTCAGGAGTGAGACATCAATTGTTTTCAGGTATAAGTGATTTATCTCTTAAAATATCAACCATGTTTCATTCATATAAATTTTATAAACTCTGTCGATTAATAGATTTAAATTTGTAAATATCCTAAGTTAAATTATTTTTTTTTGTTTGTTTCTCTTCTGTAATAGGTGAAATACTTCAATATCGCGCCTTCTTGATTAATGAATTGATAAATAAACAAATTTATCAATAAAATTGATAATAAGTTGGTTCGTATAGTGGTATATATACAATTATTAGAAACTTATATTATGAATTTCAAAAATGTATTTTTTAAGCAATGGAGGTGTTATAAATGTATTTATTTATATAAGCTCTCTCTCCAAGGATGATTTCTTATAAACCTATCGCTGAAGAATAAAAGTATTGCTGAAAATATACGTCTCTCTCTCTTTCGGCCGTGTGGCCACGCGACTCGCGAGCTCCTCGTTTTTCGCCGATGAATTTTGAGCTGACCACCCAATATGCCTTATTGGCGGAATGCTCGGCTCAAGAGCTATCCAACTGTGTAGGTCTTGTTGACAGAGACCAAGAAATGGCCGAGTTATCGGATAAAGTTAAAAATTCGAATATTGTTAGCGTTAAAAGCAACAATGAAACAAGAAGACATGCTAATTTTGCATCAAATGCTTGCTTCAGCTATGCAAATTGGGCTGATCGTGTTGAGGCTTTTGAAAATACATCTATTTCCGAAGATTACCAAAAGCCTAACGGCGCTAAAAGAAAGGACCGGGACCCCGAAGGCAATCCAGCTAAGGTCCCAAAGACTGTTAACATCCCAGCAAGGCCAAGTCAACCACCAAAAAGGGTGACAAGAGACGCTGTGATACAGCTGAAGAACAACCGACAACTGCAGGCTCTGAGCAAGGCCAGGTCAGCGGCAGCATCATTCGACCAATGCTGCTACATTGAATACTGCGCTGACTTCAGCCCAGTGCAGTACATCAAGGCACTAGAGGAAATGCTGGGAAAAGGCGCGGTCTTCCAGCTGATGAAGATGTCTGGCCAGGTAATGGTCGGGCTGGCCAACGTCGACTTGGCGGATTGCTTGGTTGAGGGGGGCCTCACCATCGGAACCACCTTCCTGAGAGCCTTCCCATATAGGCAAACACCAGAAAAGATAGTAGTGGGGAACCTCCCACTTTCCATAAAAGACGAAGACGTCATCGCGGCGCTGCGGCCCTACTGCAGGGTTGTCTCCCTGACCTATGAGGTAGTGGCGAGTAGTGGCTACACCTGGACCTCCGGCAACAGGAAGGTCTTCATCCTTATAAAAGATGGAATGAAACTCCACCAGCTCCCTGCCAAGCTGGTTATCGTCTCGAAAGGCGAATCAACGCCTGCCTACATCACCTACGGCGTTAGGTGTAGTAAATGCCATCGGCAAGGACATCGGCGCGCCGCATTCTCCTTGTGGATCGGCGGGGAACGTCATCAAGACACCCGCTAGGACCCGGTGTCGAGGCTTCCCTTTTCCAAGCCCATCCCCTTCAACAAATCCGCCCTCTCTACACCACCTGCGGAACTGTCTGCACCCTTCAAGCAGACCCCCTCAAAATCCTTCAGCCCTGCCGCGCCTGCATCCGTGGCGAACTTCCCTGTCTGTCCCTACGAGATTATAGCCCTCGAGCTTCCTCTTTCGGCGCCGAGCACCAGCCAGTTGCCGTCACGACCAGAGCCCTTCTTGACCAATACTGAGACATCAGCGGCTCCTGCAAAGGAGAACCAAACCATGACTGTACCATCCATCCAGTCTACTACCCCCGTGGCCCAAATCCTATCTCCCTCTCGGATCCTTCAGGAGAGGGATGAGGTAGAGAATATTTTCATAGAGCTAAACGCTGACTCTATTCTGGCCCCTCTCTATGAAGAGGTTGATGATGATGAAGTAGTGGCCGCGGTTATTTACCGCTCTAACAGAGAAGCACTCCTCGATGGACTCTCCGATGAAAACAGGAAAATTCCGTGCGAATTCCTCGGCGATGTAATTGAGCACGTTGGGGACAAAATCCCTTTATAAGCACGGGCCTTTCCGAACTCAGGGTGGCCTTGAATTTTTGACATTGTCCAGACGTCCCTTCAGAGAGGGCTCATGTCTGATGTAAATATCCATATATCTATAAAAATGAAATGCGAAATCGATGTTTGTTATCGCTTCACGCAAAATCTACTGACTCAATCATTATGGAATTTCGCATGTAGGTAGCTGAATATTTCGTTTAACATATAGGCTATTCAAAAAACTAAAAAGTTAATGTGCTTTTTTTTTTATAAAAACCAAAAAGCGTTAGTTCCAGCCTTTTACCGCTTGGGAGCAGCACTGGTCGCTACGATAAATGAATTTGATTGGTTAATAATTAACACGTGGTTTGTTTACACGATGAATGTTAGTTTGTTCACACGATGAATGTTAGTTTGTTCACACGATGAATGTTTTTAAAAGGTAAGATTATCCAATCGCCGTGAAACTTTAGGAAGTTATTTACTATACTACTGGGAAGATTTCTGGTTTGAATTCGATTTGAAATAAATATTCTTTGCAATTTTATTCGCAAATTTTCTACTTTCACTCGCAAGCAGCGCCTCTAGCGGTATCTGGTGAAATTATATTTATAAATTGTAACAATGCTTAAAATGTTTTCCAAGTATAATAAATCTAATTTGAGAATTTAGTAATATAATATTCCAATGACGTAAAAAATACTTGGCATTTCAATATTAATATATATTTAAAGAAAAAATTGTAACGTTTTTGTGTTAAATGTAATGTTAAAATATATTTTTACATTGTTAATTTAATTTGCTGTTGTTTTATAAAAATGATGATGCAACTTAAATTGTTGTTGTGAAAATATCTTTATTTACGGAGCTGCTAACCATAATAAATGATTTTTGAGCCCCTAATTGTTGTTGTTTTATTATCGTTTGTTTATATAAAAAAATTACATTGTATGTGATGATGATAACAAAAATGAATTTTTAAATTAATATATATAATTCATTGAGAAAAAAAAGAAATAAGCAATTATCAAATTCACAAAAGTGACAATATCTTATTTAAAATATAATAAATATTTTCAAAAAATTATGTGTTTCAAAAATATATTTAAACGCATATAACAATATTTATATTTATATACGTTTATAAATCAATATATAGGTGGATTGGATGTTTTCTAGAATCGTTTTAACAAATGTTCGTTAGGCAAACTTTTACTGGGATAAAAACTGTGCGAAGCCGGGTACATTCGCTAAATACAGTTATTTACAAATTTTCATTTGTGGCAAGATACTATTCCTTCAACTTCAAATTACCGAGTGGACCAATTAATACTGATTTTTTCAACTTATCGAGTATTTTTCAAGGGACCGGGAAAAAATTATCGAGAGTGTAGACAAGTATAGATTCAGTAGGGATTGGATGTTTGCTAGAATCGTTTTAACAAATGTTTGTTAAGCAAACTTTTACTCGGGTAAAAATCGGGCGAAGCCGGGAACATGTTTGTCGGCTATGCAAGCCCTCAATATGAAACTAATCTCGCTGAAATTTGAACAGGACAGATAGTTAAATCTGTTAAATGAGTTTTTTTTGTCGCACTTTAACCAAGAAAAATTATATTTAACCAAGTACTGGGAAACAATATTTTTTTAGTCGGAAATGATGATGACAATATTGCCGTATCATGCTTGATTGCATTTAAAATCTTTTGGAGAATATTCACTAAAGCAGACCACAGGCGAAGCCAGATAATGATTAATAGTAGGCAGGAACAAAATTCTACCAGCGAAACATTCACTCGAGCAGAAGACACACGAAGCCAGGTCATCTCTATATATAAAATATCGTTTATCGGCCTTTTGGCTAAGATCATGTAGTATATCTCTAGATATTTTTATTTATGTATATCTTTTTAAAAATCTATTCAGTAGAGAGTGGATATGTTTGCTCGAAAAATAAATTTCATATATTATATAAATATATGACGTAACGAATATAATTATCATTATTATCATAATATTCTGTGTGTTCCAGAATATTATTATCAATAATATTCGTTAGGCAAACTTTCGCTCGGATAAAACCCGGGCGAAGCCGGGTACACATCCGCTAGTATATATATGTGATATGATCCTGTCGACTTTAGATGTGACAATATAGTGGTAATGATGTGGTGAGGTGAGAAATAATCACAACAAGTTTGGAAGATGGAACCCAGCAAACCGAGGGAGAGAGGGAGCGCTAGCGGGCTGCCACCGCGGAAAATGCACGTCTTCTGTCCACCACCCCCCGACTGAGTAAACATAGAACTGAGGTTCCAAGAAAAGGCCCTGCGGTCGCCCCCTTGGAATGTGACTGCTATATCAAGCGACCGGCCTTAGCTGCGTTATCTCTCTCTCTCTCTCTTTGGTCGACTGTAGATTTGTTTTATTAACCCTGGAAGAGCATATATTATGACATATATATATATATATTATTATTATTATTTATTTTATTTTATTATTATTATTATTATTTTAATTAGGCACTACTGTATATAATATACTGTATATAATATTATATGAACGGTTAATAAATCGGTTTCAATCTCAATCTCTCTCTCACGATTCTAATATGTATTTATTATGAATACCTATATCAAAATAATACTAAATATTAATCAGAACCTACCTCCACGTCATTGATGTACCACTTGAGAGTGGCCTGATGTCGGTACTTGGCGCTGGTACAGTTGAGATCCACCAAATCGCCGATTTCGTACCTTTTTTTCTGGCCGGATATGGTCGGACGGTTGACACTGGGTATGAGATGAGGACCTGCAGCACCGTTGGAACATCTTGTTCAATCAGGCAAGGATTCTTTTGTTTTATGCAGAAGGGATTTACCGCATATTGTATATGGCGTAAAATAACCCTAACCTTCTGAGAGCACAAATGCTTCCAAAATGTTTGTTATTTATTCCAAAAGAATAAGATGATACAAGGAATTGATGATGATTGATACAAAGGATATTTATATTGAATAATGAGTAGAGGTTTGTAATACCTAATCCCTAAATACTTGTATGCACATGAAATAGCAGTTCGACTTGGATTTGTGCCCAAAATCAAGAGCCCCTTATAGAGCAATTTATTATTAGGAAAAAAAGGTTCAATGTTGATTTGCAACTCGGGTGCCTCGGGTTGTCGATAGTTTAGAATTTCATATCACTTCGTCCGTCCATAATAAATCTTTGTTATTTTTTTGCTGAATGACAGCTAAAGAGTGAATAACCTTTTTTGTTTTCTTGTACCTTAGAATCCCTCAATAACCCTACAAAGATGGACTGTTTTCATTAGGGATAGCTTTTTCTGATTCAATGGCATATATTTCTGACACAACACCTAACCCACAAGTAAGTACAAGTACCAAGCAGGAATCTGACATATTGTAAGTTCAAAATCATTCTCTTTTCTACACATGTGTGCGCCTACAGTAAAAGGCAGTTGCTAATTATCGAACTTGATTATTATGGCTTGTTCCATTTGTACTAAGGACAAGGAAATATAAAATAATCTATTTCAGGTTTCTCTCTCTAGAAACGACGAATGTCACCAATGGTCGCATCTGTCACCGAGGGAAGGAAAAGAGGTTCACATTCGGAGGCTGCAAGTTCTCAAAGAAGTTCATGCGAGCCTCCTTCTACGTTCTAGAGGACCCAATTGACGGTCACAAAGTGATGTAGTAGTTGTATTGTGACAAAAGTAGACGATCGCCTCTTTGTCTTTGACTAGACATTTGGCGGAAAACCCTAGAACCATTTTATTGGACTGGACAGGCGGCCGAGAACCCTAGGACCTTCATCTTGGACTGATCAGCTGGCCGAGAACCCTAGGACGAGTATTTTGGACTTGGTAGCTGCTTGAGAGAACCCTAGAACCATTTTCTTGGACTGGATAGATGGCTGAGAACCCCAGGACCAGTATGTCGGACTTGGCAGCTGGCCGAGAGAACCCTAGGACCCTTATATTGAACTGGACAGCTGAGCGATAGAAACTTAGGATTATTATAATGGACTGGACATCTGACCTAGAGAACCTTAAAGCCATTATATTGGACTGGACAGCTCTCGATATAGAACCTTAAGACCTCTATCTTCATATGATGTCAATAACCTCGAGAGTCTTATGTATCTCTATATATAATAGCTCCATTTAGAACTCTATTGAGAAAGAGTTATCTCATTAAAAAATTGAATCTCGTTAAACGGGATACAATGTTGAGAATAACCTCCTGACTGACCTAAAGACTTAAGTATTTTTATTTTATTAAAATTATAAGAAGATGTCTGTAGATAATGAGGTTATTTGGTGTAGATTTATTTTTTATATCTATCTCAAGTTGTCAAATTTTCTGTGATTAAAATGTGTATTTCAGGGGAGAGAGTACGAACCTTCCATGGTGTGAGGCGGCCCCACGGGCGGCTGCCGGGAGATGCGGTCGCGCAGCACCAACTCCTCGCTGGTGCTGGAGTAGACCTGGGCAACGGCGGCTTGGCAGTGGACCTTCAACAGTCCGCCTGAAGTCTGGAAGTGCTCGCCGTCGAGTCGGAAATGAAGACGGACCCTGGTGCTTTGAAGCCCATCGGAGTGTCGCACGGGATGGGTCCTGGTCTCTTGGCTTGGTAGTGCCTGCCGCACAAGATGACGAGCTTAACAAACATGACGAAAGGTAGATTGAGAATACCCAGGCTCTATATCTACATTAATATTACCTACCTGTCCGAGCTTCACATAGATGTTAGATGGAATGCTGTAGGATATGTCATCCAAATCACCTCACTGACCGAGCTTCACACAAATGTAAGCTGGTAGACCGTAGAATATCATAACATCCCTTCACTGACCGTGCTACACATAGATGTTAGATGGTACACCGTAGAATATTTTATCCACATCACCTCACTGACCGTGCATTACACAGATGTTAGATGGTAGGCCGTATAATAAGCTAACATCACCTCACTGACCGAGCTTCACACAGATGTTAGATGGTACACCGTAGAATATTTTATCCACATCACCTCACTGACCGTGCATTACACAGATGTTAGATGGTAGGCCGTATAATAAGCTAACATCACCTCACTGACCGAGCTTCACACAGATGTTAGATGGTACACCGTAGAATATTTTATCCACATCACCTCACTGACCGTGCATTACACAGATGTTAGATGGTAGGCCGTATAATAAGCTAACATCACCTCACTGCCGAGCTTCACACAGATGTCAGATGGTAGGCCGTATAATATCATAACATCACTTCACTGACCGAGCTTCACACAGATGTTAGATGGTAGGCCGTAGAATGTGTCATACACATCACCTCACTGACCGTGCTACACACAGATGTTAGATGGAAGACCGTAGAATATGTTAACATCACCTCATTGACTTCATCTAGTCTTCAAAAAAAAAAAGCGATATAAAACCCTTATTTCCCCCTAATTTAAACGTTCACTGTCAAATAATATACTCTTCCCCCACAGGGAAAATTTAAAATTACATATACACCTATCCCCCGATTTACACGGTAGATACGTTCCTGAGAAAAACGTGTAAATCGAGGGATAGGTGTATATTAAACTGTCAAATCTGAATAGGTGTTCGCCCCCTCATGAATCAGAGCCTCCCAATATTCTTTTCAACATAGGTAGTATAGAGTAGAATATCGCATTTAGTATAGTGCGATAAAAACAAAAAAAAAAAACTTATTTGGAAAACCGTGTAAAAGCGAAAACGTGTAAAACAAGTACCGTGTAAATCGGGGGATAGGTGTACAAAGATATTAATAATGGATTAAACAATAGAATTTAATATGTGATGACAAACCAAAATTAATAATTATATTCGTGCAAATATAACAAAGATTGATTAAAGTAAACATTGTCTCTTTACGCTTTTGATATCAAAATACGTATGAAGATAGTTGCATAATTTATTAAATTCAAATTATCTAACAGTTTGGGGACTATAGCACATTCTTCGGCGATTCTCGGGACTTAATATCCAGCGCACAAAAAAGTTTGTTATATTCCATAATGTACATTTATTATATATATTATCGGTGAATAATCGGCATATTGCAAAATATTTTATTAAAAATAATTTGCTGATTGGGCCTTTGTTTATTAAAGGATATACACTCATGGACAAAACTTAAGAAAGTTGTACCTTTTAGCATGTATATCGGGATTCAGACAATAGCTCTGAAAGATATTTGGTACACAGTGATATTTCCTGACGCCAACGCGATACCCAAGCGTAAAAAAAATTGCCCTTGTCTCCTTCAAAAAAAAAAAAAAAAAAAAAAAAAAAACACGGACGACTGCGGGATCAGGAGCTTTCCACTTCCTCAAGTTTTGTCCATGAGTGTAGATGCATCGTCTGCGCTTATTTATTTCCCGATGTTTTAGCGACTCGCCTCACAATCCCCTGATCGACAACGGGAAAAAAATAAGTCTCAAGAACGCGATTGAAGTATCTACATTCTATTTTAAAAGGTATTTTAGATTCCAATCGTAGTAAATATAGGCTGATTTATTTAAAATCGTTCAATAATAATTGCAAATTGACTCGACAATAAATTATATTCTACTTTATATAACACTAAACGCTTTTACTTTCAAAACTTTGTGTTATTCTCTAGAGACCAAAAAAAAAAGATAAGGAATTTGGTTCAATTATGGCAGTTGGCTGAAGAACACCGTAGTGTGTCCGTTTTTCTACATGAACGACATTCAGGTCCGGTCTGTTGCCATGGCAACAATTAGTTATTCATGTTGGACCGCCATCTGCCTTTGTTTAAAGTGATTGGTTTGCTGAATCCAAGCAGACAGAGTTAGCTTTCTGTATGTCAGAGAAATGTGTTCTTCTTTGACATGGCCTTACCCTGAATGGTGTTGTTCTTAGTAGCCCATGTATAATAGCTATAGTTTATGTATCGTTTGGATATGAATGAATACATATTTTTGCCTTGATGACTGCTTTAAATAGGCATATTATGTCTCTTTTTTTTTTTTTTTGGCAATGAACATTTCCGGAAAAAATTCTTATCGGTAAGAGAAATGTGTCGGATATAGTATCTTTATTTTTGTACTTGGTTGAATGAAGCTGAAAGTTTTCTTGTCTCGAAATATTATCTTGTCTAATTGTGACTATTAAGAAAAACGATATATTATAGAGTCACACACGCGACGGGGAAGATCGAAAATAACCCATTTACCAGAATGCCTAACTTGTCATGAGTCTTGACTAAACATTTTCAAAACACAAATAACCATTTTCAAAAAAAAATCTGTCAATAAAAAGGAAGAGTCTTTGTCACCCCTCCAAGGTTGTGAGTACGCGGGGCAGAAAATAAGGAAATGAACTGCGCACGCGCGGTAAAGTTGAGAGATCCAATGAGCGGGAAAGAAACAAGGACACCATATAAACGTTAAAAGACCTATAGTGGAGTGACTTGGATCTGATTGGATCCATAGACATACTGAGTTATATAGTTTTGTTGACTCTTTCTGAATTACCCCGCCTCTTATCAAAGCTGTCTGTCTTAAAGAAAATAAAAACAAGCTTATATTTTGTTCTTTAACCTAATAAGCTGTCTTTAGCGAAAGATTTATTGGTAATATTATCGTTCAAACATTAAATAGAGAGAAATAAAAACGCTCTAAGAAGCGGTCTGGTAGATTAAATTGGTGAAACCGAGGTTCTTGAGACAGCAATATTATATATAAATATTTGCATCGAGCAATGCTCTTATGTAAACAATCATGGTATATGTTCCTTAAACACCACTAAGGTGCCTTGCATAGTAAATGCAGGGTTTATAAGAAAACCACTCCAATACTATCATAAACTATCGTAAATATTGAGGCTGCCTGGCCGGCATTCATATTTCTTGAAAATAAAGATACTTCGGCCAGTAAATCTTTTCATTACATCGACGTTTCGACAAAAAGCTTTTGTCCTCGTCAGGAGCAAACAAAAATTAACACATTTGGTAAGGCGTTGAAAATAATTCTAAGGCTCCAAGAGCGATCTCACGCGATTTTCTAATTTTGTACATCTAAAGCACGAGTCAAAAATAAATATTTAACTCACAAAAGAATATGATCTTTGAAATAAATTATAATATACATATAAATAATGATAAATTATAAACAAAAATAAATATTAAAATAATAATAACATTTAAAAGATATCACAATAGTTTATATAAATCGATATCTATTATGTACAATTTATATTTACCCTTTATAATTACTTTTTGAATTTAAAAACAAATTATATTGTAGCGGAATATCTTCAAATACTTTTGAAGATCTTTTCCCAATTTCCCGTGATACCCATCCCTCTAAAAATAATCTTTCTTTTTTAAAATGTATATTCCTGTAAAATATCTCAATATCATTCCAATATGGCCCATGTCCTGAATATAATGCATGTTCCCCAATTTTACTTAACGCCCTACTCCCCATTAAACCCTGTTGGTGTTCCTTAATCCTGGTCTCTAAATTACGGCCGGTTTCTCCTACATAAATTTTGTCACATTCTGTGCATTTAACCTCATATATTACATTACTTGGTTTTGATGTGCTTATGTTATCCCTCATTATGCTATTTGTAGTTTAAAAGTCTCTTTTTGTCCCCGTACTATACCATATATTATATTTACATTTTCTCAAAATTCTAGATATTTCGTTATCTACATCTCTAAAATATGGAATAATTATATTATTGTAATCATCTTTATTCCTATTTGAATTTGGCCTATCTATTTCATATCTTCTAATCCATTTGTTTGTGAAACCAACTGGATAATCAGATTGTTCTAGTTCTGCTCTAATTTTCATTATCTCTTTTTATAAATATCTCGGTCTATGCATACCTGTTTGGCTCTTTGTACAAGAGATTTTATCACCCGTCTTTTATCTATTATAGGATTATTGGAATTGATATTTAAAAGTTTACCACAGTATGTTGGATTCTAGTTCTGCTCTAATTTTCATTATCTCTTTTTTTTATAAACTTTTTTTTTTATATCCAACAGACTGTAGTATATTGAAGGGTTAGAAAAGTCTATGAACGTTTGAAGAGTTTTCATTGAAAGATTTTTCCCCGTTATATATAAATATTTTTATTAATAAATGAGAGTTCTACTCTAATTATTATCTAAAAAATAGCACACACATCACAAATAAAAGAAGGTTCATATGATCGCCCCCCACAAACACATCTTTATCTAAATCTGAAATAATCCCTAAAGAACTGTCATCTTACCACTCTCAAATATTTCACGTTTTGACGCGAAGGAAAAAGCAAAACAAATAACTCTCTCTATTTGTGTCAGATGCGTTATTTATGGTGAAGCCAAGCAGAATGTTTTTGCTGGATTTAATTAACAAATTCAATTAAGCTAAAAACACAAGAAGGGAGATGAAAAAGGAAAGAAGAGGGGGAGCGTTAGAAACTCAATTGTAAACTCACCATTTTTTGAAAATTTTCTTCCCATTTACTAATTAACCGTTGGAAGAGAAATTTATTATCAATTATAAACTTCCTACCCCTATCACTACCAGTTTGGTCTTGGAGGCCGATATAGAAGTCTTAAGCCTACTTTTATTGTTTCGAATATATTCAATCGTGATAAGGAAACTGAAGAAAAACTTGATTTCCATCTTTTATTTAATTTTCAATTAGACCTCTTTCTTTCTGGGAAAAGGATTTAGTTTTGTAATTTTTATAGTATTCTCACAAGAAACTGTAATTAGAGATTTAATGAGAACAGATAGATGGGCATCTAACAAATGTTTTTATATTGAAATTTGAGGAGATAATATCAAATCAAATTTTCTTTCCATACTTAATTTCATTTTAGTGGTTTAAAATATAATACTTGTGTTACTTTTAAATAATATCGTCAAATATTATCTCTACAGACCTTACTGCATATTTTATGATATTATTTAAAAGAAACACATTGCCAGTAAATTTATTTGTACAAAATCTTAACGATAGAAGACATTTAAATTTATAGATTTAATAATACTTGTGGTTCAATATATTCATATAGAGTAAATTATAGAACTACGTTTGGCAGGTTTTACCGTAAATGTTTCTTTTTACAGAACGAAAAATCGTAATTTTAATTATTTTTTAAGGAGAAATTTTTATCCTTAGGGATGAAGTATGAAAGGGTGATTTGTGAAGAGTAATGATGAACAGAAAAATAAAAGTATTCCCATCCCTGGACACTTTTATTTTCCGTTCATCATATTATTCACAAATCACCTTTTCATACTTCATACCTAAGGATAGAAATAGTCGTTATTTCTCCTAAAAAAATAATTAAAATTACGATTTTTCCTTCTGTAAAAAGAAGCATTTGCGGTAAAACCTGTTTAACATCGTTCTATAATCATAAGCGTATTTATTGTATTATATATAGTATTATAAATGTACTTTACCAAAATCTTAAATAGTTTCACGTTTTTTAGACATGAGAGATATCTATATTTAGATTTAAAACAGTTAAATATGATCTCTCTTTCTACTCTTTTGTATTTTAAAATATATAATATTTTAGATATTTTAGAAATCCTTTTGAATTTCGCTTTAATATTTCGAAAAAGTCGAGGCGACACCTATTCTTTTAGATAACACAGCGCGCCATCTGTGCATGATGTTTGAAACTATTTATACCGCGATTATTTCTTTTATAAATAAAAGCCAACTTTCTACTGCCCTTTCTACGAAGAAAAATATTGAGTGGGTTTGGCTCATCAGTGGTAAACCCTCCAAAAGGTTTTGCCAATTTAATCTTCCATACTGTACAAATATTGCTTCAAACTGTATTAACTCTATATCCAGAGTGGTTGAAGAATTCTCAGATATTTAAGAAACTATTGACATAGGTTTTACGATAATACTGAGAGTCAGCATGTATTTCTTTAAAATACAGATAATGTAGAACTAGAAAACAGCTTAGAAGGAAATCCGTTTAAATGAAAATATAAGATTAGTAGGATTATGGAATTGAAAGAGTATATTTTAAGGGGTATACTAGGTATATACTTACGGGCTGGTCGTTGATATACCAGCGCAGAGTGGCCGCGGGCTTGGAGGGACTTGACCAACACGTGGCGTTGAACTCCTCACCCGGGAGGTACCGCTGCTTCAGTCCCTCGAGATGGGGACCGTGCCTGGGGAGCACTGCCCACACATATGATGTATCAGTTTCACCACAGTTAACACTTCATTGAGATGAAATTGTTATCTCTTCTGAAATGTATTATCCAGCGGTCTAAAATCAAAATAACAATGATTCAACACTACTTATAGCAATAAAAATCTCTATTGAATTATGCTTTGTTAGCTCTTGGGACATTTTAACTTTAACAGGGCGTGTAATAACGAATCACAGCCAAAAACCCGAAGCTAGCCAACACAATTCAATACAGAATTTGATCTCTTTGTATAGTTTTTGGCATTTTGATCTTCTACCACTCGATAAACTGGAATTGGAATTTATCTCGATATATTACAAGGTTGTCCCAAAAGTTCGTGAACACTTGCAAAAAAAATTGAAATACCAATATTCGCCGTTATGTATAATTTCTTTGTATTAAGTATAAAGTAATTGTATTATGTATGTATTAGGTATTCTCACTGGCTTGACGGTCGCCCAGATGGTATATCATGCTCAAGACAAAGATGGCCGGAGTCGCATTGTGTTTGGGATGTAATGCATACAGTGGGCCACAACGTTCGATTACGAATAAAATGATATTACCATTATGTATTCGTCGTAATAATATTATTCTCCAAGTAATAAGAAAAAACACGAACTTCAGGGAAACCTTATATTTTGACTTTAAGACTTGAACCCCGTTCTCTATAGGAGAACAAGATAAAATAATAAGACAAACACTTCAGCTTTATTTCGAATGATATTCACCGCGAAGAGAGGCATACACCTTGCGAGAGCTGGCCGATTAACACCCAATATCTCGAGTATCTCTAGTTCTGCTTTGTAAACTACAAACCAGAGGCATCTTCACTGTGGAAATTTCGAACAATGGCTACATTTATAAGAAGATTTTTTTTTCGCTCATCCCTAGTACACGTGGTACAGGCCATGATAATCATGGTGGGTAGTTAGCGACTGCTTTTACTGTAAGCGCACCACATGTCTACACATGTGAAAAGCAGTTCGACTTTGCACTTACAAATGCCAGAGCCCCGTTTGGTTACTTGCACTCTCTGGTGGGGTTGGACTTTTGCAAGAATGGGGGCCATTGGAGAATTTTTTTTAACAGAAAAAAGTGTCCAATGCGGGAATCGAACCCGGGTCCTAGTGGTCGAAAACCAAACGGTTTAACCAGCCTTTCACCGACACCCCATAAAAAGATATAAAAGCTGAAAGCGATGAGTATCTTTGTTGAAAAGGTATAAGCTAAGCAATCTTTCGGAAAAAAAAGTTCTTCAACTTATATTCGTATTGCAGCCTGTTGAGGGACGCTATAGTCTGAAGGCTCGCCAAGCTTATATCTTCTCAATAAAGAAACTCGTCGCCATTAGCTTTCAACTATTCTTATAAATTATATTCGGCGATTCCTTCTATTGTGTTGGCTAAAATTTACAAAGGCATACTACAAAGACAGAAATTCCAAGTTTTTAGTGGGTTTGTAGATCCCATCGCAAGGTGTATGATACGGAGAGGAATATCAATTCAAACATTATTGAAGAGTTTGTTGTATTATTATTTCATCAGGTTTACTCTGTGTAGAAAGGATCGAATCATGAAATCTAGATATACTCATTGAGATATCAGAAGAAATTCACGTATATCTTTTCATATATAAATAATATTGACATAAATCACATATTCTACGTGAAAAATTGATGCATTATTGAATATTTTAATTAATGTGGTTGATTTTAAATCACTTGTGATAAAATATATCTTTAATTCATTTTCTAATTTTCTCTCCAAGGATAGAATCTAAGTGAGAAACCTTAAAAATGACCTTAACAACATATTGATCAACATATGCACACCATGATTATCATGGCCTGTACCACGTGTACTAGGGATAAGCAAAAAAAAATAAAACATATGCATGTACATATATGTGTGCAAAAAGAAAAAAAAAGGAAAATTAAGAAAAATAGTTTAAAAATATATCAAAATATCGTTTATTTGAACACACAAATCTGTAAGAATCTGAAAAGGCATAGTGGCCAAGACATCATGAAAATGTCGACCTCTCTGATGAAATGAGGAATGATTGGCAGACCATTATGAATTTATCAATATCGTTCTATCCAAATTCCATTAAAAGAATAAAACCCGGTTTATTTCTATGAATATAATTTTGAAAACGTCAAAATATGATATGTTAATGTTATTTGCTCGTTATATTCTCAATCATGTTTAAAATTGAATTATTCATCACTATTTCTATGTGAATTATATAGGATGGACTTCTACAAAGAGAAAACTGAAGATGGAAATGATTTGAGAATACATTCAAGCAAATTCTCTAATCTTCAATTTTAGAAAAATATTGCTCAATGCACTAGTCAGATCCAGGTTCAGGGTTGTCAAAAATATACGGAATACGCCATCAACATACAATGTCTTCGTACGGCATGTCAGACCTCACGCGATCCCCTCATTTTGAGTAAATGGCTTGAATTCTTTGGGAGATTTCTTGATCCCGCTAGTTGATTTGTCTTCATAGGTGAATAATGAATGTATGCTAGATAAATGATTTATTGAGAAAGCAAATGGGATTTTTAAAAGTATATCTTTCCTACACTTTATCTATTTTTAAAAATTATGATTCTTATTATATTAGGATTATTTAATAAAAATCTCCCTCCCTCAGCAAGTCATCTAAAAAATGAATGAGACAAACCACCAGGATCATGAACATATTTTTCCATGTTTATCTTCACTTCTGACTAACTGCGGTAGTAAAAGCATAAACATAAATTGGTTGGGCACAACCAATAACCAAATAGGCCAAGATGAATTTGAACGAACAAACGAGAAGAATGATAGGGATCAGTAGAACTAGTAAATCAACTATATGGGGAAAAATGAAGAGGCAAACAGCAAGAGCGATAACCCAGTAAACATGTAGTTGCGGTTTAGAGTAACAAAGGCAATAGAGATAGCGACAGAAGAGTGCTCGAGCAAACCAGTTAATGAGTGACATCGATCTTCAAAATCCCATATATGAAATATAAAAATCATATTCTCAAAGAAATTATTAAATCCTATTGAGAAAAATCCAATGGGGAAATATAAACTTGGAAAAATCAGCAAAATAATTTATGCAGCACAAATGGATTATCAACAGATAACAAAAAAGCTTCAAAGAACGAGGAACTGGAGATATCCTATAAACAAATAATTTCAAAAGAAAAAATGATTTAAAAAAATAATAAAAAAAACAAATAGAATTAGAAGAGAAAATAAATAGCAATATATTCAATATACAGTTACGAGCATCATGCGTTCTTCATCTCTTAATTCTTCAGTTTTCATCTCTGTCACCGTTTGCTTTTTTTTTTTTGGAATGGCGCTCTCCTATTGGTTGGCTACGATCACGCCACCTTTGCCCCCTCCCCCCCATCATGCCCCCCCCCCACTCGCTTTTTCGTTTTTGTAACTATTGTGTTGGAGCGGGTCGCTCCTTAAATAAATGCATATATTAGTTAATAACTAAATGGAATCCTCTCTTTCTTTTTCCCAGTAAGAGACGCCTACGGAAGCCAACAGTACATAGACAGATAAAGCACATAGGCTATAGTTATAAACTTATATATGCATTTATTTAAGGCGCCAATTTATAATTGTAACAAATAGTATTTGAATAAAAACATTCAATCGGGTAAAACACGGGCGTTGCCCGGGTCATTCGGCTAGTATATATATATATATATATATATATCACGTGGTTAAACAAGTAAATGAAGAAGCGACCCCAGAAAATATTGTTACGTTGTACTCAGACGCTTTTCGTGTACTTTGTCTACTCAGGATGCCACAAAGATACACATGTGAGTTCGAAAGGATTGCAGTTAAAGTTAGCGCTTTATTGTACCTCACTTAATAGAAGGAATACAACAGTGGGACTTGCCTTCAACCTCCCCGTCAGAAGTATCTTTGGCGCCGTGGACGTCCTCTTGTGAAGCGTTCCGCCCCACACTATACACATGCAGCCTGGCCCACACCGCCTTGTAGGTCGCTCCAATGTCAGTCTCTCCTGGCACCACCTTGTAGGATCATCCAAACGCCCGGAAGAAAGTCGTCACGGTCTTCTCCTTGCCCCAGATGTAACCAGACTCTGTCCTCCCCCACACTGGAATGCTGTTTTTAAGGCCTTCCACATGGAATCGGGGGCAGCTGGAGTCCACCCCTCTTTCCCCAACTTTACTCTGGTATCTTGGCCTTGTCATCCATGTAACACTGCCCCCTTCCCAATCCTTTTCGTCCCGAAAAAGACTGATTTCACCAGCGGCGCTGATCGGTGGCCCTTTGATCTCCTGACGTCTCTGGCTACATGAAGCTCGTCAGCCTCCCGGAAGCGTAGCGGCAGGATTAGCGTCAACCCTTGTTTGCAGAACCATATCCCAACTCGGGCTTTCTTCTCATTCGCGCGACGGGGCTGTAGATGGTCGATCTTTACAACAGATTCGTCCAACCGATCCACACTGACCATATCGGGGCCGTCCGGCACGTAATTAACCTTGATAGATTAACAGAGGTGGCCGGGAAAGTTCCTTTCTTCTGTCGGTTTCGCATTTATTCACAACTGGAGATTTCTTCTTCTATAAATTCTAGAACTGGACATCTCGATGCTGTTCTTGCCCTGGATCATGCAATCTTCGAAATTTCTGAAGGTGTCAGACCGCCCAATAATTTCAATTTCGGCACAACTTGTTCTAAGCGATGGTGGTTGAGTCTGAACTTTGTCGGGCGAAGTAACGAGGTGATGGGCACACACTCGTAGCACATATTTTCAGCTTGTATTGCAGACGACGGCGCTGACATATTGCGCGCTACTTCCGCGTCACAGACATTGTCGTCGGACTCCCACAGAGCGTCCAATGCTCATTCCCGTTCAGTCGGGTCGCCGGCTCCATCTTCGGGGTGCTCCGACTATCTAGTCTTGTTGCTCCTCCACGGAGCACCCAACCCCGTCCCGCCCAGTTGGATCGCCACTGTAGTCCCTGACAGTCCGTCACTGTCGCAGAAGTCAGCCACGGCCGTCGCATTGCAGCTCGCCAAGATTGTTGTTGTTCTCATGGAGTATTTCAGAAAAAATCCCAGGGGTTGAAATTCCACACTGTATATCACCTGGAGGATACTCTCCTTCCGTCCGCTTGATTTGGTTAAAAACACTCGTGCCACAGCCGTTGTCGGAGGCGATCAGCTCGCCCTCCTCCGCTACACAACCACTCTGGATCATTTCCTGCTGTCGACACTCTTCGGACTTCTGGATCACAGAAGAATCTTCTAGCGTAGATTCTGACAGTTCACTTACGACGTCTCCCGACGTGGCGGTCTTTGTTGTGATGGCCTTGCCGGGATCTTCATCACCTTGACTCGTCTTCTGTCCCCTTAGACATTGAATACGTGGGCTATTAGTTGCTGTGATTGTTTTTGAAGAGCCATCAGGATTTTATGGCTGGTATACATTGACCTTAAATTCGCAAGACATGGGTGTGGCGGAACGTTTGACATTCCGATTATGCTCGAGTCGGCTCAATCGAGATTCCAATGGAGTAATCCCTTCTTTAATCGATCTAAAGTCTTCTCTGAACTCATCTAATTTTTCGTTCATCATATTGAGCAATTTCTTGTTGAGCAATGTTTGAGCTGAATTGGGAAGCATATTATAGTAATTTGAAACCACAAATAACAGATTAAGGTATAATTAATGAACCAGATTTAACAAATATCTAGCCCAAAACTTGGACAAAGAATCAAGACTTCAAAATTCTGGAGCACCTAATCTAAAATATAAATAAATAAAAAAATAATATCGCGCGAGTAAGAAGAATTAACAAGAGTTCGAGAAATATAAAAAAATCCATTTGTAGGCAGGCGGTATAGGTAGAATTTACATTTTTTAAATTAAATAATTAACCCATCTGTGTGCAAGATAATATATTTAAAGCCGTTGTTCAAGTTATAATGAATCCTGAAAATATTCCAGACTGGATGTTGACTGCAAAAACGTTTTGTTCCTAAAGGAGGAGAGAACACTTCCAGGACCTAGAGCCCCATAAGCTGCATCGGTAATCTGTACAAATTAATCCCGAGATATTATAAAGAAAGCTGAATAAATACATAGATTAGGAACGATATCTGTCTATCAATTAGATAGTAACGACGCAGCGAACTCGAGGGCACCATGAAAGATGTATTATTAAACAAGACAATCTTCATGTAATGCGCAAATAAATTAAAATCCTTGTAGATTGACACAGCGGAAGCCTTTGACAACATAGATCACAAAAAAATTCTTAAGGTATATATGTTGAAAGCATCAAGAGTTCTAAAAGAGGTTTATCAATTCGCAAAGGTTTCTTTAAATGAATGCAAATACAGTTTCATTATGGAAAAACAGTGTCTCAATGCAGTTGTGAATGAAAGAGGAATATTAGAAGGTAATGGACA
>CP092877.1:18798866-18816663 GCA_030710605.1 Cordylochernes scorpioides | reverse complement strand
CCCTTCACCTCGTTATATATTAAAATGTGGCATATTTCGGAATTAGATGTACTTAGCAAATCTCTATTTTGTGGTTCCAAAATGCGCTAATTTTATATAACCATGTGGACAACGGACAAGACGCCAAGATAATTTACCAGATTATTTATACATGAAATAATATTTCAAGTCCCACGGAACATTAACAGATATGAGAATTTGAGACTATTTTTAAGGCCTATAATTCTTTTAAAACAATAAATTTTCTACTGCTCATACTGTAATTCTATATACAGTTACGAGCGTCATGCGTGGCCTCTGTCACGGTTTGCTTTTTTTTGGAATGGCGCCCTCCTATTGGTCGGCCACGATCACGCCACCTTCTGTAACTATTGTGTTGGAGCGGGTCGCTCCTTAAATAAATGCATATATTAGTTAATTAACTAAATGGAATCCTCTCTTTCTTTTTCCCAGTAAGAGACGCCTACGGAAGCCAACAGTACATAGACAGATAAAGCACATAGGCTATAGTTATTAACTAAAATATGCATTTATTTAAGGCGCCAATTTATAATTGTAACAAATAGTATTTGAATCAAAACATTCAATCGGGTAAAACACGGGCGTTGCCCGGGTCATTCGGCTAGTGATAAAATAATGGGAAGGTTCACCACTAATGGCTAGGTCCTCCTATTATTTTAATCATTGCAGTAAGGGCAGCAGAAAATTTATTTATTTAAAAAAAAGAATCATACGCCTCAAAAATAGTCTCCATATTGTATAACAGATGGCGCACTAATGCATCATATTACCAGATAAATATAAACTAGCCGAATGACCCGGGCAACGCCCGTGTTTTACCCGATTGAATGTTTTGATTCAAATATTATTTGTTACAATTATAATTTGGCGCATTAAATAAATGCATATATTAGTTAATAACTATAGCCTATGTGCTTTATCTGTCTATGTACTGTTGGCTTCCGTAGGCGTCTCTTACTGGGAAAAAGAAAGATAGGATTCCATTTAGTTATTAACTAATATATTTATTTATTTAAGGAGCGACCCGCTCCAACACAATAGTTACAAAAACGAAAAAGCGAGTGGGGGGGGGCGGGGGTAAAGGTGGCGTGATCGTAGCCAACCAATAGGAGAGCGCCATTCCAAAAAAAAAAAGCAAACGGTGACAGAGATGAAAACTGAAGAATTGATTAAGAACGCATGACTCTCGTAACTGTATATAGAATTATCTTGAATATTGTACAATTCAGATATGGATATCAGTCACACCGTATGTTTACCTTAGTGGCTCGAGGCAATTGCGCTAATTTTTTTCTCAACATAATTTTGATAAGGGAAATTGTTTTGTTCTTAGAAATATGATTTATTTATGATAACAAAATAATACCTCATATTTGTGAATAGAAAGTTTGAAATTCTCTATTTTATTGTTATCACAGGGTCTTTTTAAAATAAATGACAATTATTCAACGCTCTATGTTATATCAGTTCTTCAAACCTTCGTTTACAAAACTATTGACGATTCTGGAAGGGGACATTGTGACAATGTCGTGTTCCGCAGACGACAATTGGGATGGAAGCTGTCCCCTTCTAATTAACAACAATACCACGTGACTACAATTCATTTCGCCTTCTTTACCAACTTGAATATATCCTTCTCACTGAAGGAAACATGAAATAAATATTAAGTGATGCTATTCAATAATATATATATATATATATTAAGTAAAAGGCATATTTTGGATCTAAAATAAAACAAACATTTTATTTAATATAAAATGCCAATATTTCAATAGGCTATACGCCTAACTTCATCAGGGCGTTTCTTGTTTTTAAACTGCTTTGGATGATCACGCGATGCCTTTACGCGACGATATATAAAATATTTACAACTCTGGGGATAAAATTTAAAATATATACACACAAATATCAATAATAATAGACTATATATACATGATTCATAATGAGTATAAGAAAATAATTTTAAATCGATTTGAACTGTAAATATAACGGAGGGATGTCAATTTTTCTATTAATACTGCTGGTATCTTTCATTGAGGTCCAACTTTCTAAAAAGAGTCTTGAGTGTTTATCCTGAATGTTGTTGTATATAATATCTGTATTTTCAAAATTTGGAATATGGTCCTGTTTGAGTGCGTGATCTACTAGAAGTGATAATGGGCTATCGTTTTTAAAAGCTGTTTTGTGTTGATTTACAGGAACTGAGAACTGAGGCAATTACTTTAGGTTCCTCAGACCACACGGGGGACTGCCTGAACCGCGTCGGGATCTGGTTATCCACGGACGGCCAATCCAATGGTGAGACTCAATTAAGGTGCTGGGGGTGAGAATTGATCAACGTCTATCTTTCCACCAGCACGTAGTTGAAGTCTGCGCCAAGGTCCGCGGCATGTTGCCGCGTTTGACCGCAGCCGCTAATCTCAACTTTGGTTTTGGTTACCGCGCCTTGAGAACTCTGTATCTGCAAGTGGTTGTTCCAGCAATTGCCTATGCCTCGGCGGTATGGTTTCCTAATCTTTCTCAACGCTCCTTAAATGTTCTACTGAGTGCTCAAAGGCCTTTCCTAGTGAGAGCTTGTAGAGCTTTCAGATCAACCAGCAACGCTGCTCTTATCTCCCTCTCTATAGTTCTTCCTTTCAATCTGGAAATCTCGGCTGAAACTGAGCTATACCTTAAAAAGTATGGATTGGTTGACGCTGAAATTCCACTCGAGCCTCCTCCCTTTCCACATCCTCTCCCTTACCCCCTATTACTCCGCTCCCAGTAATATTCCTGCTATTTTCTTCCACGTGACATACTATACAGATTATTCCAAAACCAGAGATGGAGTTGGCGCCGGCGTGTACAGGTTCTCTTGTCTCGATTGTGCACCTGAAATACGTGAATCTCATGTTCTGTCCCCTCATTGTTCTGTCTTTCAGGCGGAAGCCCTTGGATTGGTTGAGGCACTTGAAAACGCAATCACGCAAATCATCTAACCTTAGGATTCTTCCTGGACAACCTCTCAGTCGTGAAGTCAGTTCTGTACTCTAAGACTGGTAATTACCTTATCGACAGAGCTCTGCTACTGTTTTCGCGATTGAATCGCAATGGGAACAGATGCACCATACAATGGATCAAGGGCCACAGTGGGAACGTGGGTAATGACATTGCGGACACACTCGCAAAACGGAGTGCTAAATCTGCTGACCCAAGCTGTTACAAACTCGCTCCTTTGTCTTTTGTAAAATCGGCAATCTACGGCCGGGCGTGTGAAGCATGGGAAAGCAGATTCCTCTCTCTAGCTCCTTCTATCCACACCCGCTTTGGCCTTACTCCAATGAGTCTTTTAAACAAAAGGTATGCGTACATCGTCCCTAGCGAGCACATTGTGGTTGGCCTGCTATCGGGACACACGTGGACGGACAGTTTCGCCCACAAGATAGGCGTCCCGTTGACGATCCTTCCTGCCCTTACTGCGACGCTGACAGGGAAGAAACTCTGTCTCACATCGTGCTTGAGTGCAGCAACCTTGATGCCCTTAGATTCCCTCTTCTTTCCACCTGTGCAGAAGAATTAGGGTACACCGCGGTCACCCAAAGACTTTATTTCAACAGGATCACTTGGAAAGCCTGCCTGGAGTTCCTAAAGGCCTCTGATAAACTTAGGCCACGCGTCCGCGCGGAGGATTCCGATCGTCTGAGTGACTCGGACTCCTCACCTCATGGTTAACACCGGTCATTAGCGGCCGCTCGTAGACGCAACCCTGGCATGTGCCGCTGTTTAAAATCGGTTTTGCGACCTGCCCTTCGTATGTGATCGCCCCTGACACTGTCTCTGTAACCCAAGGACAGAGGGAAAATGGTTTGGCGATTCGACGGCGCGGGCTGCTCGAGAAATCGACTTACGCAGCGACCCATTTGAACGCGCTATGCAATCTATGGTGTACTTTCCTGATTGGTTTTTTAGTACAGGTCCCCTACCAGTATTCCTATCTAAAACTTTTTATATATTAATTTTTACAAAGGAAAATCTATTATTTCCCATTAGTCTTATTTAAACAACAGCTGTCTTTCTTTTATCTTCCCTGACCTGGGGAATATAACCTTTTTGAACAACCTTGGTTGCGTGCAGCACCTTGATACTTTGATATAGTGCATTGCGGTTTGTCTGCCTGCTACATTATTTTGGGCTTAAAAATCAGACACTTTAAGCATTGCGGTAAGTCTGCTCTCCACGGTCACCCCTGGGCTCAACACTATTGGACCCGTCTTTGCCTCCCCCTGATCTCCGCGGATTACCACCCTGCCCCCCGATCCTCCTCTACATCCCGGCTCTCCTGGCCTCACCTGGCGATGATCCCCTGGCCACCCATCCCCAGGCCCCTCTAACAGTGCTTTATCTACATTCCGCTTTATGCGTCCATCGGGGCTCAAAAATCATTCATTTTGGTTATCAGCCCCGTAAATAAAGATACTTGTATTTCCTCCTTTCCCGATGGCCGGCTCAAACCGTTTGTAAATTATGTAAATAATCTTTTGTTTTCTTTATTTTTTATATATTCTTTGAGCTTAATTAAATCTATTTTGTTAACTAATTTTATTTAATTATTACCACCACTGCAGAACAATATCGCAACACAATACGCATGGATTCCAAGATCATGTAAATGCTCAACAATATTCTCTATTCTTAAAATAATCAGCATCAAGTAATAATTCTATATAACTCTAATATTCAATAATCAAGATTAAATCATTTTATTCATAATATATATATATATATATATATATATATATATATATATATATATATATATATATATATATAGTTAGATAATAAAAAGGCATATATTGGATTTAATAAAATATTTATTTTGCCAATATTTCGGCTGCTGAACGCCAACCTTTATCGAGGCATTACATTTTTGTATACACAAACTCAGCGCCGCATAGTGTTATAATATCACTATCAAAATATATATATAGTGTAAAAACTATATAACAAAATTATAACAGTGATTCTACTTTTAAAACTTAAGGAGCAAACTGATAATAATGATAACTTATATCAATTAGATTTGATTAGATTAGCAAGCTAAATCTAAATTAATTATAATAATAAATAGTTATTTAATTTTATAGTCCAGTTTTGTATTAAGATTATCTTCACTATTATGATCATTTAAATTCAAATTATAAAATTGTAAAATGTTATTAATTTGTAGATAGAGAGAGAAAAAAAAAAAAAATTCTTTACTTCTAATACTTCATCAAGTTAATTATATATTTATAATTAATAACAAAAAAAAATTAACAACGTAACGTCTTTTGCATCGGCTTTTACACGTCATATAGACATACTCTAATCCTATATATAGAATAATCGAAGTGAGAATATATATAATAGTTAGAAAAAAGAGAGAAAGACAGAACCATGCACTTTTAAATGGTTGAAAATGAATTATTAGTAGTAGTTAGTATAAATAGTAGTATAATGTAGACATAATATGTAGTATAATGTAGTATCATGACGTTTACACTACGTTCATTATACCGACCAGACGTGCTCTATATAGTGTCTGATTTACATTCAGATAAGTCGAATTCTGTGAGAAGATGGAATATGGATTAAATGGAATATGCAAAAGCATGCTCGCAGACATATTCTGAGGTAGAGAAGTAGTGCTTGACTCATCATATGATGCATTAGCGCGCCATCTGTTACAAGAAATTGAAACTATTTTTGATGCGTATGATTCTTTTTTAAATGGAAAATGCTAGACCGTGACGGCGGGCGGCTGGCTTCGGCAACACTGGAGCTGACGTCACTTCCTGTTGATGTAACCTGCAAGCGGCGTCGCCACGCTGACTTATTCTCTTTCTCCATGTTTACTATTTAATCTATATATAATCCTTTTACCTTGTAGTTGATTAAATAATAATTAACGTTAAGTGCTGTGTGTAATCAAATTGAAATACAACAGAAAACAATGTCTTTACTGTAAAAATAAAATAATAGGAGGGCCTGGGTCATCAGTGGTGAACCCTCCCAGCGGTTTCGCCAGTTTAATCTACCATACCGCTGTGATATTGAATTATGCTGTTTTGCTTTTATACCGTTACTAAAGCTGACCTATTGGAAAAGATATTTTAAATAAACTATGGACATAAACACTCTATTTAGTGCCCAAATTTCATCCAGATATGTCAAATATGTATGCTAAACATATATAATAACACATTTTTCTTCTTTATTTATATAGATACTTGTGAAAAAACAACAGAAAAAATAAAAGATAAGTGGGAAAGGTGTTGATATTAAAAATAAAGAAGGCATCTCCTAACCACGAGCACATGTGCTTTTGAAACGCGTTCGTGGATGGCTTTTCTTGATTTATCAAGAAATTGGGTTGGCCAAATATCTCGGAGCAAGCTAAATAAACGTTTAGTTTATTTTTGCTCCACTAGATGGCGCTCTGCCATCTAAAAAGCACATGTGCTCGTGGTCAGGAGATGCCTTCTTTATTTTTAATACTTGTGTATTTTTACTTTGTTTGAGTATATATTACACCTTTTTTTTCTATTTAAAATGTATCGGAACGTATTTTGAAAATATATTAGAATTCATTTTGTGTGTATCTCAATATACTATTTTTAGAAAAATAAATAAATTTCATGAATCTATCTTTAAAATACTGGATTGTGGAACTATGTTCGAGCTTTATGAACAAAAGAATTTCCCTAAATTGGCCTAAAATTGACTCGCAACGTGTTGATGTAAAAATTGACAGAAGAATTGATTGGATAAATTTTAGAATTGCAAACCAATACTATTCGAGCAATGTTATATACGATATATTTTGAAACACTTTCATTAGATTCTATCAATGACTATTGATATGTTAACTTTAAAAATTTCAATATAAGATTTGAAAAGTAATGCTTTTTACAGAGTTAAAATGAAGTCATTCAAAAGAATAGTTTAGTAATAAACTGACCTATCCTACCTGGCTTACGCTAACTTACGCCAAGTTTGATAACTGAACAATTTATATATTTAATTTATCAATTTGAATAATTTTTTTTTTTTTTATCTCTAGTACACCTGGTATAGGCCATGATAACCATGGTGGGTAGAAGTAGGCGACTGCTTTTACTGTAAGTGCACCACATGTCTACACATGTGAAAAGCAGTTCAACTTTGCACTTACATATGTGCCAGAGAACCGTTTTGGTTACTTGCACTCGCTGGTGGGGTTGGGACCTTTGCAAGAATCGGGTGCCATTGAAGCATATTTGAATAAAATAATAAACAAAACGGTTTCCAAAGATGAGTTTCTTATTTTATTTTATAATCTTATCAAGCCTTCGGGTATCACATACCTTAGTACAGGAATATAGTTTTATCATATTGTAACATGGCATTTATTAATTTTATTATTTTTTATTAACAGAGTGGTCATTTTTATGTTTATATCTTGCGACTCTGTAAATTTCCCTCGTGGCTTATCTTTTGTTTACCATTCTTAGTTTTGTCTTCTTCTTCTTCTTTCTTATCTCCACACTAGGTGAAGTAGAATGCGTCTGCCTTTGTCATTAAGACTGGGAGCACTACTCAGTGGCAGGCCGACTTAGCTCCAAAAAAAAAAAAAAAAGGCCGCCTCTGACATGAGGAACAGACGCCATGTGCAGCCGCTCCTAACATGGAGTACAGACGCTGCTCATTCTGTATCCCTGGATTAGGAGCCCTTACAGGGTACTATCAGCCGGGTCAGCTGACCCAGGTTTGTTAGTGAGCTTGTTACTGCTCCCCCTCCTCCTTTTTCATCCGGACTTGGGACCGGCAAAGACGGAGTTTTGTGCTTTCCTCAAATTAATTGTTGTCTCCTCCTGAAGTTTTTGTCGTCCCTAATTTTCCACGTGGCAATATACACCTGTAGAAAGGTTTTTAGAACCAGGAAAGCTGAAAACAATATTACATAGAGCAAGAAACGCATCTACGGAAACCGCTTTGTTTATTTTTTTATATGTTAGCAATAGTTACCAAGCAATTATTTGAAAAAGCAAAAAATAATAAAATTAAGGTAGAGAATTTCTTTTAATTTTGATTTAGAAAGCTTTCAAGCAATATTTATGTTATTCAACGGGCAAATACTTCTTTGCACAGTATGAAGATAATCTGGGAGGGTTCACCACTGATGAGCCAAGCCCTCCCAATATATTTTTAATCGCAGTAAGGTCAGTAGAAGTTTGTATTATGTATAAAAGAAACTTTCGTGCTTTTAAATCCTTTCATTTTATATGTATAGATGGCGCGTTATTGCTTTGTGTTAATTTATGCCTAACTGGCCTTGTCTTTATTGTTTGCGGAAGAGCATTGCTCGATGCAAATATTAGAATGTAATTCTACTGTCCTATAAACTTATGTCCATAGTTTACTTGAAAACCATTTCTAAGATTCCATCCTTCAGTGTAGCATATGAAAGCAGAATGATCCAATACAGTATTAGAGCTCTGAGAAGCGGTCTGGTGGATTAAATTGGCGAAACCGCTGGGAGGGTTCACCACTGATGAGCCAAGCCCTCCCAATATATTTTTTCATCGCAGTAAGGACAGTAGAAGTTCGTTTAATGTATAAAAGAAACATTCGCGCTTTTAAATACTTCTTTGTACAATACAAAGATCATCTTGATATTGTACATAGAAGTATTTGCACGTTGAAAAGCAGAAATTTTCTCGAAAGCTTGCAAAATCAAAATTAAAAGAAATCTTCACCTTAATTTTATTTATTCTTCTTTTTTTTCAAATTATTTCATATGTATCACAGAGGATTTTACTTTTTCGAATTTATCGATTTTTGTAAGAGAAAAAAAGTGCAAATATATTGATGAGGAATATTTTAATTTAAAGTTATACCGGATATTTTATTATGTTGAAAAAGAAAGCCTGGAAAAGCTTTGATCAGACACATTCTTTTAATGTAACTTTACTACTGAAATGCCAATGACATTTGTACTCACTACTCGAATGGGTATTATGGAAATTGAATTAAAGGAAAAGGTTTTCTTACTCCTCTGAGCCGAACTCTCTTATATTTTTATCATCGCTGTCTCCAGTGGTCGATTTTGATTATATATATTGAAATAAACATTATGCCAAAAACCTATATCACATCGATAATCAGTACATCTCTCAACACGCATACATTATTTTTTAAATATATATCTGTCATAATATATGCTCTTCCAGGAATAATAAAGCAAACCTACAGTCAACCCAGAGAGAGAAGGCGGGTAAGGATCGGTCACTTGAGACAGCAGCGACATTCCAAGGGGCGACAACTGGGGCCCCGTTACTTGGAACCTCAGGACTAATTAAGACAGTTGGTGATTGTGTGCGATACAAACGGCCGCCCGGCTGTGGCCGGTCGCGGGCCTCTCCCGTCTCTCTCCATCTCTCTCTGGTTGTCTAGGATTCCTCTACCAACTTGTGGTGTCCTTATTTCTCTTTACCCACCTTATTATTATATTATACCACATATATCTATATTAGATAATAAAAAGGCATATATTGGATTTAATAAAATATTTATTTTGTCAATATTTCGGCTGGCTGAACGCCAACCTTTATCGAGGCATTACATTTTTGTTACATATGGCGTTCAGCCAGCCGAAATATTGGCAAAATAAATATTTTATTAAATCCAATATATGCCTTTTTATTATCTAATGAATTAAATATGGATTGCTCTATTTTCAAAAAATATATATCTATATATAAATCTTTTTTTTTTATCACTGTATACGTTATTTTATCATTTTATATTAGTCAAAACTATTATATTTTTTCCGTTTATCATTACTCTTCTCAATTCATACTTTCATACTTCATCCCTAGTGATAGGAATAGTCGTTATTTCTCCTCGTAATTAAAATTACGATTTTTCGTTCTGTAAAAAAGAAACATTTGCGGTAAAACTTGTTTAACGGCGTTCTATAATCATAAACGTATTTATTGCATTATATATTGTATTATAAATGTACTTTACCAAAATCTTAAATAGTTTCCAGTTTTTTTTTTTGGACATGAGATATCTATATTTAGATTTAAAACAGTTAAATATTCTCTTTCCCTCTACTCTTTTGTATTTCAAATTTATAATATATATATATATATTTTAGATTTTCCCCTATTAGAAGAGAATATTAAATTCCACGTTTTTATATACTACTAGACGGGTGACCCGGGCTTCGCCCCGGGATTGACCCGTGTGCATATCTACCCGAGTGATATATATTTAGATAGGATTTTTTCTATAATTGTTTGTTATTAGCATTATCTATTTGTTTGCATCAGCATAATTTAATCGTTGATAGAGGGCGCTGTTCGTGAGCTAAGTAGAATAATTTGAATATATAGTTTTAATAATTGATTTATATATATATTTTAAATAGCCCATCGTCTTCCCCGTATTTTTTTACCTATGTATGGAAATTCTGGTTTGAATTAGTGAACTACTGCGAATTTGTATACCGGACATACAAACAAACAAACATACAAACATTGATTTTTATATATATATATAGATGTAGTTTGTCTTAGAAATAATTCTAGAAAACTTCGTTATATATGTCTTCATATCAAATACTCAAATTATTTAATTTCTCTTAAACTAATATCTTTATATTCTCTCATTCTATCTTAGATATTTTTTTTTTGTATTTATAGTAATGGTGTGAATATCACATCTTTTAATATGATTTCCTTTGAAGTATAATAACAGTAATAAAGGATCTAAGAAAATACAGGTCACAATTAAAGGATGTCCCTCAAGAGGATAGCTATACTTTGATTTTACTCAAATATTATTAATAGTTATAAATTATCGAAATAATCAAATTTAATATTTTAAATTTATTTAATAATATGGCGGTGTATACAAAAATAATTAAGAAATAGAAACAAGTCCTATATTAATCGCAAGAACATAATGATCAATTCGGAGAAAGACTAACTATTCAAAATTGAGCGAAATTTAGAACCATATAAGCGTTTTTACTAAAGAGATTTGAATACCTCTTTTCTAAAGAGAACCACATTGAGACAGTCTTGAATGACGTTGTTTATAGCTGTCATCATTTTTCCAATTTAATTTCCAACAGTTATCAGGTCATCTTTTCAATTTTTTTTTTACTTATCCCTAGTACACGTGGTACAGGTCATGATAATCATGGTGGGTAGTTAGCGACTGCTTTTTTACTGTAAGCGCACCACATGTCTACACATGTGAAAGCAGTTCGACTTTGCACTTACAAATGTGCCAGAGCCCCGTTTGATTACTTGCACTCGCTGGTGGGGTTGGACTTTTGCAAGAATCGGGGGGCCATTGGAGCATTTTTTTTTTAACAGAAAAAAGTGTCCAATGCGGGAATCGAACCCGATTCCTTGTGGTCGAAAACCAAACGGTTTAACCAGCCCCCCTCTTTTCAAAACAATTTGTAGATGATTTTTAAACGATAGAAATGGTTAAAGACTCAACCTATGACTTCGCGAATTTTTCAGGAGTGAGACATCAATTGTTTTCAGGTATAAGTGATTTATCTCTTAATATTAACCATGTTTTGTTTATATCAATTTTATAAACTCTGTCGATTAATAGATTTAAATTTGTAAATATGCAAAGTCAAATTGTTTGTTTATTTTGTTTGTTTCTTCTGTTATAGATGTAAATACTTCAATATCGCGCCTTCTTGATTAATGAATTGATAAATAAACAAATTTATCAATAAAATTGATAGTAAGTTGGTTCGTATAGTGGTATATATATAATTATTAGAAACTTATATTATAAATTTTAAAAATGTATTTTTTAAGCAATGAAGGTGTTATAAATGTATTTATTCATATAAGCTCTCTCTCCAAGGATGATTTCTTATAAAACTATCGCTGAAGAATAAAAATATTGCTGAAAATATACGTCTCTCTCTCTCTCTTTCGGCCGTGCGGCCACGCGGCTCGCGAGCTCCTCGTTTTTCGCCAATGGAAGCGAGGGATATTAAGCTGACCAACCAATATGCCTTATTGGCGGAATGCTCGGCTCAAGAGCTATCCAACTATGTAGGTCTTGTTGACAGAGACCAAGAAATGGCCGAGTTATCGGATAAAGTTAAAAATTCGAATATTGTTAGCGTTAAAAGCAACCATGAAACAAGAAAACATTCTAATTTTGCATCAAATGCTTGCTTCAGCTATGCAAATTGGGCTGATCGTGTTGAGGCTTTTGAAAATACATCTATTTCCGAAGGTTACCAAAAGCCTAAAGCGCTAAGAGAAAGAACCGGGACCCCGAAGGCAATCCAGCTAAGGTCCCAAAGACTGTTAACATCCCAGCAAGTCAAGTCAACCACCAAAAAGGGTGACAAGAGACGCTGTGATACAGCTGAAGAACAACCGACAACTGCAGGCTCTGAGCAAGGCCAGGTCAGCGGCAATATCATTCGACCAATGCTGCTACATTGAATACTGCGCTGACTTTAGCCCAGTGCAGTACATCAAGGCACTGGAGGAAATGCTGGAAAAAGGCGCTGTTTTCCAGCTGAAGAAGATGTCTGGCCAGGTAATGGTCGGGCTGGCCAACGTCGACTTGGCGGATCGCCTGGTTAGGGGGCCTCACCATCGGAACCACCTTCCTAAGAGCCTTCCATATAGGCAAAGACCAGAAAAGATAGTAGTGGGGAACCTTCCACTTGCCATAAAAGACGAAGACGTCATCGCGGCGCTGCGGCCCTACTGCAGGGTTGTCTCCCTGACCCATGAGGTAGTGGCGAGTAGTGGCTACACCTGGACCACCGGCAACAGGGAGGTCTTCATCCTTCTAAAAGATGGAATGAAACTCCACCAGCTCCCTGCCAAGCTGGTTATCGTCTCGAAAGGCGAATCAACGCCTTCCTACATCACTTACGGCGTTAGGTGTAGTAAATGCCATCGGCAAGGACTTCGGCGCGCCGCATTATCCTTTGGGATCGGCGGGGAACGTCATCAAGACACCCGCCAGGACCCGGTGTCGAGGCTTCCCTTTTCCAAGCCCACCCCCTTTAACAAATCCGCCCTCTCTACACCACCTGCGGAACTGTCTGCACCCTTCAAGCAGACCCCCTCAAAATCCTTCAGCCCTGCCGCGCCTGCGTCCGTGGCGAACTTCCCTGTCCGTCCCTAGGAGATTATAGCCCTCGAGCTTCCTCTTTCGGCGCCGAGCTTCAGCCAGTTGCCGTCACGACCAGAGCCCTTCTTGACCAATACTGAGGCATCAGCGGCTCCTGCAAAGGAGAACCAAACCATGACTGTACCATCCATCCAGTCTACTACCCCCGTGGCCCAAATCCTATCTCCCTCTCGGATCCTTCAGGAGAGGGATGAGGTAGAGAATATTTTCTTTTTCTAAACGCTGACTCTATTCTGGCCCTTCTCTATGAAGAGGTTGATGATGATGAAGTAGTGGCCGCGGTTCTATACCGCTCTGACAGAGAAGCACTCCTCGATGGACTCTCCGATGAAAACAGGAAAATTCTGTGCGAATTCCTCGGCGATGTAATTGAGCACGCTGGAGACAACCCCCCTTTATAAGCACGGGCCTTTCCGAACTCAGGGCGGCCATGAACATTTGACATTGTTCAGACGTCCCTTCAGAGAAGGCTCATGTCTGATGTAAATATATATATAGATTATTATCATTTTTTTATTTTATTATTATTATTTTTTTTAATTTAGCACTATATAATCTTATATTGTAGAAATTAAACTCTTTAAAAACGATCATTAAAACAATAATAAACAATAAGAGGAGCTTCTTGTGTAGATTTCTTTATTACCGCAAGCTTTCGAACAGAACGTTCTTCAACGGGCGTGGATAGTGAAAACGAACTTTTTTACTAAGTTAAAGTTCGTTTTTACTATCCACGCCGTTGAAGAACGTTCTGTTCGAAAGCTTGCGGTAATAAAGAAATCTACACAAGAAGCTCCTCTTATTGTTTATTATTGTTTTAATAATCTTATATGAACGGTTAATAAATCGGTTTCAATCTCAATCTCTCTCTCTCTCTCGATTCTAATATGTATTTATTATGAATACCTATATTAAAATAATACTAAATATTAATCAGAACCTACCTCCACGTCATTGATGTACCACTTTAGAGTAGCCTGATGTCGGTACTTGGCGCTGGTACAGTTGAGATCCACCAAATCGCCGATTTCGTATCTTTTTTTCTGGCCGGATATGGTCGGACGGTTGACACTGGGTATGAGATGAGGACCTGCAGCACCGTTGGAACACCTTGTTCAATCAGGCAAGGATTCTTTTGTTTTATGCAGAAGGGATTTACAGCATATTGTATATGGCGTAAAATAACCCTAACCTTCTCAGAGCACAAATGCTTCCAAAATGTTTGTTATTTATTCCAAAAGAATAAGATGATACAAGGAATTGATGAGGATTGATACAAAGGATATTTTTATTGATTAATAAGTAGAGGTTTGTAATACCTAATCCCTAAATACTTGTATGCACATGAAATAGCAGTTCGACTTGGATTTGTGCCCAAAATCAAGAGCCCCTTATAGAGCAATTTATTATTAGGAAAAAAAAACGTTCAATGTTGATTTGGAACTCGGGTGCCTCGGGTTGTCGATAGTTTAGAATTTCATATCACTCTGTCCGTCCATAATAAATCTTTGTTATTTTTTTTCTGAATGACAGCTAAAGAGTGAATAACCTTTTTTGTTTTCTTGTACCTTAGAATCCCTCAATAACCATACAAAGATGGACTGTTTTCTTTAGGGATAGCTTTTTCTGCTTCAATGGCATATATTCCTGACACAACACCTAGCCCACTAGTAAGTACAAGTACCAAGCAGGAATCTGACATATTGTAAGTTCAAAATCATTCTCTCTTTTCTACACGTGTGTGCGCTTACAGTAGAATGCAGTTGCTAATTATCGAACTTGATTATTATGGCTTGTTCCATTTGTACTAAGGACAAGGAAATATAAAATAATCTATTTCAGGTTTCCAGAAACAACGGATGTCACCAATGGTCGCGTCTGTCACCGAGGGAAGGAAAAGAGGTTCACATTCGGAGGCTGCAAGTTCTCAAAGAAGTTCATGCGAGCCTCCTTCTACGTTCTAGAGGACCCAATTGACGGTCACAAAGTGATGTAGTAGTTGTATTGTGACAAAAGTGGACGATCGCCTCTTTATCTTTGACTAGACATTTGGCGGAAAACCCTAGAACCATTTTCTTGGACTGGACAGGCAGCCGAGAAACCTAGGACCTTCATCTTGGACTGATCAGCTGGCCGAGAACCCTAGGACCAGTATTTTGGACGTGGTAGCTGCTCGAGAGAACCCTAGAACCATTTTCTTTGACTGGATAGATGGCCGAGAATCCCAGGACCAGTATATCGGACTTGGCAGCTGGCCGAGAGAACCCTAGGACCCTTATATTGAACTGGACAGCTGAGCGATAGAAACTTCGGATTATTATAATGGACTGGACATCTGACCAAGAGAACCTTAAAGCCATTATATTGGACTGGACAGCTCTCGATAGAACCTTAAGACCTCTATCTTCATATGATGTCAATAACCTCGAGAGTCTTATGTATCTCTATATATAATAGCTCCATTTAGAACTCTATTGAGAAAGAGTTATCTCATTAAAAAATTGAATCTCGTTAAACGGGATACAATGTTGAGAATAACCTCCTGACTGTCCTTCAGACTTAAGTATTTTTTATTTTTTAAATTAAAATTATAAGAAGATGTCTGTAGATAATGAGGTTATTTGGTGTAGATTTATTTTTTTATATCTATCTCAAGTTTTTTTGTCAAATTTTCTGTGATTAAAATGTGTATTTCAGTGGAGAGAGTACGAACCTTCCATGGTGTGAGGCGGCCCCACGGGCGGCTGCCGGGAGATGCGGTCGCGCAGCACCAACTCCTCGCTGGTGCTGGAGTAGACCTGGGCAACGGCGGCTTGGCAGTGGACCTTCAACAGTCCGCCTGAAGTCTGGAAGTGCTCGCCGTCGAGTCGGAAATGAAGACGGACCCTGGTGCTTTGAAGCCCATCGGAGTGTCGCACGGGATGGGTCCTGGTCTCTTGGCTTGGTAGTGCCTGCCGCACAAGATGACGAGCTTAACAAACATGACGAAAGGTAGGTTGAGAATACCCAGGCTCTATATCTACATTAATATTACCTGCCTGTCCGAGCTTCAACTAGATGTTAGATGGAATGCTGTAGGATATGTCATCCATATCACCTCACTGACCGAGTTTCACGCATATTTTAGCTGATTAGCCGTAGAATATGCCATCCATATCACCTCACTGACCGAGCTTCACACAGATGTTAGATGGTACACCGTAGAATATGTTAACATCACCTCACTGACCGAGCTTCACACAGATGTTAGATGGTAGACCGTAGAATATTTTAACATCACCTCACTAACCGTTCTACACACAGATGTTAGATGGTAGACCGTAGAATATTTTAACATCACCTCACTGACCGAGCTTCACACAAATGTAAGCTGGTAGACCGTAGAATATTTTAACATCACCTCACTGACCGAGCTTCACACAGATGTTAGATGGTACACCGTAGAATATGCTAACATCACCTCACTGACCGTGCTACACATACATGTTAGATGGTATGTATAGAATATGGTATCCACATTACCTAACTGACCGTGCTACACATACATGTTAGATGGTATGTATAGAATATGTTATCCACCTTACCTAACTGACCGTGCTACACATACATGTTAGATGGTATGTATAGAATATGTTATCCACATTACCTCACTGACCGTGCTACACATACATGTTAGATGGTATGTACAGAATATGTTATCCACATCACCTAACTGACCGTGCTACACATACATGTTAGATGGTATGTATAGAATATGTTATCCACATTACCTCACTGACCGTGCTACACATACATGTTAGATGGTATGTACAGAATATGTTATCCACATCACCTAACTGACCGTGCTACACATACATGTTAGATGGTATGTATAGAATATGTTATCCACATTACCTCACTGACCGTGCTACACATACATGTTAGATGGTATGTACAGAATATGTTATCCACATCACCTAACTGACCGTGCTACACATACATGTTAGATGGTATGTATAGAATATGTTATCCACATTACCTCACTGACCGTGCTACACATACATGTTAGATGGTATGTACAGAATATGTTATCCACATTACCTCACTGACCGTGCTACACATACATGTTAGATGGTATGTATAGAATATGGTATCCACATTACCTCACTGACCGTGCTACACATACATGTTAGATGGTATGTATAGAATATGTTATCCACATTACCTAACTAACCGTGCTACACATAGATGTTAGAAGGTATACAGTAGAATATGATAAAATAACACCACTGACCGAGCTTCACACAGATGTTATAAGGTAAGCCGTATAATATCATAACATCACTTCACTGACCGAACTACACATAGATGTTAGATGGTACACCGTAGAATATTTTATCCACATCACCTCACTGACCGTGCTACACACAGATGTTATATGGTAAGCCGTATAATATCATAACATCATCTCACTGACCGAGCTTCACACAGATGTTAGATGGTAGGCCGTAGAATATTTTGTCCACATCACCTCACTGACCCCTGCTACACACAGATTTTAGAAAGTGGATCGTAGAATATGCCATCCACATCA